>OU342746.1:237691766-238891766 GCA_910589775.1 Avena eriantha
CTTCCGGTAGTAGATCTTCTCCACGGAATCCCAGCAGCACGACGGCGTGGTGGTGGTGGTTGGAGTAGAGAATTCTGCAGGGCTTCGCCTATGCCTGTGCAGAAGAAAGGAGGAGGAGAGAGGCGGCAGAGATTGGAGTTGTGGGAGAGGGCCAAGAGGGGGCGCCCATGCCCTTCTATTTAAGGGGGGAGGGCCGCCTTGGGGAGGGGGAGTCCTTGTAGGACTCCCCTTCCTCTATGGCCCGGCGGGTTGGGGAGTGGGGGGAGGAGTCCTCCTCCCCCACGACTCCTAGTCTTGACCCACCAGGACCTCCTTGATCCCTTCCTTGGTTTCAAGCAAACTCCAAGAAATCTTCTAGAACCTTCCGGAACATTCCGAAACCTTCTAGAATCCTTATACAAACACTCCGGAACATTTCCTAACTCAGAAAATGATCCCCAATATATGAATCTTATTCTCCAGACAATTTCCGGATCTCCTCGTGATTGTCCCGGATCCATTCCGAGACTCTGAACAACATTCGGTCTCCAACGCACATTCCATATCTACTTAAAACAACTTCGAACCTTAAGTGTGTCACCCTACGGTTCGTGAATATGTAGACATGACAGAGACACATCTCCTATCAATAACCATCAGCGGGACCTGGAGATCCATAATGGCTCCCACATACTCAACGGTGACTTCACGATCGATTGAACCACTTACATACGAAACCAATTCCTTTGTCACGCTGATACTATACTTATCCGAGGGTTTGATCGTCAGCATCTCCATACCTAGTTCTACCTCGTTACTGATAAGTACTCTTGTACTCGTTCCGTGATATGTCATCCCTTGTGACCCAGTCACATGCTTGCAAGCTAACTAGATGACATTCCACCGAGAGGGGCCCAGAGCATATCTATCCGTCATATGGATGGACAAATCCCAATCTTGGTCCATGCGCTTCAACACATACTTTCAGAATACCCAATGACACCTTTATGACCACCCAGTTACGAAGCGGTGTGTTTGATGTCATCAAAGTACCCATCCGGTGATGGTGATTAACATAACCTCATGGTCGAAGGATTAGGTTACTATGCATTTAAAAGCTTACAGCAATACGAACTTAATGACTTGATCTTATGCTACGCTTACTATGGGTGTGTGTCCATCACATCATTCTCCTAATGATATAACCTTGTTATTAATCACATCCTAATGTCCATGATCAGGAAACCATGATCATCAATTAATCAACAAGCTAGTTCAACAAGAGGCTTACTAGGGACTCTTATATGTTTACAAAACACACATGTATTAATGTTTCTGGTTAATACAATTATAGCATGGGATGTAAACATTTATCATAAACATAAAGATATAATAATAACGATTTTATTATTGCCTCTTGGGCATATCTCCAACAGTCTCCCACTTGCACTAGAGTCAATAATCTAGTTAAAAACTTGTGCATTCAACACCTATGGCTTTCTGGTGTTGTATAGACACTATTGCTAGTGGTAAACATAATCTTCGTATCTGACACTTCCAGGTCCGTGTGTATTTGCATGTCCTTGCGTCTCTACGCATTACTCATTCTCCAATGAGATGGCATTGTATAAATTTGGTCCTTTGGTGAGACCTTTAGTTCCTTGGGATTAAATCATGTTGATACAATTGTCATACAATGTATCTTCATAGTATTATCCCGCTATGAACCACACCTAGTTTGATAACAAATTACTTAACACAAATGCCCTCCTTTGTTGCTACTATAGCAGTTTATATACTTAGCCTTTTGTTGTAGTATCCTTCACAATGTCTCAACTTTGGAACTCATCCAATCCATCATGGAACATCCTTTCCATTACATTGTGCTACCCATAGTCTAAATTGAGATAAATTTAATTTGTATCTTGTGACAAAACTAGTATCAATGTAACACTTTACAACGAACTACCTTTAACTATTTGTCACTTATACATGATATATTCTTAGTTCTTCCAAAGATCATAGGAATATCCCTACTATTGTCCAATGATCATCTTATGAGTCATTCTGGTATATGCTCATAACATTTAGAGCATAGGACATATCTGGATGTGTACATCTCAAAGAATGATTGATCAAAATATTCTTGTGATTTCACCAAATGTCAAAACACTTGAATCTCGTGTCAACACACTCGAATCTTGATTTAGTCCTTTCCGTGCGTCAAGAACCTTTCTTGTTGTTTCCATATTGAACTCATTCAACATATTATATATGTACATTTGGCAAAACCATATTAGCGCCTCAATCTATTCATATAGACATTGATGCCTAATTCTCGAGTTATGCCTAAGTCTTTCATCGAAATGAAATTCTTAACCTGTGTCAATACAAGATACATCATTTCCAATCAACAATATGTCCTCTACATAATGTATTAGAAATATGTCTCAGCGCTCCCACTTAATTTCTTGCAAATGCAAGCATCTTCATCATCTCCGATGAATTTAAACTCTTTTAACAGTTTCATCATGGTGAAGATTCCAACTCCGCTATGCTTACTTCAACCATTGCAGTTTTGCATACTCTTTTAGCATCTTTTGAATTAACAAAACCCTTTGGATCGTGTCATGTACACGTCCTAGGTAACCATTCTATTAGAAGAACTTATTTTGTTTGTTCAACTACCATATACCAAAATATATGTAGTGGTTGCTACATTAATCCGTCTAGACTAAATATCGCTATGAAAGATCAAATCTTATCATAATCAATTCCTTGAACATTGTCGTAAACTCTTTCCGACATGTCGACTATTTCAAAGATTTGAAACATCCATGTCTATTTCTTTATAGATCCAAACATGACCGATAGGCTTCACGCCTTTCCGGAGGGTCTTCTAAGTTCAGAAACTTGATTTCTCGTGTATGGATACTATCACGGATTCCATGACTTCTAGTCATTTTATGGAGTCAGGACCCATCATCGCTTCTTTGCATGTAGTCGGTTCATCATTGTCAAAACAATAACGACTTGCTTATCAAATCTTACTATTTGATTCTTACCGACTCACACGGTTCTATAGGAACTCTAATCTCCGAGATCACAACCTTTTGCAATCACGAGAGCCATGAGCATTGTGGCCGCCACCGGGACACTTTCCGGCGCTGCGCTACTTAGCACATATAGCTAAGGTTTAACAACCTTATCAAAGTTCTATTGTCCTCCCACTTAACTTTTCACGAAAAATTCTTTCTGAAGAAACTTGACGTTCCAAGCGACAAACTCTTTTGTCTTCGGCGTTATGGAGAAATTCCCAACAATTCTTTGGAATAACCTACAAAGACGTGCTTATCCGACTTTGGTTGTAAACATTTTACTTATGCCTAGCATACCAAAAATTTAAGAAAGGACAACCTGGGTTTTATCCCAAACCATGATTTATATGGTGTCATTTCAACGGATCACGACGGAGCTTTTTTCAGTGCAAAAGCGGTAGTCACTAAAGCTTTAATCTTTAATATATAATGGCAGTTTTATAAATGACACCTTTGATCTTACCATGTCAAACAAGGTTTCATTACATATCTTGAACACTCCATACTCCTATGGTGTTTTGGGAAATGCAAATCCATGGAACGATTCCTCAAATCTTAGGTGTTTTGCTAAACTTGTAACTCAAACATCTTTCTTTATGATCCAATCATAAACTCTTTTATTTCTTGTTACAATGATTTTCCACTTCATCTTGAAAGTCTTTGAACATTTTTCAAATGTTTCATACTTCTTCCTTATTGAGTAAGTATATACATATACTCACTCAAATCTTCGGAGAAAGCATATGAAGTTGAAATCCATCGCCCACGACTACACATAATGGACTATATACATCAATCTGTACATAATTCCAATCAGTTAGTCGTCCGTTCCTCTTTTGGCCTATGAACGGAGTTTTAATTATCTTCCAGGAAAGTATCACAAGCGTCATTTGATCCAAATCAAAGACTCCAAAAATCCATCAGCATGGAGTTTCTTCATGTATCCCTTTCAATATAATTTAAATGGCGATGTCACTTCGCAAGTGATCTTTCAATCATTTGTCTTGCGACATTTTAGCATTAGTTTTATGGTCGTTATTTCTCCAACCAGACTTGTATATCATCCATCTATTATGGAATACGGTAATTATTTGAACAACCTTTTGTCGTCATAATACCTGATCAAAATAACAATTATTGAAACAAATCTTGAAGGCAAGCTTTGATGTTAACGAGCAACACAACAACCCTTTGTTTGTTTTCGATGAACATCATCACATATTCTCTTGCTAGTTACTTAGGACATTGCAGTTCATGAATTGTGTTGTCCTGTATGACACTTCATACCAACCAATTCGGTATCCAATACCGGAGAACCACATTGTTTAACAAGCAAGGAATACAACCATAACATGTATATCTTCTATATGCCTAAGTTGGACATCTCCAACCTTTTCTTTTCTGCCAAATATTTTATAGATTCTCTTTCAGCAATTCCTTTTCTTTTAAAAGAATCTATCAACATCAATAGTGGTGTCATTCACATGACACATAGTACAAAGTGTGTATAGTCAAATACCAATACCTTTGGACTTGCACTTTGAAGTGGATCACCTTCATCAAATGTTTGGCATTCTTTCAAAATTCCATTATTTTAGTAATCTTTTAGTGTAGTAAACATTTTACTTACATCTTCTATTCATCCTTATCATGACAACTTCATGATCAAGCTGCTATAGCTTATAAAGGTGAATTGCGAGTATAATGTTTCTTTTTCAAAACTTTTGGAGGATTAGGACGACTAGCGTCTCCAACCTTCACAAATTCTCATCAAATATGAGGACGTATACTCTATCATGTTGTAACCAACACATTGTTTTAGATATCGCAATACCTTTCACATATGATGGTTTCTGAAACATTGCTTTCAGCTCTTAGATAAACTTGATATTAAAAACAATCTTTTGAGTATCAAGAATCATGGAGGCAAACATGATACATTAGATACTAACACTGGAATTGTTACTCTTGATTTAATACTATTTATTAAACTTCACAGAGTAAACGGAGTTTGCTGAAAGTTTGCAATAGGACTTTTAAACTTTAAATTGACACTTAAAACAATACGATACCAGTTCGTAAAGCAAATATCCAGAATTTCTATAGTTCCTACTATCTCAACTATAACTAAGCGTAAGGTGGTGAACGGATGCCAATGACTACAACAAACTATGCAAATTCACTTTGATTGTGTTTATGATAAATTGAGTTCGACTAATCCAAATTACAAACTGAACTCCCACTCAAAACAACATCCCTCGAGTTGTTTTAGTGATTACACGAACCAAATCCACTACACCAAGTCCGATCATCACGTGAGATGATGTAGCTTTAAAGGCGAACAATCAACATGTCCATCATATCATCCATATGACTCATGCTTTACCTTTCGGTATTCCGTGTTCCGAGACCATGTCTGTACATGCTAGGCTCGTCAAGGTTAACCTTAGTTTCCGCATGTGCAAATCTGGCTTGCACCCGTTGTATGCACACGTAGAGTCTATCACACCCGATCATCATGAGATGCTTCGAAACGACGAGTCTTAGCAACGGTGCCAACTAAGGACTGAACACTTTATTACTTGATATTTAGTGAGAGGGATCATCTTATAATGCTACCGTAAGATCTAAGCAATACAAGATGCATAAAGGAATAACATCACAGGCCAATTCATAATATGTGATATGATATGGCCTTTCTTCTTGTGCCTTTGATCTCCATCTTCAAAGCATGGACAATGAATCTTCATCATCACCAGCATGGCGTCAAGGTCTGTGGCGCCGCTTCATGGTTGTCCATCACCACCAACAACTATTACAACTACTTGGAATAAAGCTATTACATGATGAATAGACACTGCAGGTCTTAAACAAAATTTAAAGACAACCATTAGGCTCCTGCCGGTTGCCATATTACAATAAGGATCATTGCATACATCAAATATAATCACAATCACATATGCCATATCACATCACAAAACCCCTGCAAAAACAAGTTAGACGCCTCTAATTTTCTTTGCATGTTTTACGTGGTTTGGGGCTTTCGCATAAGACCGATCTTACCTACGAACAAGGACCACAACGTTGATACAAGTGTTGTCAGATGCTCATTGTAAATTGAATCTTAACTATGGTGGGAGAGACAGACACCCGCAAAGCCACTTGTGCAAAGCAAGTTGCACGTCAAGCGTGGAGCAAGTCTCATGTGCGATGACATGTAATGTTAGCCCGAGCCGCTTCATCCCACCATGCCGCAAGATGCAAAGTACACGCTAAGACACCGACAACAAAAGCATCAACGCCCACAAAAACATTGTGTTCTACTCGTGCAACAGATCTACGCATAGATACGGCTCTGATACCACTGATGGGTTCGTAGCATGGAAAACAAAAATTTCTACCGCAAGAACGAACAAAACCCAGATCTAATCTAGATAAAAGCCAAGATCTAATCTATTAGACATGAGCAACGAGATAGATAGGAACTAACCCTCGTAGATCCGAAAGCGTTAACGAGATTAGATCTCGTGGTTGATGTAGTCGATCACTTGCCGATCTCAAGATCGTGTGGACGATCCTTCCGGCATCGCGTTCCAGCAGCGCTTCCGCAGTCGGTCAAGTGGACGATCCTTCCGGCGCCGCGTTCGGCAGCGCTTCCGCAGTCGGTCACACGTGCGGATTCGAAGCAGACCTTCCTCTCCTCGTTCCAGCGAGCAGCGGAGGTAGTAGATCTTCTCCACGGAATCCCAGCAGCACGACGGCGTGGTGGTGGTGGTGGAGTAGAGAATTCTGCAGGGCTTCGCCTATGCCTGTGCAGAAGAAAGGAGGAGGAGAGAGGCGGCAGAGATTGGAGTTGTGGGAGAGAGGCCAAGAGGGGGCGCCCATGCCCTTCTATTTAAGGGGGGAGGGCGCCTTGGGGAGGGGGAGTCCTTGTAGGACTCCCCTTCCTCTATGGCCGGCGGGTTGGGGAGTGGGGGGAGGAGTCCTCCTCCCCCACGACTCCTAGTCTTGACCCACCAGGACTCCTTGATCCCTTCCTTGGTTTTCAAGCAAACTCCAAGAAATCTTCTAGAACCTTCCGGAACATTCCGAAACCTTCTAGAATCCTTATACAAACACTCCGGAACATTTCCTAACTCAGAAAATGATCCCCAATATATGAATCTTATTCTCCAGACAATTCCGGATCTCCTCGTGATGTCCCGGATCCATTCCGAGACTCCGAACAACATTCGGTCTCCAACGCACATTCCATATCTACTTAAAACAACTTCGAACCTTAAGTGTGTCACCCTACGGTTCGTGAATATGTAGACATGACAGAGACACATCTCCTATCAATAACCATCAGCGGGACCTGGAGATCCATAATGGCTCCCACATACTCAACGGTGACTTCACGATCGATTGAACCACTTACATACGAAACCAATTCCCTTTGTCACGCGATACTATACTTATCCGAGGTTTGATCGTCAGCATCTCCATACCTAGTTCTACCTCGTTACTGATAAGTACTCTTTACTCGTTCCGTGATATGTCATCCCTTGTGACCCAGTCACATGCTTGCAAGCTAACTAGATGACATTCCACCGAGAGGGCCCAGAGCATATCTATCCGTCATATGGATGGACAAATCCCAATCTTGGTCCATGCGCTTCAACACATACTTTCAGAATACCCAATGACACCTTTATGACCACCCAGTTACGAAGCGGTGTTTGATGTCATCAAAGTACCCATCCGGTGATGGTGATTAACATAACCTCATGGTCGAAGGATTAGGTTACTATGCATTTAAAAGCTTACAGCAATACGAACTTAATGACTTGATCTTATGCTACGCTTACTATGGGTGTGTGTCCATCACATCATTCTCCTAATGATATAACCTTGTTATTAATCACATCCTAATGTCCATGATCAGGAAACCATGATCATCAATTAATCAACAAGCTAGTTCAACAAGAGGCTTACTAGGGACTCTTATATGTTTACAAAACACACATGTATTAATGTTTCTGGTTAATACAATTATAGCATGGGATGTAAACATTTATCATAAACATAAAGATATAATAATAACGATTTTATTATTGCCTCTTGGGCATATCTCCAACAGTCTCCCACTTGCACTAGAGTCAATAATCTAGTTAAAAACTTGTGCATTCAACACCTATGGCTTTCTGGTGTTGTATAGACACTATTGCTAGTGGTAAACATAATCTTCGTATCTGACACTTCCAGGTCCGTGTGTATTTGCATGTCCTTGCGTCTCTACGCATTACTCATTCTCCAATGAGATGGCATTGTATAAATTTGGTCCTTTGGTGAGACCTTTAGTTCCTTGGGATTAAATCATGTTGATACAATTGTCATACAATGTATCTTCATAGTATTATCCCGCTATGAACCACACCTAGTTTGATAACAAATTACTTAACACAAATGCCCTCCTTTGTTGCTACTATAGCAGTTTATATACTTAGCCTTTTGTTGTAGTATCCGTCACAATGTCTCAACTTTGGAACTCATCCAAATCCATCATGGAACATCCTTTCCATTACATTGTGCTACCCATAGTCTAAATTGAGATAAATTTAATTTGTATCTTGTGACAAAACTAGTATCAATGTAACACTTTACAACGAACTACCTTTAACTATTTGTCACTTATACATGATATATTCTTAGTTCTTCCAAAGATCATAGGAATATCCCTACTATTGTCCAATGATCATCTTATGAGTCATTCTGGTATATGCTCATAACATTTAGAGCATAGGACATATCTGGATGTGTACATCTCAAAGAATGATTGATCAAAATATTCTTGTGATTTCACCAAATGTCAAAACACTTGAATCTCGTGTCAACACACTCGAATCTTGATTTAGTCCTTTCCGTGCGTCAAGAACCTTTCTTGTTGTTTCCATATTGAACTCATTCAACATATTATATATGTACATTTGGCAAAACCATATTAGCGCCTCAATCTATTCATATAGACATTGATGCCTAATTCTCGAGTTATGCCTAAGTCTTTCATCGAAATGAAATTCTTAACCTGTGTCAATACAAGATACATCATTTCCAATCAACAATATGTCCTCTACATAATGTATTAGAAATATGTCTCAGCGCTCCCACTTAATTTCTTGCAAATGCAAGCATCTTCATCATCTCCGATGAATTTAAACTCTTTTAACAGTTTCATCATGGTGAAGATTCCAACTCCGCTATGCTTACTTCAACCATTGCAGTTTTGCATACTCTTTTAGCATCTTTTGAATTAACAAAACCCTTTGGATCGTGTCATGTACACGTCCTAGGTAACCATTCTATTAGAAGAACTTATTTTGTTTGTTCAACTACCATATACCAAAATATATGTAGTGGTTGCTACATTAATCCGTCTAGACTAAATATCGCTATGAAAGATCAAATCTTATCATAATCAATTCCTTGAACATTGTCGTAAACTCTTTCCGACATGTCGACTATTTCAAAGATTTGAAACATCCATGTCTATTTCTTTATAGATCCAAACATGACCGATAGGCTTCACGCCTTTCCGGAGGGTCTTCTAAGTTCAGAAACTTGATTTCTCGTGTATGGATACTATCACGGATTCCAATGACACCTTTATGACCACCCAGTTACGAAGCGGTGTTTGATGTCATCAAAGTACCCATCCGGTGATGGTGATTAACATAACCTCATGGTCGAAGGATTAGGTTACTATGCATTTAAAAGCTTACAGCAATACGAACTTAATGACTTGATCTTATGCTACGCTTACTATGGGTGTGTGTCCATCACATCATTCTACTAATGATATAACCTCGTTATTAATCACATCCTAATGTCCATGATCAGGAAACCATGATCATCAATTAATCAACAAGCTAGTTCAACAAGAGGCTTACTAGGGACTCTTATATGTTTACAAAACACACATGTATTAATGTTTCCGGTTAATACAATTTTAGCATGGGATGTAAACATTTATCATAAACATAAAGATATAATAGTAACGATTTTATTATTGCCTCTTGGGCCTATCTCCAACAAAGAGGTCATCCACACTGAGTGGTCGGCCAATCCTGTAATGGTCCCTAAAAAGGACACCACTGATTTAAGAATGTGTGTTGATTATACTGCCTTGAATAAGGCTTGTCCAAAAGATCCGTTCGCTCTGCCTAGGATTGATCAAGTTATCGATTCTACGGCAGGCTCGGAACTCCTCTGTTTTCTTGACGCATACTCCGGTTATCACCAAATTCGGATGAAGGAATCTGACAAAGTCAAAACTTCATTCATAACCCCCTTCGGAACCTTCTGTTTTGTTACGATGCCCTTTGGGCTGAAGAACGCAGGAGCTACGTACCAGCACATGATGCAGCGTTGCCTCCACGACCAACTCGGACGCAATGTACATGCATACGTGGATGATATTGCGGTGATGTCCAAAAAGAAGGAAACATTGATTTCCGACTTGGAGGAAACGTTCGCCAATCTATGAAAATACAACATAATGCTTAATCCGAAGAAGTGCTTCTTTGGAATCCCAACCGGAAAATTGTTAGGTTTCATCGTGTCTCAAAGAGGCATAGAGGTGAACCGGGACAAAATCAAGGCTATACTCAATATTTCCAGGCCAACTCGCCTGAAGGACGTACAAAGACTAACTGGTTGCATTGTGATACATTGCAAATGTATCTATAATTTTTGATGCTCCATGCTTGGTTTTATCCACTTTCTTGTGGTTTGTCCATACTTTGGAGTACCTTTCGTATGATTTCTTGGACTAACCTATTAACAAGAGCCACAGTGCCAACTGCCTGTTTTCTGCTGTTTTTGGTTCCAGGAAAGTCAGAAAATGAATATTCTTGGAATTGGACGGGACAAAAGCCAAAGCGCCTATTTTTCCAGAAGACTCACAAAGCCAGAATACAAGACGGAGGAGGGCCAAGGGCTGGCCACACCACCCCCAGGCGTGGGCTGGGCCTGGCCGCGCCTGGGCATGGTGTGGTGGCCCCAGGCACCCCCTCGGTCTCCCTCTTCACCTATAAGAAGCCTTCTGACCTAAAAACTTCGGGGGGTTTGACGTTTTTCCACGAAAAGTTCCGTTGCGCCGCCACCACCGAAGGGGAGATTCGAGGGACAGAAAGTCTCTGTTCCGGCACTCTGCCGGGACGGGGAAGTGCCCCGGAGCCATCTCATCGATCTTCACCATCATCTCCATCGACCATCTATGTTTCCCCCATCTATGAGTGAGTAATCCCCCGCTGTAGGCTATGGGGATGGTAGGGATTGGATGAGATCGTTCATGTAATGGCATCAGATTGTTAGGGCATGGTGCCCAATATCTTTTATTAGTGCTTTATGACTTTGTTGCGACTTGTTGTGCTTAATGCTTGTCACTAGGGCCCGAGTGCCATGATTTCAGATCTGAACTTATTATTGATTCATTATGATAGTATTGTTTTGGGTCTTATCTGCAAGTTGTATACACACGTTGTTGTCCGGAACCTATGGCCCCGAAGTGACAGAAATCGGGATAACCAGAAGGGAATGGCTTTGATGTGAGGATCATATGTGTTCACAGAGTGTTAATGCTTTGCTCCGGTGCTCTATTAAAAGGAGCACCTTAATTGCTAGTAGTTCCCTAGAGGCCCCACTTCAAACGGGCTGGCAGGACAAAAGATGTTGTGCAAGTTCTCATTGCGAGCACGTATGACTATATATGGAACACATGCCTAGGATTGTCTAGTACTTGGATGCTTTATCTTATTTATCTGCAATTTCCCTATGTTCTGATTGCTTTGTGAATTGTCTTGTCCATGCAATGCCCGTCCATCTATCCCTATGCCTACCGCACTCGAATCCCATTGTTTACTGCTTTTGTTACTACTGTCTTTGCTTTACTACTGTTGTTACTTTACTATTCCTACTACAAAACTGTTGCTACTGATAAACTGTTGTGAGCAAGATTGTTTCCAGGTGCAGCTGAATTGACAACTCAGTTGTTAAGGCTTATAAATATTCTTTGGCTCCCCTTGTGTCGAATCAATAAATTGGGTTTCACTTCCCTCGAAAATACTGCGATACACCCCCTATACTTGTGGGTCATCAAGACTATTTTCTGGCGCCGTTGCCGGGGAGCATAGCTTTATTTATCAAGTCCACTTGGAATCACTATTGTTCAAGCTAAGTTTATTTTCTCCTTGTTTGCTTTTTTCTTTATCAAAAAATACAAAAAAGTAGTTCCTACTCTAGTTGTTATTTTCGTTGGTCTGTTATTGTCTTGCCTTATCATGCTTGTTATCAATGGTTGGTTTCTTTGAAACTGAAGCTTATTGGCAAGGTGGGTTCATGGAAGATCAAAAACATTATTACAAGGAACACCGCTTGTCACAAAAAGGGAAACACTTATGGGAACAAATTGATAGATTGTATACCATTGCTAGAAATGTGTGCTCTACTTATAATGTTACTTATTGCTGTGATGAATCTCGTTGCAGAAAGAGGTATAAACACCTCCCTTTTCATTATGAGTATAATGATAATGATACCATATCTTCCTATGCTAAAGGAATTTATGACTTTTATGATGCGGAACAAATTGAAGAATTTATTGCTTGGAAGGGTGCTTTTGAACTTGCTAGTTTGCTTGAAAATATTGATGATTCACCTTATAAGTATGAGGTTGATGGTATACTTAAATTTTGCTTTGATAATTACAAGGATGAAAATGGCAATATTCTTGAATATTTTAACAGATGCTCTCCACAAATGGAAGAGACTAATGCCTTGCAGGATCCTATGGAAGAAGAAATTGATGAACCTGAAATCTCGTTAGATGAAAAAGAGGAGGAGAGTGATGAATAAAAGGAGGAAGAATGGATTAGCTACCCATGCCTACCTTCTAATGAGAGTAACTCTTTATCCCTTAAATTATTTGATTGTCCTCCATGCTTACTAAAGGAGCATGATTGTTATGTTCCTAAGGATTCTTTTGAAAATGTTTATAATAAAGCTCTAGTGCTTGTAGATCATGAAAAGCATGCTTTATGTGATAGCTATATTGTTGAGTTTATTCATGAGGCTACTGAAAATTATTATGAGAGGAGAAAATATGGTTGTAGAAGTTTTCATGGTATTGAAACACCTCTCTATGTGCTCAAAGTTTTGAATTTACTCTTGTTTTATCTTCCTATGCTTGTCACTTTGTTATTTGCGAATTTATTTGCGTACACGATTCCTATGCATAGGAAGTGGGTTAGAATTAAATGTGTTTTGGATTTGCTTCTTAATGCTATCTTTTACTTCACTTCATATTTCTTATGAGAGCATCCTCTCAAAATTTTATGCCTGAAGATGATAATATGTCTATTATTCTTGGGAGACCTTTTCTAAATACTGCAGGACCTGTTATTAATTGTAATCAAGGGAAGATGACCTTCAATGTCAATGACAAGGAACATACTATCTATTTCCCCAAGAAGATTGATATGACTTATGGTTTTGAATTCAATTGAACATGTTGAGGGCATTCAAGTTGGACAAATATATTGTCCCATACCAAGAGATTTTTTTTGAAACTATTATGATTGGGACCATTGCTATCAAGGTTGAGGTAAAATAATTATTAGTGGAATACAAATTTTTGTCTCATATGAAGTTGTTTTGGTAGCAAGACTTGATCAACCTTGTTAACAAAAGGATTTCATTGAACAAAACAATGTTTTCACTATGATTATCTCCGCTTACTTCTATTCTATCCATTTAAGTTTTTGCTTATGCCTAACTTAAAGGCGTTAAAGAAAAGTACTTATTGGGAGACAACCCAAAAGTTTTAGATGAGTCTTGGAAGTTATTACCTCGGTAATAAACTCTCCTTATCCTTTTTATTTGCTTTTTGTGCCAAGAGTAACCTCTAATGAGAGAGAAGTAATGCTTGGGAAAGTTGTTGTCCCGAAACAGATTTCCGTGCTTCACCGTAAAAATTCGAGTAAAATATCTGAACCTCTTTTTGAGGCGTGAATTTTTATGCTTCTGCCCCAGGTTGTTATCTAACTTTCGTTAGTTCAACACTTTTTGATTTGAGCAACAGAAGGTCTTCGAAACAATTCGTCTTTACCTACTGGTCTGTTTTGACAGATTTCTGCCATTTTCTGCATTTGCTTCTTGTTGGTTCCTTTTTGAGTTCTTTTGGGGAATTGAGCTTTTTGAGGGAAGTGCTACAGTATCTAGTGTTCTAATGAAATTTTATTTGGTGTTAGAACTGAACCTTAAGACTTATTTATCTTGAGTGCACTAATGTTGCTAATAAAGATTGTGTGAAGTTTTGTATGAAGGAAAAATTTCAGGTGTATGGAAGGAATGAGTAATGAGATGAAGGATGGAATAAAGCTATGGCTTGGGCATGCCACGCGTGTCACCCCAAGAAATATCCAAGAAGTACAAGCGTCAAAGCTTGGGGATGCCCAAGGCATCCCCTTCTTCATCAATAAAAATCCTAGGTTTCTTCCAAACGCTTCATTTTTATTGTTTCATGCACAGTTGTGTTGTTCTTGGAGTGTCTTCTTTTTCGTTTTCATTTTGGTTTTTCGTTTGCTTGGTCTTCTTAGTTTGCTGAATAAATTGGTTGGACCCCCTCTTTCATGCATTGGTTTTTAACAGTTTGGTTTGGATTGGAAAAGAGTAGGAAAGTTCATGCTTAAGTGGTAAAGAGAGCTTGTTTTTGACTGTGGCCTATGCTTTGTGATGCCATGCTTAATATTGTTTTGGGTTTATGCTTAGTTTTATTTGATGTAGCATGACTTGTTATAAACAATTGAGATTGCTTAATGTGCCTTGGAAGAATCATGCGTTGTTTTAGCATATTAAAACATAGTATAGTGGTATTCTCCTTTGATGCTTTATTTGGGTTGACTTGGCGCATGCTCACACCATGTTATGACTATCTCAAGTCACCATAAGCCTTTATGATCCTTTAATTTTCAACTTGTTGTATCACTTTATGCTTTGATCAATGATATTTTGTCGCTCTGCATGATTATGGCCATTATTGCTCTCTCTTTTGTCGCTCCCTTACTATTGCCAGCCTTCACTTACATTGAGTGTTTTACTCATGTTTCCAACTCCCTTAAACCAAATATTGCCAAAGTGTCCACCATACCTACCTATTAGCATCATTTGCTACTTCTGTGCATATTCAATATGCCTTGTTTTCTTCCGAATAAAATGTTTGCTTGTTTTGAGAAAGTTAGTGAGTAAAGCTCTCACGAACTTGATGGCACACTTTATTTCCTGCACTTAATAAACCTGAACCATTGTGAACTCTCCATGAAAGTTATATGCTTGCTAATTATAGGCTGGGGATTAGCAGAACCGTGCTGTCACGGGGAACGCTTTCAACACTTGTAAATATATACCCAGTTGATACCTTGCTCTTTTGTTTGCGGATGTCGTCGGTGTGAAATAAAAGGGGAGCTTGTAAGTCCATGGAGTTATGTATGTGTGTTAGAGAAACGCCTAGGCCGCTGGTCTAATCCATGCTGACATGGTGGAAACCTACATCGTAACCATAATGATATCTATGAAGCATTCTTCTTATAAAAAAAGAGAGATAGCTATTGAGAAAAATAAGAAAAAAAGAGATTTATGAAAAGAGGAAAGAGAGAAAAAAGCACCATTTTCCCATGGTAAATAAGAAGATTGCTGAGATACTCATTGTCTGCTTGCCTTGTCATTTTGATATGGGGATTCTTCCGTATCATCGGGCAAGGGGTACCCCATTGGCGGTTCTCAATGATACGCACATACTTACGATGACAAGAACTTACCGGTAACTAAAGTTGAGTAGCATGAGGAGCGACCCTCGTACTCAAGGGACTTGGGATCTTCAGTTTATAGTTTGTCAAGCATATAACTCAGATTGGACCTCACTTTCACCTTAACCACATTAAAGATGCTTATGATAGGGGCAATGAGAGCTCAAAGCTAATGAGTACCATACTTTCAGCATTTGGAAGCCTTTAAAACTTTACAAAACATGTTCATTTCCTTGTTGAGTCTCCACACATTATATGAGCACTTTCTTGAGAGCATAGTGGCCATTCTTAGTTCTATGTGCATTGTCCCAAGACTTGTTGATTGACGCATACCTTGATATTGCTTGTTTTAAACTATTTGTATCTAGTCACTCTTGTGAACTTTGAAGGTGTCCTATGCATTTATATTTGCTACTCTATGAGGGACAAGCTGATTACCACTATGCTATGTTTTCTTTATGTGAAACAAACAAACGTCTTGCAAAGCATTGTTATTCATGAATCTTTTGTTTGTGCCTTTTCATGTTGCATCATAGTTTCTTTGTCTTATTGCTAGAACTTTGTGTTTCATGTTATGATTGAAGTACTATGATCCCAGCTTTGAATGTTTTATGAATACTTTGATCAAGTCTTTGATGGTGCATGTCACCTCAAAAATTATTCTTTCTTTTTATCACTTACCTACTCGAGGATGAGCAGGAGTTAAGCTTGGGGATGTTGATACATTGCAAATGTATCTATAATTTTTGATGCTCCATGCTTGGTTTTATCCACTTTCTTGTGTTTTGTCCACACTTTGGAGTACCTTTCATATGATCTCTTGGACTAACCAATTAACAAGAGCCACAGTGCCAGCTGCCTGTTTTCTGCTGTTTTTGGTTCCAGGAAAGTCAGAAAATGAATATTCTCAGAATTGGACGGGACAAAAGCCAAAGTGCCTATTTTTCCAAAAGACTCACGGAGCCAGAATACGAGACGGAGGAGGGCCAAGGGCTGGCCACACCACCCCCAGGCGCGGGCTGGGCCTGGCCACGCCAGGGCATGGTGTGGTGGCCCTAGGCACCCCCTCGGTCTCCCTCTTCGCCTATAAGAAGCCTTCTGACCTAAAAACTTCGGGGGGGTTCGACGTTTTTCCACGAAAAGTTCCGCTGCACCGCCACCACCGAAGGGGAGATTCGGGGGACAGAAAGTCTCTGTTCCGGCACCCTGCCGGGACGAGGAAGTGCCCTCGGAGCCATCTCCATCGATCTTCACCATCATCTCCATCGACCGTCCATGTTTCCCCCATCTATGAGTGAGTAATCCCCCACTGTAGGCTACGGGGATGGTAGGTATTGGATGAGATCGTTCATGTAATGGCATCAGATTGTTAGGGCATGGTGCCTAGTATCTTTTATTAGTGCTTTATGACTTTGTTGCGACTTGTTGTGCTTAATGCTTGTCACTAGGGCCCGAGTGCCATGATTTCAGATCTGAACTTATTATTGATTCATTATGATAGTATTGTTTTGGGTCTTATCTGCAAGTTGTATACACACGTTGTTGTCCGGAACCTATGGCCCCGAAGTTACAGAAATCGGGATAACCGGAAGGGAATGGCTTTGATGTGAGGATCACATGTGTTCACAGAGTGTTAATGTTTTCCTCCGGTGCTGTATTAAAAGGAGCACCTTAATTGCCAGTAGTTCCCTAGAGGCCCCGCTGCAAACGGGCTGGCAGGACAAAAGATGTTGTGCAAGTTCTCATTGCGAGCACATATGACTATATATGGAACACATGCCTAGGATTGTCTAGTACTTGGATGCTTTATCTTATTTATCTGCAATTGCCCTATGTTCTGATTGCTTTGTGAATTGTCTTGTCCATGCAACGCCCGTCCATCCATCCCTATGCCTGCCGCACTCGAATCCCATTGTTTACTGATTTTGTTACTACTGTCTTTACTTTACTACTACTGTTACTTTACTATTCCTACTACAAAACTGTTGCTACTGATAAACTGTTGTGAGCAAGATTGTTTCCAGATGCAGCTGAATTGACAACTCAGTTGTTAAGGCTTATAAATATTCTTTGGCTCCCCTTGTGTCGAATCAATAAATTGAGTTTCACTTCCCTCGAAAATACTGCGATACACCCCCTATACTTGTGGGTCATCACATTGCTGCAGTCAGTCGGTTTGTAAGCCGGCTTGGTGAAAGAGCCGCACCATTATACAAACTCCTGAAAAAGACCTAAGGATTTTGTGTGGACCAATGAAGCTGAAGCTGCGTTATAAGACCTGAAGAAAGTACTCTCATCTGCTCCTATGCTTGTTGCGTCGGAACCACAGGAACCGATATTGCTTTATCTTGCTGCGACAAACAAAGTCGTTAGTATTGTCATGGTGGTGGAGAGACCAGAAGAAAATCAGGAACACTTGGTGCAGCGTCCGACTTACTTTGTCAGTGAGGTCCTGACAGAATCGAAACAGCGGTATCCGCAATATCAGAAGCTGGCTTACGGTGTCTTCTTGGCATCTCGTAAGCTACGACACTATTTCCAGGAGCATCCAATTACCGTGGTAAGCACATCTCCCATGAGAGATATAATCAACAACAGTGACGCCACAGGACGCGTCGCCAAATGGGGAATAGAGCTTTCAGCTTTTGATATTGAGTACAAACCTCGGATAGCAATCAAATCCCAAATCCTTGCCGACTTTGTTGCTGATTGGACAGAGACGAAGGAGAATATGACCCTCCCTGAGTCAGAATATTGGACCCTGTATTTCGATGGGTCTAAGGCTCGTGGGGGCTCGGGGGATGGCGTGGTGCTCAAATCACCCCAAGGATATAAACTTCTATACGTGTTGCAGATTCACTTCACAACGACAAATAATATTGCCGAGTATGAAGCACTGCTACATGGAATCCGGATTGCTAAAGAGATTGGCATCCGACGTTTGATGTGTTACGGAGATTCGGATCTTGTTGCTCAGCAAGTTTTGGATATTTGTAATGCAAATAAACACATGGCAGCATATAAAGCTCTCGTGGATGATCTATCTAAATCGTTCGAAGGGTTTGAGGTTCAGCACATCCCTCGAGCATAAAATGAGGAAGCAGATGCCTAAGGGAAATAGGTCCCGGAGTGTGTCTGGGGTTTTTCCGCGTTGTGTACCTCCGGAAGAAGGAGTGGAAATCCTAAGGGAAATCCACGAAGGCGAGTGTGGTCACCACGCTGCGGCCAAATCTTTAGTGGAAAAAGCCTTCAGACACGGTTTTTTCTGGCTTACATCCCAGGCAGATGCCGAAAGGCTGGTTAAGACGTGCAAGGTCTGCCAAAAGTACGCCAAACAAGCTCATGTTCCGGCTGACCAGCTGCGAATAATACCTATAACATGGCCTTTTGTGGTCTGGGGGCTTGACATGGTAGGACCATTTAGACGAGCTCCAAGTGGATTTACTCACCTCTTAGTGATGGTGGATATATTCACAAAATGGATCGAGGCCAAACTCGTCACTAGTTGTGATGGAGCAACAACCAAAATATTTGTCAAGGATGTTATAATCCGGTACGGTTATCCGTATAGTATTATCACGGACAACAGGAGTAATTTTTCTATGGGAGAATTGGCTGAAATCTGCAACGAGCAAAATATCCGGCTTGACATTGCGTCGGTCGCACATCCACAGGCTAACGGATAAGTTGAAAGGGCAAATGGTTTAATCTTACAAGGCCTAAAACCGAGACTCGAAGCACCATTACGACGTGCTGCGGGGGCTTGGGTAGAGGAATTACCCTCTGTAATATGGAGTTAACGAACAACTCCGAACAGGTCAAAAGGATACACACCTTTCTTCTTGGTCTATGGTGCAGAAGTAGTTCTTCCTAGTGATTTGATTCACACTTCTCCTAGAGTGGCCGCGTATATCGAAGAAGATGCTGAGATTTCTCGAAAAAATGATCTCGACTAGTCGAAGAAGTTCACGTCATTGCTGAAATGAGATCAATAGCCTATCAGCAGAAGTTACGCAAGTATCATAGCCAGAGAGTCCGAAACAGATCTTTTAATAAAGGCGATTTGGTTCTCCAGCTTGTGCAACAAAGAAAGCACAAACTTTCCCCAGTATGGGAAGGGCCCTTCTTGGTTAGTCGAGTATTTCACAATGGATCGTACTACTTAACTGACATGAGGCCAGTCAAAGAAAGACATGCTACTAAGAAGAGAAAGAGAGCTGGAGGCAGTACAAATCCGGATGAGTTAGACAGACCGTGGAATATTGCTCAGTTACGTCCCTTTTATTCTTAGTTTATCTTTCTTTGTAATCATACGTATGTACATGTTCTGAGAGAAATAAAAGTCTTAGTTGCCTCAAGTTTTTTCTGAGAAGTTTCTACCATCTTATTTCCGAATGATTATGTCATAGTTGAAAATCCCAGAATACTTGAAAGTACTTTATGCTCATGTTTGTTCTGGTTTAGATTTCTGATTCTAAAAATGCTACCTTCGTGTATAACTCTAAAGTTTCTAGTCTATACTTTGGTTATTTGTCTGATTGCCGGATGCGGGTATTTTCCGAGTAGTGAATTGTTGGTACTAGAAGCCGGCTTTGTTTCCGAGTTTAAACTGGTTTAGCAATTGAGCTCCGTTGCTCGGCAAAGTTTCTGTGCAGAAGGTTTAGCCGGCTCACAAAAGGGACGATGCGGAAAGCCAGATAAACGATAAGTTTAGATGAAAAATTATAAGTGCTTATGTAAACATTTCAGGCACATAAAAAATTTAAAACAAAAAGTGCTGAGTAGATCAAAAGCTTAGCACTAGCAAAATTATAGTACTACATATTTATAGACCCATCATGTTTCTCCGAATAATACATTTGCTTCTGGTAATCTATGATGCAGGAGGAGAGGAAGGAGCTGCCGGCTCGCTGGATACATCGCCTTGATATCGTTCCAAGATGTCCACATACGGAATGGTCTGTTCATCATCGGAAACCTCAGCTGCTTCTTCTGGAGGCGGAGGCGGCGGGTCCACGCGGATGAAGAAGGGACTATCGTAGCTGGTTAAATCAGCCACGCGACACCCATATCTGACGCAGGAATCCATGATGGCTTTGATGTCCTGCTCCTGGCCATCTTCATCCACTGTAGAATACCCTCTGGTCACTTGCCATATCTCCATGCTTCCATGGTGGCTCATGACCATGGTGAGAGCATTCTACGCTGCGGATCACACGTAGGACATGTTCCAATCCTGGACAAGTTGCGGCATCTCTTCGCCTTGTCTCGCACCTGAAAGTCCGACATGCTATGCATGTCCGGAATCTTGAGAGCTTCGCCAATATCCTCAAGGGATTAGCGGAAGTCATGAAGCAGATCACCGACTTGGGTAAGCCGGTGGGTGTGAGGCTCGGCAGAGGTGGAGTCCGTCAAGTTCAGAGAACCTATAAACAAAACTGTTAGGAAAAAACTGACGTTGAAAGAGTCAAAGCATAAACATGTCAGAAAGATGGAAACATTGGTCTTCTTTTCTCAAAGACTCCGGAGTTCAGCCCGGAGCGCCTCAGAAAGGTCCTTCTCTCTGTAAAGCTCGTTGTTGAGATCCGAGATTCTCTGATCTTGAGCAGCAATCTTACGATCACGCTCGTCAGTAGCCATGGAGGAGGATTCGAGAACTTGAGCGATGCTCTTCTCATGATCCGCCTTAAGCTTATCCAGCTCTTGGTGAAGTTCTTTATTCTCCACCACCAAGGTTTTGAGGTTCTCGACCTCTTCAACCATAGCACATGACTGTTTTACCAGTGTTGTAAGTCAAAAAGGACAATAGTTCAGTAAAAATATTCAACTATGAAAAGATGAAAGACAAGGTTTGAGTCTTAGAATGTTTACCTTCGGCCTCATCCTTGGAGACCTTAAGCTCAGCATTCTTAAGTCGGAGAGATTTAATCTCTCTCCGCTTGTTGCAGACATTTTTCAACAAATCCTGGTTATAGGAATATACTTTCGATAAGTCAGAATACCCAAAGTCAGAAGTCTACTAAAGACTCGGGCTAATATTTTTACTAATATCATCACGAGCCTTGGGGGCTATACTAGTTCACTCTTTGGCATCCTAAGGAAGCATAAACCCAGATTATATATCCTACTTCATGGTTGGGGGCTAGAGAATATGATATGAAATAAAGGAAAAAATAGGAGTTAGAATTCCGACTTACATATTATTCGCGAGTAAGTTTATCCAAACTCGCATTCACTTCAACAGCAACCTTCTCGGCGAGAGTCAGAGGAACCACTGGAGCAGTTGGAAGCTCACTGGTCCTTATCCTCTCGTCGCGAAGACACACTTGTTCAAGAAGGTTAGGGTGCTTGATGTCCTTTTCCTCTTGCGCTTCTTCTTCGGTAGAAATATTTCTTTTCTCCAGGCATTGCCAGCCAGCCGTTGGATCTCTTCCGCAGATTTCGGGGACAAGCCAAACTTGGCAAGCCCCGGATTGCTAAGAAGGTTTTCGGCAAAGGTCTCTGTCGAGGGATCATTACCCGAAGAGGGTTCACCCTTATCTAAATCTGAGCCACCCGTGGTGGCGTCAGTCTGCGAATCAAGGGTCGCTGGTGTTGAAGGAGCCGGATCTTCTGCAACAACCGCCATTGGTGTGATCACCGGTGTTGCAGAGGGTTGTGGAGATGGAGTCGAAGGAGCCACGGCAGGAGAGGCTATGGTCAGCTTCGTTTGTCATAAGGGGTTCGAAGAAGTTCCCTTCCCCTTGCCCTTGATGAGCTGCTTAGCTCTGAGAATGTAATAGAAATGGAAAACATTACATCTCGGAAGAAAATTCGAGTAAGGTACAAAGGCGAAAAGTTGTGTTGAAAGTTACCTCTTCACGACGGGCACCTCCTTTGTGCCGACGGCCACTGTCGGAGCTTTGCGCTTCCTGGGCACAATGTCCAGCAATGGGACTAGTTCCGCCTCCTGAGAAAACTCTGGAGGATATCCCTCGAGTGGAGCAAGTTCCGACTCAGGGAGGTCGGCAAGCTGAAAAGAAGAAAACATATCAATATTGCGAGATAACTTAAAGGATGAAACACATAAAAAGGTTTATTGTTAAAAGATTACCGGCACCACAGGGTCTTCCGCTGTGTGCATATCCAGAGAAACCTCCGGGATCTTCCTCTCGATCCGTTCCCTTATCAGCTATTTAATCTGGCTTATATAACCTTGCGAGGTATAGGCTATGGGCTGATGCGGAGGGAATCCTTTTTGGACGACGTGATGGAGTGCATCAGTCGGTCTCCGTGGTGCTGGAGGCGTTGGCTCCAGCGTGATACCCAACATTGGACCAAGTCGGATCCCTTCAGTCCTTTGTGTTTTATCAAATATTCAATCCGCCTCTTGGTAAGACGCAGATCGTCACTGAGAGCCGGAGCAGTCTCGTCCCAAGAATCTTGAGGCGTGGTAGCTCCATCGATAAAAGCCGGCAAAGTAGTGGCTTTGCCAGGAGCAGGGACATCCTTGTGGTAAAAGAAAGTGGCTGGCCATTGCTTGACCAAGTCACTGTCTAGAATCTTAGGATAGGCGCGATCGCGCCTAATCGAAAAACTAATTGTACCGGTAATATAAGGAATACCGGCTGTGATAGAATTTCTCCGGACATGGAAATAGTACTGGAATAGAGTAAGACTTGGCCTAATGCCGATATATCCCTCGCACAAGGCCGCATAGGCGCTCACCTCTAAGATGGAGTTGGGGGGAAGGTGGTGAAGCTGAACACCATAGTGATCTATTACCTCGGAAAAGAAATCTGAGGGAGGGAAAGACAGACCTTTGTCGAGGTGGGTGCCGAAGTGCACCCGCTCGTCGGTGCGCGGGTTGGGGATGGTTTCACCGGAACCGCTCCGCCAGTCGCCGGCGCGGAGGAGCCCTTCAATCTCCACGCTGCGGAGCTTCTCGTCGTCCAGCAGGCAGGGGATCCAAACCTCGCGGTTGCTTTCCTTCTCTGCCGCTGATACATTGCAAATGTATCTATAATTTTTTATGTTCCATGCTTGGTTTTATCTACTTTCTTATGTTTTGTCCACACTTTGGAGTACTTTTCATATGATTTCTTGTACTAACCTATTAACAAGATGCCACAGTGCCAGTTGCCTGTTTTCTGCTGTTTTTGGTTCCAGGAAGTCAGAAAATGAATATTCTCGGAATTGGACGGGACAAAAGCCAAAGTTACTATTTTCCTAGAAGACTCATGTAACACCCCGTCCACTCCTGGGCCCGGGGGTGTCACTCCTGGTAGCTTAATAGGATATCTAGACTGGCCCCACATACCAACACTAGTATTTTCTGCGCACTTTGTCCTCACTCGTTTGCACCCGGTTACCACTTCCCGGTCGGTCACCCATCCTAGAATTGCTCTAGGGCAAGCACGCTTTACCTTAGAGTTCTTTTCGAATGAGCTTCCAGAAAAGAAATTGCAACTTGTTGGTATGAGTATTCTATCAATCCTATTAAGCCATGTGCATGGTCTCACATACACCCACCCTTTAGAAGATCGATGCCCTCATCGATTAAGCACACCCCAGGAACGTTCCCTCTTGGCACGCATCTGTGCGTCTAGTGTCGGCACATGTTTCATGCCGTGTCCACTCCGGGCCACACGCGCCATGCTCCACATGTCCCGCCACTAACCCGCACACACCCGTGTAATCGCAAGGGTCGGCTCTGATACCACTTGTAACACCCCGTCCACTCCTGGGCCCGGGGGTGTCACTCCTGGTAGCTTAATAGGATATCTAGTCTGGCTCCACAGACCAACACTAGTCTTTTTTGCGCACTTTGTCCTCACTCGTTTGCACCCGGTTACCCACTTCCCGGTCGGTCACCCATCCTAGAATTGCTCTAGGCCAAGCACACTTAACCTTAGAGTTCTTTTCGAATGAGCTTCTGGAAAAGAAGTTGCAACTTGTTGGTATGAGTATTCTATCAATCCTATTAAGCCATGTGCCTGGTCTCACAACTCATGGAGCCAGAAGGAGAGTCGGAGAGGGGCCATAGGGTGGCCACACCACCCCTAGGCGCGGGTCCACCTAGGCCACGCCAGGGCATGGTGTGGGCCCCCTGGCCAGCCACCGACCTTGCCTCTTTCGCCTATAAGAGTCTCCCGATGCATAAACCCTAAATCGTCAATCAGAAAGCCACGAAAAGTTCCACAGCGCCGCCGCCGCCGCCGAAGGGGAGATTCGGGGGACAGAAAGTCTCTGTTCCGGCACCCTGCCAGGACGGGGAAGTGCCCCCGGAGCCATCTCCATCGATCTCCACCACCATCTCCATCACCATTGCTGATTCCCATGATGAGGAGGGAGTAGATCTCTCTCGAGGCTAAGGGTTCTACCGGTAGCTATGTGTTCATCTCTCTGTCTATGCATTATCTTATTGAGATCATGAGCTTGTAATCTATAGATCTACCTTGCTACTCAAGTGCTTTAATAGATCTCTGCTCTCCCCATGTGTGTGAAAGTGACAATGTGCATACCATGGTGGCACTTAGGCTAGAAATTACAAATACTTGTTATGAGTTATATTTGGAGTTGGATGTCTTTATGAAATTGTGGTGTTTGTTGGAACCATCTAGTGCTCAAGGTGACAGCGTGGGGTTTTCTAGATGGGAAAGGCTTACTTTGAGGTGTGCTGTTATAGCCCTACCATCGATTAGAGTGTTTAACCGGAGAGTAGTATCATAACGAAGAATATATTTATATGAGAGTGTTCACTAGTGAAAGTATGATCCCTAGGCCTTGTTTCTAAGCATTGATACACCGTTTGCTACTAGATCTGTTACATGTTTGCTTGCTTCCTTATTTATTTCAGTTTGCCTTTAGTCTCTTCCACACTATCAAGCTATTTTCTATCACCGTTATCACTTATAATTATCTATACCACTTGTATTTCACTATCTCTTCGCCGAACTAGTACACCTATACACCTGACAAGTGTATTGGGTGTGTTGGGGACACAAGAGACTTCTTGTATCTTGATTGTAGGGTTGCTTGAGAGGGAATACCTTTGAACACTTCCTCCCTGAGTTCGATAAACCTTGGATGATCCACTTAAGGGAAAACTTGCTGCTGTTCTACAAACCTCTGCATTTGGAGGCCCAACAACTCTCTACAAGAATAGAAGTGTGTAGACATCAAGCTATTTTCTGGCACCGTTGCCGGGGAGGTAAGGTAAAAGGTACTCACATCCTCCGGTGTGAGTGCTCGAAGTTATTTCCTTTAGATTCTGCAATTTTGTCTTTTGTTTCTTGTTTTCACTAGTTAGGCTTAATGGAAAACAACAAAAAATTAGAGAGCTTTATAGTATTTATCTTGAGTTAGGACATGAAGTGTTTGACGAGAAAATTAAAAAACCTATGGAACTTTATTTGCATGCTAATAGCAATGTTATTAGTATGAATTCTTTGAACACCATTATTGCTAATGCTATGGAAAAGTCTAAGCTTGGGGAAGCTGGTTTTGATGAGCATGATATTTTTAGTCCCCCAAGCACGGAGGAGAAAATTTACTTTGATGATACTATGCCTCCAATATATGATGATTACAATGATGAATATTTTATTTTCAGTCCACCTACTATTGAGGAGAAAATTCATTATGATTACAATATGCCTCCTATATTTGATGATTATGGTGATGAAAATAATAATGATAGCTATTTTGTTGAATTTGCTTCCACTATAATTAATAAGAATGACTATGTTTATGTGGGGAGTATTCATTCTTTTATGCATGTGGCTCATGATAAGAATGTTTTATGTGATAGTTATATTGTTAATTTTATTCATGTTGCTACTGAAAGTTATTATGAGAGAGGGAAACATGGTCTTATGTATCTCAATAATATTAAGTTTCCCCTCTTTATGTTGAAAGTCTTGAAGTTGCACTTGTTTTGCTTTACTATGGTTGCTTTGTGCTTTCATGACTTGTTTCTTTACAAGATTCCTATGCATAGGAAGTGGGTTAGACTTAAATGTTCTTTGAATTTTCTTATTGATGCTCTCTTTTACTTCAATTCATATTTCTTATGTGAGCATCTTCTCAAACTATCAAGCCTAACTTAAAGGCATTAAAGAAAAGTACTTGTTGGGAGATAACTCAAAAGTTTTAGACGAGTCTTGGAAGTTATTACCTCTGTAATAACCGCTCCTTATCCTTTTTATTTGCTTTTTGTGCCAAGAGTAACCTCTAATGAGAGAGAAGTAATGCTTGGGAAAGTTGTTGTCCCGAAACAGATTTTTGTTCTTCACCGTAAAAATTCATATAAAATCTCTGTACGTATTTTTGAGGCGTAAATTTTTGTGCTTCTGCCCCAGGTTGTTATCTAACTTTCGTTAGTTCAACACGTTTTGATTTGAGCAACAGAAGTTCTTCGAAAATTTTTGTCTTTACCTGCTGGTCTGTTTTGATAGATTTCTATCATTTTCTGCATTTGCTTCTTGTTGGTTCCTTTTTGAGTTCTTTTGGGGATTTGAGCTTTTTGAGGGAAGTGCTATAGT
Source organism: Avena eriantha (assembly GCA_910589775.1). Classification (NCBI taxonomy): domain Eukaryota; kingdom Viridiplantae; phylum Streptophyta; class Magnoliopsida; order Poales; family Poaceae; genus Avena; species Avena eriantha. The sequence continues at coordinate 237,719,211 of OU342746.1, forward strand.
AGATAGTGTTTTAATGGAAGCTTTATTGGTGTTAGAACTGAACCCTAAATACTTATTATCTTGAGTGCACTAATGTTGCTAATAAAGATTGTGTGAAGTTTTGTATGAAGGAAAAATTTCAGGTGTATGGAAGGAATGAGTAATGAGATGAAGGATGGACTAAAGCTCAAGCTTGGGGATACCACGCGTGTCACCCTAAGAAATATCCAAGAAGTACAAGCGTCAAAGCTTGGGGATGCCCAAGGCATCCCCCTCTTCACCAATAAAAATGCCAGGTTTCTTCCAAACGCTTTATTTTTATTGTTTCATGCACAGTTGTGTTGTTCTTGGAGCGTCTTTTTTTCGTTTTCGTTTTGGTTTTTCGTTTGCTTGGTTTGCTTAGTTTGCTGAATAAATTGGTTGGACCCCCTCTTTCATACATTGGTTTGCAAATAGTTTGGTTTGGTTTGGAAAAGAGTAGGAAAGTTCATACTTATGTGGTAAAAAGAGCTTGTTTTTGACTATGGCCTATGTTTTGTCATGCCATGCTTGATATTGTTTTGGCTTTATGCTTAGTATTCTTTGCTGTAGCATGACTTGTTATAAACAATTGAGATTGCTTAATGTGCCTTGGATGAATCATGCGTTGTTTTAGCATATTAAAGCATAGTATAGTGGTATTCTCCTTTGATGCTTTATTTGGGTTGACTTGGCGCATGCTCACACCATGTTATGACTATCTCAAGTCACCTAAGCCTTTATGATCCTTTAGTTTTCAACTTTTAGTATCACTTTATGCTTTGATCAATGATGTTTTGTCGCTCTGCATGATTATGGCCATTATTGCTCTCTTAGTTTGTCGCTCCCAGTCTTTTGCTAGCCTCCACAACCAAGTATGAGTTCCACTCATGCATCCAACTCCCTAAACCAAGTTATTCCAAAGAGTCCACCATACCTACCTACTAGCTTATGCTATTCCAAGTATATTCATGCTTTTTTTTACCTTCCAAATTAAACTTGTTATGAGAAAACTAGTGATTAAAGCTCTCACGAACTTGATGGCACACTTTACTTTTTGCATCTAATAAACTTGAACCATTGGGTCCTTCTTTGTTGCGTATATGCTTGCTCTTTATAAGTTGAAGTTAGCAGAACCATGTTTCATGGGGAACGCTTTCAACATTGCATGTGTACTTTGTACCCCGTTGATATCATGTTCTTTTGCTTACGGATCCCGGCGGTGTGAAATAAAAGTGGAACTTGTAAGATCATGGAGTTTGTATGTGTGTTAGAGAAACTCCTGGGCCGCTAGCCTAAGCCATGCCTAATCATGGTGGAAACTTGCAGCATCACCATAATGAGCACTTTATGAAGCATCCTCAATAAAAACCTACGCAAATAGCAAATAAAAAGATCACTGAGATGCTCATTGTCTGCTTGCCTTGTCATTTTGATTATGGGAAAGCTCCCGTATCATGTGCAAGGGGTACCCCGTTGGCGATTCTTAATGATACACATGTACTTACAATGACAAGAGCTTACTCATGACTGAAGTTGAGTAGCATGAGGTTCGGTCTTCGTAAGTAAGGGGCATGAGATTTCGGCTTATAACTTGTTAAGCATACCCTCTTAGTTGTGTCACTTAACCTTAATCACCTTAAAGATGCTTATGATAGGGGCAATGCGAGCTGAAAGATAACAAGTACCATAATTTTTGGAAGCTCTTTATGAGACTTGAATCCCTACTTCCTTCTATGAAGGCCTTTCTTCCACTTATATATTTAGTCTCCACCTTCTATCTTTATGCACCTACTTTGAGAGCATAGTGGCCATTCTTAGTTCTATGTGCATTGTCCCAAGACTTGTTGATTGATGCATACCTTGATATTGCCTGTTTTGAACTATTTGTATCTAGTCACTCTTATAAACTTTGAAGGTGTCCTATGCATTTATTTGCTACTTTATGAGGGACAAGCTGAATGCCACTATGCTATGTTTTCTTTATGTGAAACAAACAAACGTCTTGCAAAGCATTGTTATTCATAAATCTTTTGTTTGTGCCTTTTCATGTTGCAACATAGTTTCTTAGTCTTATTGCTAGAACTTTGTCTTTCATGTTATGATTGAAGTACTATGATCCCAGCTTTGAATGTTTTACAAATACTTTGATTAAGTTTATGATGGTGCATGTCACCTCAAAAATTATTCTTTCTTTTTATCACTTACTTACTCGAGGACGAGCAGGAGTTAAGCTTGGGGATGTTGATACATTGCAAATGTATCTATAATTTTTGATGTTCCATGCTTGGTTTTATCTACTTTCTTGTGTTTTGTCCACACTTTGGAGTACTTTTCATATGATTTATTGGACTAACCTATTAACAAGATGCCACAGTGCCAGTTGCCTGTTTTCTGCTTTTTTTGGTTCCAGGAAGTCAGAAAATGAATATTCTCGGAATTGGACGGGACAAAAGCCAAAGTTACTATTTTCCTGAAAGACTCACGGAACCAGAAGGAGAGTCGGAGAGGGGCCACAGGGTGGCCACACCACCCCTAGGCGCGGGTCCACCTAGGCCGCGCCAGGGCATGGTGTGGGTCCCCTAGCCGGCCACCGACCTTGCCTCTTTCGCCTATAAGAGTCTCCCGATGCATAAACCCTAAATCATCAATCAGAAATCCACGAAAAGTTTTGCAGCGCCGCCACCACCGAAGGGGAGATTCGGGGGATAGAAAGTCTCTGTTCCGGCACCCTGCCGGGACGGGGAAGTGCCCCCGGAGCCATCTCCATCGATCTCCAGCACCATCTCTATCACCATTGCTGATTCCCATGATGAGGAGGGAGTAGATCTCTCTCGAGGCTAAGGGTTCTACCGGTAGTTATGTGTTCATCTCTCTCTCTATGCATGATCTTATTGAGATCATGGGCTTGTAATCTATAGATCTACCTTGCTACTCAAGTGCTTTAATAGATCTCTGCTCTCCCCATGTGTGTGAAAGTGACAACGTGCATACCATGGTGGCACTTAGGCTAGAGATTACAAATACTTGTTATGAGTTATATTTAGAGTTGGATGTCTTTATGAAATTGTGGTGTTTGTTGGAACCATCTAGTGCTCAAGGTGATAGTGTGGAGTTTTCTAGATGGGAAAGGCTTACTTTAAGGTGTGTTGTTATAGCCCTACCATCGATTAGAGTGTTTAACCGGAGAGTAGTTAAGAGTAGTATCATAACGAAGAATATATTTATATGAGAGTGTTCACTAGTGAAAGTATGATCCCTATGCCTTGTTTCTAAGCATTGATACACCGTTTGCTACTAGATCTGTTACATGTTTGCTTGCTTCCTTCTTTATTTCAGTTTGCCTTTAGTCTCTTCCACACCATCAAGCTATTTTCTATCACCGTTATCACTTATACTTATCTATACCACTTGTATTTCACTATCTCTTCGTTGAACTAGTGCACCTATACACCTGACAAGTGTATTGGGTGTGTTGGGGACACAAGACTTTTTGTATCTTGATTGCAGGGTTCCTTGAGAGGGAATACCTTTGACCACTTCCTCCCTGAGTTGGATAAACCTTGGGTGATCCATTTAAGGGAAAACTTGCTGCTGTTCTACAAACCTCTGCACTTGGAGGCCCAACAACTGTCTACAAGAATAGAAGTGCGTAAACATTAGCCGCCACCATCGCCGTCGTCGCTGCCGCAGCCAGGCCGGATGATGAAGACGAAGCCATTCTTCCAGTGCGCCGATGACCTTAGATGGGCGGCGCTGGGAGTTTGGGAAGCAGGGGAGCTCTGTGCGCGGGGGAGATTTGGAGGAGAAGAAACGGCAAAGGGAACAAGTGAAGAAAGGAGAAGGAGAATCCTCACCCCTTATATCCACCTAACCGCGCCAAGATTCGTGCAAATGGTACTGTGTAACCGCCACGCGTCGTGGAAGGAACTTGGAAGGACCCACGCGATGATTACGTCGCCTCGATCTGCGTGTACGCATTGAAACGGTGCCTCGGTTCCGCGAACGACAGACCCACCAACGGTCGTGCTGACAGGATGTTTGTCAGATGATGTGACTTGACCATGACCAGTGTCACGTGACGTCAGAGACCAAGTTCCGGCTTAGTTTGAAAATCAAGCTAGAAAATCCGAGTAACATGTTGATAGGTCCGACTTATTTTTAAGACCCGGATCGTATTTTTTGTTGTGAAAGTTTCAGAAACCCTTCAAGATTCTACAAGCCGAAGATCAAGCTAGACGATGATGAATCCGACTTTGGATATTGGAGGCCTCCGGGGGCTGCTGTTGGGGATATACTTTCCGGGTATCCTCACAGTTCCTTACTGACCATGGTGGCCCACTTCGGGTTAGAACTTTGCTTCACGGGCGGCCCAGTCAGGAAGAAGAAGACGGAGTCCAGTCCGGCTACGGGAAGGCCCAGAAAACTTACCGACTTAGCCCCATAGTATTACTTGTAGTTCAAGATGTACTCTGTAACCAACTCTTAGTCGTAGTCGGACAGATCTCTTCTGTAAACCCTAGGCCGGATATCTATATAAACCGTCATAGGGAGAGCCTTTAGGACAACGCCTCAATAGTCTACAATCTCAACTCGCACAAGCGAACCTTTGTAACCCATATCCGGCTCTGCCGTATTACTGGATTGCTAGCAGAAGTAGGATTCGTCTAAAGCCGGCGGATTCGAACCTGAGTAAACTTGTGTGCTCACCGTCCCGGAACACCGTACTTATCACACCCCTCTCTTCCGCACGTCTCGAGAACCCCCTCATGGCGTACTTGTCATCAATCCGACGACCGTTTTGCGTGTACACTCCCATTCCATTTCTCTATATTTCCCCTCTGATCCAAATTAATATACCCAAATTTGTTTAGATTCAGATGTATTTGGATCGGACGGAGTACTATTTCTGTGTTTTATAATACCGCAAACCAATCTGGCCCTGAATTATAGACGACATCTATACAAGGCAGAAAGCTCCCGGGCAAAATCCAAAGAATCTGTGAGAGACCTAACTTGTTGACCGACTGATTATATAATATATATTTAATGAGTACATGAGGAAGAGAGAATTAAACGACGAAACAAACACGAGATTCCTCGTTCACCGAGGACGACGGCGCAGCCGTAGAGTCGAAGCCAAAACTTTTGTGGGTGTACGCTTTGCCCGTGACGAGCGCAGCGCAAGCTAGCGCGCCGTCCAACTGCCTCACACCCCGAAAGAGGGATCACGAGATGGCCTGCCGCGCCTTGTCTCGTTGCTCCTCCCTACGTTTTCCTGTCCCCGAACCAACGGCCTCTTTCGCGCGCGCGTCTGTCTGTACATCCCATTTTCAGGTGTCAGGAGTCAGGACTCATCAATCGTCGTCAGGCACCGAGAGCCCGCTCACCATCCCTCCTCCTGGCCACTTCCAGAGAGACAGACGGATAGCGGAGATGGATGCAGGGGACGGCGAGGCGGCGCGTCAGCATTTCCCCGGCCCGCCGACGAGCCCCGCGGCGCCGTTCGGCAGGTCGTCGCCGCGTCTCGGCGCGACCCAGAGCTTCGACGGCGCGCTCAGGGTTGAGCCTGTTCTTTTAATTTGCTCCTATACTTCCTAATCGCGCCGCATGGCGTGCTTGCCTCTAGTCTAACCTTCACGTGTTGGGTTGCAGGAGCTCAAGGATCTGCGGTTGCAGCTGCACCAGGCGGCGGACTGCTGCGAGAAGGCGTTCCTCGGCTCCGAGAAGAAGAAGATGTAAACGCAGACCTTCCATCGGTTATCTCACTCGAACACAGTTTCTTTCCTTTCCTCTCGCGGAACTGACAATTTCAGTTTCTTGCGCATGGTGAAGGATACTGGACAGTACCAAGAGCTACATCTGCGACGCGGTTGTAACGGTAATTGATCACCTGGGAAACGTCTCGTCCAAGCTCGAGCACCAGCTGGAGGACAAGACTGAGATCGCGCAAACAGAGCAAAAGATCAACTTCTTCAAACAGGTTGGCGTTCTCTCTAGTACTTATTACTTGCAGCTGTGGATTATGTACATGGAGATGGAGTTTGGATTAAACAATGAGCCATCTGTGATGATGATGATAAAGTAGTAGTACTTGTTGGAACTTGAGAGTGCATACAGCCATGAACTGATGAACATGGACCAAATGAAGCCTTGCTATACTAACTGAATTTTTCTATGATCACTTGCTGGCACCAGAGGCTGTTGACATTCGAACAGTACGCAATTTCTCTCAACATACTGACTCTACGTATGGACACTGGCGCCGTTCAGTATCATCGCCGTTACCTCTCACAATGTATAGATTTTCCAAACTTTGTTTGATTTTACATGACGAACACACAGAAGGCTTCAGCTCTGCTATGATTTACTAACTAGTAGTATATATATTTCCACTACAGCTATGGACAGAAACAGTGAGGAAAATGCTGCTAACTCAAGGTTTATTCAAATACTACCTTTTACTTGAAATTATTTCAGTTCCTTTGAACCTACTCAAGGACTATTACATATCTGCCATTTGCATCAGTGTATGACATTACCAGCATTTTTCACACAGCAGAGGTCACCCGGTGCCTGGAGCCAATCGCACTCTGAAGCCATATGATGTTGAGTCAACCATCGGTAATCTTCTTGGGGGATGAAAAGTATTCTGAATAATTGCTTATTTTGCACGTAAAGTTGTTCTGCTTTTATTGCCATTCTGAAGAGGAGAAATGCTGTATTCTGTCCACTGCTAAAAATCCCCAAATGTACATGGAAATATCCCGTGACAGTAAAAGAACCAGCTGAAGAGCCCGTTCCTTCCTTCTATGTACCCATTTTTAGCATGACTTCAACTTGCTTTCCTGGATTTTCAAATAACAGAAGCCAGTTGTTTTCACTTGTTTTAAGCTTACTTCCTTCATAAAATCGTGGTTGATTAACCGTATATCTGTTGTCATGGTGTTCTTTTTAGGGAGGGAAGTTACCCTGGCAGTTCCGGACGTTGGGAACCCAGCATCCATAACGAGGTCATTTTCCTTTAGAGCCGAGGTATCCTACATTGTACTACAAAATACTACATATATTTTCTCACTTCAATAGTAAATGTGCTCTGAACACTATTTACACCAACAAATCAGCACGACACTGCTTAAGTCATGCACAGAGCAATACAAGTGTGAACATGCTTGCTTCCTTTCTTTTACCTTGATGCATAAGAAAATTTCCTCTCAATTTTTTGCAGGATGTTCACATTTCTCCAGGCGACCACAAAAAGAAGAAGAAAGCCAGCCATAGCAGCAACATCTTGTCATTCCTCAAAAGGAGTAAGTGGCATGCATAAGAGTGACAAGCGCCACTGCATACAGTTAGAAATGCAATGGCCGTTGATGCGGCTATCAGAGGTTATGCCAACCATGCGTGTCCATTGTTCTGTAACAGAATGTAATTGTACGTTTGAGTTCTGCACTTGTGCAGGCATGTGCAGACAATTAAAATTCAGGGCTGAGCAGAACATTGTTGCAGCGTCAGACCTTGTTTACTTATCTAGTATTTTTTCCCACTAAAGTTTTGGGTATATGGGGGATTTGGTGTTCACCGTATACTTTCCAATTCCCAAAAATACTCTTTCCCAAAATAATTCTATCATATAGGAGAGTTTTTTAATCTACATAAAAACATGAAGGATTTGTGGGGATATCTAGGATTATCCCGGCCAAACCCGGTACGGTAAACGGGCTACGGAAATTGAAATATCCCATTCGATCCTCGCGAATACACAAACGAATATTAGGGATATTAAAACTTAGTCAAAAAGGAGGCCTTCCACGAATTGGGCAGTTTTGGCCGTCCGATCGCGCCCCCACGTCATTTTAGCCGTTGGATGATCCTCAACTCCCGCGTGGGCTGAATTATCCCTTAGGGACGCTTCTCTGGACATCAAAAAGGCTTTCTATGCTTAATTAGGCTGAAATATCTATCTATTTCAGCCCGCTCTACTCCACCTTTCGACAACCGGGTCTCCTCGTAGGGAACCACCGGATTTTTTTTGAAGAGGACACGTGCGGCAGCAGACTTCAATGAAAACCGGGTCTCCCTGCTCATACGGAACCACCAGATTCTTTTTTGAAGAGGACACATGATGCGGCGGCAGACTCCAATATAAATTCGACCACCCAGACAAGACGCACACCTCCCGATCGATTGGACCACAGGCCGAAATCTAGAGCGGGCATGCAGTAGACTCCAATCGAGATTCGACCGATCGAGACCAAGTGCACACCTCCCAATCCGTTCAAACGCAGGCCAGAATCTGGAGCGGCCATCGATCTCTCCTGCGGATGCGGTACAGATCCTGCCCTTGCCTCCCCATTCATGGCGACCTGATGCGCCGGTCTTAATTGATCTTTAAACCGTGTTAGTTTTCAGTTCTTGCAAATCCCTAATGGCAGCCATGGTGCACAAATTGACGGCGGCAGATGATTATGGTACGTTACTACATGTCCTATAAAATCTCTTGTCTCAGTTTCTGCCTATGCTACTCTTACTCGATAGCAGATTCCAGGTCTAATGGTGGTCTGATAGGTTGATTTTATTTTCAAACAAAATACACATCTTCTTCAGATAACAATTGTCATCTTTTCTAAATCAGAAATATATTTCTCTGCAGGTTCTGCTTGTTCTAGCTGAGCTGCTTACATTCTATGAATATGGTTTCTGTTACAAAGAGACATGCTTCTATTACTTTCTTTGTGCTATTTAAATCTATCCTTAATTTATTTGATATACGCATGTTGACCTTCTAATTTAGAAAATCATGAAATATTTTAGTAGCACGGCCCCTTATCAACATACAAAACACCGTGAATCTTGTGTAAGAAAATTATGTGCCTAAGAAAATTCTATGGAGCCTAAATGAGAGAGAAAAAAGATTGACAAAGGAAAACCTAGGTAGACAAATACAATACAAATTCTAAGGTAAATTTTAATTTAAATAAAGTTTGCCATTTTATAACTATAAATTTTCTAATGAACGGACGTGGCAACGCGCGTCTACATGATCTACTGAGATAAGTAAACAAAACTTCAATGGGAAACATACATGCCCACTTCATTTCCCATCGCAAGATTATATACTACTACTCTCTGTCCCATGATATACGTCCCATGATATAAGATGTTATTGTGATTAGTTAATACCATGACGGCATGTTTAGCACACGACCAGTCTAAGCCATGGTTAGATTTTGGGTTGGATAGCTAGGCGCAGTGGCGGAGTTTTGTTGAAGCAGAACCGGGCAATGGCCGCCCAGCTCAGCACAAGAAACTAAAGAGGCAGGAAAAAAATGGTCGACGAAAAAAAAAGTCTTTCTTTGGGCTGGTCCGTCAAACTATCTTGCTGGAGCTCCGCCACTGGCTGAGTTAATCGTAAGAAACCACCACAATTGTACGATAAGTTCGAAAAATCATTGGGTTATACAAATTTTGCAAAAATCCATCGAAATTGCGATGGACGCTCTCAATGTGCGTTGATGCCACGATTTTACCGCAATAATAAGACTCTGGTGACATGGCACACAGATTATGTCCGAGGTGACAAAACGAAGACCGATTTTAAAATGGGAGGTTTCTGCAATTTTTCCGTGGACCCCACATGGGAGCTCATCTCTCACACAAAATCAAATTACATATTTTTTTATTTATTTTAGTACTTTTTCTATTTATTTTTCACTGGCGCGGCCCCTCCCAACAATCACCATAGGCCCGCCCGCCGCCGCCCCTCCCCATCACCACCGTCCTCCCCACCACCACCTCCGTCCTCGACCACCGATGCTGCCCCTCCCAACTACCTCGCGCGTGGCCCCAAATCCCCTACACCGCCCAGCCGATCCCGACCACCGCCTTCATCCTGGTCTGCGGGGGCGGTGCCCCTCCCGAGCACCATCTTCGTCCCGGACACCGGCGCTGCCCCTTCCCAGCACCACGTCCCAGCCACCGATGGCATCTCTCCCTACTGCCACTTCCTCCCCAACAGTATGTGCCACCCTGCCTCCTGATGGATCCTCGTCCGTTGGCGACGCCAGTTGGATCCTTGACGGTGCGGTCCCTGGCGGCGAGTCCACGATGTCGCGGTCCCCGGCGGCGAGTCCATGACGCTCGGCTGGTGGTGAGGTCGTCTCTCCTCGAGGTAGCGGTCCCCGGTGGCGAGTCCCCGACGCGGTGGCGCCGCGACCTTCTAGGCAGTTGGGCTTTTTCCTTTTCTTTTTATGAGAGGGAGGAGAAATTTACAAAAAGAACCCCAAATTTGGATCTCCTTCCCATTATCATTATCTAATTGCCACATCATCTCTGACAGGGGAACCCCAAATTTCCTCGTAGTCCCAAAATGGATATTATGAAAACTGCACAAGCTAGACTAGACTCAAAAGATTTGAACAACCATACGAGTCTCAAAGGATTTGAACAACCATATGACTCACTTAGATCCCCGAACAGATATTTGATAGAAACACAACTCTTCCTGGACAACTTTTTAAGGGCCTCTTTGATTTAAAAGATTTGCATTGGAATTTTGAAGGATTCAAATCCTTACGATTTTTTCCTATGATGATTGTTTGATTTGCAACATTGTATGTCATAGAATTTTGTCTAAGGAATCCTCTGCACCAGATTTCATAGTAATCCAACATCCACTCAAACCATCTAGTTTACTTTTCATGTAATGGAGTCAAATAAATCCTGTAGAATTGGAGCGGTCATGATATTATAGTCCCGCCTTTTCAATTGTTGTGCTTTTATCAGATGACATTGTTGCGATTTTTATATTTTACTCCCTCCTTGCCAAAATATAGTGCATATAAGATTTTTTTAAAGTCAAATAACGTAAAGTTTGACCAATTATGTAGAAATAATATCAACATCTAGAATACCAAATTGATGCAATTATATTCGTCATGCTGTATATTTTTGTATAGTATCTACTCCCTCCATTTTAAAATACAAGATGTTTTAGTTTTGTGAAAGAAATATATCTAGACTCCTTTTAGTGTGCATGTTCACTCTAAACCTATATGAACCTACACACTAAAAGGATCTAGATACTCTTCTTTCACGAAGCTAAAACATTTTATATTTTGAAACGGAGGGAGTATTTGGTATTGTAGACATAGATAATTTTCTCAATAAACTTATTCAAACTAGATGAAGTTTGACTTACAAAAAATCTTATATTCAATATATTAGGGCAACTGGGCAAGTAGGGAGTACAATTCAAAGAGGCCTTAAGAGAAGTGAAAAAAAAAGGAAACAACAGTACTAGTTTATCCGGTACTGGGCCAGACTAATTGAATTGACGGAATAATGGAAACAAGGCCTTAACAAACTTCCTAAAGACCCCGCATTGAAGGCCCATCTCGTCCATTTGTCCTCTTCGATAATTAGGCTCCCTTTTTCTCAGAACTCACAGTGCACGCGGCCGCGACCACATACCAACCCTAGCCGCCAGGAGTTGAGGAACAAGCTAGGCAGTGCGAGATGCGGCGATCGGCGATGGCGCTTCGCTCGACGGCGGACCGGTGCTTCGGCCATCACTCACCGGTTAGTTGCTTACCACCATGACTCTCGTCCTACCTTGTGTCCTCCGGCCATCTCGGCCGGTCGCTCAGGTCCTTCTTTCCTCTTCGGCGAGCGCCCAAGACCCCCTCCGACCCCAGTACCCTACGCCCCTAGCTTGTCCATGGCGCGCCCTTCCCTCTGTTGCTTTTCTCCCTCTAACCGGAAACCCAACCGAATTTCGGGTTCCTAAAACCTGCCAGATTAGTTCGTTTGTCATTTTCCAAACAACGAAAATATCAGAAAAAACTGTGAAACAGATTGAAAAAAAGCGCACCCCTACTACCTGACTATATGCGGATTTCCACCTGGATTATAATAAATCAAGGAAGACAGTTAAAAGTTTTTCTACAATGTATAGTGGTGATATTTGGGCACCTGGCCTTTACTGATGTACTACATAACTTGTACTCCTTTTGGTAGCTTATCGTTTGGCTTAGCGTTAGCTGTGTTCCTTTATTTCTGAGCATGACTGTAACAAAGAAAAAATGTTGTTAGCAGAGTGGTTACATTGTTTTTTGTCGATAAGTAGATTTGTCCTCTCTATGCTTTAGCTAGCGGCCCTAACATTACATTACTACAATATACTAACGTGTCCAGGTGGAGATTGCAGCATTTCGTCCATGCTTATATAGGACTTTGACATAGTAGTCATAGCATTGGTACAAAAACTAAGTTTGAGATCCATCTTCCTACACCTTACTTCCAAGTCTTTGGCTTGTCTCTATATCAACTTAATTTGTTCCAGATAGTCGAACAGAGTCGGCGTGATATCCTATCCCTGAGAAGGCACTATATCTTGATGATCACATGAAATTTTCCCTAAACTATCAGCATAGCATGAATCATGCAAATAGGTCTATACTAGTTATATAATGATATACTGCCTCAGGAACCGAATTCTGAAATCTGCCTTTGTCGTGTTCTCAGTTTCTAATGGAATTCAAGAGTATTACTTTGCTGTGTCTGGTCCTTTTTTCCCATCTTCTGTTCTATTTTTATGCGGATCATACCTTTTACCTTAAAATGCTCAAAGTTTAGCTTTGTGTATGTATTAAATCATAAAGCAACATAGATTTTGTTCCATTTTACCTTCTCACTATCTCTTAAACTTATTTGCATTTCAGTTGACAAATGTTATTCAATCAACATTCAATGCAAACATTTGTTCTAGATGGGGAAGTCTTGCAAGAACTTTCAGGTAATTCCTTCATCTTTGTTCGCACAATCTAAAGAGATGTTTGCAGCATGCATCTAACTTCTCCATGTTTTTTTCGGTTACAGTGCAAAACCAATTGGAAATGAAGTTATTGGAATTGATTTAGGGACAACGAATTCCTGTGTTTCTGTTATGGAGGGAAAGGTGACTGACATACTATATTCTGCTATGCTTCTTTTCAGCTTCTTTATAAAATTTGTTCACACGAACATGTCAATGACTGCAGAATGCGAAAGTGATAGAGAATTCAGAAGGCACCAGAACGACACCATCAGTTGTTGCCTTCAGTCAGAAGGGAGAGCGGCTTGTTGGAACTCCGGCCAAACGTCAATCAGTGACAAACCCACAGAATACCTTCTTTGGTACAAAGCGTATGATAGGACGGCGCTTTGATGACCCGCAGACGCAGAAAGAGATGAAAATGGTACCATATAAAATTGTGAAGGCTCCTAATGGTGACGCTTGGGTTGAAACAACAGATGGAAAGCAGTTCTCACCGAGCCAAGTTGGTGCGTTTGTATTGACCAAGATGAAGGAGACTGCTGAATCTTATCTTGGCAAATCTGTTTCCAAGGCTGTGATCACAGTTCCAGCTTACTTCAATGATGCTCAGCGTCAGGCAACCAAGGATGCTGGTCGAATTGCTGGACTTGACGTCCAAAGGATCATCAATGAACCAACTGCTGCTGCTCTTTCTTATGGAACAAACAACAAGGAGGGTTTGATAGCTGTATTTGACCTTGGAGGTGGTACGTTCGATGTCTCTGTTCTTGAAATCTCCAACGGAGTTTTTGAGGTTGGTACATCTAAACTCCGTACTCCTACCTTGTAGTAAGTTTCTGTAGCTAGAAATGTTAGATAACGCATTTTATGCCTTTTCGTGATGTGTTGATTATATTGCTGTCAGGTAAAAGCAACAAATGGTGATACTTTTCTGGGTGGAGAAGACTTTGATAATACTCTATTGGAGTACTTGGTCAGTGAATTCAAAAGAACTGATGCTATTGATCTGTCAAAGGACAGACTAGCTCTGCAAAGGTTGCGTGAAGCAGCTGAGAAGGCAAAAATTGAACTGTCATCAACCGCACAGACTGAGATTAACCTTCCATTTATCACAGCTGATTCCACTGGAGCAAAACATTTGAATATAACATTGACAAGATCGAAGTTTGAAAGTTTGGTGAATGGTCTGATTGCAAGGACCAGAGAGCCATGCAAGAATTGTTTGAAGGATGCTGGTATCACTGCTAAGGAAGTTGATGAGGTTCTTCTTGTTGGTGGAATGACAAGGGTTCCCAAAGTGCAGGAAGTGGTTTCAGAAATCTTTGGCAAGGCCCCTAGCAAAGGAGTCAACCCAGATGAAGCTGTGGCCATGGGCGCGGCTCTTCAGGGTGGCATTCTCCGTGGAGATGTCAAAGAGCTTCTTCTCCTTGATGTGACCCCCCTTTCACTTGGTATCGAGACTCTTGGCGGTATCTTCACCAGACTGATAAGCAGGAACACTACAATCCCCACGAAGAAAAGCCAGGTTAGTGAATAAGGCTCTATCAAGTAGAAAAAATAGGTGCCTTTAATGTTTGTCGCAGGGCATTTTGTGATTGGTATGCATGCTTTGTTAAGTTTTCATCTTCCCTGGATGTTATTATTATGCGAATCTGGTAATTCACATTGCATGGTACCTAATTATTCTTCTATATTTGAGAATTATGGTATACCTACTTATTCATGAAGGTCATAACTTCCATGCACAACAGAACCTTAAAACATGTTTTTAGTGATTTTCTCTGAGGATTTTGCTTTGCCCATTCATGTTTGTTTCTCCTAATTAGTTTTGGTATAGTTTTGTCCTAACTAATCTAGCGTGTTCTGTGCAGGTGTTCTCAACTGCCGCTGATAACCAGACACAAGTGGGTATTCGTGTCCTACAAGGCGAGCGTGAGATGGCGACAGACAACAAACTTCTTGGCGAGTTTGATCTTGTCGGCATCCCACCAGCACCAAGAGGACTCCCACAGATTGAGGTCACGTTCGACATCGATGCTAATGGTATCGTGACAGTCTCTGCGAAAGATAAGGCCACCGCGAAGGAGCAGCAGATCACCATCCGGTCCTCCGGCGGGCTTTCTGACTCGGAGATCGAGAATATGGTGCGTGAGGCTGAGTTGCATGCACAGAAGGACCAGGAACGCAAAGCCCTCATTGACATCAGAAACACCGCAGACACTACCATTTACAGCATTGAGAAGAGCCTGGGAGAGTACAGGGACAAGATCCCCGTGGAGGTTGCCACTGAGATTGAGACAGCAGTTGCTGATCTCCGCGCAGAGATGGCCTCGGACGACATCGAGAAGATCAAGAACAAGATGGAAGCGGCAAACAAGGCCGTCTCGAAGATCGGGCAGCACATGTCTGGTGGTGCGTCTGGAGGTGGTGCGGCGGGCGGTTCGCAGGAAGGAGGAACACAGGGCGGAGGTGACCAGGCTCCAGATGCTGAGTACGAGGAGGTGAAGAAGTGAAAAGCTGCACGGGCTGTCAGCTGCGTATAAATACAGCAGCTGATTTTGAGGAACTCTAGGATCTTGTTAGCTGTAATAAAATTTTGTTCAACTGAAGCATATGAAAACATGCTAAATGTTCTTAGCGCACACAGTATTGCAGTATTGTATGATTTGGTTGAACTAGTTTTCTCGCTTTGAGGTACATCTAGGCAAACCAGACTTGATCTTGTGGTTCGATTATAGTCGGTTTTATGCTTGGAGTGATGCTTTTGTGGCATGCCAGCTTTCGATCTGCTGGTGGTGCTCTTCGGTTGGTTCAAGCTGATAAAGATATGGTTGTATAGGATATTTTCTATCGACCCTTAACACTACTTTGCTAGTCCGCTTCCTGGAAGAATTTGGTCTTTTTTGTTGCTAGGTTGCATGGATTTCTGTATCGCATGAGATTTAAAGCAGGTCAAAAGTTGGTTCACTAGGAACGCATATTCAGACCTTTTCACTAGGACAGGCTGCGCTCGTGCAAAAAAAAGGAAAGCAGGGCCGCCGTGCAAGCTCGGTAATGGCGGGAGCAATGGGTTATCCCCAAAAGTCAGCGGGGGAAATTTTATCACCGCCCGCTGAATTGTCGCGCTATATATCATCGCTGGTAGCCGCACCACCATTCCCTCCTTTTTTCGAGCTCTCAAGCCTGACAAGATCTTCACCGACGAGCAGGTAAGCGGTGGCAGCGATGTCGTTGGTTGTCGGATGGTTTCGGCAGATGTTCATCTCCGAACTCTTCATCGGCAATGTGCTCCGCTCCTCCGATGCCGGTCTGTTTTTCCGAACCCCACCTCTAGTAGCTTCGACCTGCTAGATCTGAGTGTAGTTTGCGGTAGATCTATGGTAGCATGCCTAATGAATTGCATGATGTAGTCATAGATCAATGATTGTGTGGCCTTATTGCATGTTTAGGTAGGTTATTTAGTCTAGATCCTCATATGTGCGATGGTTATACATGTAGGACATGACCGCTGATGAGTTCAGCCACGCCCTGATGGATTCTAAGGAGACATTTGTAGCTGAGACCCAACCCCAGCTCCCGGCTTTGATGCTCACCTATCCACAACGATTTGAGATCATGTCTCTGCCTCCTATGACTGTGTACATGGTGGAGAAAATTGCAGAGAAAGCTACACTTATCATGCCCAAGAAGAAAGTCATCAAGACTGGCAAAGTCCACATCCTTGGCCGTGATAAGGGGGTGAAGGGCAGCATGAAGTGGAAACATTCCTCTCCACATTCATGCTGAACAAGATGTGTGAGACTATCAAGAGCGGCGTGAGGACGGAGAAGGAGTTCAAGGAGATGCACCTGAACACTTGTGACCGGAAGGTGTTTGAGTTTTGTGGCATCAAGGTGTCCTCACAGTAAGTGTATAACCACCCGCATAAGTGGAGGTCTATGTGGATCCATGTGTCCAAACCTAGAGACCTTAGTGGAGCTAGCTGGGGTGAGGAGAGTTGCACCATCATCTTGGAGGATGCCCACTACGAAGGCCACATCTCGGTAGTAAAATTTCAGTTCTTCCACTAACCTCCCTTTTATTCGAACTTGCACTAACTTCCCTGCAATTCCCTATCTCAGGATCATTTCAAGGATGTTGAATATCGGAACAAGCCAATCGCCAACTATAGGCAGATGTAGATCATCTTATCGTTTGTCCTTGCCACTAGCAGGTTTGCCATGGGCTCTAGTGAGCCTCTCTGTTGAGGGCAAACCTCGAGGGCGGCCCGATCTTTCACGAATCCCTTTCAAATCGAGGATAGAGTGCGGGGAAAGGAGGGGCGGATGAACACAACGAACTCACGCACGAAGAACACGATGAACACATTCACACAAAACCACGATACACACCAATAGCTCACGCCGGCGGTGACCAGTCCGGCACAATCCCTAGGATCGGTGTCGGGCAGAGGACTCTCTCTCGAACTGGCACGGCGAGTAGGGAGTCTCGGTGAGATCTTGACATCTAGGCAAAGGAACTCCGATGCCTAGGCCTTGTATAACGCGGAGGCACGATGCTAACTCCAACGAGGTTTGGGATATTTGGTGCTCCTTGGTCAAGGAGCATGAGGCAAGAATTAGATAGATCCACAAGGGATTTCCACTAACTTCAAATATCATGCCTAGGGTTTACAATAGAGGTGGGGGACTATATATAGGCCAGCCACAAAGTTAGGGGTACTTTAGGGATAATAGATAGGTTCTAGACGGACTAAGGGGTACATGGGCCGAAGGCCCAAAGGCCTTTTACATGCCTGGCGACGCTCGGTCCGGAGACTCCGGTGTGGTGGACCTGAGACTCCGGTCTGGGTCGGAGATTCCAGTCGGTTTCCAGTCCATCTCCAGAGTGGCCATCTAGCTATCCTCGAGCCTGATTTGGGGGTCAGACCGGAGGTGGGCTAGAGTCTCCGAGGTCTTTAGGCTGGAGACTTTGGTGGATCGGAGACTCCGGTGTGCGTAGACCGGAGACTCCGGTCTGAGCAGCTCCAGCGGCTTCTGCTTCACGCCCTGCTCCTTCTTCTCCATCCTTGGGTGCTTGGTGTTGTGTTGGGGCTTCGTACCTGATGATGCATCGAGTAGTTGCATGAAGTAGCACACCATCCAAAGATGTATCAAATTGGCACGAGGAGAGGAGCGAGTTCACCTTAGCTTGTAGGAGTTTGGCTCGTGCACGAGTCATGGGTCCACTTGGGGGGCTTGTTGGTGTAGATGTAGGAGCGTCCGTAGGATGGGCTGCATCAGCTCCCCCCTTGGGAAAGATTCATCCTCGACTCTTCATGGGTATCATCGAGAACATCTCCATGGTAGGGTGAGAGGTCCTTGACATTGAATATATTGCTTGCAAGGTATTTGGAGGTCGGTATTTCGATGATGTAGGCGTTGTTGTTGATTCTTTTGAGGACCTTGAAGGGACCATCTCCTCTTGGCTTTAGCTTGGAGTCACGTTCCTTGGGGAAGCGGTCTTTCCTTAGGTGTATCCACACAAGATCACCTTATTCAAAGATCATCTCCTTCTTGTCCTTGTTTAACCTTGAAGCTTGGTGAAGGACTTGTTGCCTGATAGTAGCTCTAGTTTCTTCATGAAGCTTCTTCATAGCTTGTGCGCTCATGGAGAGGTAGTGGTAGGATGTCGAGCACGGTGAGGGGCTCGAAACCATAGACGATCATGAAGGGACTCATCTTAGTTGTTGAGTGCTTGGCATGGTTGTAGGCGAACTCGGCGCGTGGAATGCATTCCTCCAAATCCTTGAGGTTTTTCTTGATCAACACACGAAGGAGAGTCCCGAGGCTTCGACTGACAACTTCGGTTTGGCCATCGGTTTGAGGATGTGACGCAGATGAAAAGAGGAGCTTGACACCGAGCTTGGCCATGAGGGTCTTCCATAAGTAGCTCATGAATTTGTCATCGCGATCGGAGACGATTGTTCTTGGCACACCGTGAAGACGGATGATTTCCCTGAAAAACATATTTGCAACATGTGAAGCATCGTCGGTCTTATGGCACGGTATGAAGTGTGCCATTTTGGAAAAGCAATCCACGACAACAAATATAGAATCATGACCATGCTTAGACCTAGGTAATCCTAACACAAAATCCATGCTAATGTCGGACCAAGGAGTATGAGGAATAGGTAATGGCATATAAAGACCATAAGGGTTAGCTTGTGACTTAGCTTGAACACATGTCATGCATCGTTGAACATAGCGCTCCACGTCGCGCTTCATCTTGGGCCAGAAGTAGTGAGTGGAGAGCATGTCCAATGTCTTGTCACGGCCAAAGTGACCCATGAGGCCTCCACCATGAGATTCTTGGAGAAGTAAAAGTTGGAGCGACGACTTCGGAATGCAAAGCTTGTTTTGTTTAAAGAGAAAGCCCTTATGCAAATAGAAATCCTCAACTCCTTTGTCAATGGAGCACTTTGTGAAAATTGGTTCAAAGAATGGGTCAGAAGAATACAAAGTTTTTATTTCATCAAGACCCAACACGCGAGTAAGAAGGTCTGTGTGCTTGCGAGACAAAGCGTCCGCAACTACATTATCTTTGCCCTTCTTATACTTGACAATGTATGGAAAAGACTCCATAAACTCAACCCACTTAGCGTGTCTCTTGCTCAAGTTAGCTTGGCCTTTGAGATATTTCAACGACTCATGGTCAGAATGTATGATAAATTCTTTAGGCCATAGGTAGTGTTGCCAAACTTTAAGAACACGAACTAAGGCAAAAAGCTCGTTGCCATAAATTGGATAATTAAGGGAGAACCATCAAGTTTCTCGCTATGGTAGGCTATAGGACGTCCGTTTTGCATAAGGACTCCTCCAATGCCAATACCACTAGCATCACACTATCTCAAAAGTTTTTGTGAAATCTGGTAACACAAGGAGAGGTGCTTCAGTGAGCCTCTTTATAACTTCATCAAAAGCTTTTTGTTGAGCTTTACCCCACACGAAGGTGACATTCTTTTTCATCAACTCGTTGAGAGGACAAGCAATGGTTGAAAAGTCTTTCACAAAGTGACAATAGAAACCGGCCAACCCATGAAAACTTCGGAGTTCACTCACATTTGTTGGGATGGGCCAATCTCGTATGTCATTTATCTTGGACACATCAACTTCAATGCCCTTCGAAGAAACGACAAATCTAAGAAAAATCAACTTGTCTTTAGAAAAAGTGCACTTGGGAAGATTAGCATAAAGCTTTTCATGTCGAAGGATTTGCAAGACTTTCTTGACATGTTTAATATGGTCCTCAAGTGATTTTCTATAAACAAGTATATCATCGAAATAGACAACGACACTCTTGCTAATGAGAGAATGCAAAATATGATTCATGAGGTGCATGAAGGTGGATGGGGCATTAGATAAACCAAAGGGCATAACCAACCATTCATAGAGACCAAGTTTGGTCTTGAAGGCGGTTTTCCACTCATCACCTTTAGCCATGCGAATTTGATGGTAACCACTACGAAGATCAATTTTTGAAAAAATAGTGGCTCCACACAACTCATCAAGCATGTCATACAGACGTGGTATGGGATGTCGATAACGCACGGTGATAGCATTGATTGGACGACAGTCCATGCACAACCATAACGTATCATCCGTTTAGGAACAATAATCATGGGTACGACACTTGGACTAGTGCTAACTTGGATCAAACCTTTGGAGATGAGTTGGTTGATTTGACGTTCAATCTCCTTTGTCTCCTCCGGGTTCATGCAGTAAGCGGCGCGGTTTGGAAGGGGTGCACTGGGGATGAGATCAATGTGATGCTCAATTCCGCAAAGAGGAGGTAGTCCATGTGGAAGTTCTTCGGGGAACACATCCTTGAATTCCTGCAAAACAATCATCAAAGATGGAGGAACATTGGTTAATTCCTTAGTTCCTTGCGCTAGTCCCTTGCAAAGGAGGACATAGTGCCAGATGGATGGGTTGTTCTACACATCTCTCATCTCACTTTTGGTGGCAAGGAGAACACTCTTAGTTTTTTCACTCGAGTTTGGCTTGTGGCTCTCACTCACTATGAGGTGGTTCTCTCGCTCACCGCTTTTCTCACAAGTGGGTGTTGTGCTTTGCGCCCTCGCTAAAGCCTTTGCATTGTCCTCAATTATTTGGCTAGGAGTCATTGGTTGCAAAACACATGTTTTGTTGAGCCATTTGAAGGTGTACACATTGGTACGACCATCATCTATATCAGCCTTGTCGAATTGCCATGGTCGACCAAGAAGCATGTGGCAAACTGTCATAGGAACCACATCGCACTCCACCGTGTCTTTGTAAGGACCAATGGCGAAGGAGACCGATACGGTATGCTTTATCTTCACGGACCCTTGGTCACTTAGCCATTGCACGTGGTAGGGGTGGTTGTGCGGATGGAGGGTGAGGTTGAGCTTCTCACACAACTCGGTGCTAGCAAGGTTGTGGCAACTCCCTCCATCGATGATCACTTTGATAGATTTGCCATTGGTCCCGGCTCGTGTTTGGAAGATATTTGAGCGTTGGTCTTCATGCTCTTGTGCTTGAGTGGTCATGATCCTTGTGATGACAAGCGATGGACTTGCGTCATGTTCACACATGAGGAGTTCTTGGTCATGTTCCACTCGTTACTTTGCCATTGCTTCCTTGACACGGGCATCAAATTCATATCCACTCAAGTACTCTTCGTCGCCATTGTCATGGATGAACAATACCTTCTTGTTTCCACATTCGGCCGACTTGTGTCCTTTGCCTCCACACTTGTAGAATTCACCGTTGAAAGGTGTATCATTCTTTGCTTGTTTGCCACTTGGGGGCAGTTTTCCTTGAGGAAGTGTGGGTTTGAAGGAAGGCTTGGAGGTACTTGAGGAGCTTCCATTGAAGGTTGTTGGCGTAGCGGTTGAAGCTTGGTTATAGGTGAAATACGTCTTGGGCTTGTTGTACTTGATGTCCTCTTGCACTTGACGTTCGTCCTTTGTCACGATGTGCACAAGCTCAACCATGTTGTTGTATGTTTGGAACTCGACGATGTGCTTGATTGGGTGGTTCAACCCAAGAAGAAAGCGTGCCATAGTTTGCTCCGTGCTCTCTTCAATGTTTGCGCAGATCAAGTTGAGTTCCATTTCCTTGAAGTACTCTTCCACGGTCTTTGTCCCTTGACGAAGTGATTGAACGTTGTTGAAGAGGTCACGCGTGTAGTGCGCGGGGACAAAACGGGATCTCATGTGAGCCTTCATGTCATGCCAAGTTGTGATTGGAGGCTCTTGTCTTGCGTCACGAGCAACCTGAACTTGTTCCCACCAAAGTTGGCGTAATCATCAAACTCAAGTGAAGCCATGGTGACCATCTTCTCGTTGCTATAATTGTGCATGCAGAAGATCTTGTCGACTTTGAGTGGCCATGAGAGGTATTCTTCAGGGTCATTGGATCCGGTAAACTTGGGAATTGTGAACTTGTGCTTGCCAAAAGTTTCTTCATCATTGCGATCATTGCAACGAGCTTGGTGACCTTGTTGATGATCTTGTGGTTGAGGCGGTGGAACTTGATTGTCACGACCTTGTTGAGGTGCTTGCTCTTGCTCTTGGCGTGGTTGTTGACGATGTTGAGGCGCTTGGCCCTCATGAGGGTGTTGATGACGAAGCGGAGGCTTGTTCCTCGGTTGGTGATGTGGATTAGGCGCACGGGCCTCACGACGAAGATCATGGTCTTGAGCCTCTTGACATGGTGGGCGTCGCTCAACTTGTACCACTTGATGCTCCATGTTTTGGTGTGGTGGAGGAGGCGCCTTGTGATGACCATGTTGTCGGTGCAGACGTTCATGATGGTGATGACAAGGAGGAGGATCTTGGAGAGCTTCACGTCGATGACGAGCTTGATTCTCCAAATTGGAGTCATCACTTGTTGTGTCAAGTATGTGTCGCGGGCAATGGTGGTAGACTTGCGGTTGCACTCGTGATTCTTCTTGTGGTTGTGCTTGTTGGATCACTAGTGTATTTGCGTGATGACGATGTGCTTCTTTCCTTGCTTGTGGCCTTGAAGAGAAATCACCATCATAGCTTGATGTTGCGGCATGCCGTGGGGAAGGTACATAGTTCGAAGAGGTTCCATCTTCAACCACGGGGGCGTCATTGCGTCTTGGAGCACTTAGATGTAGATCTTGTTGAAGAGGTGCATGACGACGTGAAGAACTTGAAGAGCTTGAAGCACGTGAACATGGTCTTGCCATTCAATCGATGAGGACACATAGCTTGTCATTTGTTTCGGCGAGCATTGTAGTGCTTCATTTTGATAGCCAAAGTTGTGATGCATTGCATGCATTTGCCTGGCCATCGAAGCAATTGTCGATATTCTTGAACTCGGCTTGTGTCTCGCCAAATTGTTCATCTTGTCGCGTCTCAAGGGCTTAGCAATATTCACGGAACTCTTGTCGGACGATGAAGTGACTTGCGCGCGTCATGTACGGTCCATGTTCTTCTTCTTGAGGAGGTGGTTGGCTCGACTCACTGTGCCAATCCATCATGCAAAACACACAAGTATTGTATATGGAAGTGGAATATGGTGGTGTTAGCCTTATACCTCACCTTGGGGATTGCACCAAACTAGAAACCACAAGTGAGAGCTATAAGCGTGCAAAGTAGAATTGCAAAGAAAACTCACACTAAAGAAAGAACTAACTCTGAAAAGCTTATTGGTGGTAGGTTAGGGTTGTGGAATGCCAAAGAACCAACCAAAAGAAAAGGGATAGTCAAAAGTGGGTAAAATCCAACAAAACTCAAGTCAAAAGCAAAGGTCAACAACTCAAAAGGGTGACAGAAACCTACGACTATATACACACACATGGAGATTGTTGGGATTGACACGACTATGAAAATGAGCAAACAAAATGTCCTAACAAAGACTACGCTCATTGTCATGCAAATGCAAGGAAAGACCATGGCTCGTTTGTAAGGAAGAAAAATGAGAAATGGATTTGTGCACTTGCCTTGAGCGCTCTTCTTTCTCTCTTGCTTACAAGCTTTGAGACTCTCTTTTGCTATGGGAGACTATTTTTCTTTTTCTTTTGCTTTGTATCTTTTTCTTTCTTTTGTATCTCTTTTTTTGCTCTCCCTTGATGCTACCAAGTCACTCTTGATATTACTTTTACACTCTCACTATCCAAGGACAAGTACACAATGCTCAAGAAAACACAACATGAGCCACTCTTGTGGGATAGGTACACACAAAGGAAGATAGGGGTTAACAAGGTGACGCAAGTTATACCTTTGTTGGTGATGATGAACTTGACGTCGGTAGTGCGGGATGATGTTCGTGGGCCGTGGTGTCGATGAGCGCGGAAGTTGTCAATGCGGAAGCTTGTTGTTAGTTGACGACACGCACACGGGCACAAACAAACAAGTGGAAATTATCCAATGCAAGATAAGAATCAAAATTGTCAAAATCAGGCGTTAGGGCCAAAGACTCCGGGGTCTCGGGCCGGAAACTCCGGTTCAGGCCAGAGAGTCTGGCGTGGATAGGCCGGAAACTCCGGTGTGGGCCGGAGACTCCGGTCTGGAGTCAGATCGCGAACTCCTCGTGTTCTTGAGCGGAAATTCATGCCTTGGGTCCTCAAATCCGCGAAAAATTGGCCAAATTGGGCGGGGAAAACATAGGAGAAAGCTGGACCAACACCTTAGACAAGATTTGGTCGGATCAAAACCACAAATAACACTCCAAATCAAGAGATCAATCCAAAGGCAAATTTGGAGCTCTTTTTTGGGAATTTTCGAATTTTTGGTGGATAGAAGAAAAATTTGTGGGGGAATTCGTGAGCAACGAAGCTCTTGATACCAATATGTTGAGGGCAAACCTCGAGGGTGGCACGATCTTTCATGAATCCCTTTCAAATCGAGGATAGAGTGCGGGGAAAGGAGGGGCAGATGAACACGACGAACTCACGCACGAAGAACACGATGAACACACTCACACAAAACCACGATACACACCAATAGCTCACGCCGGTGGTGACCGGATGGCGCAATCCCTAGGATCGGCGTCGGGCGGAGGACTCTCTCTCGAACCAGCACGACGAGTTGGGAGACTCGGTGAGATCTTGACATCTAGGCAAAGGAACTCCAATGCCTAGGCCTTGTACAATGCGGAGGCACGATGCAAACTCCAACGAGGTTTGGTATATTTGGTGCTCCTTGGTCAAGGAGCATGAGGCAAGAACTAGATAGAACCACAAGGGGTTTCCACTAATTCCAAATATCATGCCTAGGGTTTACAATAGAGGTGGGGGACTATATATAGGCCAACCACAAAGTTAGGGGTACTTTAGGGATAATAGATAAGTTCTGGATGGACTAAGGGGTACATGGGCCGAAGGCCCAAAGGCCTTTTACATGCCTGGCAATGCTCGGTCCGGAGACTCTGGTGTGGTGGGCCGGGGATTCCCGTCGGTCTCCGGTCCATCTCCGGAGTGGCCATCTGGCTGTCCTCGAGCCTGATTCGGGGGTCAGACCGGAGGTGGGCCGAAGTCTCCGGGGTCTTGAGGCCGGAGACTTTGGTGGACCAGAGACTCCGGTGTGCACAGACCAGAGACTCCGGTCTGAGAAGCTCCAGCGGCTTCTGCTTCACGCCCTGCTCCTTCTTCTCCATCCTTGGGTGCTTGGTGCTGTGTTGGGGCTTCGTACCTGATGATGCATAGAGTAGTTGCATGAAGTAGCACACCATCCAAAGATGTATCAAATTGGCACGAGGAGAGGAGCGAGTTCACCTTAGCTTGTAGGAGGTTGGCTCGAGCACGAGTCATGGGTCCACTTGGGGGGCTTGATGGCGTAGATATAGGAGCGTCACTCTCAGCACACCAAGCCCTGAGTACGTGCCGACCCAGGAGTCCGAGATAGTGGTGCTTCATGATGAGGGCGAGAACGAAGCCGTCGGTGGTTCTACCGCTCCAGGAAGAGGTCCTGGTGGTAGTACACACGCCTTCGTTTGTGGTGGTTTCGAGCCTTCCAAGAAGAGGAAGAGGTCCCTGCTGGAAGAGGAGGACGTCGTCGCTATTACGTGCATGACTGAGGCCATGAAAGCTGCGGTGGTCGCCATCACCACTTCTTCCCCTCCCGATGTGCACCCAACTCTCTACGATGTCGTCATGACGGCCTCCGGCTTCAGCGCTGAGGCTCTGATGGTGGCGCTGAGCCACCTCTTCGACAACAGGGCCCAGGGCAATGACTTTGTTCAGATGGCGGAGGACCACAAGGGGAGCTCCGGCTCAGGACCTTTCTGACCAAGCACTACTACATGTAGTGCTTGCTCCCTGGTCATGGAGATGGTGGCGGTGGTGAATGCATGATGAAGAAGTTGTTGGTTGTGTATTTTTAAGTAGCTAGGGACTTGACGAAAACTTATTCCAAGGCATGTTTATTGTGAGGTGGTATATACTAACCCCTCACATTATGTAGAACTTGTGGTGGTAGTATTACACCCCTTTTGATATGGTGGTAGGATGACACCATAGAAGTTGGTGGTGATCGGTAGGATCACACTAGCTTGGTAGATGAACAACCAATGCTTTTGCCCATATAATCATGCATGATTAACTTGCTTATGTTGATCACCTTGTGTTTGTGAACTTGATTTGTCTACTTTAGTTGTGATCCTTATGTTGCATATGTTATGTCTCATAGAAATACAGGGAATCTACAAGACATGTAAGGAGTGCATCCAACAAGTGATGGGTTACCAACATAACCTCCAAAAGGGGTTTAAGACTCTAGAGCAGGCACTTGCCTACTCTAAGTTCTTAGCAGAGGGTCAACGGGCAGGGGCGGGCCTAGAATTTTAAGAGCGGGTATTCAAAATATATAAAACGTTGTGTATAAAAAATGTTTATAAAAAATATCAAAAAATGCAGCCATGCGCGCTTGAACTCCAAACCAAAAGGTTCAACCAATTGTTCCTGACCAGTTGGGCTACTACTTCTTTTGTTTCACGGTATAAGCTGGTTAATATTTTGTATATATATTGCATAAACTTCACATATCAACATTTTTCTAAAACAAATTGGGTATTCAACTGAATACCCTTGACTTGAGCTGGGCCCGCCCCTGTCAACGGGAGGCACAACAACCACAAGGTATGAACAACAATGTCGCTCCACAGCCGGCTCAAGCTCTTCAGGTTCATCCACATAAGATCTTGCACCTTTCTGAAGTGAAAGTATGATCAAAGACATCATCATCGCCCGCCTTATCATATTGATTGTGTACTACCAGTTGTTCTGATTTGTGTGATCTCTTTAACTCCGATGAGTAGTTGCTTGAACCCTTAAACCCTTGCTGCTAGTAAGCTCACCATTTACCATGCAATATAACTATAACCATATCGGGCGGGCATATGTGCTCCCCTGGTCCGGAAACCAAAACACGAGCTACCAAATAAAATGCCCATTCTGGCCCGAGCCCAATCTTTCCACATGCGGCATCCGCCGGGCCAACTAGGAAAAACGAGAAATTCTGGCTCGGCCAAGCAAACATGCCTTACGAGAACTTAGAACATCTCCAAAACAATGCTCGTCGAAAGCACTGAATAAGACACTCGGGGGATGCTGCAACGGTGTGCCGCGTTTGGGGCACGTCTATTCCAGTTGCACGCCTTTTTTTAAAAGAATGAATACGGATGGGAACTTAAGATTGCATTCAAACTTCGTTATATTTTACAAGTTTCGAACGAAATTCAACTAGAACAAACGAAAGTTAATGAAACGCTAATCTAACTGCGATGGCGGTCACCGGGATAAAGATCGCCGCCGTATTGGTCGAAGACGCTGAAGCCCAATGGCTCATCCTTGACGAAACCGACACACCATGCAACGGCGACAAGACGAATGCCTCCGCACAGGTAGACGACGGGACGAAGCGCTACGGCCTCTAATCCGACAATTACTGGCTTTGACCACAAAGGGTTGTTGACGGGAGTCAATGACAAAGACCAACACCGTTGTGTCACTGGAAGGATTGGCCCACCACTAGTCGCGACACAACGCGTTGTGTCCGGGGCGTCCTCAACGCCCCTTGTGGTGCCGATATGGTTTCGGTGCGCCGGACCGGAAATAATATTGAGGCACGCGGCTGGTCGCGTTGTATTTGCCCGACGTGCCCTAAGGATTTTGGTGGACGGTTTGGGGACGACTGGAGATGCTCTCGGGTTGGGACGTAGTGTCTGCGCCGGCACAACACAGGAGCTTTGCGAGGTAGAAAACTACCCCTGTTTCATAATTTTTATCGTTGTTTTAGTTTAAATTAAAATTAAAATCACAATAATTATTACAGAACGAAGGAGGTGCGCCGTGTCCATGTCAGCGGCACCAACTTCGAGGACCAAGTAAGTGAACTCACCGTGTCCACTGTCTATCGTAGCCTAGTGTTGGGTCACCGGCCATTGATCACGGCCGTTTGTTCGCTGCATTGCATTGCTTTCGTAGATGCGCGCCATGATCACCGCCTACCGCGAGGACAACGATGACGTCGAGTTCAAGTTCATCTATGTGTTCGCCAGGATCGAGATGTGCGACAAGTGGACCGAGACGCGCACGACGCTCGCCAAGGGCAAGTACGACCTCGACGCGCCGCCAGCTCTCTTCTCGGGAGGCCGTCCGATCGGGCAGAAGAAGGCCAAGGCGGCGAGGGATGCCGCGCCGACCATCGAGAAACTACACAACTCGATCATGGTCTGCATGGCGGATGCTGTGTCGCACGCTGCCGAGAGGGCGGAGCAGGCCGCCAAGATGGAGCAGGTTGCCGCGGTGAGGTGGGCGTCGGTCATCGAGAGGTAGGACGCGAAGCTCGAGCTGACCAGGGCCAATGTGGCCGCGAAGAAGAGGAGGGAGGACCTGTCGATCCTCATGGTCGACACCAGGGACATGGACGCCGACTTGCGGGCGTGGTGGGAGGCCCAGCGCATCGCGATCCTGTACGAGGTCCGAGGTCCACCGGCATCCACTACCCCAGCACCTGCGGCGGCATCCACTACCCCAGCACCTACGAGCGCACCGGCGACAGGCACTCCCTCGCCGGTCGTCAATGTCGACGCCACCGTCTGATGTGCCGCTACGCTTTGTGATGCCGGCGCAACTTCTTTTGATCGCTAGACTATGATGATTTGCAACGATTTACGATGATGGGATCGCCGAGACTTTGTTTTGTAACCGTTAAAAGCCTAGACTATTTATGTTCGGCTATGCGATCGGCCGTTCTACCCGCCATATTTTTTCTTGTTCGAATTTCGAATTTCTAATTTAGGGGCCGATTTGGGGGTTACGGCTGGAGACCAGCTCCCCCTTCCCCATTAGGGATATTATAACCGGAACAAGATGGAGCAATCTTATGACCTTTGCGTTTGTGGCCATCGGATCATGTCATCTGCCTCTTTCTGGTCATTGGATTTTCTTCACGTTCCGCCTGGGCCGAGTATCCCTTGGGGACGCTCCTCTACGTATCAAGTAGCCTTCCTCCGGTTAACTGGGCCCCGAATGCAGCCCGTTAGTTCCAATCGATTTTATTTACCTGGTACCAAAGCGAAACAAAAACTGAGAGGATTGAGGACTTTTGCCGACACGATTCCGCGGGGGAGGACACAGTAAATTCGATAGTGCGGCCGATCCGTGAAGGATTGAGGCTTGTATGGTCTTACACCGGGGTTAAATCGGAGGTTGTGAGTGGAGATGCTCTTAGACTTAGTAAAGAAAGAAACGGAGAAGAACAAAAGAGCGTCCCTGGCAAAGGAAACCAGGAATGGTCAAAAGCCTGCTACTCTCTCAAAACAAGATGCCGCTGAGTCGCGGTATTCTTCCGGGTGGCTAGAGTAGGGGCGGGGCGTGTCCAAGAACACGACGCCCAGCGACCAGTATGTATGCTATCGCCACAAGTTTTTGCCAATTTAGCGAAGAGTTCTGGCATCAGCATCAACTCGCGCATGGAGCAAGCACCGTCCCATTGCATTGCATGCACGAACGACCCTGCGCGCATAACTACCATTCAATCCCCAGCTAACTGCCTCTTCCGTGTGCCGATCCCCAGCAGTATATACCCAGCACGGCAGCAGTTAGTTGTCCCCGGCCTCGTGATCTCTGGCGTAACTTTTTTTGTTCCCTTCCTCCTTATGCCTGCGCGATCAATCCATCTTCTCGCTCATCCCCACAACAAAGGCTAGTAATTAAGATCAGTTCTTTCTCCGGCCAGCTTAGCTAGCAGCTTCTGAGCTTCAGGGAGATCGATCGATCGCTCGATCGGTCAGTAGCATGGGGAGCGGCCGGCCGCGCACCAAGGACTTCTTCGCAGCTCCGACGCTCTCCCTCTCACTTGTCCGTCACACTCTCACATCGATCTACCCGAAATTAATCATGGCCGTATCTATAGCTTATTTAGAATGATCAAGTTCGTTTTTCGTATTATGATGCACACGATTCAGGCAGGTGCGTTCGGCAGAAATTCAACGGTGGCGACGAGCGGAGAGGAAGTGGAGGAACGCGACGAGTGGCATGGAGGGATCAGAGACGAACGACTTGTACTAGGTGAGGAGGTGGAGATCAGCAGCGAGAACGCGGGGCCCGCCGGCAGCCAGTCCGGCGACGACGGCTCCGCGGACGAAGAAGGGCATGGCGATGGGGGTAAAAAGAAGAAGAGGAGCAGGAAGAGCTACCACAGGCACACCGCCGAACAAGTTAGGGTCATGGAAGCGTAAGTTCTCCCTAAACTAGCACATACCAGGCAATCTACTGTTTTGAGAATTCTTGTCAGTGCATGCACTGCAGTCTGCACTGCAGCGATCATTCAGGGAATGAGAATTTCTGTCAGGTGTGTGCCTATATTTTTCTTTTCGAGGGAAAGGTGTGTGCCTATAGAGCTGGACATGTGACAGAGCTCAGAGGTGACTAAAAAGGGTCCATGGGCCAGATAGGGCCGAGCCCAGAAAGCATGATATTTGCAGCATTTGTTTACCTGAGAAATACTTCGAACCATTGTTGTAGAAACAAAACACTAACTGAACTTCAACAAAATGATCTCCCAACACAAAATATTGTCAATAAAAAAACTCCAACCACAAAAAGTTTCTTAATAATTACCTAAGCAGTAGTAGTGAACTCGTGATACTAGTCAAAGCATTACTCGGGCAAAAATAGAAGGAACAGACAAGGTGTTGTTCTTTCGTTAGTTTTTTGTTGCTGCTGAGGATGTTTTTTGGTGGCTGACAGGGTATTCAAGGAGTCGCCACATCCAGATGAAAAACAGCGGCAGCAACTCAGCAAGCAGCTAGGACTGTCTCCACGCCAAGTCAAGTTCTGGTTTCAGAACCGACGAACTCAGATCAAGGTTAATCGCCATGGCCACACCACACTAGCTAGTGCTGGTTGTATAGTAATTTGGTCTCACGGCTTAATCTGTCGATCAGGCGATCCAGGAGCGGCACGAGAACGCGCTGCTCAAGTTCGAGCTGGAGAATCTCCAGAGGGAGAACCGCGCCATGAGAGAGCTCACCAGGAGACCATCGCGCTGTGCAAACTGCGGCGTCGCAGCAGGCTCGAGCCACGAAGCCGACGCTGCCGCGTCCAACCAGGAACAGCAGCTGCAGCTAGAGAATGCCAGGCTCAAAGCCGAGGTCAGCGCTGCGCGCCCTGCGTCACCGGCCTCGGTCTGCTGCAATTCGCAAACACTGATGCCGCGGTAGCTGAACTCGATCGTTTCAGATAGAGAAGCTCCTGCGCGGGGCGCTAGGAAAAGGCGCGGCGCACGGAGCCGTCTCCCCGGCATCGCCGTCGTTTTGCGCGGGCAGCATCCAGACGAACGAGAGCCGGAACCCGTTTGAGGTTTACGGCGGCGGCTTCACGGCCCGCGACAAGCAGAGCATCCTGGAGCTGGTTGGCCGCGCACTGGAAGAGCTGACGACGATGTCTTGCTCCGGTGAGCCTCTCTGGGTGCGGAGCGTCGAGACCGGCCGAGACATTCTCAACTACGACGAGTACGTGCGCTTGTTCCGGCGTGATGGTGATGATGATGATGCCGGCGATCAGCGGGGCGCGTGGTCGGTGGAGGCGTCGCGGGGAAGCGGGGTTGTTTACCTCGACACGATGCAGCTCGTGCATGCTTTCATGGATGTGGTACCAACTATCTTCCCAATCGTTTCCGTTCTTTACAAATGTTCAGTCACCGTATTCTTTTTCTTGAACATGTGCGATACTCCGACAAAGTTAGTCTCTGAATTTCTTTGCAGAACCAATGGAAAGAACTGTTCCCTTCCATGATCGCAAAGGCGTCGAGGCTCGATGTGATCCGTTCAGGCGAGAACGACGACCACGACGGCGTCGTGCAACTGGTAGCCCAACTCCATGACCTTAGTTTCCTCTAGTTCTGTGATGGATCGGTCATGCGGCTAAACTCTGCTTCGATCGGTTGCCTTGTTGTTTCTTCAGATGTTTGCAGAGGTCCAGACGCTGACACCTATGGTACCCACAAGGGAGTTCTGCTTCGCCCGCTACTGCAAGAAGCTGGCCGCCGAGAAATGGGCCGTCGCGGACGTGTCGTTCGACAAGGCAGAATCCGGCGTCGGCGCCTCGCCGCCGCTGGTCAGGTGCTGGAAGAATCCCTCGGGGTGCATCATCGAGGAGCAGACAAACAGCCATTCCAAGGTACCTATCCTGAGGTTGAACATAAGCTAGGCAAGAACCCCCTGAAATGCCATGATTCCATTTTGTCATCTCGCATGGAAGGTGACTTGGGTGGAGCACACGAAACTCCGCGATCCCACCGCGGTTCCGTCGACTTATTACAGGGCGGTCACCGCGAGCGGCCTGGCTTTCGGCGCGAGACGCTGGGTTGCGACGCTCCAGCTCCGGTGCGAGAGGATGGTTTTCTCGGTGGCGACCAACGTTCCGACGAGGGACTCCAACGGTAATCGATCATACAACTCAGCGCACGCACGGTTGTTGCTCGGTCGTCTTGATTTTATTTACGAGTCGCTCGTGCTGTGCACACAACACAGGGGTCTCCACGCTGGCAGGCAGGAGGAGCGTCCTGAAGCTGGCGCAGCGGATGACATCGAGCCTCTGCCGCGTCATGGGCGGGTCGCGCGACCTGGCGTGGAGCAGGGCGCCGAGAGCCGGCGACATCCGGGTGACGTCCTGGAGGAACCCCGGCGACCCAGGCGAGCCGCAGGGGCTGATCGCCTGCGCCGTCCTGTCCGCGTGGCTCCCCGTCAGTCCCACAGCTCTCCTGGCTTTCCTGAGGGACGAATCACGGCGACCTGTGGTAAGCCGCACGCGTCTCGTGAGCATATCTGTTGCGAGCCCTGGAAGCGATCTGCGCAAGTGACCACCAGTGAAATTGCTGTTGCAGTGGGACGTCACGCTACGCGGACGTTCTGTTCAAAGTCGCGTCAGCGTGGCGAAGGGGAAGGACCGTGGCAACTGCGTCACCGCCTACGTAAGTACTCTGTGCCTACGTAAGTCGCTCGGAACGTTCCGGCAGAGTCAGTCACGACAGCTTCTGTGGATGCCAGGCTCCCACATCAGCAGAGGAACGGAGCGGCGGCAAGTGGATCGTCCAGGACGTCTGCACCAACTCCTGCGAGTCGATCGTTGCGTACGCGCCGGTCGACGCCGCCGTCCTGCAGCCGGTCATCAGCGGGCACGACTCCAGCGGCGTGGCCGTCCTGCCGTGTGGGTTCGCGGTCATGCCGGACGGGCTGGAGTCCAGGCCCGCCGTGATCACGTCCAGGAAGGAAGACGGTGTGGCGGCAGCGGCGGGGTCCCTCGTCACCGTGGCCGTCCAGGTCCTGGCCAGCTCGTCCCCAATGGCCGCGCTTTCGCCTCAGTCGGCGGAGACCGTGACGAGCCTGGTGTCCTGCACGCTGCGCGACATCAGGAAATGCTTGGGGTGCGAAGACCGCTGACAGTGACAGTTCGTGGCACACGGGATTTGGCACACGAGAGAAAAACTCAAACGTTGTACAGTACTGCTGGATCGGATGTTTGCAGAGTTTGTGCAGCTACATGGACGTGTTGGTTGATACAATTGGAACTCGTAAAAAGAGAGAGGCTTACTGAACCGAAAAGTATATATCTCAGGGTGTTTTCTACAAAATGCAATAGAGGTTGCACGGATCTGATCGCGTGATTAAATGTTCGGGATATGCTCGGGATGCCGACCTATACGTAGA
The DNA here is from genome assembly GCA_910589775.1 of Avena eriantha. Classification (NCBI taxonomy): domain Eukaryota; kingdom Viridiplantae; phylum Streptophyta; class Magnoliopsida; order Poales; family Poaceae; genus Avena; species Avena eriantha. The sequence continues at coordinate 237,753,231 of OU342746.1, forward strand.
GTTGCATTTCAAAGTTCAGCTCCGAAAACCGCGTGGGCCCTCGCGTGGTCTCTCAAGGGTGACTTGGGGGTACTAGGGGTTTCTTGCGGCATCCTCCTCCAGCTCTTCTCCCATCGCCCCTGCATGAGGAGGACACTGCGTAAGCCCCGTGAGTTCTGCTGGTCGGGATGCTCCGACAACTGCGGAATTACGGATACCATACCACACGATGACAAATCATCCCCTTCCCGGATGATGTGGCCTCCGAGACGAAAAAGAGACTGGTATAAGGGCAAATGCGGCCCAAGAAAGGTGGTGAAGAACACATGTTCGTGCAATTGAGGATCCGGTGCTACCTCCACCGATGGCGCACGCCACCCGACCAGGATACGGGGAGAAGATCTTCAGTCTCAAGGCCCGCCAGCATCTCTCTTGACACCCTCAACTTGTTCCACTCGTTCGCCATCACCGAGGAAACGAGGAAAAGAGAGAAGTAAGATGAGCAAGGACGTTCCTCCTTCTCCTAGCCTAAGTAGGGGGCACATTGAGCCCGACGAGGACCCCGAACCGTCACGCCCTTTTGAGCCCCGCACATGATTGTCATGACTAACAAGGCATTAACTACCCACTCCATGATCGAGAGCCACGGTTATCAAGGCATTAACTACCCACTCCATGATTCCCAATCGCGCGACACCTACAATGACCCAATACACCACTTCATGTTGTAGTATACAAATCATTGATATAACACCCACGAAATTCCTATTTTGTAAATATTACGTCCCTGGGAGTGGTACAACAGAAACATTGCGGTTCCAATCTTCGTATATATTCATTATTAAGAGGCAAAAGTGTACAAAAGGTTCGAGATCCTCCTCGATCCAAAGAGGATTCACATTTCGATTCAAATTCAAATGAACTAGCTTCCTAGTCGGCAACACTACTAAGCTTAGTAACATTGGACTTCGCAACTTACTTAGTAAGCTACTCTATTTCAAATCTCATCTACGTACGCTTGCTTTATTGGTTCATATCTAAATCTTTGGTTTCTCTGGTATATCTACACTTGTAATGTTTTCTGAAGATCTGATACTCTGTCATCGAGTTCTCCCTCCTTGTCCACTTACAACCTAAGAAAGGGTTTAAGAAGGTGCGGTGACCTAGTACACCACCACATGTTGTAGTGTACAAGTCAATGATATAATACTCACAAAAGTACTTTCACGTAAATATTACATTCATAAGAGTGGTACACCAGAAATATTATGGGTACAACATTTTATTTATTCATACCAAAAGCCAACACTGTACAAAAGTTTCGAGATCCTCCTCGGTGCAATGAGAATTCACAACACGATGAATATTCAAATGCAAATGAAATGGCCTCCTAATCAATGGTAATACTAAGCTTAAAACCATTACAACTGGAAACTCATTAGAGAAGCTACACTATTGCTAGCTCAACTAATTATGTGTACTTTAATGGGTCCTATATCTACATCTTTTATTTCTTCTATATCTACACCTCTGTTGTCTTTTGATTGTTCTGATACCCTGTCGTGGATTTTGTCCATTGGTAAAGGTCTTCTGGTTTGTTGATAACCTAAGCAAGGATTTTAAGATGGATAGATTGAGTATGAGTGTACTCAACAAGTTTTATGGTGATTGTTTGATGCTCTAGTTATAGTCGTAGATCAATGATCCAAGACTTGTGCAGGTTTTCGTAAACGGTTTTACAAAAGGTAAGTTTTAGATTTTAGAAATTCTAAGTCTATCAGCCTTCACGGGTTGTCTGAACTTTGTGGAGTTCCTTTCCACGCTACGATCGTAATCCTTTCACGGGATAGGGAGTAACATGTCATGCTTATACACTCTCGAGAGGATGTTCATTGAGAATAATCAGTTCGAGGGTTCCCACATGTTGGGGGCAGACCAGGAATGACTAAGGGACTAGTGTTTTGAGTTTGCTTTGGGGGGTCTCCCACGTGGCCTCGTTACGGGTGTACTATGGGGGATTGCCCAGTCATTAGGCCCAGAAGGTGGGGCCATGTTGGATCCAGGCTCAGAGGACCTAGATCCGGCAAGTACCAGGGCTCGTTCCCGCTCCCATGCATCATGCGCACGGGTTGTGGCGATCGCTCCTAGATACATCCCAAATGTATCTACCTTTCCAAGTACTTTTCTCAATGATTTTCTCACGAATCTCACCATACTTTAATAAAACTGCTGAATCTAACGTTGTTTTTAGCAAAATTCTTCTTTCTATCTGTTTTTGCAGGAAGCAAAATCAGGGAAAATACCACACAATTTTTTCACTAGAACAAGGACCCTGGAGCTTTGGAATCACACAAAAGGATCTAGGAGGCCCAAAAGATCCCCGGTGGCGTGTGCACCCCCCTAGGCCGCGCCACCTAGGTCCTTTTGGCCCTAGAGCATTGTCACGTTGTGTCCTTTTGTGCACCCCCTTATATACCTCAAAAACTTAGGTATACAGAGGCACGAAGCTTTTGGCAAAACAGAGCGCCGCCACATCCATGATCTTCGTTTTGGGAGCCAGATTGGTCCTGCTTTCCACACCGGAGAGGGGGATTTTGACGCCTCCTTCATCACCATGATCACCAATTGAAATGGATTGTATGTGCACCTAGACGGGGGGAGGGGGGGGGGGGGGTGAATAGGTGCTACTTCAAATTTTAATGCTTTTTCAATTTTAGGCTTAACACAAAAGGTAAATTCTCTAGATAACTGTTTAGAAGAATTTCCCTATATGCAAACCTATCTACTAGCGAGTAAGAGGCAAGTGGAAAGAGGAACTAGTGAACCGTAGTGAAGCACGCAGAGACACAGGATTTGTTTTACCGCAGTTCCTTCCTTGTTAAGGGAAGTACATCTGCGTTGGAGAGGTGGGCGGTACTAAGACCACCACGCCACAATAGGCCTCACCCTTTTCTCCGATGGATCCCGCCACCAAAGTCCTGATCCACCTTTCCACTATAGGAACCCTTCAAGGCGGGTACCGACGCCTTTACACAACTAGCGGGGCACAACTCCACAACCAAATTGGAGGCTCCCGTAATGACAACAAGCTGCCACAAGAACAAATTATCAATAACCAAATACAAGATCTAGATATTAGCAAGAATACTAGATCAGGGATTTCTCCAAATGAATGGAGAGGAGTTGATGCGCTTGATTCGTGATGGTGATGAAGATTGTCTCCTCCTTCAATTCCCCAAAGATCGAAGCCTTCGGGTGATTGAAGTGGGAGATCTAGAGAGCGAGCTCTTGCAATGGGTCTGACAATTTTCGAATGAATCAAGAGTTCTGCTCGATGGGGAAGAAGGGGCTTTTATACCCCCTTTCCAAATCAAGCCGTTGGAGCCTTTGGGGGCCGGATTATCCGGCCCAAGTGAGGGCTGGATTATTCGGCCTGGGGAAAACTCTGCCCCAGACTCGGATTATCCGGCAGAATAGGTGTTACTTCAAATTTTAATGCTTTTTCAATTTTAGGCTTAACACAAAAGGTAAATTCTCTAGATAACTGTTTAGAAGAATTTCCCTATATGCAAACCTATCTACTAGCGAGTAAGAGGCAAGTGGAAAGAGGAACTAGTGAACCATAGTGAAGCACGCAGAGACACATGATTTGTTTTACCGCAGTTCCTTCCTTGTTAAGGGAAGTACATCTGCGTTGGAGAGGTGGGCGGTACTAAGACCACCACGCCACAATAGGCCTCACCCTTTTCTCCGATGGATCCCGCCACCAAAGTCCTGATCCACCTTTCCACTATAGGAACCCTTCAAGGCGGGTACCGACGCCTTTACACAACTAGCGGGGCACAACTCCACAACCAAATTGGAGGCTCCCGTAATGACAACAAGCTACCACAAGAACAAATTATCAATAACCAAATACAAGATCTAGATATTAGCAAGAATACTAGATCGGGGATTTCTCCAAATGAATGGAGAGGAGTTGATGCGCTTGATTCGTGATGGTGATGAAGATTGTCTCCTCCTTCAATTCCCCAAAGATCGAAGCCTTCGGGTGATTGAAGTGGGAGATCTAGAGAGCGAGCTCTTGCAATGGGTCTGACAATTTTCGAATGAATCAAGAGTTCTGCTCGATGGGGAAGAAGGGGCTTTTATACCCCCTTTCCAAATCAAGCCGTTGGAGCCTTTGGGGGCCGGATTATCCGGCCCAAGTGAGGGCCGGATTATTCGGACTGGGGAAAACTCCAACCCAGACTCGGATTATCCGGCAGAAAATCCGCCTATGAATAGAAGCTCGCGCAGGCTGGGCTTTGACACCTTCTCCTGTGGACCGGATTATCCGGCCCTAGGGGAGGGCCAGATTATCTGGCTGAGGAAAAATCCGCCCCAACCACAGAATATCCAGGGGAAATTCCGCCCCTAGATAGAAGCTTGCGCAGACGCTCTCTTGGACGATTCCCCAGGGGCCAGATTATCCGGCCCAACATGAGAGCCGGATTATCCGGTCCAGGGAGAAAATCCGCCCCAGAGCCAGACTGTCCGGGGGAAATTCCGCCCCTAGACAGAAGCTCATGCAGAGCCAGCCCTAGCCAAAATGGTCTAGTCGGATTATCCAGCCCAAGATGGGGGCGGATAATCCGCCCCCCCAAATGCCCAAAACTTTCCTGTAACACTTAGTACACATTAGAACTTCCATGGTATTGTTATCTAACACATAAAACATAGGAAATCATGAAATGTTCTTTCAATCTCCCCCTTTTTGGTGTTAGATGACAATACTAGGATTTGTAATAAAGTTCACAGGCCACCAACAATAAAAACATGGAAGAGACTCCCCCTCAATGTGTGCATACTAGAAATTTGCATTTGAATACAAATGCACACAAATATGTGCGAGACTATTCCATTGGAATATAAACAACATAATCATACCACCGAGATAGGTGGAGGCGTCCTTGATATAGCCACTATTAACAATGTGAAACCCAATATAAGCGACTTCCTTGAGATAGATACCCAACATAATAGTATATGATAGATGAATCTATAGGCATAATCCACGAGATAAATCCAGAAATCCACAGACACAAAGTCTCATACAAACCACAAACCACAAATTAAAGTTTAACGCTAAATGGGCACAAGCAAGAAAATGACGAATGAAAAATTGCAAGTGCTTGTGCCCGACCCATGCAAATCCTCGGAGACCTAATAGAACTACTTCTCCCCCTTTGGCATCGAGACGCCAAAAAGGAAGAAGAGCGATGCTAACGCCCCAAGGTATCACTCATAGTCGTCATCCTCGTCCCCGTCCTCATTCCCATCATCGTCCTCATCCTCAAGCTCCTCGGTGTCATCGTCCTCATCATCAGTAGTGGCTGCAGAAGGGAACAAGTGACGCTCCAGCTCTCCATAGTTAAGCCCATAAGAGGAGTTAAAAACTAAGAAAGGCTTAGGATTAAGAGAGCCAAACTGAGATGGTACTACACACTCAAATTTGCAAGAATCAAATCAACTAAAAGCCAAAAGTGAGTGTGCTTCCCATATAAACATGAGAGGAGCTAAAAACGATCAAGAAGATCCAAATAAATCCAACTCTTCTCATGGAAGAGGGCGGTGGCCGAATCCACCTTGTTGGAGTGTATGGTATGATACCACGAAGATATATCTTGGGTTCATGACCAATACTCATCAATGAGCTCACATATCACAAAATGATTTGACTTGCTTTCAGCATTATGGGGGGGGGGGGGTTAGCCCAATCAATTAGGACCACACTTCCCCTATATACATGCCCACATCTAGACCAAATAAGACTGAGATGTACGAGTGAGTGCATGGGTAATCAAGACAAGCTCCTGGAATCAACGATATTTAGCTCATTCCTCAAGTAGCAAAACCTTGCTTCATCAAGTGGCTTCATGAAGATATCAGCAAGTTGGTTCTTCGTGCTCACAAAAGATAGATCAATATCGCCTCGAGCAACATGGTCTCGAATAAAATGATTCCGAATCTCAATATGCTTTGTCCTTGTGTGTTGTACCGGATTGTATGCAATTTTGATTGCACTTTCATTATCACATAAAAGAGGCACTTTGTCACAAATGACACCGTATTCCTTTAAAGTTTGCCTCATCCATAATAACTGAGTGCAGGCACTAGTAGCAGCAACATATTCAGCTTCGGCGGTGGAGAGAGAGATACAATTCTGCTTTTTAGATGACGAACAAACTAGAGACCTTTCCAAGAACTGACAAGCTCCATAAGTTGGTTTCCGATCATCCTTATCACCAGCCCAATCTGAATCAGCATAACCACATAGAGAGAAATTGGAACCCTTGGGATACCATAGACCAAAGTTAGGGGAATGAACCAAATATCAGAAGATCCTCTTGACCGCTACTAGGTGGCTTTCTTTAGGAGCTTCTTGATACCTTGCACACACTCCCACACTCAACACAATATCGGGTCTAGATGCGTAGAGGTAAAGAAGAGAGCCGATCATGGACCAGTATACCTTTTGGTCCACATCTTTACCATGGGGGTTAAGTTCAAGATGACATTTTGTTTGCATCGTAGTGGCGACGCCATTAAGATCCGTCATCTTGAATCTCTTGAGCATGTATTGGATGTATTTAGCTTGATTGATGGTGGTTCCTTCTCTAAGTTGCTTGATCTTGAATCCAAGAAAGAACCATAACTCCCCCATCATAGACATCTCAAACCTGTCAGTCATAAGCTTTGAAAATTCATCATTAAAAGCTTTATTAGTAGAACCAAAGATGATGTCGTCTACATATAGCCGGCATACGAAGAGCTCCCCCTTAACCTTCTTAGTAAAAAGAGTGGGATCGATTTGCCCAACTTCGAAGCCACGGTTTAGGAAAAGCTCTTTAAGGTGCTCATACCACACACGTGGGGCTTGTTTAAGGCCATAGAGTGCCTTATCGAGTTTGTAGACACGGTTCGGAAAGTTAGGATCCTCAAATCCCGGGGGTTGCTTTACATATACCAACTCATGTAGAGGACCATTAAGAAAAGCACTCTTAGCGTCCATTTGCTGCAATTTAAAATTGTTATGGGCAGCATAAGCAAGAAGGATACGGATGGGCTCAAGCCGAGCCACATGAGCATAGGTCTCGCCGAAGTCAATGCCCTCAACTTGGGAATAGCCTTGTGCCACAAGTCTCTCCTTGTTCCTCACAACAATGCCATTCTCATCTTGCTTGTTTTTTAATATCCATTTAGTGCCGATAACATTGCGGCAATCCTTGGGCTTCTCCACAAGTTTCCAGACCTTGTTACGCTCAAAGTTATTCAACTCTTCATACATAGCAACAACCCAGTCCAGATCTTCAAGAGCTTCAAAAACTTTCTTAGGTTCCACCATTGAGATGTGAGCTTGATGCTCACCAAAACTTGCCAATTCCCTTCTTGTGGAAACCCTTCGTTGAAGATCACCTACAACTTTGTCAAGAGTATGACCCCTTAACTCAAGGTTCCGATCAGCACGAGCTTTGCGACGAAGTTCAATAAGCTTGTTGTCTCTTGGTGGAATAGTCCCATCACTTGAGTCTTTGTTGGAATCACTTGCTTGACCTTGAATAGAAGTCTGATTATCAGTAGTAGGAGATGACGAAGCATGCCCTTGAGGTAGGTCAACAACCGTAACAGGAGGCGGCTAATCATCAGGAGTTTCAGGGCCGGATAATCTGGCCGAGGAAGGGGCCAGATAATTCGGCCTGGGAGAACTTGATGCAGTTTCGTCGGGTTGCCTAGAACTTGCTTGAATTGGCGAGGGGCCGGATAATCTAGGGTCAGCCAGAAAATCCGGCCTGGAGCTTGCAGCTGGTTCTTCAATATGATGAGCATTTTGGTCGTCAGAGGAGTGGTGGCTGGATAATCCGGTGTCGAGCGGATAATCCGGCCAGGAGCATCTAGGAGCATGTTGACCTTCAGCAATTGGTGGAGTTAGTGTAGAAGTTACTTCCGTGGTTGGAGCATGTTGAGTATGTGTAGATGAGGGCTCTTCATGAGTAGAGTATTGTCCTTCCCGATCCGCCACAAGGGGTTCCTCAATGGGGCGGAAAAATCCTATGCCCATTCTTCTTATGGCATCTTGGGGTATTTCAACATCTGCATCACAAACATAAACTTGCCCCGTATGGGAGCCGTCATTTTCCTCGAACACCACACTACAAGATTTTACAATAGTTCTGGAGAGCTTATTGTAGACTCTATAAGTGTGGGATTCGGCACCATAACCAACAAAAATACCTTCTAAAGCCTTAGACTCAAATTTAGATAAACGAACTCCCTTGATGAGAAAGAAACACTTACACCCAAATACCCGAAAGTATGAGATGTTTGGCTTGTTATCGGTAAGTATTTCATACGGAGTCTTGTCCAAGATTTTACAGAGGTATAACCGGTTGGATGAATGACACGTGGTAGAGATTGCTTCAGCCCAGAAGTTATATGGATACTTGAATTCGGCTAGCATAGACCTTGCCATATCCATTAAAGTCCGGTTCTTCCTCTCGACAACGCCATTTTGTTGAGGGGTGTACGTAGCAGAATATTGATGTCTTATCCCCTCTTCACTTAGGAACTCATTTAAGGTGTAGTTCTTGAACTCGGAGCCGTTATCACTTCTTATTGCCAGAATAGGGATGTTTTGTTGATGTTGAACCTCGTTGGCGAAGTCGATGACTGTTTGTTGAGTCTCGCTCTTCAACTTGAAGAAATAGACCCAAGTGTATCTTGAGTAGTCATCAACGATCACAAGGCAGTACTTCTTCCCACCAAGGCTTGCATGAGATGGAGGTCCAAAGAGGTCCACATGAAGGAGCTCTAGGATCCTTTTTGACGAAATAATAGTCTTCCTTCAATGAGGAGAGTCATGCATTTTCCCTTCAACACAAGCCCTGCAAACATGATCTTTGGCAAAGGAGACATTTTCTTTTAGTCCAAGGATGTGGCCACCCTTGTGGAGACTTTGCAAAGTTCTCATATTGACGTGGGCTAGTCGGCGATGCCATAACCAGCCCACGTCAGCCTTTCCGAAAAGACACATCAGGCATGTAGTGGTTTTCCCCGAAAAGTCAACCACGTACAGGTCATTTTAGACATATCCCACGAAAGCAACTTTTAAATACTTGCTCCACAAGGTACCACCAAATCAGCATCAATAAAAACTGCAAAGCCCATCTTACCAAGGGCGTGAACTGAAAGTAAATTATAACCGAGGGTCTCAACAAGCATGATGTCCACGAGAGAGATATCGTGAGCCACCACAACTTTGCTGAGACCCAATACCTCAGATTTTGACTTGTCAGCATAGGAGACGGTTATGTGATCATGATTTGGCCGCATCTCCATGATGATCTCCTTGCTTCCGGTCATATGACTCGTGCATCCGCTATCGAGTACCCATTTAGACCCACCGGAAGCATAGCCCTGCAAGAAAGTTACTTCTTGGTTTTAGGTACCCATTTTTCAATGGGTCCTCTCATGTTAGTGACAAGGGTCTTGGGAACCCAAATAGACCAAGGGATGTAAAAATCATAAGGACCTACATAACTAGCATAAACATCACCATAATGATCACAATATAACTCAAAGTTAGGATTGTTAGCCCCTGCAAAGCCATCATAATTAGACTTGTGATTGGTGGTGGTGCTAGTCTTTGGTTGAGCAGTCTTGCTCTTCTTCTTCTTCTTCTTCTTTTTCTTGGGAATATAACCAAGACCCTCTTTTCCATTTTTTGTCCTTTGCTTGCTAAGTATCTCATTTAGAACTTCTTTACCTTTGTGTTGAGATCCTTTTGCAAGTTCTTCTTTTCCATAAGATGATGTGGAGGTGTTGGGCACATCATACTTCCTTAATTGAGTTTGGAGTTAGTCATGAGACTCATTTAGAGTAGAGTGTTCACTCTCCAATGCCTTGTGAGCAATGTCAAGTTTCTCAAACTTCTCCGAGAGTCTGACATGAGAAGCCCCAAATTCAACCTTTTCCTTCTTTAGTTTCTTTACCTTGGCAATAGCGTTGTCACGTTCTTTGATGAGCTGATCCACAACTTCTTCATGTGACTCCTCAATGGATTCGAGTCTCTCTTCCAAAGATACTCGAGCTTCCTCTTCTTCTTCCAAGGCATTCTTCAACGAAGCTATCTCCAAGGCATCTTCTCATTCAATTCTGCCCTTTTCTTCAAGGAGATCTTCGGCTTGGGCAAGTTGACTCATAAGAGCATCAAAATGAAGTTTGTGCTCACCTTGCAAGTTAGTGAAAAAGTTGTCCAAAGCAATAACTTCTTCTTTCATTTTAAGACTAGTATGATCATCCATATCCATATTTATGTTAGTCTTAGGGAATGAAGAACTAGAAGTTGATACCTCGGACCCTCTTGCCATAAGGCAAGTGACGTTGTTGTGGATGAAATTTTCATTTGGTGAGTCGAAGAGAGATGATAGAGTCAATGTGGTGGCTATAGCAGCCATCTCACGAGAACTATCTTCATCCTCTTCATCTTCACTTGCGGAGGAGTATTCTTCTTGTGCCACCAAGACAATCTTGGGTTGCTTCTTGTAAGGGCCATTCTTTTTGATAAATGGCTTCTTCTTAGGCGCCTTGGATTTTTATTTAAGGATGAGCCTGCCACCATTGTCTTCTCTATTTTGATATGGACACTCGGCCACAAAGTGCAGCCTATCTCCACAATTGTAGCATGTTCTCAGTTTTGGGCCACTTTCTCTTATTCCACTTGACCCATTCTTGCGCTCGAGTTCCGACTTGGCCTTGGCAGGATCCTTCCAAAAGTTCCTTGCGTAAAACGCCATGTACTCACCATGACCACGTTTGACTTCATCGGGGCAGTCCATGGAGGCACCCTCGAAAGCTCTTTCGTCCTCATCTTGCTCAACAACATTAGCCTTTAGAGCAACATTGACCCCTTTTTGCATTCCAATGGCACGGGCACGGGCATCTTCCGCGTTCTTTGTAGCAACTTTGAATGATGCCATTTCTTGCATGACTTCATTGGATGTCATTTGATGGTAGTTGTGTCTACCTTGCAAGCTCTTCAAGTCCGTTGGCTCAAAAGGCATTAGAGCACTCACATATTTCCTTTTTATCCAAGCATCATCAATGTGAGTGGCTCCATGCTTTCTAAATGTTGTTGCGATGCCCTTGAGTCTTCTATACATGTCTTCATGGTTTTCACCATCCAACATGTAGAATCCTTCAGCTTCATTACTAAGGGCATCATACCTATTCCTTCTCATGCTTTCATTCCCAATAAAGAGATCGGTGAGAGCATCCCAAGCTTCTTTAGCTGTGTTGAGATGTTTAATGTGGGGCATGTCCTTGGGACCCACTATGAGCTGTATCATGTGGAGAGCCGTAGCATTCAACTGGCTGTCCACAACTTATCTTCTTGTCAGGTTGGTACGATCTCCAATATGAAGACCCTCTTCGATAATCCTCCAAAGTTCAATAGAAGAGTTGCAAACATGAGACTTCATTAAGAATTGCCATTGATTAAATGAAGATGCAGTAAGCTTGGGTGGATCACCCCTATTGTTTATATGAGGATGAGAGATAGGTAGGTCAGGGGAATATAAGTGATGAACCTCACTATATTCCTCCTTACCACTTCCCTTCTTGGAGGTGGAACCATTATGTTTTTCACCTACCACTTCATCTTCCTTGGATCCAGGTTAGCCTTATCCTTGGATGAGGGAGTGGCGGCCTCAAAGGAGGATGGGGATCGGGCTACGGATGATGTGAGGCGAGCAAGAATTTGATGCATCTCCTCCATCTTAGTCTCAAAGGATTTCAACAAGGTTGTTTCCAACGTCTTGAGGTCATCCATTGTGACCTTATCCACAGCCTCACTCCCATTCTCCTTGGTACCCATACTTCTCTTAGGCGGTTAAGCCCGAATAAAGAGCCGAGGCTCTGATACCAATTGAAATTGATCGTATGGGAACCTAGAGGGGGGGGGGGGTGAATAGGTGCTACTTCAAATTTTAATGCTTTTTCAATTTTAGGCTTAACACAAAAGGTAAATTCTCTAGATAACTATTTAGAAGAATTTCGCTATATGCAAACCTATCTACTAGCGAGTAAGAGGAGAGTGGAAAGAGTAACGAGTGAACCGTAGTGAAGCACGTGGAGACACATGATTTGTTTTACTACAGTTCCTTCCTTGTGAAGGGAAGTACATCTGTGTTGGAGAGGTGGGCGGTACTAAGACCACCACGCCACAATAGGCCTCACCCTGTTCTCCGATGGATCCCGCCACCAAAGGCCTGATCCACCTTTCCACTATAGGAAACCTTCAAGGCGGGTACCGGCGCCTTTACACAACTAGCGAGCACAACTCCACAACCAAATTGGAGGCTCCCGTAATGACAACAAGTTGCCACAAGAACAAGTTATCAATAACCAAATACAAGATCTAGATATTAGCAAGAATACTAGATCGGGGATTTCTCCAAATGAATGGAGAGGAGTTGATGCGCTTGATTCGTGATGGTGATGAAGATTGTCTCCTCCTTCAATTCCCCCAAAGATCGAAGCCTTCGGGTGGTTGAAGTGGGAGATCTAGAGAGCGAGCTCTTGCAATGGGTATGACAATTTTTGAATGAATCAAGAGTTCTGCTCGATGGGGAAGAAGGGGATTTTATACCCCCTTCCCAAATCAAGCCGTTGGAGCCTTTGGGGCTGGATTATTCGGCCCAAGTGAGGGATGGATTATCCGGCCTAGGGAAAACTCCGCCCCAGACTCGAATTATCCGGCAGAAAATTCACCTGCGAACACAAGCTCGCGCAGGTTGGGCTTTGACACCTTCTCCTGGGGACCAGATTAATCGGCCCTAGGGGAGGGCCGGATTATCCGGCTAAGGAAAAATCCGCCCCAGCCACAGAATATGGGGGGGAAATTCCGCCCCCAGACAGAAGCTCGCGCAGACGCTCTCTTGGACGATTCCCCTAGGGCTGGATTATCCGGCCCAACATGAGGGCTGGATTATCCGGTCCAAGGAGAAAATCCGCCTTAGAGCCGGATTGTCTGCAGGAAATTCCGCCCCTAGACAGAAGCTCACGCAGAGCCAGCCCTGGCCAAAATGGTCTGGTCGGATTATCCGGCCCAAGATGGGGGCAGGTAATCCGGCCCCCCAAATGCACAAAACTTTCCTGCAACACTTAGTACACATTAGAACTTCCATGGTATTGTTATCTAACACACAAAACACAGGAAATCATGAAATGTTCTTTCACCAATGTCATCATCAGCTACCATGTGCTCACTCTCCATAATCATGTGTGAGTAGTTCTCTGTAGGCATGTGAGGTGGATGGGGATTGGATGAGGTTAGTCATGTAATCATCCATATGTATCGAGATTTTAGGTATTTATCTTGAGGATATTCTTGTATGAGTGTTAATGCACCTTTGCTATGTTTAATGCTTGTTACTAGGGCCGGAGTGACATGATTTCACTAATGAACTTTTATTGCCCCATCATATATATATATATAAGTTTGGTATTTATCTACAATGTGTATTGCCTATTATTCTATTGACACTACAAGAAAAGTTGGCTTTTACAACGGACGATTTTCATGGTTGAAGGCCTGTTTTTCGTGGCTAAAAAGTCTTCTACGACAGATGCCCATCGTGGTAAAAGCCCCGTCACAAAAGAATCTACCACGGTTTTTTTTCCTGACCGTGGCGGATCGCACCCTTCAGCCACGAAAACTTGTTCCGTCGTAGATCTGTTCACCAGCCGCGTTGACTGCTGACATCATGCAAAATGACACATGGCAAACACCGTTAACGACCAGTTACCGCTGTTAACGGCCATAGAAACCGTGGTAGAAGCCAGGCCCAGCCAAGGCCTGCTCACAATTAAGTGGGCCGACCCATCAAGAGAGCCCAATAAAATTACGACCCTTTACTATTTCATCCGACACTGTTTGAAATAGGCGCAAAGATGTGGCCAACAGCAGCCCGCGAATGTCAAGCCTGTTAATGTTTCGGCCTACAAAAGCCCACAGTTTTCGAACACTATGCAACCCGTTAACAGTCTGTGACAAGTAGGCCCGATACTGTTATAGCCCACTTTCAGCCCGTCACTGTTCTCACAGCTCGTCATGGGCTGCCTACAAACGGCCCAGTTTTGAGAAGGTCATATATTGTTCTGGCCTTTTACTATTCTGGCTCGTTACTGTTCTAGCCGTCTACTATTCATGTCCGTTACTGTTGTGGCCCTTTACTGTTCATGCTCGTTATTGTGCTTACTGCCGCTGTTCTGGCCTGATATTGTTCAGGCCTGCTACTGTTCTGGCCTGTTTGCTTTTCTGGTCTGTTACTGTTCTGGCCTTATACTGTGCTAGGTTGCTACTGTTTTGGTCTGCTGGTGTTTTGGCCTGCTACTGTTTTGGCCTGTTACTGTCCTGGCCTGTTACTATTTTGGCATGCTACTGTTTGGCCTATTACTGCTTTGCATGTTACTGTTTTGGCCTGTTACCGTTTTGGCCTGTTACTATTTTGGTCTGTTATTGTTTTGTCCTGTTACTGTTCTACCCAGCTGCCGTTACTGTTTTGGTAATTCTGAAGGCCATGCAAATATCATAAAAGGAGTATAATTAGCGATCATCTTTTACTGTTTATGGAAGGCGCAATAAAAGAAGGGCAAATAACAAAACCCTATATAGTTACCTGATCGACCTGGCTGGCGTAGTTATGGTACCGCCATTCATGGACGGCGTCAACTAAATGCCTACATGGACTATGCGAGTTATCTAGATATTACATCAGCTGCAAACTTCTTAAAAATATTACATAATATGAACAAAAGGGAAATAAAATTCAGCATTTCTGTTGCCAATCAAGTTGATAGCAGAGTCCTCAATTTGCTTTCTCAATCCATCAACTGCATCTCCCTTTGAGTGTGACAGCTACATTGGAAAACCACCTTGAGACGTGATCGTGTAGTCCCCTCTTTGGTGGCGATAGCAATAATTGCAGTCTGAAACTAACTAATAACAAGTTAATACAGCAAAGAAGACAAACTACTCATAGCTAAGAATGAACCAGATAGGAATTATAACTGCATAATACGAACATATAGAGTAGGAATGCAAACCATGAATTAACTATATAGTAGAGGATAGTTATGTCGTTGCCTAGGACGAACCAGAACCAAATACGAGATATAATGGTGTGGCTTGTGAACCTGTAGAATAGGACAAACAAACATTAGACAAGTATGCCAACAAGGAAATGAGCAATCAAACAAAGTGTTTCTTAGAATTTCAGTATAAACTAGCCATGTCATTTTAGCAAATATATATGGAAGAAGTGGTATCTCCTGGAATGCAAGAGTCATTGGGTGACTCAGAATTTGCGGTGAGCTACACAATGGCATGCAGTTACTATCGTAGCTAAGCATGAACCACATAGAAATTATAACCACAGCATACCAGAACTTGTGAGAAGGAATGGAAAACACAAATAAACAATATAGTAAAGAATAATTATGCCGTTGATTAGGACGAACCAGCACCAGATACATAAAATATATAATGGCATCGCTGGTGGACCTGTAGGCTGTGCGAACCAACATGTTCAGTGTTGCCTTTTTGAGCTCTACGCAAAGAAAAAGAAAATAGTCAATGTTGTAGCTTTTGAAGAACCAGATGGCAACAACAAAATTATAATTGAACTAGTACGAAGTGTTTGAATGGGTACTATAGGATAGCAGAACTGTGCTAGGGAGGAAATAATAGCAGGAACTTAGCTCAGGAATAACCAGATAGAGTCAGTAACTGTGGAGCAGGGAATCCACACTAATATTTTCCACTGACATTACATTTTGCAAGAACTACACAATAGCAGGCAATTACTGGTGTACGGAGCTGCTAAGATAAGAACATGTGCATGACAATATAACAGACATGTGCATGACTTGAAATTTGTAGAGCAGCGAATGCAAACCAACATGTCTAATGACATTGTATGTACTAGCACGAAGAACAGGCGTGCCCAGTGACTTGCATGTACTAGCATGATTATAAAAATGCAGTTCACTCTCACAAGCTTGAACCTACTATACCGCTGACAAAACAAAAACGGGTTGGAGATTTGGTTACCTTGGTCGGAGAGGCGTCTAAGCATCATCGGTACCATGCGAGTGACGTCCAGGTCATCGAGGGTGCTGCGGTTGTAGTGGTTGTTGGCATTAGGGAAGCAGATCTTGGGCGGTTGATGCCAGTGCAGTCAACAGCGACAACCGTGTAGCTGGTCTAGAGCAGTGGACATGGAACTTGTTAAACTAGATCCCGTCTGGTGGACAACGGTGAAGCTGCTCCGGTACGGTTGGGTAGCTTTCGGCGGCGAAGAAGCAGAGCGTGGGTGGTCAATAATGCCATAGGCACGATTAGCGAGACCACATCTCTGGTGGAGTGGCAGAGAGACCCGATGAACTAGATCCGATGGGGTGGGCGTCGATGAAGCGGCTCTAGCAGCCGTGGAATTGCCACCGGGCGGTGTACGCGGTGGTCGTGGAGGTGAGGGCGTGGGAGAGAAGCCTGGGATTTTGGGAGGGCCAGCTGGAAAAACTACGCGAATCGGGACCATGGAGGTGAACAGAAAAATAATTACGATCGTGCCCCAAAGCTACCGACTTTAGCGTGCCATAGGGCGTCGAAACAATGGGTAGAAAGGGAATTTTAACATCAAAAGTTTTTGAAACGGAGGGGCACGAAATGCTTCAAAGTCGGTCTCTGGTTTTGATGCTCGATTGAGATTTTGAATTTGGCTAATAATAGAAAAATGGTAATCTCCCGGTGGGAGATTTGCCTCAAAGTTTTTGAAACATTGGGGCGGGAAATACTTCAAGGTCGGTCTGTGATTTTGCCGCTCGGCCGAGATTTTGAATTTGGCCACCGGACAAATAATAATAATAGAAAAATGATTCTCCACGGTGGGAGATTTTGCCTCAAAGTTTTTGAAACGGCGGGGCGGGAAATGCTTCAAGGTTGGTGTGTGAATTTGCCGCCCGATTGAGATTTTGAATTTGGCTACTGGACAAATAATAATACTGTAATAAAAAATGGTACTCCACGATGGGATATTTTGCCTCAAAGTTTTTGTAACGGTGGAGCGGGAAATTCTCAAGGTCGGTGTGTGTTTTGCCGCTCGATAGAGATTTTGAATATGGCTACAGGACAAATAATAATAATAGAAAAATGGTACTCCCTGGTCAGAGATTTTGTTCAAAGTTTTTGAAATGGTATGGCGGGAAATGCTTCAAGGTCGGTGTGTGATTTTGCTGCTCGATTGAGATTTTGAATTTGGCAAGAGTCCAAGTAATACTAGAAAAATGGTACTCCATCGGTGGGAGATTTTGGCTGAAAATGTTTGAAACGAAGGGGCGCGAAATGCATATGTGTCGGTTGGGATTTTGTCGCTCGATTTTACGATTTTGAATTTGGCTAGCAGCGAAGTAATAATAGAAAAAGATAGTTGTAGACTAGTACGCTATCTGGTCATGAATTAAAGGCCGAGAGACACATCAACTGACCATCCATTACATAATTGCGCAGAACATTGGTAAATTTTGCCGCTCAACTGAGATTTTGAATTTGGCTAGAGTACAAGTAATAATTTGAAAAAATGCTACTCCCTGTTTTTAGAAATAAAAAAATATTCCCATAGAAAAAATAATGTTGTCCATCTGCGAAATTGTTTGGGCTGTAGGTTTTTACCCTCGATTAAGATTTTGAATTTGGCTATAGATCTAGTAACAAAATTTACGAGCGAATCCCACCACCCAACCCAGCAGTTTCACAATCACCATTGGTCATCAATACGATAGGTCAAACGGAATTTCGCAGTATATGAAAGATTAAACATGGGCCCCAAATATTTCATGTAGGCGGGAGCTTTTGCCTCTCTATTCAGAATTTGAATTTGGTGACAGTCCAAGTAATAACTACTAGTAGACTGTACTTCCCTTTGTTCACGAATCCAAGGCCTGGTCACATCAACTGATCATCCAGGACCTTGCTCAGTAGCCTTTTTCTAGACGGAGGGGTAGAAAATTGGATACCATGATCTCAGATTCAAAAATATTACGGGGGACAGTGGGACGATTTGCTGCTCCATTACGGTTTTGAATGTGACTACTCCAAGTAACAGAACAAAAAAATTGTATAAGGTCTTTTTTTACGGGTCGTACTCCATCCGTTTATCAGTCCATTCAGACGTGAAAGAAAATGTTGAGCTCCGATTCAAAAATGTATTTCCATTTATCACATGACACATATGAATATGGTGTGCAACAAAGGGCTAAGGCATTGTTTTGAGAACCTGAACCTTATGATCAATGATCCAGGAGAACAACACTTGTAACATAATGTACTGTATCACACTAGTACATATTGGTGCATCCACCATACAAATTAAAGACATGTCGCAATAAGGAAACAACCCAAGTTCATAACAAGTGCATACTAGTGCACTAACAAATACTTTAGCATCAGGTTCTATTTCACGACAAAGGGACTGACCTTAGCTGTTAGTGCTCAACCACAAAAAATGAGCATCTTCATGACTTTCTCCTTATTTTCTATGGAGTGCTCCAGCCGAATTAAAATTTCTTCTAACTTTGCGATCAAAAGTTCATTGTATACACTTAGGGCAGATGATAATGATTGTTCAGCTTGGAGTTGTTCCTCTAGAACTTGAATATGCAAAGAAATGGCCTCGGAGTTGGACTTGAACTTGAACTTGGAATTTGAAGAGCTCACTGGGAACCCAGCATTACACAACAACATATTTTTGACTATAGCACCGTGTTGTAGTACCTTGGAAAATAAATCCACACATTCTTTTGGAGTTTTTACTGAACAGTCTTTCCCAGGATTTGCCAGCTCCTCTTTCAATTCAGCCTGGAAAGTTTTCAGTTGATAGATATGTGTAAGAGAAGTGAAGTTACTACAGAGAAACATGCAGACATGTTTAACATGTGCATGTACTTCTATAATTGGCAGTGCTAATAATGCATCTTATACACTTCAGTAAAAAGATCTTTTTGTCGTGTATCTTTTTTATGTCATTTACTGACAAGACTATAAATGTGGCCTCCTGTGTAAACACTGTGAGGTGCATGATATGCCAACTGTTTGTACAATTCATAACTGAAACTGACTTTAGTTGCAAATTATGAAGGAATATGAAAACAAAACTGAGAAGCAGTCCAAGCAAGGTTGCATATCAAACTTATACATACAAATCACTGCAAGTGCAACATCACAAAATGCAGAGAAGACTTACAACAACTTTCTTTACAATGACACCATATCTATCCGTCTGGCATCCCTCAAATTTCTCTAGCATAGTCAACTGTTTTTTTGGATCCCCATTAGACTTCGTCTGCATTTGGACGGGTGAAAATAAATTGCATCACATGGTGGAAATAGAGGTTGAAAGATAAGATGCATACATATTCCACGACATCAATTACATACTTATTTAAAATATACAGTACAAAATAATAGGTCCTTACCAATTGGTAGAGGTGCCCAATTATGCTGCGGGATCCGGTGCGACTTAGTACTCGTACTTTATTATGGATGGAACAGTTTCTTTGAGCGATGGCCTAGAAAATAAGACTTTTAAAACACATGCATAAATATGAATTGACAATGCGATCTAGTCTCAGTCTTCTCAAAGCATACCTCATTCTTTTGATCAAGCCAGTGGTGGAGAAGATCACCCCACTGATCGTCAATCATGTGATCCATAGGACACGTTCTTGTAACATCCTTAAAACACTTGTCAGAGAAGTGTTGCTTCTCTAGCCTGTGGCGCTGTTGGCGCAAACATGCGGAGAATATGCTTTTGAGAACAACCTTTACTTCCTCGCTATTGCCATTGAACATGAAAAATCTCTGTAGACAACAATGAGGAGCATATATAACAAACAGCAAGCTAAGAAAACAAGGGACAGAGCAATGGAGTATGTCCAAGAGACAGAGGACTTACATGTAACTTCTTCCGTAAACCTTCAAAATGCTCAGGGATATTTTCAGTGGTGTTTCCATGAGGGCAAGATGGGAATATCATTTCTCATGAA
The DNA here is from genome assembly GCA_910589775.1 of Avena eriantha. Taxonomy (NCBI): domain Eukaryota; kingdom Viridiplantae; phylum Streptophyta; class Magnoliopsida; order Poales; family Poaceae; genus Avena; species Avena eriantha. Next base: position 237,773,352 of record OU342746.1, read on the forward strand.
AATGCCTGTGATTGATGCAATATAAGCAGATTCATGTGGATCCAGTGGCCTTATGAATCCTGCTATAGATGTGATTGGAAGTCTTGATTTAGTTATTTCAAGCACCTGCTCAAGATTTTTTCCCATCGTCAGCCCCCTTGTTAATCTTCGTCGTAGTGCAACTAAAATTTTTTACATCAAAATATCAATGTATACATATTACATATAAAAGGGCATGCTACTACTAGTCTCTGAACATATAACAAATTTGGTGTCAAGCTCATTTGCGAGGGAGTAATATGTCTCTGTCAGTACTAAAGGTTGTTGGGAGATCATAACCAGTTCGTTGATGAGAACCTGCTATTTAAACTGTTCTGCTGCAAATTCTTCCTGGGTAACCGGATGGGCTACTGGCGGCTGTGGGATGTGTATTTTTCTATTTGTAGCCGCCAGTACAACTGGTGCGGGATTAGGACGAAACTTTTTATGCTGATGTTTTGCATTATTGTCTTTTTTGGCCTGGTTGTCAGTTTCAACTAGATTAAGTAGAGTCTGAGACCTTGTTCTGACTCCGTTTCCTGCATTGGAAGCAAATAGCTTTTCAGATTTATCATGGAATCATGTGAAAAAAGAATAAATTATTAGGAGTTCTTGCAAAGGTTGATGGCTCGAAAAGCAATGATTCCCCATCACAACTCTAGTATAATACTTTCGCTATGAGTACTCTAATCATATGTAACCCTGAGTGAGAAGAAAACACATGAAGTTCCAATACAATCGACTAACCTGCAGGCTTGACTATAATACTGATAACATAACTAGTAGGGCCTGCCTAGTTATACTCTAAACAAGGAGCCATGACATACTAATTCGGCTTAGGACGTCAGCTAGAGTTGACGTATACCAGCTGTGTTATCTATAAACCTGTACGCACCAACTAGAATCATTTTAGGAGATATTCCACAAATGTCAGAGGAGCTTCATAACGAAGGTAATGAAGGATCTAGCAAACTTTAGTAATGATCGAGTATATGAGCAAGATGCAGTACACTACAAAAAATGACGAAGTACTTTTGATAGTAATAAGGTGCATAACGAAAGTTAGCATAAAGTGTGCAATAACATTCATATGGGGAGGAGACGAGTTTACGCTTCGCATTGGTGCGGTCGAACGGGGGGCGCGTCTTTTGCCCATCTCTCCGGTGCCAGAGACCAGGGAGTCCGTGAAGTAGATGGGACTTTGCAGCGACCGTACCGTGTTTGCCGACGATGCTGTGCATGCTCCGGCGTGGTGGTCGTCGGTGTGGGGAAGCCGCTCCGTCTTGCTAAACAAGGGAGTAGTGCCTTCGGTCACAACGGTACCTGGTGAGGAGGCAATGGTGGTGGGGAGGGAAGGCGGTGCGAGGCCACGTTCGTGGGAGATGCTCCGACTCTGAGGTCGAGTGAGAGATGTGGGATACAACATGTTTTATATGTATCACAAGGGCGACAGTGGTAGGTTCGAAACTTTTGAATTGCATCATGCCGGGTAGTTCAAAGAAAAACCCACCAATGTCATTCAAATTTTGGTGATCTTAGTTTAGAACGAGATGCACCCGCTAGAAAAATTGGCGATCTCTACTCTATGATTATTGCTACACTAGCCAGGAGCCGAGCCAGAGGAAGTGCATCGAATGCGATGGGAGGTATGAACGCACCAGCAGCCTTTCCCAGGTGTAGACTCCGTGTAGTCCCTACTGCGAAAAGCTATGCGTAGTCACGAGTAGAGCCTCTGCTTCAAGCACTCCTACTCTAGGGTCCGTTTGATTCAAAGGATTTTCCTAGGAATTTTGTATACTACCTCCATCCCGGTTCATTACACAAATACATACTCGAAGAAAATAATTTAACCATAAATTTGGTCACCAATTTATGAATTGTATGTCACAATAATTGTACCGTTGGAATCGTCTTTCGAATATAAATAGATTGGTTAAAAAGTATTAAATATAATTATATATTATTGACCAGATTTACGGTCAAACTATGTTCTTGAAGGAAGTATTTGCATAATAATTTGCACATGAGATGTGTGCTTTCTCTTGTGAGACCTTTAACTTTGTTCACATTTTGGTGTTTGTATCAACCTTATCTGATCCGTAAACTGTACTTGGTACTTGGTTTCTAATAAAAGGGATTTGTGCATCCTTTGAGTACAGAGGCTGCGGTATCCCCATTTCAAAAAAACAAACGTGAGACTCAAATAAAAGACTATCATGTCATCTCTAGCTATGAGATGGAAAGTAAGACATGTCATGACTTATAAAATTATAATAGGTAAATCTCAAAAGACTATTAAATAATTTTGAGCCACATCATATCCATAAATTATTAGGTGTATACTTGGTTCTTGGTACATAATAATACTCAAAAAAAATTGTAACATGCTTAGAGAAATGACAAAGAAAATTCTAGAATGGCGGAGAATTGTGTTTTGAAGTTTTAGCATAGCGTTCATTGTGCTAAAGACTATCCATTGAATCTTCTAGATGCTAGAATGGTGAAGATCTAGAGGTTAGATATGTTGCGATTTGCCAGTCTTCATCCAGCGGTCAACCTTCAAAGTTATTCGTACACTATATAGTAGTAATAAGAAAAGATAAGAAAGTTCGACCTAGTTTCACGACATCGTTTCCTTTTTCTATAGTTTCCTTTTTCATTCTGCGACGGACTTGCTGCAGTTGAGTCGATCCAAGAAATACCACATATTTTCTGGGTGTGTGCCTGGGCACAAGGGGCATAGTCGTTGTCACATAAAAACTAATACACACGTTTTATTTTATTTTTCATGGATTTGTTGCATTTTTCTGAAACAGGGTGACAAATTGTCGGGAAGACCATCGATAGAATATTCATTCATCATCTTGTTCTTGCAACTCTCATCTTTTTACTCATATATGTACCTCTCTCCCCTCTTTATTAGATCCTATGTACTCCCTCTATTCCAAAATATAAGATGTTTTAGCTTTTGTGAAACGAATATATCTAGACACCTTTTAATGTGTAGGTCTCTCTTCTCAGGAGAGAATTATCCCACCAGGTTGACACTATGCAGAATAAAGGCCATGTCTGTAGCTAACACATATTTCTACTCCCTTCGTATCAAAATAGATGTCACAAGTTATTCAAAAATTGGAAGAATCTATATACTACTACTAAATAACTAAATAGTGTTTTCTAATTGTCGACCAAATAGCACACATCAAGTTAAAGGTCGATTTAATTTGACAAAATCACCCGAAACTCTTTTAAATGGCTATAAAAGTGGTTATCCCTTCAATGTATAAATTGTGGAGAGTGTACATATGTTCAGGAGGGATCCCCAACAGTTACCTCTTCCTTCCCCTATAAGCATTGGTGCAATGATTATACTACACTCCAGCTGTACAGAGACAAAGTTGGGGTCCTGATCTAAAGTCACCATCAATGGGATACCGGTGCCACTACCATTAGCAGGACCAAAACCGAAGATGGCGGAAGAATGGAGGCTCTTTTTTTGGAGTAAAGAAGAATGGAGGCTTTGAGCAAGTGAAGTTGGTGAGATGCAGCATGACAACGACAGAAAGGTAGCTATCGCTCTGCACGGAAGCGATAATAACTACTAATTACTACTATAGTATAGTAGGAAAGATAATCACACCCAAAATTGGCCCTGGCAACATTGTGGCTAGTCATGATGATGCATATCACATTCACCAAATAACCAAATATTTTACCAGCAAGTACACGATCATACATTCATACTAGTAATAAAGGTTTTTCAATTTACTGGTGCAATATTGCAATCTATATATCCGATCATCAACTAGTTCCTTTGTTCCATAATATATAAGCCTTTTTTGTAAGCTGTTTTAGCTCTGTAAATAGGCTTATATTGTGAAAACAGATGGAGGTACTAACTAAGGTCTTCCACGTGTCGGCTCATTGATGGAGATCGACGACAATTTCATGCTTCAGCTTTGCCAGCTCGGCCAGGAGTTTGTCCCTCTGGTCCTCGAGGTCCTGGATCTGTTCGAAGCTTATGCCCAGCATCTCCATCATGCCGATGTTCCGCCGCTTCAGATCGTCACGCTCAATCAAGTATTCCATGGCAAGATTCCTGAGGAGGCTAAGCCCGACCTTGTCAGCGGCGAGTTTGGAGTAAAGTCTAGTGCACTCATTGACGAGGGCACTTGTTTTCGCTGTCTTGACATAGAAATCGCCCATCACCTTTTTCACCATAAACTCGATCTCGAAGCCAATATTCTGAAAGATGAACAGGGAGCCTAAATTCAGAAGTGTACCTAGAGAACTATCAAGGAAGAGAGACACGGAATCACAATTCGAATGATTTCTTACCTTGCGGCTGTATCGATCGGCCTCCATCGGTGATGGTGAAGATGATTCTGCAGGCAGGAGTGCTGCGGGAATGCGAAGTCCGCCCGACCTAAAACAACATTGAGAATAAATGTACTAATAGGGAAATGAGCGAATCAAGAAACGGTTAAAGACATGGAAAGTTGCCCAAGCACAGAGATTTACCTGAAGGTATCAGTCTCCATCAGCGATGATGAAGATGATTCTGTAGGCAAGAGTGCTGTTGGAATTAGAAGACCGCCCGACCTAAAAACACCATTGAGGAAGAATGTGCTTTTTTTAGGTAAACCAGAAATCAAGAAACGGTCAAAGACATGGAAAGTTGCGCAAGAACGGAGATTTACCTGAAGGTATCTGTCCTTGGTTGTGGCGGCTTCGAAGAACCTTGAGTTGAAGACCTCTCGCCTGCAGCCGAGGGATTTTACTGGGACCCTTTAATTGTCGCATCGCCTAGTACCGGTAGCAACATAATGGCAGAACATCAAGCTGACTTCTTCTCTTCTGCCAGCTTCGCCGTCGTGGCACGAGCCCTTCTGTGGCGGGACTTGTTCCCGGTCATGTGGGTGAAATAGCATAGCAAAAAGGAATGAGAATGGGCAAAGCAATCTGGCAGAGAAGAGCTAGAGTCGCGAAGAGGATGAGGAAGAAGGTCAAGGCCGTGAGAGGTGGCCTCCTGGTCTCCACGCGAGTAAAAAAAACCATTTCCATTCAGATACAGTACTTGACGCAGAAATCAAAGAGACAACCGTAAGCAATTGTCACCCCCAGCATGGTCTGGACATCCACTATAAATTTGAACGTGCCTTGCACGGGATAGGTGAAGCTCAAAAATAATTTTAATTTCAAGCCACATCCATAAAGTATCGGGTGTATATTTGGTTCTTCTACTTTGTACTATATCATGTAGAAATCAACATAGCTACTCCTACCTAATACTCCACGTGTTCTAGAGAAGATTCTAGAATTATTGAAAAGTGTGTTTTGAGATTTGTGCATAGTGTTCATTGTGCTGAAGACTAACAATAGAATCTTCTAGATGATGCTCCCTCATTCACAAGTATAAGACATTTTACCTTTGTAAAACGAATGTATCTAGATGTCGGTCTATAGACCTAAAAGACATCTAGATACATTCGTTTCACAAAGCTAAAATGTCTTATATTTCTAGACGGAGGGAGTAGAATGTGGATAGAAGATCCAACGGTTAATTACCAATGTTGGGATTCACGAGTCTAGATCCAACGGTCAAAGTTCAAAGTTATTTGTATCGTACACTATACAACGTTATCTTCTTTTCTTCTACTACTATAATAGAGCAGTTTTGAATTGGATCCATAGCACAAATCCTGACCATTGGGATGTTAGATCCAATAATGGTTCAGAGCAGCCGGATTCGTGTTGAACAACTAGTACTTACCTAGAGCAAACTCCACCATGTTCTAGAACCATCATGTTAACACCCCCTCCTAAATTTCGTAGCAGAGTAGGATACATTCTGAATATGTATAGATAGTTATGATTAGTAGCACCAATCCTGACGATTGGGCTGTGGCTCATGCCTTTTACTAGTCCATTCTAGCTAGCATCTAAATAGAAGATACACTATGGATAGTACATTATTTTACCCACTATAGTGTATGAATAACTTAGAATTTTGACCGTTGGATCAAGACTCGCGAATCCCAACACTGCCAACCGGTTGGATCTTGTTTTCCATTCTGGCATCTAGTAGATACAATTGATAGTCTTTCTTATCGTATCTTACCACTATATTTTTTGCGAATAACTTTTATTATTGATCGGTTGGCTGGATCAAAACTCGCAAATCCCAACATTGCCAGCTGTTGGATCTACTGTTTAATTTTAGCATCATCTCTAGAAAATACTATTGTTTATCTTATCTTATCTTACCACTATACAGTGTATGAATAAATTTGAATATATTGATCGTTGGATCAAGACTCGTGAATCTCAACATTGCTAGTCGTTGGATCTTCCTTTCCATTCTACTAGCTAACATCTCTACTAGAATATATTATGGATAGTACGTCTTTAGCACAATGAATGCAATGCACAAACCTCAAAAAACACTACTCCATCATTCTACTCCCTTTGATCCAAATTATTGTTCTCAGATTTGTCTAGATTCGGATGTATCTAACACTAAAACATGACTAGATACAACCGAATCTAGAAAAATCTGAGAACAATAATTTGGACTGGAGGGAGTAGAATAATCTTCTCAGGTGTATATTTCGTTCTTGTACTTTGCATATCATGTAGAAGTCAATGATTATTAGCTATCTAAAACTTTAAAATTTGGGCAACATGGTCTAGAGAAACAAGGGATAAGATTCTAGAATGATGGAGAAGTGTGTTTTGAATTTTGTGCATAGCATTCATTGTGATGAAAACTATCAATAGAATCTTCTAGATGCTAGAATGGAAAAGAAGATCCAATGTCTGGAAATGTTTGGATTTTCTAGTCTTGATCCAACGGTCAATATTCAAAGTTGTCCGTACACTATATAGTGGTAAGATCATGCAGAAGTCAACGATTATTAGCTATCTACTAAAACATGAAATTTTCAGTAACACATGGTCTAGAGAAACGAGCTAGGGAGAAGACTCTAGAATGATGGAGAAGTGTGTTTTGAGTTTTGTGCATAGCATTCATTGTGATGAAGATTATCAATAGAATATTCTAGACCATTCAAAAAATAGAATCTTCTAGATCCTAGAATGGAAAAGAAGATCCAACAGCTAAATGTTGGGATTCGCGAGTCTTGATCCAACGGTCAATGTTCAAAGTTATTCGTACACTATATAGTGGTAAGATAAGATAAGATAAGATAAAATAAGAATAGATCAGTTTTGAATTGGATGCATAGCACCAATCTTGACCATTGGGTTGTTATATCCAATGGTTCAAAGCAGCTGGATTCGTGTTGAATAGTACATAGAGAAAACTCCGGCATGTTCTAGAACCATCATGTCACCACCCCCAAAATTTCATAGCATAGTAGGTTTTATTCTCTCTACTACCACTAGTAAGTTGCACATGAGGCTTAGATAATAGACGTCTGACATATCATCACTATATAAAATTATAATAGGTAAAGTGGAAAAATATTAATTTGATCAACATCTATAAAGTATGGGTGTATTGTTGGTTCTTCTACTTTGTATCATCATGTGTAGAAGTCAAAGATTATTAGCTACCTAACACTTGAAATTTTTTGGTAACATGGTCTAGAGATACGAGGGAGAGGATTCTAGTATGACGGAGAAGTGTGTTTTGAGAGGTTTATGCATAGTGCATTCATCGTGTTCAAGAATATCAATAGAATCTTCTAGATGCTAAAATGGAAAAGAAGATCCAATAATGGCTGGAAATGTTCGAATTCGTGAGTCTTGATCCAACGGTCAATATTCAAAGTTACTCGTACACTATATAGTGGTAAGATAAGATAAGATAGTGGAGCAGTTTTGAATGAATTGGATCCATAGCACCAATCCTGATCGTTGGGCCGTTAGATCCAATGGTTCAGAGTATCTTGATTCATGATGAATAGTACCGACCTAGAGCAAACTCCACCATGTTCTAGAACCACCATGTCACCACCCCCAAAATTTCATAGCACAGTAGGCTGTATTCTCATTATGTGTAGATAGTTATAATTAATAGACTTAAAGTATGGATTTTTCTCTAACAAAACTATTGGTTAGTAACAACTTAATGTTTGTTAAATCACATTTCATATAGAACATTCTGCTGTTAGATCCAATGGTTCAGAGCAGCTAGATTCATGTTGAATAGTACCTATAGAGCAAACGCCACCATGTTCTAGAACAATCAACATATCACCACCCCCAAAATTTCATAGCATAGTAGGCTATATTCTCAATATGTGTAGATAGTTATTATTAATATACTTAATGTATGAATTTTTTCTCTAACAAGACTATTGGTTAATAACAACTTAATGTTTGTTAAATCACATTTCATACATTAGAGAAAAATGCATAAATTAAGTCTATTAACAATAACTATATACACATATTGAGAATATAGCATACTGTTCTATGAAATTTTGGGGGTGATGACATGATGGTTCTATAGAACATGGTGGAGTTTGCTCTAGGTACTATTCAACACGAATCCATCTGCTCTGAATCATTGGAATTAACATCCCAACGGTCAGGATTGGTAATATGGATCCAATCAAAACTACTTCATTATAGCAGTGGAGATCTAAAACATGAAATTTTTGGTAACATGGTCTAGAGAAACGAGGGAGAAGATTCTAGAATGATGGAGAAGTGTGTTTTGAGTTTTGTGCATAGCATTCATTGTGATGAAGACTATCAATAGAATCTTCTAGATCGTTCAAAAAAATAGAATCTTTTAGATGCTAAAATGGAAAAGAAGATCCAACGGCTAGAAATGTTGGGATTTGTGAGTCTTGATCCAACGGTTAATATTCAAAGTTATTCGAACACTATATAGTGGTAAGATAAGATAAGATAAGAATATAGCAGTTTTGAATTGGATCCATAGCACCATACCTGATCGTTGGGCTGTTAGATCCAATGGATCAAAGCAGCTGGATATGTGTTGAATAGTACCTAGAGAAAACTCCTCCATGTTCTAGAACCATCATGCATGTCACCACTCCCAAAATTTCATAGCACAGTAGGTTGTATTCTCAATATGTGTAGATAGTTATTAATAATATACTTAATTTATGCATTTTTGGGGTGGTGACATGATGGTTCTAGGTCTGTACTATTTACAGCCTACCGTGCTAAGAAATTTTGGGGGTGGTGGCATGATGGTTCTAGAACATGCATGGTGGAGTTTGCTCTAGGTACTATTCAACACGAATCCAGCTTCTCCAAACTATTGGATCTAACAGCCCAATGATCAGGATTGGTGCTATGGATCCAATTCAAAACTGCTCCATTATAGTAGTAGAGATAGAGATATCTTATATTACCTCTTACCACTATATAGTGTACGAATAACTTTGAATATTTACTGTTGGATCAAGACTCGTGAATCCCAACATTTCTAGCCATTGGATCTTCTTTTCTATTCTAGCATCTAGAAGATTCTATTGATAGTCTTCAACATAATGACATGCAAAGTACAAGGACCAAATATACACCTATACTTTATAGATGTTGATCAAATTTATAATTTATTGTGCTTTACCAATTATAATTTCATATAGTGATGATATGTCAGACTATCAATCGAAGACTATCATTTTTATATAGTAATTTTATAATTTATTCTGATGAAGACTAGAATCGAATCTTCTAGATGCTAGAATGGAAAAGAAGATAGTTATTATTAATAGACATAATGTATGCATTTTTCTCTAACAAGACTTAAAGTATGATGGTCCTAGAACATGGTGGAGTTTTCTCTAGGTACTGTTCAACACGAATCCAGCAGCTCTAAACCATTGGATCTTATAGCCCACGGTCAGGATTGGTGCTATGTATGCAATTCAAAACACGCTAGAGACTCTTGTCAACAAAAAAAGGAAAAAACAGGCCACACACACAGCGCGGCCGTACCAAGGCACGCGTGTGAGGCGCGACGCAGTGGGACGAGGGACAGATCAGCCGGCCAGTGCACATGGGGCGCTGCACAGGAGGGGGAGAGAGGATGGATGGTGAGAGACAGTGGAGGAGAGACAAAACATAGTAGTACTATGTGTCAACACCCGGATTTTTAATCCCAGATGCTTGTTATGCCATACATCGCAATCCCAGGATTACCATTTTTGCGAGACATAACAAATTTGGATATCACAGTACATCATCCATTACAAACCATAATAAGGTCTTACACGAATAAAGGATCTCATGATCCAGTCTTAATACAAACAAGCAGCGGAATAATAACTGTAGCGGTGTCACAGGCAATGCTGACGATGGGAGATGATCCTAGTTGTCGTAGCCGTCCTGCTGTCTTTCTTCCGGATAGTCCTCCTCATAGTATGGCCACAGGAATAGCCAGGGACAAAGCCATGAGTACTCTTTAAGTACTCGCAAACTATCACTAACAAGTAAGGTAGTTCTAGTAGGAATCCTAAGCTCTAATTTTATTTGCAAAAAGCCAGATTTATCTCAACTGAGTTCAGAAACAAAGAAAGCTAAAATAATGTTCTAAATCACCTAAGTGGGAACTTAGTTTTCATACCCTGTTGTGGTCAAGTCAAAGCTATACTTCATTTCACAAGTCATTTTGAAAACATCTGACAACGGAACAGTATGGCCACTCCAACTATCCATAATCGTGGATGCGGCTATTCGAATAGTTTGACACTCTGCAGAGGTGGTACACTTTCACCACAAAATTCGATACATCCGTCAGGGATAACCCTGAATCATCATACTTAGTATGCGGATAATCAATCATAACCTTTCCTTTACACACCCTAGTATAAGCACCTCTCCTATGAGCTTGGCCTCCCAGCCATGGCCATCTGCCATCCTGGGCACTGCATAGGTGGACATCATCAAGAGGTAGCCTCATCTCAAACCTCTCCCGCGAGGGAACCCATACTAATGCATATAAACTTCCGGCTAAGCCTTACCCAATTCAGGTATTGTGGTTGTACTGTAAAATTGGAATGGTATCACATCCGAACCCAACCATCAGTTTTTATAAAGGGCTAAGGCTCATGCCTCAACATTTTCATCATCAAATCCATTTGTGTTTCTCAACACATGTCAAAACATTTCAATAGAATGACTCATCATTCCAATATTTTCATAATCATTTTCACCAACTATTCCCATCTAAAGTGAGCAAGTTTTATGCTTAGCACTAGCCACTAAGGTTAAGAGTGTTCACTAATGAGGGGTGATAATCGTCAATCTCATGCCATAGAATGACATCTAAGTATAACTAGGTAGACCTAGTTTTATACTCTTTATGCTATCTATTCTAAAAGTAAAGAACTTTGGTAAAGTAAAAATAATAAAGCTTGCAAGTAAAACTTAGGATTGGTATAATCAAAGTGGTATAACCAAAGCATGCCTAATGCATCTTGCTTAGGTTAATACTTGCATAATTCTAGCTTGCCAATAATAGCTTGCATAGTTAAGAAACTTGCAAGTGTTAGATTGCCTTGGTTGGTGCAGTGATTGAAGTTCTCCTCGTTTTCTTCGGGGTAGAACTCCTCCTCGTAGACTTGGTAAGTACTATCGTCTATAAAGGAATACGGGGTACACAATCACCAAACAATACTTATCTATTGTTATATATCACACTAAGGCACACACACTTGATGATCTAGCATCATCACAATCATCACATGATTTAAAGAACTAATTTCATTTAGTTTATTTGAGAAAAGTAATTTCTACTCATTGAAATTAATTAAGATTTAATATTCTCCAAATAAAATATGGGATCATGTGGACACATGTCATCACCACATATTCTAATACATGGGAATGTGATTTAAAAGGGTTGATCATATTTTATAAAGTTTAAGATTATCATTTAAGTGATTTAAAGTGACTAGAAATGCCTATATAGCATTATTTTGGTACTAGTCCAAAGTCACTTCATGCAAACCTAAATATTATTACATATTCAGATAGGTATTGTCAAATGTGATTTTTGAGAGTTGGAATCAACTCAAAATCTATTATGGTTGATTTTTGAAAAATGTTTGAAGTTGCAAAAGTCTCTGTTTTGTTATTTTTGGTATAGATTATCTCTAACTCCAAATATATTTTAATTATCTTTCTAACAAAATTTGAATCATGCATTTTGGTTAAGTAAAACACTCTGAATTGATTTTTGAATAAGTGGACAGAATATGATTTCAATTTAAAAGGAAAAATAATAATTTGAATCGGTGCGCTAGCGCGGGAACGATACTGGGCCGGCCCAGCTGCACTGTGTGGGTGCAGCAGGCTGCTGACGGGGTTCCATGCGTCAGCGGCTGTTACTATGCAAAGCGGTACCGAGCGATCTGGGAGATTAGAATCTAAGCTAACGCTGAGGCTCGTTGTCCCTGGTGAATAGCTCGCCGGCGAGAACGAAACCCAGCGGCACGGTGGGGGTGCGTTGTGGCTCACCTGGGCTCCAGCTACGGTCGGTGATGGGGACGTTCGAGCTGGTAGACGACGGCGGTTCGAGGCGTGGTCATGTCAGCTCCTGGGGCGGCTCCAATCGACGGTGCCTCTCTTCAACTGCAGCGGCCAACTCCGGTGAAATTCCAGCAGACTAGTGCTTGCCTTGCTCCGGGGAGAGTGTAGGAGGATCAGTGAGGAGAGGAGAGTTGAATGGTGTGCATAAATGAGGTGGAGAGGGCCTCCTTTTATAGCTCGATGAGGGGACCGAGCAACGTGGGCGCGGCTCGTTGGTGGCGACACTACAGGCAGCTAGCGGCACGGCTAGGGGTAGGGACGGTGCATGGTCTCCTGGTGGTCCTCTCTAGATTAAAGGCACAGCAAGGGGCAGTCACATTTTGTCGGGAGAGGGAAGTGCTCTGCACGGCAGAGGCGGTGTTCGATGCGGTGCATGGTGGCTACTGGTCGAGAGGCGGCGAACGGGGATGTCTAGGCGGCAGCTGTGGTCATGGCGGAGCAGTGTGCGCGGGGTGAGGTCGAGGCACGACATGTGCGAGCTGGTCGGGCGCGGTGCTCTGGCGCGTCCTCGGCATGGTGCAGACGTTCTGGGCTCGGCTTTGCTGGGGTGGTCCATGGCTTGGCTTCGCTCGGGGAGTGGACATGAGGCGGTGGTGTGGTCGCAGCTACCTCCTAGACATCGTGGGCGAGCTCGGGGCGGTCTGCTGTGAGCGGTCCATGTCGGGTGGCAAGGGGGGTGCTCGGGTGGCAATGCACTGGTGCACACAGTGAGGGGGAGTGGCTCTATTGCCTTCGCTGTGGTTGAGGGAAACAAGGGGAGTAGAAAGGGGTCAAATGGGGAACAAGGCATTGTTCACAAATAGTAATAGTTTGGCCGCTATTTCTGTGCTCACCAAGTGTTTAATCTAATGGCCAAAAGAAAATTAAATTTGAATTTTTGGCTCAATTTTGGTGAGTGATCTACACTTATGCTTGGTTATCTATGGTTGCTTGGGATTGGCAAGGGGAATTGATTTGATGGGTTTTTCAAAAATGAGGATCTCAACACATACACTTGATTCAAATTTGAACTGTCCTTTAAATAGATTTGAAAATAGTTTTGGTGAGTTTGTAAAGTGGGCCTTGGTTCACTTTTACTTGGTCTAGCAAGGGGTGAAAAGAAGTAGAAATGTTTCTGTTAGAAATTCTCTTCTAGGAACACTCAAGGTGGCCTAGTGGTTAACTTTGGTCAAAATGACCATTTGCTTTATTTATTCTTATTTGATTTCTTTTTCTTTGGATTTTGTTTGTAATTGTCCTAGATGATGTAGCATTCATCTTTAAACCATTTCACAACATTTAGAACAATCAAGCATGGCATTTTCAAACATTCTACACTAATGCAACACACACATGCATTCATAATCATTTTAATAATAAAAGTTTTTGTTAACCCTAAATTGGGTGATTTGAACTTGATAACCTTGATTAAAGTTTTGGAATGTTACACTGTGCTAGTAGTAGTAGGTACCTGTACCTCATGTCAGAAACCCGTCAAACTAGCTTTACTCTGACATCGCACCACCTTCAACTCCTTCGCTGCTCTCGCGCTGCCTTCCGTTAATAATCTCTTCTTGCTCTTCATTTTTTTCTTTGGTAGCTTTGGGGTTAATTTTCTGGTGCCCCTAGTTCAGTAGAAGTACGGACTACTCAAGTTTTGCACAATAGTCCATTTTTTCTGAAAATTGGGTCTGGGGCATTCAGATCCAAAATATTCGTGCGCAAAATAATTCTGGTCACTGGGAACTTTTTCTTTTTATTTCTAACGAGGAATCTGCCCCGCAGTACCAAAAACGTGCGTGTTAAAATCCAATGGTGGGCATGAAAATTACATAGTGGTCCAGAAAGAAAACCAAAATACATCTGGGACCTATACTTTTACAACACGGACCCTAAAGATACAACTCGGAAATTTGAACATGTTTTTCCTAATACTAGTTCGAAACTACCACCCCAGCATTATTGTATACCATGGCAAGACACACCCATCTACCAAATATGGGAACATTATCATGAACTATGATGTAGATATGGCCATGACCTAATCGGTTGTTCCGCTTGAGAAACCCTCGAGTGTTCATGCCATATCTAATGTGACTACGACTTTTTTGAATGTTTCAAATCTCATGTTTACCATTTTTTGATGGCTGGTACTGCAAACAAGAGGATTTCATGCAGAACCTTTTCGTTTATTCATTTTCCTTTATATCCTTTCGTTTTTTAATCTGTGTAAGAGTTGCCAGAATGAAAATTCATATACATCAAGATATTGAGTCATTCAAAAATCTTGGCGATTTTCAAGATATTGAGCCACAGTGTACACCTTCAAAATAGTTTCATAGTATAACTTCAAGAGCAAAGCTGCAATGGGTGATGACCCACAAGTATAGGGGGTGTATCGCAGTATTTTCGAGGGAAGTGAAACCCAATTTATTGATTCAACACAAGGGGAGCCAAAGAATATTTATAAGCCTTAACAACTGAGTTGTCAATTCAGCTGCACCTGGAAACAATCTTGCTCACAGCAGTTTATCAGTAGCAACAGTTTTGTAGTAGCAATAGTAAAGTAATAGAAGTAGTAAAGGTAAAGGCAGTAGTAACAATTGCAGTAAAGTTTAAGCGTGGTAGGCATAGGGATGGATGGACGGGTGTTGCATGGACAAGACAATTCATATGGCCATCAGAACATAGGGCATTTGCAGATAAATAAGATAAAGTATCCAAGTACTAGATAATCATAGACATGTGTTCCATATATAGTCATACGTGCTCGCAATGAGAACTTGCACAACATCTTTTATCCTGCCAGCCCGTTTGCAGCGGGGCCTCAAGGGAACTACTGGCAAGTAAGGTGCTCCTTTTAATAGAGCACCAGAGCAAAGCATTAACACTCTGTGAACACATGTGATCCTCACATAAAATCCATTCCCTCCGGTTATCCTGATTTCTGTCACTTCGGGGAATTTGGTTCCGGACAACAACGTGTGTATACAACTTGCAGGTAAGACCATAAACAATACTATCATAATGAATCAATAAAATTTTCAGATCTGAAATCATGGCACTTGGGCCCTAGTGACAAGCATTAAGCATAACAAGTCGCAAGAAAGTCAAAAAGCACTAATAGAAGATACTAGGCACCATGCCCTAACAATCCAATGCCATTACATGAATGATCTCATCCAATCCCTACCATCCCCATAGCCTACAGCGGGGGATTACTCACTCATAGATGGGGGAAGCATGGATGGTCGATGGAGAAGCGATGATGATGATGATGGTGATGATCTCCTCCAATTCCACGTCCCGGCAGGGTGCCAGAACGGAGTTTCTGGTTCTGAATCGCGAAATCTGGTGGTGGCGGCGGAGCGAAACTCTTTTTGGAAAAACGTCGAACCCCCCCTACCCCGGGGTTTTAGGTCAGGAGGCAACTTATAGGCGAAGAGGGAGACCGAGGGGGTGCCTGGGGCGGCCAGACCACCCCCTGGCGTGGCCAGGTGGTGTGGCCAGGCCCCAGCCCTCTCCGTCTCGTATTCTGGCTCCTTGAGTCTTCTGGTGAAATAGGATTTTTGGCATATTTTCCGAGATTTTTCCTGATAGTTGATTTTCTGCACAAAAACTGGACACCAAGGTAATTCTGCTGAAAACAACGTCAGTCCGTGTTAGTTGTATCCAAATCACACAAGTTTAGAGGAAAAACAATAGCAAAAGTGTTCGGGAAAGTAGATACGTTTTGAACGTATCAACTCCCCCCAAGCTTAGCTTATTGCTTATCCTCAAGCAATTCAGTTGAAAACTGAGTGCGGTAAAAGAAACTTTCACGAACACATTTGCTTCATATGATGTATATATTCTCAGCATGTGATCAACTACTTAGGAAATTCATAATAGGGAGTATGCAACTAAGTTTACTTAATAGTCAATGCAAGCTATGAAGAGATCCCAACTCAAAAATAATAAGTAGCATGAAATAAAAACATAAGCAACATTTTACTGATCATAAAGGTATGATAGAGTGGTATCTCGCTTGCCTTTGATTGTAGAGAAAACATAAATGCCAAGGAACCTCTGAAGTTCAAGTGAAGACTATAAGTAAAGATATCAAAGATTCAAGCATCAAAGTCATAACACAAATAATCAAGTTTTGAGACAAGCATATTACACTAAGAATGACAACTAGGCTCTCAAGAAAGTGCTCATAGAATATGTGTAGACTCAACAAAGAAATGAAAAGGTTTTGAATAGTTTGATAGGCTTCCAAATGCTGAAAGTATGGTACTCATTAGCTTTGAGCTCTCATTACCCCTATCATAAGCATCCTTAAATGGTTAAGGTTAAAGTGACACAACTAAGAGGATATGCTTGGCAAGTTATAAGCTAAAATCTCATGCCCCTTACTTATGAGTATTGGACCTCATGCTACTCAACTTCATTCACAAGTAAGCTCTTGTCATTGTAAGTACATATGTATCATAGAGAACCGCCAACGGGGTACCCCTTGCACATGATACATGAGCTATCCCATAATCAAAATGACAAAGGCAAGCAGAGAATGAGCATCTCAGTGATCTTTTTATTTGCTATTTGCATAGGTTTTTATTGAGGATGCTTCATAGAGTGCTCATTATGGTTATGCTGCAAGTTTCCACCATGATTAGGCATGGCTTAGGCTAGCGACCTAGGCGTTTCTCTAACACACAAACAAAATCCATGATCTTACAAGTTCCCCTTTTATTTGACACCGCCGGGATCCATAAGCAAAAGAATCATGATATCAACGAGGTACAAAGTACAGGTGCAATGTTGAAAGCATTCCCCATGATACATGGTTCTGCTAACTTCAACTTATAAAGCGCAAGCATATACGCAACAAAGATGGATGCAATGGTTCAAGATTATTAAGTGTAAGAAGGTAAAGTGTGCCATCAAGTTCGTGAGAGCTTTACTAACTAACTTTCTCATAACAAGCAAACATTTTATTCGGAAGAAAACAAGGCATATTGAGTATGCACGGAAATAGAAAATGATGCTAATAGGTAGGTATGGTGGACACTTTTGGCAATATTGGTTTTGGGGAGTTGGAAACACGAGTAGAGCTCATACTCAGTGCAAGTGAAGGCTAGCGATAGTAAGGGAGCGACAAACGAGAGAGCAGTAATTGCCATAATCATGCTTGCAACAAAACATGACTAATCATGGCATGAAAGTGATTCAAGACCCCTGAGGCAAAATAGTTCATCGAGGCTTAACTGATTATTGTTTCAGTCATATGCATGCATGAGCATGTGCCAAGTCGATTCAAGTGAAACATTCAGAGGAGGATACCACAGTGCCATACCAAGTTATGAATAGAGCAATGCAAGGAAACATTCATATGACATGCTACAAATTATTAGCGAGTTGGAGCTAATCATAAGAAAGCAAGAACTACTAAGCATCCATAAATAACATACACCCTACACGAACAGACTAAGCATGCCCGCAATGATGAGTATATGTACAAAAATGAAAACAATAGAGTCCGTTACCAGCCTCTTACTACACCTCAAGTTGTCATTAATCCTCATTATTGCCCTTAACTTGTGTGGATTGAACAATAACATGAAACCAAATTCCACTAAGGACTGCTGAACCCTGCAACAAACTCACAAAACCAAAGAAGAACAACAAATATTTTTGGTGTTTTCGATTTTTAAAAGCAAGAACCAAAAAGGAAGAACAAGCAAAGCAAAATCTTTTTGGGTTTTTCGAATAGTTCAAACAAAGCAAAAAAAAGGAAAGGCAAACCAAGGCTAAAAGAAGAAGAAGCAAACAAAGAGAAACAACAGAAATATTTTTGGTCTTTTGTGTTTTAGGAAGCAAAAACAAAGAGAGAACAAAAACTAAAAAGAGAACGAAATATGAATATACAAAGTACCGATGAAACATGATATGGAGATGAGTGTGATGTCGGTGTACCTCCCCCCAAGCTTAGGCTTTTGGCCTAAATGGGTATCAATCCAAATACGACTAAGCGTTCCAAGTAGGCAGGTCATTGTAAGAATGATCGTAGTTAGGCCCTTGGGAAGAAGAAGAAGCTCCCCAATCATAGGTAGGCTGCTGATATGAAGACTTCCCTCATTCGAGGGCTGGACCGAATCATCTGTGACCTCCCTTCTAGTATCCTGCTCCTGTTGGGAGAGCTCTCCCAAGTACGTATGAAGCTCTTCCTCAGTGAGTGACCACCCTACCTTGCTATCAAGGTTAAACAAAACAGGTGCAGGCAAAAGAATAAATCGCTCGGACTTACTTCTTCTCCAACCAGCCTTGAGAAAGGTTATTTCATAAGACAACTCACTCAAATTAGCCCAAGAATAAACAAATTTATGTTGTATCATGGAATTAAGATCAAGCCTTTCTATGGGAAACTATAGGTCTAGATGATGAGGAACTAAACCATGCAACGCTAATAAACGAGAAGCAATGAGGCCTCCACAAATTCCACCTTTCTCGCGGTTAGTAGCAAGACAGAAAGCTATCAAGGCACCCAAGTTGTAAGTTCTATCTCGTTTTAAAGCAGCTGAGATGAATGCTAGATCATATGAGGATAGTTTATTAGCAGTTTTCCTAGCGAGAACACACTTGGCAATAAAGTAAGCAAAGTAGCGAATAGATGGGAGATGAATGTTACGGATTTTCCCACTCTCCTTTGAGAAGCTGCTCCCTTGGCAAATCTCCGCATACAAGTCCATGAGTGGTGCAGGCCACTCTTTAATCCTTCCACATGATCCCCACCGAGGTACCTTAATAGATGCACAAAACTCATCAAGAGGAAGGTCGATTGCTAGATTGTAAATTTTGTAGTGGATCATGGGGTTAGGCAAAGAGTGACTAAATCGAAAGTCCTGCACCACAGACATAGTTAGTTTCACAAATTGACAAGGTTCATCTTCCACACAGTGCTCCAATCCTGCATTAGCAACTAAGGTGTGGAAGTCCTGGAAAATTCCTATAGCCCTCATGAATTCGAAGCATCGATAGATGGAAGGGAAAACTTCCTCCTCTCGGTGAACCTTCATAACCTCAGGCACCCTCAGTTCATGTTGGTTGAGCTGATGCTCATTCATCTTCTGTTCTGAAATTTAAACATCCATTACACAAGTGATTGCAAAGTGAAAATATAATGAAGGGCACTACTCATAGGGACTTATAGAGGCCTAAACATGCATCAAAACAATATCTCTAAGCATTGAACAAGCTTACAAGCTCTCATAACCTGTCACTACAGCAGCAAAATACTCAAGATATAAACTACTAAACACAAATCTACTTACACAAGCGGAGGAGTCACATACCGGAGAACAAATGCTCCAAATTTCAGCAGCAAAGATGGGCTGAGCAAGGAGATCGAAAAATCAAGGGCAAAAACAGCAAGAACGTGATTTTGAGCAATGAACTGGTGTTTTCTCGGGAGAGAGAGAGAGAGAGTAGTGGCAAGTGAGAGAGTGAGTGGAGGGCCAGGGGTGGCCCACACCATGGCCAAGTGCGCCCCTGGGCTGGCCGCACCACCAGGTGGTGTGCCTTCCTGGTGGGCCCCCTGGTACCTTCGAGGCACTTATATGCCCCTTTTTTCACGTAAAAATTTAATATGAATTTTTTGGAATTTTTTGAGACACTTTATTTTGAGAAATTTTCAGGTATAAATGAATGATTTTCTAACAGAAAAAAGTTTCTAGAATGATGCAATGACAAAACAAATATAAAACTTCAGAAGTTCTAAGACACTCTAACATGCAAGCAACTAACAACAGAAAATAAACTAAATGAAAGAAAAAACTAAAATGGATAAAATAAAACTAAACAAAGATAATCATGGTGAAAACATTGTTTTGTTCATTAAAATACCTTTGTTAACAAGGTTGATCAGGTCTTGTTACCAATTTTTTTTTATATGAAACAAAACTTTGTGTTCCACTAATGATTATGTTACCTCAACCTTGATAGCAATGGTCCCAATCATAATAGTTTCAAATTTTTCTCTTGGTATGGGACAATATATTTCTCCAACTTGAATGCCCTCAACATGTTCAATTGAATTTAAACCATAAGTCCTATCAATCTTCTTGGGGAAATAGACAGTATGATCTTTGTCATTAACATTAAAGGTCACATTTCCTTGATTACAATTAATAACAGCTCCTGCAGTATTAAGAAAGGGTCTCCCAAGAATAATAGACATATTATCATCTTCAGGCATTTCAAGAACAACAAAATCAGTTAATATCAAGCAATTATGAGCCACTTGAACAGGTACATCCTCACATATACCAATAGGGATAGTAGTAGATTTATCAGCCATTTGCAAAGATATATCAGTTGGTATCAGTTTTTCCAGTTGAAGTCTCTTATAGAGAGAAAAAGGCATAACACTAACTCCTGCTCCCAAATCACATAAAGCAGTTCTAACATAATTATTTTTAATAGAGCATGGGATAGTAGGGATCCCTAGGTCTCCAAGTTTCTTAGGTACTTTACCATTAAAGGAATAATTAGCAAGCAAAGTAGAGATTTCTTCATTAGGGATTTTCCTTTTATTCGAGACAATATACTTCATATACTTTGAATAAGGAGGCAAATTAATAGCATTAGTCAAAGGAATTTTCAAGAATAAAGGTTTCATCCACTCACAAAACTTTGTATTGTGTTCATCTTCCTTTGACTTGTGTTTCTTATCAGGGAAAGGCATAGGTTTTTGGACCTAAGGCTCTCTTTCACCACCATGTTTCTTAGCAACAAAATCTTCTTTAGTGTATTTAGTATTCTTAGTGTGCCTTTTAGGTTCTTCTTCAACTTTCTCTTTATCAGGAACATCATTTTCTTAATTACCACTTTAAGTTTCAGCATCAGAGACAGATATACTATTAGGATCTTTAGCAGGTTTAGAGGGTTCTACAATAGTTTTATGTTTCTTTTTTATTTTCTTATGAGTAGTACCACTATTTTCAGCTTGTTGAGAATCCTGCTCGATTCTTTTGGGATGCCCCTCAGGATATAGAGGATGCTGGGTAGCAGCACCACTTCTAGTTCTAATTTCATAAGCATGTTTTTCTTTGGCAGCATTAACTAGCAAGTCTTTTTGCACTTTAATAAGTTGATCTATTTGAGTTTGAACCATTTTAAAATGTTTAACAAGCATTTTAACATCATTAGAGGTTCTTTCCACAAAGTAATAGTAGTAGTAAAGGTAAAGCCAGTAGTAAAAAAATGCAGTAAACAGCAGGATTAAAGCGCGGTAGGCATAGGGATGGATGGACGGGCGTTGCATGGACAAGACAATTCATATGGCAATCAGAACATAGGACATTTACAGATAAATAAGATAAAGCATCCAAGTACTAGATAATCATAGGCATGTGTTCCATATATAGTCATACGTGCTCGCAATGAGAACTTGCACAACATCTTTTGTCCTGCTAGCCCGTTTGTAGCGGGGCCTCAAGGGAACTATTGGCAATTAAGGTGCTCCATTTAATAGAGCACCGGAACAAAGCATTAACACTCTGTGAACACATGTGATCCTCACATCAAAGCCATTCCCTCCGGTTATCCTGATTTCTATCACTTCGGGGCCTTTGGTTCCGGACAACAACGTGTGTATACAACTTGCAGGTAAGACCATAAACAATACTATCATAATGAATCAATAACGTGTTCAGATCTGAAATCATGGCACTCGGGCCCTAGTGACAAGCATTAAGCATAACAAGTCGCAACAAAGTCAAAAATCACTAATAGAAGATACTAGGCACCATGCCCTAACAATCCGATGCCATTACATGAACGATCTCATCCAATCCCTACCATCCCCATAGCCTACAGCGGGGGATTAATCACTCATAGATGGGGGAAGCATGGATGGTCGATGGAGAAGCGACGGTGATGATGATGGCGATGATCTCCTCCAATTCCCTATCCCGGCAGGGTGCTAGAACGGAGTTTCTGGTTCCGAATCGCGAAATCTAGTGGTGGTGGCGAAGCGGAACTCTTTCTAGAAAAACGTCAACCCCCCGGGTTTTTAGGTTAGGAGGCAACTTATAGGCGAAGAGTGAGACCGAGGGGGTGCCTGGGGCGGCCAGACCACCCCTTGGTGCGGCCAGGCCTAGCCCGTGCGGCTAGGTGGTGTGGCCAGGCGCCAGCCCCACTCCGTCTCGTATTCTGGCTCCTTGAGTCTTCTGGTGAAATAGGATTTTGGCATATTTTCCGGGATTTTTCTTGATAGTTGATTTTCTGCACAAAAACTAGACACCAAGATAATTCTGCTGAAAATAGCATCAGTCCGTGTTAGTTGTATCCAAATCACACAAGTTTAGAGGAAAAACAATAGCAAAAGTGTTCGGAAAAGTAGATACGTTTTGGACGTATCAATGGGTTCCTGACACGAGGTACAGAATACGGGGAGTAGTAAAATGCAATGAGATGGGGGGAGTAATTTCTAGAGCCCTAGTTATTGCAACCCCTAATTTCTAGCATCTACCATTTCTCTCTGCATGCGGTAGAGCATGAGGGAAAAAAATAAACCAATAGGGAGAGAATTATGGTGCAGTAAGAGGCTAGCTCTAATAATGTTCCCAAGATTTTCTCACTGATTTTCAGGGCCACGTCTTGGTACCAACAAAACAGTAGTACTAGCTAGTACTCCCTCCATTCCAAAATAGATGTTTTAGTTTTGTGAAAAGAGTGCATGTAAACCGCTTTTGGTGTATATGTTCATTTAGATTGAACATATACACTAAAAGCGGTCTAGATACACTCTTTTCACTAAACTAAAACATCTTGTATTTTGAAATGGAGGGAGTACATGTTTTTTTGAACATGCAGTACTAGTACTCCATGTTAAGCCTAGTCATAGTGGGAGTAACCTAGTCCTACTTATATTGCCAACTAAGCATTTAGATGATATGGCATGCAATTAAACGATGAGAGAGATTCTTGTGGTAACTAGCTATGTTACCGTAACATCACACATTTCAAGACAAAATGAGTCTACATTGCAATAAATAAGACTGTGCATTATACCACACCTATGTTATTTTCCACTATGGAGGTAGTAACTGACTAGTAACATACTCCTATGCATGTTACTACTACTTACTTCACACTATGACCAGCCTAAGTGGGCATTTGGCTATGCGAGAGGCCGCATAATTACCAAGATAAGCATGCAGGCTTGGTTAGGTAGGCACTTAATACTTGAAGGTCAACTATACCGGTGGAGTAGCTTTCTACCGTTGATTCCTTGTACGAGTACTACTACTAGTACCATTCCGTAGTACTACTATATATATGTACTACACTTCCAAAAGCAAGAGTACAAAAGTACCTAGATTGAGCAGCGGTGGAGTCTGCCGATATCCAGAGAGAGAGAGAGAGAGAGAGAGAGAGAGAGAGAGAGAGAGAGAGAGAGAGAGAAGGAAAGATGGAGGTTATGTGGGCGAGCGCCATCCGTCTGTTAGAGAAAGCCAGGGACGCCCACCCCTGATATCTACGCACTTCTATTCTTGTAGACAGTTGTTGGGCCTCCAAGTGCAGAGGTTTGTAGAACAGTAGCAAGTTTTCCCTTAAGTGGATTACCCAAGGTTTATCGAACTCATGGAGGAAGTGGTCAAAGGTATTCCCTCTCAAGCAATCCTGCAATCAAGATACAAGAAGTCTCTTGTGTCCCCAACACACCCAATACACTTGTCAGGTGTATAGGTGCACTAGTTCGGCGAAGAGATAGTAAAATACAAGTGGTATGAATAATTATAAGTGGTAATGGTGATAGAAAGGAGCTTGATGGCGTGGAAAAGACTAAAGTAAAACTGAAGTAAAGATAGAAGCAAGCAAACATGTAACAGATCTAATTGCAAACGGTGTATCAATGCTTAGAAACAAGGCCTAGGGATCATACTTTCACTAGTGAACACTCTCATATAAATATCTTATCTTTATGATACTACGTTGAACTACTCTCCGTTTGGACACTCTAATCCATGGTAGGGCTATAACAACACACCTCAAAGTAAGCCTTTCCACATCTAGATAACCCCACACTGTCACCTTGAGCACTAGATGGTTCCAACAAACACCACAAATTTCATAACGATATCCAACTCCAAATATAACTCATAACAAGTATTTGTAATCTCTAGCCTAAGTGGCACCATGGTGTGCACGCTCTCACTTTCACACACATGGGGAGAGCAGAGATCTATTAAAGCACTTGAGTAGCAAGGTAGATCTACTTGATTACAAAGCTCATGATCACAATATGATCATGCATAGAGAGAGAGAGATGAACACATAGCTACCGGTAGAACCCTTAGCCTCGAGAGAGAACTACTCCCTCCACATCATGGGAATCAGCAACGGTGATGGAGATGGTGGTGGAGATGGATGGAGATGGCTCCGGGGGCACTTCCCCGTCCTGGCAGGGTGCCAGAACAGAGTCTTTTTGTCCCCCGAATCTCCCCTTCGGTGGCGGCGGCGTTGCGCAAATTTTCGTGGCTAGAGGCTTGATTATTTAGGGTTTATGCATCGGGAGGCTTCTTATAGGCGAAGAGGCAAGGTCGGTGGGCGGCCAGGGGGCCCACACCACCTGGTGGCACGGCCAGGGCTAGCCCACGCCACCATATGGTGTGGCCACCCTGTGGCACCTCTCCGTCTCGTCTTCTGGCTCCGTGAGTCTTCCGGTAAAATATCGACTTTGGCTTTTGTCCGGTCCAATTCCGAGAATATTGATTTTCTGACTTTCCTGGAACCAAAAACAGCAGAAAATAGGCAACTGGCACCGTGGCACTTGTTAATAGGTTAGTCCAAGAAATCATATGAAAAGTACTCCAAAGTGTGGACAAAACATAAGCAAGTAGATAAAAACCAAACATGGATCATCAACAATTATAGATACGTTTGCAGCGTATCAACATCCCCAAGCTGAACTCCTGCTCGTCCTCGAGTAGGTAAGTGATAAAAAGAAAGAATAATTTTTGAGGCGACATGCACCATCATAAACTTGATCAAAGTATTTGTAAAACATTCAAAGCTGGGATCATAATACTTCAATCATAACATGAAAGGAAAAGTTCTAGCAATAAGACAAAGAAACTATGTTGCAACATGAAAACGAACAAACAAAAGATTCATGAATAACAATGCTTTGCAAGACGTTTGTTTGTTTCACATAAAGAAAACATAGAATAGTAGTATTCAGCTTGTCCCTCATAGAGTAGCAAACATAAATGCATAGGACACCTTCAAAGTTCATAAGTGTGACTAGATACAAATAGTTTAAAACAAGCAATATCAAGGTATGCATCAATCAACAAGTCTTGGGACAATGCACATAGAACTAAGAATGGCCACTATGCTCTCAAAGTAGGTGCATAAAGATAGAAGGTGGATACTCAATATAAAAGTGGAAGAAAGGCCTTCATAGAAGGAAGTAGGGATTCAAGTCTCATAAAGAGCTTCCAAAAATTATGGTACATAATAGCTTTCAGCTCTCATTGCCCCTATCATAAGCATCTTGAAGTGATCAAGGTTAAAGTGAACAAACTATGGTGTATATGCTTGACGAAGTATAAGTTAGAAATCTCATGTCCCTTGTATACGAGGGCCGCTCCTCATGCTACTCAAGTTTAGTCATCGGTAAGTTTTTGTCATCGTAAGTACATGTGTATCATAGAGAACCGCCAACAGGGTACCCCTTGCCCGATGATACGGAAGAATCCCCATATCAAAATGACAAGGCAAGCAGACAACGAGCATCTCAGCAATATTCTTATTTACCATGGGAATATGGTGCTTTTTTCTCTCTTTCCTATTTTCATAATCTTTTTTTTCTTTTTCTCTTTTTTTCTCAATATAGGACTCTTTTTTATAAGAAGAATGCTTCATAGACATCTCATTATGGTTACGCTGCAGGTTTCCACCATGTCAGCATGGATTAGACCAGCGACCCAGGCGTTTCTCTAACACATATACATAACTCCATGGACTTACAAGCTCCCCTTTCATTTCACATTGACGACATCCATAGACAAAAGAGCATGATATCAACTAGGTACAAAGTACCAGTGCAATGTTGAAAGCGTTCCCCATGACAGCATGGTTCTGCTAATTCCCAACAAATAAGTGCAAGCATATACAACATAGACAACACAATGGTTCAAGTTTATTAAGGGCAAGAAAAGTAAAGTGTGCCATCAAGTTCGTGAGAGCTTTAATCACTAGTTTTCTCATAACAAGTTTAATTTGGAAGGTAAACAAAAGCATGAATATACTTGGAATAGCATAAGATAGTAGGTAGGTATGGTGGACTCTTTGGAATAACTTGGTTTAGGGAGTTGGATGCATGAGTGGAACTCATACTTGGTTGCGGAGGCTAGCAAAAGACTGGGAGTGACAAACTAAGAGAGCAACCATAATCATGCAGAGCGACAAAACATCATTGATCAAAGCATAAAGTGATACTACAAGTTGAAAACTAAAGGATAACAAAGGCTTATGGTGACTTGAGATAGTCATAACATGGTGTGAGCATGCGCCAAGTCAACCCAAATAAAGCATCAAAGGAGAATACCACTATACTATGCTTTAATATGCTAAAACAACGCATGATTCTTCCAAGGCACATTAAGCAATCTCAATTGTTTATAACAAGTCATGCTACATCAAATAAAACTAAGCATAAAGCCAAAACAATATTAAGCATGGCATCACAAAGCCTAGTCCACAGTCAAAAACAAGCTCTCTTTACCACTTAAGCATGAACTTTCCTACTCTTTTCCAATCCAAACCAAACTGTTTGAAAACCAATGCATGAAAGAGGGGGTCCAACCAATTTATTCAGAAAACTAAGAAGACCAAGAAAACGAAAAACCAAAACGAAAACGAAAAAGAAGACGCTCCAAGAACAACACAACTGTGCATGAAACAATAAAAATGAAGCGTTTGGAAGAAACCTGGGATTTTTATTGATGAAGAAGGGGATGCCTTGGGCATCCCCAAGCTTTGACGCTTGTACTTCTTGGATATTTCTTGCGGTGACACGCGTGGCATCCCCAAGCTTGAGCTTTAATCCATCCTTCATGTCATTACTCATTCCTTCCATACACCTGAGATTTTTCCTTCATAAAAAACTTCACACAATCTTTATTAGCAACATTAGTGTACTCAAGATAAATAAGTCTTAAGGTTCAGTTCCAACATCAATAAAACTTCCATTAAAACACAAGCTACTGTAGCACTTCCCTCAAAAAGCTCAATTCCCCAAAAGAACTCAAAAAGGAACCAACAAGAAGCAAATGCAAATAATGGCAGAAATCTGTCAAAATAGACCAGCAGGTAAAAAACAATTTTTTCGAAGACCTTCTGTTGCTCCAATCGAAAAGTGTTGAACTAAAGAAAGTTAGATAACAACCTGGGGCAGAAGCACAACAATTCACGCCTCAAAAGGAAGTACAGAGATTTTACACGAATTTTTATGGTGAAGCACATAAATATGTTTCGGGAAAACAACTTTCCTAGTCATTACTTATCTCTCATTAGAGGTTACTCTTGGCACAAAAAGCAAATAAAAAGGATAAGGAGCGGTTATTACAGAGGTAATAACTTCCAAGACTCATCTAAAACTTTTGAGTTATCTCCCAATAAGTTCTTTTGTTTAATGCCTTTAAGTTAGGCATGATAGTTTGAGAAGATGCTCACATAAGACATATGAATTGAAGTAAAAGAGAGCATCTCGAAGCAAATTCAAAGCACATTTAAGTCTAACCCACTTCCTATGCATAGGAATCTTGTAAAGAAACAAGTCATGAAAGCACAAAGCAACAAGCATAGTAAAGCAAAACAAGTGCAACTTCAAGACTTTCAACATAAAGAGGGGAAACTTAATATTATTGAGATACATAAGACCATGTTTACCTCTCTCATAATAACTTTCAGTAGCATCATAAATAAAATTAACAATATAACTATCACAAGAAACATTCTTATCATGATCCATATGCATAAAAGAATTAATACTCTCCACATAAACATAGTCATTCTTATTAATTGTAGTGGGAGCAAATTCAGCAAAATAGCTATCATTATTATTTTCATCACCATAATCATCAAATATAGGAGGCATATTGTAATCATAATTAATTTCCTCCTCAATAGTAGGTGGACTGAAAATATCATATTCATCATTGTAATCATCATATATTGGAGGCATAGTATCATCAAAGTAAATTTTCACCTCCGTGCTTGGGGGACTAAAAATATCATACTCATCAAAACCAGCTTCCCGAAGCTTAGACTTTTCCATAGCATTAGCAATAATGGTGTTCAAAGAATTCATACTAATAACATTGCTATTAGCATGCAAATAAAGTTCCATAGGTATTTTAATTTTCTCTTCAAACACTTCATCAAGATAAATACTATAAAGCTCTCTATTTTTGTTGTTGTTTTCCATTAAGCCTAACTAGTGAAAACAAGAAACAAAAAGACAAAATTGCAGAATCTAAAGGAAATAACTTCGAGCACTCACACCGGAGGATGTGAGTACCTTTTACCTTACCTCCCCGGCAACGGCGCCAGAAAATAGCTTGATGTCTACGCACTTCTATTCTTGTAGACAGTTGTTGGGCCTCCAAGTGCAGAGGTTTGTAGAACAGTAGCAAGTTTTCCCTTAAGTGGATTACCCAAGGTTTATCGAACTCATGGAGGAAGTGGTCAAAGGTATTCCCTCTCAAGAAATCCTGCAATCAAGATACAAGAAGTCTCTTGTGTCCCCAACACACCCAATACACTTGTCAGGTGTATAGGTGCACTAGTTCGGTGAAGAGATAGTAAAATACAAGTGGTATGAATAATTATAAGTGGTAATGGTGATAGAAAGGAGCTTGATGGCGTGGAAAAGACTAAAGTAAAACTGAAGTAAAGATAGAAGCAAGCAAACATGCAACAGATCTAATTGCAAACGGTGTATCAATGCTTAGAAACAAGGCCTAGGGATCATACTTTCACTAGTGAACACTCTCATATAAATATCTTCTCTTTATGATACTACGCTGAACTACTCTCCGGTTGGACACTCTAATCCATGGTAAGGCTATAATAGCACACCTCAAAGTAAGCCTTTCCACATCTAGATAACCCCACACTGTCACCTTGAGCACTAGATGGTTCCAACAAACACCACAATTTCATAAAGATATCCAACTCCAAATATAACTCATAACAAGTATTTGTAATCTCTAGACTAAGTGCCACCATGGTGTGCACGCTGTCACTTTCACACATATGGGGAGAGCAGAGATCTATTAAAACACTTGAGTAGCAAGGTAGATCTACTTGATTACAAAGCTCATGATCACAATATGATCATGCATAGAGAGAGATGAACACATAGCTACCGGTATAACCCTTAGCCTCGAGAGAGAACTACTCGCTCCTCATCATGGGAATCAGCAACGGTGATGGAGATGGCTCCGGGGGCACTTCCCCGTCCCGGCAGGGTGCCGGAACAAAGACTTTCTGTCCCCTGAATCTCCCCTTCGGTGACGATGGCGCTGCAGAACTTTTCGTGGCTGGAGGCTTGATTATTTAGGGTTTATGCATCGGGAGGCTTCTTATAGGCAAAGAGGCAAGGTCGGTGGGCAGCCAGGGGGCCCACACCACCTGGTGGCGCGACCAGGGCTAGCCCACGCCACCATATGGTGTGGTCACCCTGTGGCCCCTCTCCGTCTCGTCTTCTAGCTCCGTGAGTCTTTTGGTAAAATATCGACTTTGGCTTTTGTCCGGTCCAATTCCGAGAATATTGATTTTCTGACTTTCCTGGAACCAAAAACAGCAGAAACAGGCAACTAGCACTTGTTAATAGGTTAGTCCAAGAAATCATATGAAAAGTACTCCAAAGTGTGGATAAAACATAAGAACGTAGATAAAAACCAAGCATGGAACATCAAAAATTATAGATACGTTTGCAACGTATCAACCCCCATGTCAACTCTTTGTAGCGCCTCCGTGTCGTGCAGGCACGCGCCGTGGCACACACCCATTCTGACGCCATCTTCGCAGCCTGGCTCAAGAAGACGGTGGACTCTTTCCTCACTAGCTTCGGCGTCTTCACAGGCTCGGTGGACGACCACAGTGCCCGCCTTTAGGCCATGCACCGTGACGCATACCCAACAGGTACGTTTGCCACAATGCATGCTACCGCAGCGATATCGTTTTCTTCTATGGACTTCATTCATCTAGCCTATCTATAACTGACTTTTAGCCGCAAATTTTGGTCCAGGTGTTCCTCCCCAGGTTGTTGCCACACTCACCACTTCCCTGGCTGGTCTCTCTAGAGATGATCTGTTCCGCGCACTAATGGCCCTGCAGCTTTCCGAGGCTTTGCCCACTGCACCGGCGGACGTCTACATGGAGGTAGTTGTTATCGCGCAACGTCTTGCCCAACACAATGAGCTGGACCTCTTCATCAGCCTGCTTGCGCAGTGTGTATTCCAGGGCACAGCGTGAACAACACCCGCACGGCCGCCAGCCTCCGTCGCAGGGATATCCTCGACAACTTTGCAAAAAAACATGTCAATCTGGCAGGTACCATTGCTCCTCATGGCGCAGACAACTGAGGTTGAATACGAAGGGCATCTCAAAGATTTCGATGTAAGTTTAGTTTTTGTTGAAGTGCTTTGTACTGTTCGATGTTTCTTTTAATGCCAGGATCCTTCGCAAAAAAGGAGAAGGAAAGACGTATGACGATTCTCCATGGTTACTATCACTGTGTCACTTATATGGACATATTACATGTGGGTTTAACAAACATTATGTTTTTATTAACCAACAGTTTTCATAGAAAAAAAAGGCATACATTAAGTTACTAAGGTTTATACACATCAGGTCATTGCATTGGAATTCATTTCTTGTGCTATATATTCTTGGTGATAAAGACATTATTTTTTGTCATGTAATGGAAACATTTCCCCTGATGGTGAAAACATTGTTTTGTTTTATGGAATGCTCTGTAAAATGGTAAAAAAAAAATTAACAATAAAAATATTTTTAGATACTAAAAAAAGGTCACAACTCTTTTTTGGTCGTTTCATGCATCATTGGAAATGATGGTAGTTTAATGTAACATTTAGAAAGTAGGGAAAAAACGACGAAACTTACACGTAACATTGAGTGTAGACTGCAATCGTTGTTCATGGAGAGGTATATATCCATAGTACTGCATCCATTAAAAAATACACGATATCTTGGTAAGTTAAAAACATGTTTAGGAGTACTTCTAAAATACCCGAGAGATGTTTAGTGCTAATAACTCGACCAAGTATTGCACCAAAGTTTTAAATTATGCAGGATATTATTATGCTTTAATAAGATAAGTTATTGGAGTGCATGCAATAAAATAGTCATGCGAAGCACGTACAGTTTACTAGTATACACCAAGGCAGCAGACCAATACGCTAGAGACTCTTGTCAAGAAAAAAAAGAAAAAACAGGCCACTCACACACATCACGGCCGTACCGAGGCACACGTGTGTGGCGTGACGCAGTGGGACGAGGGAGAGATCAGCCGGCCAATGCGCGCGGGGCGCTGCACAGGAGGGGGGAGAGAGGATGGATGGTGAGAGACAACGAAGGAGAGAGAAATAATAGTAGTACTACTAGTAGTACTATGCTACTAGTAGTAGGTACCTATAACTCATGTCAGAAATCCGTCAAACTAGCTTTACTCTGACATCGCACTGCCTTCAACTCCTTCGCTGCTCTCGCGCTGCCTCCCGTTAATAATCTCTTCTTGCTCTTCATTTTTTCTTCCATTTTTTGGTAGCTTTAGGGTTAATTTTATGGTGCCCCTGGTTCAGTAGAAGTACGGATTACTCAAGTTTTGCACAATAGTCCATTTTTTCTGAAAATTGGGTCTAGGTCATTCAGATCCAAAATATTCGTGCGTAAAATAATTCTGGTCACTGGGAACTTTATCTTTTTCTTTCTAACAAGCAATCTGCCCCGAAGTACCAAGAACGTGTGCGTTAAAATCCAATGGTGGGCATGAAAATTACATAGTGGTCCAAAAAGAAAACCAAAATACATCTGGGACCTATACTTTTACAACACGGACCCTAAAGATACAACTCGGAAATTTGAACATGTTTTCCTAATACTAGTTCGAAACTACCATCCCAGCATTATTGTATACCATGGCAAGACACACCCATCTACCAAATATGGGAATATTATCATGAACTAGATGTAGATATGGCCATGACCTAATCGGTCGTTCCGCTCGAGAAACCCTCGAGTGTTCAGGCCATATCTAATGCCACTACGACTTTTTCAAATGTTTCAAATCTCATGTTTACCATTTTTTTATGTCGGGTACTGCAAACGAGAGGATGTCATGCATACCCTTTTCGTTTATTCATTTTCCTTTATATCCTTTTGTTTTTTTAATTTGTGTAAGAGTTCCCAGCATGAAAATTCATATATATCAAGATACCGAGTCATTCAGAAATCTTGGCGATTTTCAAGATATTGACCCATAGTGTACACCTTCAAAATAGTTTCATAGTATAACTTCAAGAGCAAAGCTGCGATGGGTTCCTGATACGAGGTACAGAATACGGGGAGTAGCAAAATGCAATGAGATGGGGGGAGTAATTTCTAGAGTCCTAGTTATTGCAGCCCCTAATTTCTGGCATCTACCATTTCTCTCTGCATGCGGTAGAGCGTGAGGGAAAAAATAAACCAATGGGGAGAGAATTACGGTGCAGTAAGAGGCTAGCTCTAATAACGTTCCCAAGATTTTCTCACTGATTTTCAAGGCCACGTCTTGGTACCAACAAAACAATAGTACTAGCTAGTACTCCCTACATTCCAAAATAGATGTTTTAGTTTTGTGAAAAAAGTGCATGTAAACCGCTTTTGGTGTAAAACACACTTCTCCATCACACTAGAATCTTCTCCCTCGTTTCACTTTACCATGTTACCAAAAGTTTCAAGTGTCAGGTAGCTAATAATCTTTGACTTCTACATGATGATACAAAGTACAAGAACCAAATATACACCCATACTTCTTATCTTATCTTACCACTATATAATGTATGAATAACTTTGAATATTGACCGTTAGATTAAGACTCGCGAATCCCAACATTTCTAGTTATTGAATCTTTTTTCCATTCTAGCATCTAGAATATTCTATTGATAGTCTTCATCACAATGAATGCTATGCACAAAACTCAAAACGCACTTTGCCAACATTCTAGAATCTTCTCCGTCATTTCTTTGAACCATGTTTCCAAAAATTTCAAGTTTTAGATAGCTAATAATCGCTGACTTCTATATGATATATATATATATATATATAGAAACCCATAGTTATTTTGCACCCCACATATTTTTATGTTCTCACATATAGAAATTTATGTTTTGTATACTAATAATTATGTTTATGTTCATCAGAAACGTAAAAGAATCGACATAAAAATATGATTTATGAGTCATTATAGTGTAAAAACATAGAAAATACACATTTTGTGTTGTATTTTTATACGGCATGTAAATGATTTTTTTACAACATGTCTAAATTTTCTTATGTTATTCTCTACTTATGAGGTAAGAGAAAAATTACGTGATGTAAATTTTTTATACGATTTGTAATATAGAGGGTGGGTGTAGAATAACTATTCTACACCCTAGGGTCAAATAGCGTCTCTCTCTCTCTCTATATATATATACTGTACAAAGTACAAGAACCAAATATACACCCATACTTTTTATAGATGTTGATCAAATTTATATATTTTCCTACTTTACCTGTATTATAATTTTATATAGTGATGATATGTGTCAGACGTATATTATCCGAGTCTCACGTGCAGGGCACGTGTAATTTACAGGTTATATATATGATAATCAAATTTATAAATTTTTGTGCTTTACCTATTATAATTAAGAACTACGTCCATAAAGTACCAGGTATGTATTTGGTTCTTTGTACTTTGTATCATGTAGAAATCAATCTACTATTAGTTACCTAGTACTCGACATGCTCTAGAGAAATGACGAAGATGATTATAGAATTACCGAGAAGTGTGTTTTAAAGTTTGTGCATAACATTCAGTGCACTAAAGAACATCAATAGAGAATCTTCTAGATGCTAGAATGGATTGAAGATCTAACTTAATTCTATTTAGCAGTGTTGGGATTTTCCAGTCTTGATCGAACTGTCAAAGTTCAAAGTTATTTGTATACTATATATATAGTGGTAAGATATGATTATATAATAGGTTAATCTCAAAAAGTTTTAAACTTGATGGACATCTATAAAGTATGGGTGTATATTTGGTTCTTGTACTTTGTATCATGTTGAAGTCAACGTAGAAGTAAATGTTTGTTAGCTATATCTAATACTTCCAATTTTGGTAACATGGTCTATAGAAATGTCTGAAAGATTATAGAATGATAGAGAAGTGTTTTAAGATAAGAAGTATGGGTGTATATTTGGTCCTTGTACTTTGTATGTCACGTGGAAGTCAAAGATTATTAGCTACCGAACACATTCAATTTTTGATAACATGGTCTAGAGAAATAAGGGAGAAGATTCTAGTATGATGGAGAAGTATGTTTTGAGGTTTGTGCATAGCATTCATTATGATGAATACTATATATCAATAGAATCTTCTAGATGCTAGAATGGAAAAGAAGATTCAACGGCTAGAAATGCTGGATTCGCGAATCTTGATCCAACGGTCAACATTGAAAGTTATTCGTACACTATAGAGTGGTAAGATAAGATAAGATCATGCAGAACTCAATGATTATTAGCTACGAGAGAGAAGATTCTAGTATGATGGAGAAGCGTATTTTGAGATTTGTGCATAACTTTCATTATGCTGCAGACTATCAATAGAATCTTCTAGATGTTAGAATGGAAAAGAGGATCCAATGGCTGGAATGTTGGGATTCGCAAGTCTTGATCCAACGGTCAATATTTAAAATTATTCGTACACTATATAGTGGTAAGATAAGATAAGATGGTAAGATAAGATAAGATATAACAACCGCAATTTTTTTGTGTGCTAACAGGTGGGGCGAGTATGTCATACATACAACATAATATCACATACTCTAGATATATACGGATGTATCTAGCACTAAAACTTGACTAGATACATCCGTATCTAGATGAATCTAAACCAACAAATATGGATCAGAGGTATTATATGTTTGTAGCACAGCTCGCTCTCATATATATACTCATACTAAAACATGTCTTGTATATGGAAATGTATATGTACACGCATGCATATACTTGGCCACTCACACGTCACACACACACACACGCAAACAGCTACACGTATACATGTACATGACCACACACCACACACGCGTACACAGACACGTACAAATACATGTACACATGGCCACACATGTACACATGGCAAGACACATGTACAAAAATATAAGCCTTAATTAATAAGCTCTAGGGTGGAGGTAGTACAAATTAATTTTACGACATTGAGGCCTTAATATTGTATTGTTTGGAAGAAGGAAAGTTAGTGTCCTATGACTTCTCTAGATTTTCTTCTACAATATAAGTTAGAGGATCTGTATAACTTGTTTCTTGCCAAAGATCGTGGCAAACATAGTTTTAGTCCCACTTCTCGCACCCGGGGTATAAATTAGTCCCATATCTTATAGAGTGGACAAAATCAATCCCAAAGCATGCATACCTGGTGCAAATCAGTCCATTTAAAAAAAAATTGACCATATTTGACCAAATTCGTACACGTTTAGCTTTCCTGATCGTGCCTTTTTGTGATTGAGATAGTAAAATAGTACCGGCCTGGAAGTGGTGTTCTTCCACGACTTCTATTGCTTTTGAAAGTTCATGTAGAATTTTTGCATAGATTGATGTCATTTTAGCTCGGCTGAACACTATCTTCTATAAATGCTCAAGTTAACTAAAACTACACATGTGTGCATTTCACTCAATATTTCATTGTTAGTTTCAAGTTAGCTAAAATCTAACCAAATTTGATTCTTTTCTTATACACTTCACAATCCATATGCATCAATTGTTTTATATATGATGATTCAACTTGAGCATTGCGAAGTACGTTGGATGAGCACATGGACATATGTTGTTCGCATATCATGTCAAATTCCCAAGATTTTAGCTTTAGCACATGGGCTTTTCTGTAAACAACGATGCCTTGTGTGGGCCCATAAATTACCCTCGCCTCGCTTTTCTTATCTTATCTTACATCTTACAACTATATGGTGTATGGAGAACTTTGAACACCGGTCGTTGAATCAAGATTATCAAATTCCAACATTGCTAGCGGTTGTATCTTCTTTTCCATTATGGGGTCTAGAAGATTCTATTGATAGTGTTGAGCACAATGAAATTTATGCACAAACCTCAAATACACTGTGAGGGTAGTTCCATATTTGCTTCATTTGTTGTTTTAGCTAGATGGTGGGACCCACGTTATAAATATTTCCAACTAGTACATTGTGGAGCTCTTGCTATACTTTATACCAAAGCCAAATTTACCTTTACGTCAGATTTGGCAATGGCAACATTGTGGGTGCCCTTGGACAAGCCACAAGCTTATGGGTCACCCTTAAGAAAATTTCCTTAAGGTGAAGCTCTACTATGTATATATATATGTGGTCATCCATAAGGACTATTTTTTGCCCTTAGACACCCTTATGGACAACATAGTGGATGCCCTAGGTAAACTTTTGCCATAAGGTGGGTCCCACATAGCTTGTGGAAGTAGCTATAACATCACCTATGTATAAGGTGAACTTTTGCCATAAGATGGGACCCACATAGCTTATAGAAATAGCTAGTACAATGTATAAGGTCGAGTTCACCTTATGCTAGGACCCACATGTTTGTTAAAAATACACACATGCAAGAGAGAGAGGAGAAAGTAAAATAATTGTTTATTGCTTATGGATAACCCATAAGCTTGTAGGTCACCCTTAAGGAAATTCCACTAAAGTGAACCTCTACTATGTATATGGATAGGCTTATGGACTACTTTTGGGCTTGTGGGTAGACAACATAGTGGATGCCCTGGGCACCCACAATGTATAGCCAAATCTAGTTCCAAAATAGCTATTTGGCTTTTGGAACTAGTTCCATACGTTGCAGGGTTAGTTCCAAATCTAAGAAACTAGGGAATCGGAGGAACTCCGTGCGCCGATGCCAAATTCCAAGTACTACTGACATGGGTATACCCTACAGGTACTCGAGCTTGGTATATACGATCTAAATACGTACAGGCCCACGGTGTCGCCAAGGCCCAAATGAAGGACTCGAGTAACCTACGGACTCTCGATTGCTTGAAGAACTAGAAGAAGTTAAAGATAGAAAGTTTGAAGGGGAAAACCCTAATTTGTAACCGACTCGACCTGCTACCCGGGACCTAGCCTATCTATATAAGGGCTAGGAGGGGGCAGCGAGGAGGACACACATGCAACCCTAGTTTCCACAACCCTCGCCAGATCGCATCTGCGCACCATTGTAACCTTCGGTTCCTTCGATAATTCCACGAGCAGACAAGCAGGAGTAGGGACCTCTACGAGGCCTGAACCTGGGTAAATCTTTGTCCCCTGTGTGCTTGTTTTCTAGCCGATAGATGTCTCTAGCGCTCCCTCCTTCTCCAAAACCCAAGTCCATAACAATGGGCATTGATGAGTTAAACCCTCGTCAATTGGCGCCGTCTGTGGGAAGTGGGAGTGCTGATGTTGCGGCTACTTCGGCCCCATCAACTGCGATCTACAACTCCGCAACAGCGGAGATTCGCCAGCTCTTCAACGCGTTCGACTTCACCGTCCACACGCCGGCCACTCGCCCGGCCTTCGAGTCCGTGGGCGACGGAATCAGCCTGGCGATCGGAAGCTTCTGCTTCCAAGCTGGTCAGGTGGGCACGCTTCGCATGCCTGATCAGCCGACAGTGCCGGCGATTGCCCCAGCATCATGGTTCCCTCCATCGATCGACACCCTCAGTGAGCTCAACGCCTCGACAGCAGTCAAGAACACGGTCAACGACAGCAGTCGCGATTCTGATCTAATTGATCTGGCCACTGAAGATGGAACCTACGGTTCCGGATCTGAGAGTTGTGGAAGCAGCAGTTTCCCCAATCACTTCATGTGCGCCGTCATCAACGCAGGCGATATCTCTACCAATCGCGACAACGGTGGCAATCCCGGTAACGGCACTGACCCGCCCAACGCCGACAACGGTGGCAATGGCGGCAACGGCGGTAATGGTGGCAATCGCACCCCCGTTGACAATGGTGGAGGAGTCAAACCTCCAACCATAGTAAATGAGCAAACCGGCGAACGCGTCGTGATCAAGCTCAACAAGCAAGAATGGGCTCGCTGCCACGAGGCCCTATGAGGCACCCCTCTACCCTTTGGATCCCCGCAAGAGCTGCTGATGGGCTACCACTGGCTCCAAAGGAAGAATTCAAGCGCCAAGTACAAACAATCGCGCAACTCGAGGCGCGCAAAAAGGCGACAGACGAGTCAAGCCTTCGTCGTGCTGGGCTCTCCTCCTACGGAGGATCCTCCTCAAGAGGCAACGAGTACCTCGCCAAGAAGAGGGAATCTCGGGTGGCCCATCTCACCGAGCAAGAACGCATAGAAGCCGCAAAGGTCCTCGACTTCGGCTCTATGACAGTCGACACACGAGGCAACATGGTCCCCAAGACGCCGCAGGCTGCGGTGATAGCGGCCACCATGTACCTCCTTAACAACCATCCGCCAGCTGGAGATCCCCGAACTACCATGCACCGATCTACGATCGCGGGCTTGAGATTAATCGAGGCCGCCATCAACAAGGAGCCAACACCAGAGCCAAAGAAGGGCAAAGCGCTACTCCTCGCCCTCGTCCAGCGATGACAGTCACGACCTGTCTCGACGCCGCCGCCCATGGCGACATGACCGTGACTATGATACGCGCGACGACCTCACACAGCGCAAGATCGACAAATCAAGGGCACGACGTGATCGGTCGACTAACACGGAAGAAGAAGATGTGGAGCTCTGCGGCGCCAGATGCTTCAGCAGATCCATTAGGCAAAAGCGAATGCCTAAAGGGTTTAAACTCCCATCGGAGAACCCGAAGTTTGACGGCCTACATGACCCCAAGATCTGGCTAGAGGACCACATCTCCTCCGTCAGGCTCCACGGAGGCAGTCGAAGCACGGCCATGCAATGCTTGCAGCTACAGCTGCAGGGCGCTGCCCGAGCATGGCTCAACAACCTCCCACGCGGATCCATTCGCAGTTGGGATGAGCTGGTTTACAGCTTCAACTTTAAGGGCACATACAAGCGGCCCACATCAATCGAAGAGCTGAGATGCTGCCAGCAAAGATCTGGCGAATCACTGCGCTCCTACATCCAAAGGTGGTCCATCATCAAGAACTCCGCAGAGAACATCTCGGAAGATCGCGCGATTGACGCATTCAACGGTGGCGTCCGCCGCCTAGAACTCAGGGAGGAGCTGGGCCGCTCAAAGCCCCAGACCATCGACCACCTGATGGAGATCGCGAATCGGTGGGCCGATGGAGAAGATTCGGTGAAGAATCGTGTTCACTCCGACGAGGAGGCAGAACTCGAACACTGACGCGACCGCCGAGGCAAGCGCCGCATGCGCATCTACGATGACCGCGATGACGTCAACATGGTCGCGGCTGGCTACGCCGATAGACGCGACGATAACCGCAACAGCGGATACCGTAGCGGCGGATACCGTGACTCCGGGAAAACCACGCAAGTGTGGCAACACCGCACTCGCGATGAGGCACCCGCGAACTCCATTGAGGGCAAACTGTCCGGGCCATGTACGGTACACTTCTACATCGACAAGCATGATGGCAAGAGGAAATCTAGCCACCTCCTCAAGGATTGCCGCGAGTTCCTCAAGCTACATGAGGGATTGGTTCGGATGAACCGCAATGCAGTCGAAAGAGGCTACGGAGCCGCTCTAGGCGACGTGGCACATGGCGCACCGCCACCACCACCTGGGCCACCCCCTAATGCAGCTGCACCAGACCAGCACCACGGAGGCGAACCGTACCCACGAGCCATGGGCACCATGATGATCCAAAAGGGACACCCCTCCAATAGGGTGCAGAAGGCCATCACTCGCCAAGTCAACTTGGCCACACCTCGCCACCCTCTACTACTGAGTACCTCAGTGGAAGCGAGTCATGCATCACCTTCGACAAACACGACCATCCGCCTCAGATACCCCGTCCAGGCCATTGCCCCTTCGTACTCGAGGCGCAAATCGGAGGCTTTGACATGAGCCGCATCTTCATGGACGGCGGAAGCGGCATCAACCTTATATTCGCGAGTACCTTGCGAGCAATGAGGATCCCTCTAACTTGCCTGGAGGCCTCGGACACAACGTTCCACAGCATCATCCCAAGGAAAGGCGTGTACCCCCTGGGCAAAATCAACCTCGACGTCATCTTCGGCACGCCGAAGAACTTCCGGCGCGAGCGCATCGACTTTGAGGTCATCGACTGGCCCTCACAGTACCACTGCATCCTCGGGCACGTCGCGTTCGCTAGGTTCATGGTAGTACCCCACTACGCATACCTGCAGATGAAAATGCCAGGTCCCAATGGCGTCATCACGATCAACGGGAGCTTCGAGCGATCTGACAGTTGTGACAGGGAATTCAACAAAATTTCCCAGTCCTTCGGCATGCGGGAGGAACTCGCGAGACTAAAGGAGACGACATACAATAGTCTGCCTCCCCTGAGCTGGCCAAGCTCACCTGATCTCTCCTTCGACTCATCGGTGCACATAAAGAAAGTGCAGGTCCACTCATCGGATCCCGCCAAGACGACCCTCATCGCCAACAACTTGAGTCCCGCATAGGAACTCGCGCTCGTCGAATTCCTCCGTGAGCACTGGGAAATTTTCGCCTGGTGTCCTGCTGACATGCCAGGAGTTCCCAGGGAATTCGCCGAGCACGCACTCAACGTCAATCCCGACGCAAGGCCAGTCAAACAAACAATTCGGAGATTGTTGAGCCACGAGCGCAGGCAGTTGGAATGGAGATCAACAGAATCCTTGAGGCGAAGTTCATACGCGAGATCAAGGAAAGCACTTGGCTCGCCAACATGGTGCTGGTACCAAAAAAGGACACGGATATCCTGCGGATGTGCGTGGACTTCACCTCTCTGAACAAGCACTGCCCAAAGGACCACTTCCCGTTGCCACGCATCGACCAGATCATCGACTCCACTGCGGGATGCGAGCCCCTCTGCTTCCTCGACGCCTACTCAGGCTATAATCAAATTCGAATGAAGGAGGAAGATCAAGAGAAAACAGCATTTACAACGCCCTTTGGTGTATTCTGCTACAACACAATGCCCTTCGGGCTAAAGAACACGGGAGCCACCTACCAGCGGTGCATGCAGGCTTGCCTCAAGGAACAACTGGGGGGTCGCAACATTCAAGTCTATGTCGACGACATAGTAATCAAGACCAAGGAGGAGGCCTCCCTAATCGACGATTTGCGCGAAACCTTCGCCAACCTCGACCGCTACCGGATCAAGCTCAATCCGGACAAATGCGCCTTCGGCGTACCATTTGGGCAGCTACTCGGATACCTCATTTCCACGAGGGGAATTGAGGCAAACCCGAAGAAGATAAAAGCCATACTGGCCATGGAGAAGCCAAAAAACATAAGGGGCGTTCAGCAGCTGGCTGGACAAATCGCGACCCTCAGTCGATTCATCAGTTGGATGGGTGAAAAGGTGCTGCCCTTCTACCAGCTCCTCTGCAAAGCTGAAAAATTCGAGTGGACCAATGAAGTGCAAGAAGCATTCGAAGACCTCAAGCGCCTGCTATCCACTTCGCCAATGCTGGTGACACCACGAGAAAGGAAACCACTATTGCTGTATATCTCCACCACCAACCAGGTGGTCAGCACAGTGCTCGTCATCGAGCGAGCTGAGGAAAACAAGCTCCACGGCGTACAACACCCAGTATACTACCTCAGCGAGGTCCTCACACCAATAAAACAGCGGTACCCGCACTACCAGAAGCTGGCGTACGGTGTCTTCATGACCACCCGGCGACTGCGCCATTACTTCTAGGAACACCCAATCGTGGTGGTCAACGACGCCCTGGGGCGAGTCGCGCTTTGGGGAATAGAATTGTCTCCACGAGACATCACGTACGAAAAGCGTGACGCAATCAAGTCGCAAGTTCTCCCTGACTTCCTCGTGCACTGGATGGAGAACCAGCTCCTGGACAAACCAGACATGTCCTACCTCTGGACAATGCACTTCGACGGGTCCAAGCGGAAGGACGGAGCAGGCGCATGTGTCATACTGACATCACCTCATGGGGACAAGCTGAAGTATATCTTGCGAATGCAGTTCACAGCCTCCAACAATGAGGCTGAATACGAGGTCCTGTTGCACGGGATGAGGATGGCAAAAGCCTGCGGCGCCAAGAGGCTCATCATATACGGCGACTCTAAGTTGTTCGTCAACCAAACGATGCACGAGTGCGACGCACTGAATGACAACATGATCGCGTACCGCGACCTCTACGACACACTCGAAGGAGACTTCGACGGTTGCGAGCTGCGACACGTAGGTCGCGAAAGCAACGAAGAGGCGGACGCACTCGCCAATATAGGCTCTACCTGCGCCCCCATACCACCTGGGGTATTTCTCGAACGCATATGCAAATGCTCCATCAAGCCAAAGGCCACAGAGAAGAAAACAAGCGCAGCAGCGGACTCGGGGGCTATGCCACCCAATGAGCCAATGGCACTTGATGACTTGGAACTGGACACAGGACTCGAGGGACCAATGAGCGTCATGATGATTGAGCAATCCTGGACGCAGCCGTACATCACGTACCTCCTCAGCAAGAGGCTACCGGACGATCCGACAGATGCACGGCACATCGTGCGGCGATCCAAGGCATTCGCTGTTATCAACGGCGAACTATATAAACGCAGCATCACAGGAGTACTTCAACGATGCGTCTCCATGGCCGATGGAAGAGCAGTTCTCCACGACATCCATGAAGGGACCTGCGGGCACCACGTCGGCAGTCGCACCCTCGTTGCCAAAGCTCTACGAGCTGGATTCTACTGGCCTACGGCCATGCACGATGCCAAGGACATCGTCCAAAAATGCAATGCTTGCCAGCAATTCGCGGACAAGCCGCACGCAC
Source organism: Avena eriantha (assembly GCA_910589775.1). Lineage (NCBI taxonomy): Eukaryota > Viridiplantae > Streptophyta > Magnoliopsida > Poales > Poaceae > Avena > Avena eriantha. Next base: position 237,817,149 of record OU342746.1, read on the forward strand.
CGGGCGCAGAGCTACGGCCGATCCCATTAACCTGGCCCTTCGCGCAATGGGGGCTCGACATGGTCGACAAACTTCCAAGGTCCTCACGAGGAGGCTACGTCTACCTCTTGGTCGCAGTCAACAAATTCACCAAGTGGATTGAGGCCATGCCAGTGACCAACCAATCAGGGCACAGCGCAGTCAAGTTCTTCGAGTCCATCGTCTACCCCTTCGGGGTGCCGCACAGCATAATCACCGACAATGGGACGAACTTCACATCCAAGGAGTTCCAAGAATTTTGCAAGAACCTGGGGATCAACATCAGCTACGCCTCAGTAGCGCATCCACAGACCAACGGTCAGGTGGAAAAAGCAAATGGGCTCGTCTGCGGCGGCATCAAGAAGCGACTCCTCCGGCAACTCGAACAAGCCGCGGGTTGCTGGCCGGACGAACTACAATACATACTCTGGAGCCTACGTACAACTCCAAATAGCGCCACGGGCTACACGCCATTCTTTATGGTGCACGGAGCCGAGGCAGTGCTACCCGCCGAGGTACGGTACAAGGCGCCGCGCGTGGTCGCTTACAGTGAACAAGAGTCCTCCCTCGCACTCGAAGACTCCGTCGACCTCCTTGACGAGGCAAGGGAAATCACCGCGGAAAGATCCACGATCTACCAGCAGAACCTGCGCAACTACCACAGTAGGAGGCTTCGCCTCAGATCCTTCGTCGAAGGAGACCTAGTCCTGCGACTGAAGCAGCAGGGGCATCTCAAGCTCGAGTCCCCCTGGGAAGGACCGTACGTGATTACAGAAGTAATCCCAGGTGGTGCCTATCGCCTTCAAGATTTAGAGACAGGAGTCGCATACTCCAACCCCTGGAACGTCGCACAGCTGCGACGCTTCTACCCCTAGTCGCTTTTACTTTTACATTGCAAATAAGGCTACTCAGCCAAGGCTACTTAGCCACACATTGTACCTCGCACTGTTCTTCTAATAAATAAAAGCTAAGTGCCCCAAAACTCTATGTTCTCCTTTACTTTGTCAATTTATGTACTCGGGGGCTGCGCCACCCTATATACATCTGTTCTTTGAACCAAAACGCGATATCCTGAGTAGCTGGTACATCAATCAAAACCCTTAAGACAACATCAACCTAGCTGCAACGCACCTGATAGGTTGACAAGGGACTAAGATAAGAGCATGACCAGGCTAACGAAAAGGACTCGCATAGTGCAACGCACTTCACGCTAACAAAGCTCTTTATGCATATTCGACAATAAATTATTTACAACATTTATACGAATTTTACAACACAAGTACACTTATGTGCAGGATACAAACTAAAACTACTACTGCAGCAAGAGAATGTTGGTTTGTTCCTCAAAGAAGTCAACAATCTCTTCTGCTGGGCGATCCACCGCTTGGTAGTGCGGCACCATATTCCACGCAGAACCTGCTGGTGGTACAGGCGGCCCAGACGCGATTGCCGCAACATCTACGTCAGGCCTGTGCAGTCGCACCATTGATAGAGCAGCCTTGGCACCAGCCACCAACTGTTGCCTCACGCACTCGCGAACCACGGTCAGGTCTTGAAACTTGGCAAGGAGGGCCAACAAGCTTGATGGAGTATCATCCAGCGGAAACATCGCCCGATAAATGTTCTTCAAGCATGACTGCGACTTCTTCAGAAAGTGCAGCACTCGCGATGCACGATCCTGCAGGGTCGCCAGCGCAGTCGCACGATCATGATCTACCTAGAAGTATCCACTCTCTTGAAGTTGCTCCTGGGTGAGATCATGCATGCGAATGGCAATTCTATCCTTCTCCTCCTGCGGATGACGCGTGCTGACAACTACACGATGCAGCAACAGCAGCATGAGTACAACGTACCACTGCAAGTGACTACAAGGAAAAGATGAGAGCAAGCAAACTAACACTTGAATTGGTCGCCCAGCTGCGTCACCTCGCCAAGCAGATACTGCTCTCGGGCGGGGGCTTTCTCCGCCTTCGACTTCCACACATCCGCGTTATCGCGGAGCACGGGAAACTCACGCTCCAACTGCTTCACGCGGTCGCGCATTCGCAAGAGCAGGGACAGTTCATCTACCCTGGAGCACGGCGGTGCCAAAGTATCATCAAGAGGCGGCGAGTCCTGAGTTTCCCTCAAAGGATCACTCGATGAACCCTAACACAAGTCAAGATAGAAACAAATAAGACAACCAAATCAATACAATGGCAAAAGGTTCAGATGCATTCAAGGCTAGCAAAAGTATCAGCAGATACACTCGCCAGCAGGCATGTTCTTAACAAAAGGACATAAACTAGTCAACTATTACAAAGACCACTAAGGAGTGACTGGCTTCTTCGACTTCGACGGCTTCGGGGGCTTCATCGAGTCTATGGTAGTATCAGACGCCACTGACTTTCTACCAGCCCCTGATGCCGAAGATTTCGCCGCCCTCTTGGCACGTTGGAGCTCCTCAGAATACTTCGCAACAGTATTTATCAAATGATGCCCATATTTGCCACAGGCAGCCGCGAAAGGAGCGAAGACTACCTGCTGGCCATCCGCGTTAACAGGCATCGCCTTCGACACCGCGGCAGGATCAATCTCGACTCCGTGGGCCTGCACCATGGCAAGTGACATGGACGCGCCGGCAGCACGGAGCGATTTCTTGAAGCTGGAAGGCACACCTCCAGCGAGTGATTCCACCAGCTCGTCTATATTTTCGACTAGCTCCGCCTTGGGCATCAGCTCCTCCCGAAGGCGACTGAGTACGCTTTTGGCCTTAGAGAGCGTGTCCTGCATGGCAGTGCTGCGGTCTTCGACTGCTGACAGTGCACCCGCCAGAGCGTCATCACGACGAAGGGCCTACGGGTCGAAGCTCAAATCACCAGCATCTGTACATAAATCCACACATGGACAAAAACATCAGTGCCACCGGCAAAAACATTCGAAGCAGAAAAGGATAACAATATCCACAAGCAAAGTACCTGAGAGAGCCTTGGCAATTGAGAATAGTTGTTCTTCGAACAACTTCTCCCTGGCTGCGAAGGAGGCATGCAGATCCTCTTCACGCTTCCGCGCCTCGTCACGCGCCGCGGTTGCTTCGTCGCGACCCTTCACAGCCACGGCGAGTGTCTTCTCCAAGGTGGCGGCGTCACACAATAGGGCATTATGTTCAGCTACACGACAAACAAAAGTTCACTATCAGTCGACTATATCAAAGGGGAAGAGAAAAAAAGGGGAAGTGCAGGACACTCACTTTCAACCACGCGATGACGCGTCTCCAGCATCGCATGTTGGCGGCCCATCGCAAGCACTTGCTCCGCCAAGTGCGCGGCTTCCTTCACAAGGAGCTATCGCACAACAAGGAATCAGCAGAGGCAAAAGATAACATCGACTACAACACTAAAAAGGAGAAAAACTACACTTACATGGTCCTCCAATGACTCTGAAGATGTCTGCTGTACCGTCATCCGGGCAACCATTCGATGCTCCCCTGCATGAGGAGAACTAGAAGAGTTGTGCCCGGAGTGGGCCGCCAATGGAGGGGAAGGAGCGCGCTTGACCTCTTCCTTGGCCGTTGAGGTCGCGACTCTTGATTCTTTCAAAAATTGGACGTCGCCAGAAGACGACGACGCCTCTTGACTGCAAGCCAAAACCCACATTGAGAAAGGGAAAACTCCAAGACGAGCCAACAAAGGACAAAACAGAGAAGAACAAGTGAACTAGAAAACTTACTAGTCAAACTTGTCAAAGTCAAAAGTGGCCTCCCTCGACTCCGACGAGGACTCCTTGGGCAATCACATCTTCTTGCGAGAAGATGGTGCTACGGCGCTCACAGGAATAGCAGGTATCGGCGACTCCGCACCAACACATGTACCTGCCGGAGTCGATGGAGACGACGCATTGGAATCCTCGCTGCGCGAACGCTTGCGAGTATCCGGACTACCGGACTCGGGGGCTTCCTCCTCCACATCAGAGGGGACGGTCGACTCCGACTCGTCCTCTTCCAAGGCCTTGCGAGGAATAATCCCCTCAGGGAGAGGGGGCATACAAGGTGACACCGCCCAATCCTGCATACAGACAACAAATTCAGCAAAAAGCAAGTACACAACAGAGAAGAAATCGACAAATTTAGCTACTGCGTAGCACAACTATACCTCAGGAGGAGGATTCACAGCATCAAATGGAGGAACAACTGGCTCACTAGGGAGTACATCCTTACGGTGTACTTGGTGACCAGTCGAACCCTCTTGTCCACCTCACTCGCGAACATGCCATCGGTAGACACGCGAGTGGCATCATCAGCGCCAGTCCACTGAAATATAGGGTGGACTCTGGCCTGCAGAGGCTGGACGCGACAGCACAGCCAAGTGCGAATGAGAGTGCAGCCTCCCTCCTCTTTGCCTATGCGACTCTCGAGGTCGTAGACGCGCCTGTACAGCACATCTGTCTCTGCGGACTCGCCAGGCATGACTACATTCTTCCAGGAGCGCATCCTCCTGCACGGCATCGTGGGATCAAAGGGCGCGAGTCCGAAGTGCTCACCGTTAGCCTTCTCATCACGGATGTAGAATCATTTGTCCCTCCACCCTTGGACGGACGCTGTGAGCTTGATATCGAAGTAGGTGGCGGATGGGTCGACGTGGATTCCGCAACCACCTACATCGTAGACTAAAGAACCAGATGCAGATTGGCGCTTCAATTTGAAGAGGCGCTTGAAGAGGCCGAAGTGCGGGTCGATTCCGAGCCACCACTCGCAGAGAGTGATGAAGCAAGAGATATGGAGGATAGAGTTTGGGGACAGCTGATGAAGCTGAAGCCCATAAAAACAAAGGAGACCCCTAAAGAAGGGGTGAGGAGGCAAGGAGAGACCGCGAATGATGAACGCTAAAAACATCACTCGAAAACCAGCAGGAGGAACATGAATTGTCTCACTGCCGGGGACGCACGCGTCGGCGACTGCGGTGGACAATACTCCGTCTGGGCGAAGAAGACGGAGATCAGATGACTTGATGATGGAGGGGAGCCACGCACCATTCGTGACGCGGGTGCCTGCGGCCTTCTTCTTCCCACCGACGGTGGTTCTGGTGCCCGCAACGGCGGAGCCGCCCTTCTTCTTCGCCGTGGCAACGGTGGCCGCGGAATCAGCATCAGCGCCTCCCTTCTTCTTCAACATTGCGCGACGGCGATGCGAGCGAAGGAAGTAGCTCGAGAACGAGCGGAGCTGGTCCAGCGTCGTGGAAGAAACAAGCACAGAGAAAGCAGAGGAGCAGCGGCAATGGCGATGGAAGCAAAGGATGAATGAGAGCAGATGAGAAAATTACCGTCGCAGCGCTACTACTTAACCCCTGGAAGATGCAATCCAACGGTTCAAAAAAATCCTACTGGACGCGTGGCAAACATCGCGTTGGACACGTGGAGGAGTGGAAGCACGAACCGTCCCTCCACTACTCCCATTACGCGCGGAAATTGAGGATGCGCAGTTAAAATAAAGATTACGCATGCCTAGTCAAATCAAAGTCAGAAGGTGGGACCCACTGCTCATCACGTCCCGTCAAACTCGCTCACGCGGGCAACTGAGGTCATGAAAGCGTCAGCAATGACGTCATCAAAGCTACGCAGCAGAAAACTTCGATTACTTTAGTCCTTGCTCGAGTCTTCGACTCCACCAAGCACTCGGGGGCTACTCCCATAGGGAGCGCTGGTCGCGCACCCTATGATTTTTCTTTTCTTTTTACAGGAACATGGACAATCACAAGCAAACCCAACCACTCGAATGTGGACATGGGTTACTCCCATAGGGAGCACCGAAAACAAATTCGACTGAAACAAGCAAACAAAAGATGACAGCAGTCGCAAAAGTTCTTTAGTCCCTGCTTGGGTCTTCGACTCAACCAGGCACTCAGGGGCTACTCCGTAGGGAGCGCTGGCCGCGCACCCTATGATTATTTTTCCTTGTACATCGTACTGTGTGTTGATAACATCCACACTTGAAACTCATGGCGACACCGCCTCATAATTTTCCCCTACAAAGAGACTACGTCTCCTGGGTCACCTGAATCGTCTCCGCGATGGTAAAATTTGGATGCCGCGCTTACATCGTGAAGGTAAGACCTGAATAAGGCCTGGCAACGCATTAGCTGCGCACTACTAGAAATGTATCCGTGCCTACAGGTACGATGAACATGCCTTGACGGACGCGTCGAGTGCTCACACCCATATAACTGGAATTCGACTCCTGTAAGACCTCCGCGGCTTGAGTCGAATTACACCAGCACTTTTCCGGATTTGAGTCCGAGGACTCGAGTTCGAGTAGATTGCGTTGTTTCACCCTAAGGTGGTTAACTGATACCGATACTTCGGTTATATCAGGCACGTACATCAACAATCCCTATGACACAAATAAAGCAGTCGAAATACACTCGTTCAGGCACTCGAAAGACTTCAAAAAGTCCCTAGTCGAATCTGCGATTCCACTAGACACTCGAGGGCTACTGACATGGGTATACCCTACAGGTACTCGAGCTTGGTATATACGGTCTAAATACATACAGGCCCACGGTGTCGCCAAGTCCCAAACGAAGGACTCGAGTAACCTACGGACTCTCGATTGCTTTAAGAACAAGAAGAAGTTAAAGATAGAAAGTTTGAAGGGGAAAACCCTAATTTGTAAACGACCCGACCTGCTACCCGGGACCTAGCCTATCTATATAAGGGCTAGGAGGGGGTGGCGAGGAGGACACACACGCAACCCTAGTTTCCACAACCCTCGCCAGATCGCATCTACGCACCATTGTAACCTTCGGTTCCTTCGATAATTCCACGAGCAGACAAGCAGGAGTAGGGACCTCTACGAGGCCTGAACCTGGGTAAATCTTTGTCCCCTGTGTGCTAGTTTGCTAGCCGATAGATGTCTCCAGCGCTCCCTCCTTCTCCAAAACCCAACTCCATAACAATGGGCATTGATGAGTTAAACCCTCGTCAACTACTCTATCTGATCATGTGGCAGTGCACTGCTTCTCTCTCGTGTGATGGGGAGAGAGAACACCCTTTACTATGTGTTGTTTTATTCTGTGTAAGGGCCCACTATGCAGATATTTGGCAAGACAAACGTTGTGGAGCTAATGCCAAATTTGCCTCCCATTCTAAATAGTGGTATGTGTCAGATTTCGCAACATCAACGCCATGCCTGATAAAGTGAACTTATCTAAAAGCTAGGACCCATATGTCTGCAAAAATTATACAGGTGCAAGAGAGAGAGGAGAGAGTAAATAATTTTATATTGCTTATGGACAAGCCACAAGTTTAGGTGAAGCTCTACTATGTATGTGGTCTCATCCATAAGGACTACTTTTTTCTTATGGACAACATAGTGGATGCCCTAATCCTTAACATAGTACAGATCTCGTTCCATGAAAAAAGAAAAACATAGCTCGTCCATGCAAGTAAAATAGTACTACAGAGCTCGTCCAGTATAACCCGTACCCTAGGCGTCTAGTAGAGTCAGGTCAATCACAGTCTCCTCCAAATTAACTACTCCGACCGTCTAGACGTCTACTGGTACTAGGGAGTAGGGAGTCGGTGGGTCACTATCTCCTCGAAATGTAGCTGAGGAGCACACACTCGTGTTGATTAATCCAGCTTTTCCCCTTGCCTATTCCCCCGCCCCCTCTAGGGCATCTTCCCCTTCTCTTCCCGGCGTCTTCCCCTTCTGCACCACGCATCGCCGCTGCCGCCATATGCCACTTTCGGATTCTCTTCCTTGTCTCACTCAGGCAGTTGCCACCCTCCATTCCCTCTCTCTTCCGAAACCCCAATCAATGAAATACAGACGCTGCATTGCGATGGCATCAGCGAGCAAGAACAGTGAGCATGATTCTGAGCTTTTTCACGACATTTTACCAAAGGCCCCTTTGAAGAACTCATAAACCGATGCGATGTCATCACCGCCGCCAGCCTAATCTATTCGTCCAAACTTTTCTTGAATCTATGAAAGCTAGTGCAACTCTGGATGCTTCAATGCCATTTGGCTTCCCATGTGTTCTTCATTCCCCCTGACCAAGGGACCGCTAGATTTCTTGCATTACTTCAAAATTGATAGCCTCCCGTGTAAGCTGTCGCTACTGGACAGGTTCTCCTCCGATGCTATGGTACCAGGCTATACTTCTAGGCAGTGAGTAGGCGCCAATGGAGATTGGATTGCCACGGCTAGCTTCAGAGGCAAGTTGGAGCTTTGCAACGTGTACACTCGTCGCAAGATTCCTCTCCCAGCATTGTCGTTCCAAGCAACCGACCAGCCAACCATGTTCTTGTTGGATAATGATCTTCCAACTGTAATGCAGAAGATTGCTATTTGCCAAGTTCCCACAACTGCTGGGAGAAATAAAGATTTCTCGCTTGTTGCAGTCTTCAACGTCAGAATTGCCATCCTTCAGGGCGGTGATGATGGATGGATAGTTCTTCCACTTCCTCTTAACCACACCCTGAGCCCTTACAGTTACAATGATGGAATTATCCACGACGGACTGGTGTTCGCCACAGCTCTCTATGACAACGTTCATGTTTGGGATCCTCTGCATCCTGGTAATTATTCCTTCATATGTAGTGTACTGGTTTAATTACTCATGTGCCCAAGCTATTGTACTGAATTGCCATAGGGAGTGTTTCGTTTAAATAAAAATATGAGTAGTTATTTTAGACTCTATGAACTGTACGAATCATAGTTTTTCCGTAGGATTTTTTTCTTATAGCAGTCGTTTGATTCATCGGATTGAATTATGCATAGTATATTTTTCCGGATGTCTTTTAATTCATTCGATAGGAATTTAAGATATACTTGAAGCTCCTGAAAAGAATCCGTTCAATGGTTTTTCCGTGCAATGTAATCCAACACAACCGCAATCCTGCAGGAGTATAAATGGACATGCAAATGTAAAATCCTGTGTCTTTCCTATCCTATATTTTCTGCATTTGCACGGGTTTTCAGCAAGTTCCCTTGTAAATGAACCGGTCAATTATCTTTGCCTTTTTAGACAAAACGAGCCAAAAATTGCCCGTCTTATTCAAATAAAAAGATGAGTCCGGTCTCTAGGAAATTTTCCTATTATATAATGCTTTGTTTCCTTTGTACGATTCTAGGCCGTAGTTGTTTTTCCTATGTTCGAGCTACTTTGCATGCAGTTCAATTGGAAGGAAATTTTTCAGTAGGATTCACTATATCATGCTACCGAAATCATAAGTTAACGCATTCTGCTACCTTTTCAAGGTCTTGCACTGGTCTTGGCGCGACCAGCTGCCGCGGACGAGTTGGTGGATTCATTTCTTAATGCTACTAGAGACGAGCACAACTAATTTTTTTCATTTTTGGTGGTTAGCAAGATCTGTAGATGGTTCTAGACTTCTTCATATATACACGCTTGGCGCTTCTTATGATCCCAGCTGTCTTGCTTGTCATTGGCGCCATCGTACTAGTGCTGCTCATCCTCGTGTTGTACACTGCGGTCGCACTTGCTTGTCATATACGCTTGGCGCTTCTTATGATTCTAGGTTTGGCTGCTTGGTGTTCTCAATGAACACTGGTCAGGTTGATCAAGCTAATTCATGGGAAAGGATTGCTGAACTTGGATCATATTCTCTTTTCCTTGGAGTGAACTATCCGATTATCATGCGCGTAGGCGGTGCAGATCTTACCTCAGGTTATCTGACGAGAAGCAACTGTGTCTACATCTTACCAACTGCAGCATGGCTTTCCAAAGAGGCGCAACCTGAATTATGCCGCTTCAGCCTTAGTAGTAAAGACTGCGGTGTTACTTCTAAAATCAATGTCCTTGAGGGAATTAGTAACCCTCGCTTCTGGACAGGAACGGTGAAGCATCCGCTTTGTTTCGTACCAACCTTCGCGAACGCCGTCGATTGGAACAGGCCTCATGCTTAACTAAGAAACAAGACATGTTGCCACAGTACATAATGATGCAATCCATATGTAATAGTTGGTACTACAAGTAGAGAAATAGTTCTGGACCATGTTGAAATGTTTATTTTGTTTGGTTGTCTGAAGTCATCGGCTTTCAACTTGTTGGTCTCCTCTCTTTTGAAACATGTCCTTCTATCGGTACTATGTTTATTTACTCGTATGAACGTGACTATATTTTTTTGGACCTTTAGCATAATGCACTTTAGTCCGCCGATTCTAGAGTTCTTTTAGAAATTATGGAAATTTTAGCATCAACAGGATGTTACACACCACATACCATACACATGAACAATCACCTCAATGCTTGTGTAAGGGTCATACTCTATGAGAACAACCTTGGCTTGAACGATTATATAGCCTCATGCACTAGTCTTTGGATAAGTTGATATGACAAGACCATATTTTTTAGAGATTTATCTTATCTTACCACTATGTGTTGTATGGTTAACTTTCAACATTAACCGTTGTATCAAGACTAGCAAATTCTAACATTGCTAACCCTCGAATCTTGTTTTCCATTCTAGCATCTACTCACTCTGTTCCATAATATAAAATGTTTTAACTTGTGCGAAACGAATGTATCTAGACGACTTTTAGTGTGTGGTTCACTCCGAACATACACACTACTTTTAGTGTGTAGTAAAAGATGTCTAGATACATTTTTTCACAAAAGCTAAACCATCTTATATTTTGAAACGGAAGAAGTAGGAGATTCTATTGATACTGTACTAGACTTTAGCACAATGAACGCTATGCACAAGTACAAGAACCAAATATACACCCGATACTTTATGGAAGCAGCTCAAAAATATAATTATTTTCTCAGCTTTACCTATTACTACTTTTTGGAGTAGTAACATTTTATATTGTGATGATATGGCATTCATTCTACTAGGGTGTGTTCGGTTTGAGAATTAGGTGGAATGGAACGGAACCATTCTGTACCTAGAGGCAATTCCAGTGTTTGGTTCCAGAATAGAACAGAACCAACTGGTTCCACGGAACCGAATATTCCTTGAAGATGCGGAACCAACTGATGTGACCGAATCGGTGGAATCATGAGGAACGAGGCACTAACCATCACCCAAACCGCTTTGGAAAAAGACAGGCCTATTCACGCCTCCCTCCTCTCTCTCACCTGTCCGGCGACCACCCACCCCGCAACCCTATTCATGCCTCCCTCCTCTCTCTCACTACCGGCGGAGGCGCCCTGCTACCACTCCCTCCCCGGTGGCCCTCCCTCGTCTCTCCCACGCCTCTCCCTCTCTCTGGGGCAAGCAGCAGCGGTGGCGGGGCAAGCGGCGACGGCGGGGCAAGCAAACAACAATGAGATATCCTCATCTATGTGCCCTGTCCACTTTAATTTGGACCAAATATTGCAAGTTTTGTTGATTGCTTGATCAAATCTATGATATATGCTTGATCAAATATATTTGTTCTTCTTACTGCTTAAAATACAAACAATATGCTGCTGAATTTTTCTTAGTTTGTGTTACATCTAGGAGGTATCCTCACCATAGGTATGAATGAGGTGGGCTGAACCCAATCCTAGACATCCCATTCCATCCAACCGAACAAAATATAACCATTCTGTTCCTCACTTTTGGCTGAACTGAACACTAGGATGGAACCGTTCCGTTCCTGGAGGATGGAACCATTCCATTCCATGCTACTACATTCCAGAGCCGAACACACCCCTAGATAGCGTTGGCGTGCTAGACTAGCTAGCTAATTACTAGTAAAGTTTCCTCGATCCTAGTACTATAGTAGTACTAGACAGTGTTGCCGTGCTATACTAGCTAGCTAATAATTAAAGTCTCCTTGATGCAGCTGCGCCCTGTAGTAGAAGACCGAGGAAGGAACATGCAAAAACTCCTTGTTCAAAGAGCCATACCGTCTTCCCCATCTCGGGTAGTATTTGGTATTGTATCCAATGTATGCATCACTCATTTTCCTTGCCATCTCGCCCGTAGCATCGGTCCTTCCAAGCTGCCACCCCTCTCCTCCAAAACCTCCCAACAATCATAGATTGATCCGCCTCGCCCCCAAACCATCGGGACGTGATGGCGGTTTTGGGGCCCACTCGGTGGTACGGCGGATGGAGCAACGTCGGTGCCAACGTGTTTGACGAGATCGCTATGTGTATGGACACTACCAGCGCCGTACAGCTGGCCGCATGCTCCAAGGAGTTGAACCTCCGAGTCACCAGCAGAAAAGGTAGTATATGCCCCAACAACGGTTGCGGGACATTGGTCGCGTACCGTCAGGTCCACAACCACAAGATTGCGTGCGCACACGGCCCTTGCAACTCCATGGAGGATGGCTGCATTTTCACCGCCTCGCCGGCGGCGCTCCTCACCCACCTCTGTGAAGCTCACTCGATGAGGGTGCATAGTTTCCGCTACGGCAAAACAAGCAGGTACTCCTCTAAGCCTCTGCCAGCAACATGCCTGTGGAAAGTAGATATCATCGTATCCGGAGACGATGGTACTGTGTTCGCGGTGCGATTTGACACACGCTAAACGCTACACATCGTAGTCGTCGTATGCGTCAGGTCGGCGGCGTGCTTGTCGCCGTGGTACATGGTGAAGTTTTGGTCGTCGACTGTGATTGAGGGGAGAAGGATAAAAAAATCCGAGCTATGTGTGCCAGAGAGCACCGCGTCGCCTGACGACATCCCGTTCAAAGAGCTGCAGTGGCTCCTGCCGGTGCCGATGTCGCACCTGGTTGCTCGTCAACCGTCGGTGTTCACCCTAGAATACTGTCTTCGGATTAACATGGTTCATGAGTGAGATAAACACATCTTAATGTTCGTTGGAGTATTTGAACTGCTAGAAAGACTTACTACCTGTTCTTAGTAGTTGTTCTTAGGAGTATTTTTATGAAGTTCAACTACTGCTAATGTATTTTGTAGTAATACCTACTATATGTACTAGTACTTATCATTTTGGGAGACGTGGTTCCTAGCTTAAGGTAGTTCTGAGTATTTTTTATGGAGTTCTTCCTCTGCTAATCTATTTTGCGATAATAACTATGTACCGGTGCTTGTTCAGATCGACCGATGAAGTGCAGAGTATGGTCTCTCTTTACTTTTGAATCAGGCCTAGCTACATCTATTGAATTTCAACGTGTGCATTGTTAAATCTGTCAATTATTGTCTATGTACTGCTAATTCAGTCAGTTTGAAATGCCGCTGAATCTATTAAGTGCTGCTGAATATGAACTGGGAATCTGTCAAGTGCTGCTGAATATGAGCTGGGAATTTGCTGATATTTTTTTGGGTCATATTCTGTACTGCCGAATCTTTTAAATGCTACTGAATTTATCAAATGTTTATGTTGTTACTATTAGTACGTACAATACAATATTTTGTAGAACTAACTGTGATATACGTGTACTTGTTTAGATCAAGTGCAACATATTGTCTTGCTTTTCTTTTGGAACTTGGCATTTTATAGAACTAATACTGATGTACTGCTACTTGTTTAGACCAAGTGCAGTACATGGTCTTGCTTTTATTTTGGAACTTGGCATTTTATAGAACTAATAATGATGTACTGCTACTTGTTTAGATCAAGTGCAGTAGATGGTCTTGCTTTTCTTTTGTAACTTGGCCTTGTCATAAACTCATAATCTTGACCAGGATTTGCATTGTTGTGAGAAGGAGGCATGCATGGAAAAGCAGACTTGATCGTCAATTTTGCTTGCTCCAATGATTGAGTGTATTAGGATAACAGGCCAAGCTGATCGTGGGCCAAGGTTTTTAGCTAAAACAAGAAGAGACTCTCTCTATACTGCTATTGAATTTCAAGCAGGAAAGCTACTGGATCTCTCAAATGTTCTGTCGTTGCTATTACATAAGCATTTGTGCAAATAATACTGATGTACTAGTATTGTATTTTACTGTCTGTATTGCTGCATTGGTCACTTTTGAAATGCTGCTGAATTGGTCAAGTGCTCCCGAATATTAACTTTGAATCTGTTGATAATTTTTCTACCTTATTCTGTACTGCTGAATTTTGACATGAATATCTGCCAAAAAGAATTATCGCTTTTCCCCCGCCCTCGCTGAGGTCTTTGCTTCGAATCCAGCAGAGCACATCACAATGCAATTTTTATTAACCAGGAGAAGAATCTAGTACTCCCTCCGATCCAAATTAATGTGCTTACATTTGTCTAGATTCTGACATATCTAGTCATGTTTTACTGCTAGATACATCCGAATCTAGCCAAATCCGAGAACATTAATTTGGATCAGAGGGAGTAGCTTATGCGACCCCTCTTTATCCCAGAACATTTTAATTCAGTCTTTTGGGGGTCGGGTACTGCTGACCACAGCCCAACGAAATTTTAGAAAGGAGCCCATGGAGCATAGCCGAGAACATATTAGTTCGGCCTTTTACGGGTCAGCAGACTGCTGAGCACAACCCAGTGAAATTTGAGAATGAAGCCCATGGAGCATATCCCATGGAATATAACCCAGGTAGAGCAATAGCCAAACTCTTTTTAATTCGGCCTTTTGGGCACTGCCCCCACCTCTCATAATAAAAAAACTTTGTCTACCCATGTTTTTAAGAAAATACCCCATTATGTGGCATTTTATAAATTGAGATGCCAGGAACGCTGCCCCTTTATATTGTAAAATATATAAACATAGACACACAAAATATTCTAAGAAGACTAATACAGAAGTTGTAGTATTAATAAAAGTTTAATGATATTTTTTATATAAATATCTTTGTTGTATTTGGCACTCATTTTACGTTTATTTAATTTGAAGGTCTTTTGTTCGAATCGCCTTTGTGTGTGTGCGTGTATCTTGGGTTTACATTTTTCTCCGAGCAATATCACATTACGGAGAGGCTGACATCATGGACCCACCAGCATGTAGCGTCCCTGGAGTTTGTTTTGAGGGTGGGTTCGAAAAAAGTTTATATACTTGTACAGAGAGACTCGCGTCAGGGACCCACCAGACAGAACATACAAGGCTGCATCGGGGACCCACAAGCCAGAACATGCCAGAGAGGCTCACATAAGGGCCCCAACAGTAAGACCATACACGGCTGCCACGGTGAAAACAGCGGACGCGGCCGAAAAATAAGTCCATCATACACACGTTGCACTTACAGAGAAGCTGACATGTCGACCCAGCAGGCCCAAGCATAGCCCATGAAATTAGCCTATCATCCCCAAGCATAGCCCAATACCTTTTAATTCGGCCTTTTTGTGGTCTTATGGCCACCAACCGTTGCCCATTCAATTTAGGAGTGAGCCCATGGAATATAAGCCATGACGAATAGGGCATCCGCCCCGAGTTAGCCCAGAATATTTTTAATTCGGCCTTTCTGAGCATTTTTTACTCTGAGGCTGACATCTAGGACCCGAAAAAATAATCCAACATACACACGTTTCTTTCAAATAGAGGGTGTCAGCTGGGGCCTAGCATAGACACGTTTCCTGCAGAGGTGGTTGACATCTGGGACCCAGCAAGTTTCCAAGGTCAAAACAACAGACATGGCCAAAAAAAGTCCATCATACGCACGTTTCATTTACAGAGAGGCTGATATGTGGGACCCAGCAGAGCGACCTTATACAGATGTTGCATCGAGCAACGTTGCCAGTTCGAAACAGGGAGGCGCGATCGAGAAAAAAGTTTAGCATGTACACGTTTCTTTTAATAAGAGGCTGAAATGGGGTACCCAACAACGCTACCTTATACAGATGCTGCATCGAGCAACGTAGCCAGTTCGAAACAGGGAGGCGCGAGCGAGAAAAAAGTTCAGCATGTACACATTTCTTTTAATGAGAGGCTGAAATGGGGGACCCAACAACGTGAGCAAACGGCAGATTCGTCGAGCAACGCTATCTAATTTAGAACAGGGTAGCGCAAGAGAAGAACCATCATATCGACGATTCTTCTAATGTGATGCTGACATAAGGGACCCACCAGCCTAAATAAACGGCTGATGCAGCAAGCAACCCTATCAAGTTTAGAACACGAAGGTGCGATAGAGGGTAAAAAATCCATCGTACACACGTTTCTTCTAATGACAGGATGACATGTGGGTCCCAGCATCGTGATTAAATGGTAGATGCATCGAACATCGCTATCAAGTTTGGAACAGGGTAGCGCAAGCGAAGGAAAAAATCCATCATACACATGTTTCTTCTAATGACAGGATGACATGTGGGGCTCAGGAGGTTAGTTAAACGGTAGATGCGTCGAGCAACGCTATCAACATGGAACGGGGTAGCGCCAACGAAGGAAAAAATTCCATCATACACACATTTTTTCTAATGAGAGGATGACATGTGGGTCTGATACGTCGCAAATGTATCTATAATTTTTGATGTTCCATGCTTGGTTTTTATCTACTTTCTTATGTTTTGTCCACACTTTGGAGTACTTTTTATACACTTTCTTGGACTAACCTATTAACAAGATGCCACAGTGCCAGTTGCCTGTTTTTTGCTGTTTTTGGTTCCAGGAAAGTCAAATAATGAGTATTCTCGGAATTGGACCGGACAAAAGCCAAAGTCGTTATTTTCCCAAAAGACTCACGGAGCCAGAAGACGAGACGGAGAGGGGCCACAGGGCGGCCACACCATGTGGTGGCGCGGGCTAGCCCTGGTCGCGCCACCAGGTGGTGTGGGCCCCCTGGCCACCCACCGACCTTGCCTCTTCGCCTATAAGATGCCTCCTGATGCAAAAACCCTAAATCAAAAAGCCTCTAGCCATGAAAAGTTCCACAACGCCACCACCGAAGGGGAGATTTGGGGGACAGAAAGTCTCTGTTCCGGTACCCTGCCGGGACGGGGAAGTGCCCCCGGAGCCATCTGCAACGATCTCCACCGCCATCTCCATCGTCGTTGCTGACTCCCATGATGAGGAGGGAGTAGTTCTCTCTCAAGTCTAAGGGTTCTACTGGTATCTATGTGTTCATCTCTCTCTCTATGCATGATCATATTGTGATCATGAGCTTTGTAATCAAGTAGATCTACCTTGCTACTCAAGTGCTTTAATAGATCTCTGCTCTCCCCATGTGTGTGAAAGTGACAGCGTGCACACTATGGTGGCACTTAGGCTAGAGATTATAAATACTTGGTATGAGTTATATTTGGAGTTGGACGTTTCTATGAAATTGTGGTGTTTGTTGGAACCATCTAGTGCTGAAGGTGACAGTGTGGGGTTTTCTAGATGGGAAAGGCTTACTTTGAGGTGTGCTGTTATAGCCCTACCATTGATTAGAGTGTCCAACCGGAGAGTAGTTAAGAGTAGTATCATGAAGATAATATATTTATATGAGAGTGTTGACTAGTGAAAGTATGATCCCTAGTCCTTGTTTTTAAGCATTGAAACACCGTTTGCAACTAGATCTGTTACATGTTTGCTTGTTGCCATCTTTATTTCAGTTTGCCTTTAGTCCCTTCCATGCCATCAAGCTATTTTCTGGCACCATTACCACTTATAATTATCCATACCACTTGTATTTTACTATGTCTTCGCTGAACTAGTGCACCTATACGACTGACAAGTGTATTGGGTGTGTTTGGGACACAAGAGACTTCTTGTATCTTAATTGCAGGGTTGCTTGAGAGGGGATACCTTTGACCACTTACTCCCTGAGTTCGATAAACCTTGGGTGATCCACTTAAGGGAAAACTTGCTGCTGTTCTACAAACCTCTGCACTTGGAGGCCCAACAACTGTCTACAAGAATAGAAGTGTGTAGACATCAAGCTATTTTCCGGCGCCGTTGCCGGGGAGGTAAGGTAAAAGGTACTCACATCCTCCAGTGTGAGTGCTCGAAGTTATTTCCTTTAGATTCTGCAATTTTGTCTTTTTGTTTCTTGTTTTCACTAGTTAGGCTTAATGGAAAACAACAACAAAAATAGAGAGCTTTATAGTATTTACCTTGAGTTAGGACATGAAGTGTTTGAAGAGAAAATTAGAAAAAACCTATGGAACTTTATTTGCATGCTAATAGCAATGTTATTAGTATGAATTCTTTGAACACCATTATTGCTAATGTTATGGAAAAGTCTAAGCTTGGGGAAGCTGGTTTTGATGAGTATGATATTTTTAGTCCCCCAAGCACGGAGGTGAAAATTTACTTTGATGATACTATACCTCCAATATATGATGATTACAATGATGAATATGATATTTTAAGTCCACCTACTATTGAGGAGAAAATTAATTATGATTATAATATGCCTCCTATATTTGATGATTATGGTAATGAGAACAATAATGATAGCTATTTTCTTGAATTTGCTCCCACTACAATTAATAAGAATGACTATGGTTATGTGGAGAGTAAAAATTATTATATGCATGTGGCTCATGATAAGAATGTTTTATGTGATAGTTATATTGTTAATTTTATTCATGATGCTACTGAAAGTTATTATGAGAGAGGGAAACATGGTTTTATGCATCACAATAATATTAAGTTTCCCCTCTTTTTGTTGAAAGTCTTGAAATTGCACTTATTTTGCTTTCCTATGCTTGTTGCTTTGTGCTTTCATGACTTGTTTCTTTACAAGATTCCTATGCATAGGAAGTGGGCTAGGCTTAAATGTTCTTTGAATTTGCTTCTTGATGCTCTCTTTTACTTCAATTCATATTTCTTATGTGAGCATCTTCTCAAACTATCATGCCTAACTTAAAGGCGTTAAAGAAAAGTACTTATTGGGAGATAACCCAAAAGTTTTAGTTGAGTCTTGGAAGTTATTACCTCTGTAATAACCTCTCCTTATCATTTTTGTGTGGTTTTTGTGCCAAGAGTAACCTCTAATGAGAGAGAAGTAATGCTTGGGAAAGTTGCTGCCCTGAACCAGATTTTTGTTCTCCGCTGTAAAAAATCGTGTAAATTCTCTGTACATCGGTTTGAAGCGTGAATTTTTGTGCTTCTGCCCCAGGTTGTTATCTAACTTTCATTAGTTCAACACTTTTCAGGTGTAAGGAGAGAATGATGTAATGAGATGAAGAATGGACTAAAGCTCAAGCTTGGGGATGCCACCCGTGTCACCCCAAGAAATATCCAAGAAGTACAAGCGTCAAAGCTTGGGGATGCCCAAGGCATCCCCTTCTTAATCAATAAAAATCTCAGGTTTCTTCCAAACACTTCATTTTTATTATTTCATGCACAATTGTTTTGTTCTTGGCACGTCTTCGTTTTTATTTTTGGTTTTTCGTTTGCTTGGTTTTCTTAGTTTTCTTGAATAAATTGGTTGGACCCCCTCTTTCATGCATTGGTTTTCAAATAGTTTGGTTTGGATTGGAAAAGAGTAGGAAAGTTCATGCTTAAGTGGTAAAGAGAGCTTGTTTTTGACTGTGGCCTATGCTTTGTCATGCCATGCTTGATATTGTTTTGGCTTTTTGCTTAGTATTCTTTGCTGTAGCATGACATGTTATAAACAATTGAGATTGCTTAATGTGCCTTGGAAGAATCATGCGTTGTTTTTAGCATATTAAAGCATAGTATTGTGGTATTCTCCTTTGATGCTTTATTTGGGTTAACTTGGCGCATGCTCACACCATGTTATGACTATCCCAAGTCACCATAGCCTTTATGATCCTTTAGTTTTCGACTTGTAATATCACTTTATGCTTTAATTAATAATGTTTTGTCGCTCTGCATGATTATGGCCATTATTGCTCTCTTAGTTGGTCGCTCCCAGTCTTTTGCTAGCCTCCGTAATCAAGTATGAGTCCCACTCATGCATCCAACTCCTAAAACCAAGTTATTCCAAAGAGTCCACCATACCTACCTATTAGCATTTGCTATTCCAAGTATATTCATGTTTTTATCTACCTTCCTAATTAAACTTGTTATGTGAAAATTAGTGATTAAAGCTCTCACGAACTTGATGGCACACTTTACTTTCTTGCAATTAATAAACTTGACCCATTGTGTCCATCTTTGTTGCGTATATGCTTGCGCTTTATAAGTTGAAATTAGCAGAACCATGTATCATGGGGAATGCTTTCAACATTGCACTTGTACTTTGTACCCCGTTGATATCATGTTCTTTTGCTTATGGATCCCGGTGGTGTGAACTAAAAGTGGAACTTGTAAGATCATGGAGTTTGTATGTGTGTTAGAGAAATGCCTAGGCTGCTAGCCTAAGCCATGCCTAATCATGGTGGAAACTTGCAGCATAACCATAATGAGCACTCTATGAAGCATCCTCAATAGAAACCTATGCAAATAGCAAATAAAAAGATCGCTGAGATGCTCATTGTCTGCTTGCCTTGTCATTTTGATTATGGGATAGCTCATGTATCATGTGCAAGGGGAACCCGCTGGTGGTTCTTTATGATACATATGTAATTACAATGACAAGAGCTTACTTGTGACTAAAGTTGAGTAGCAGGAGTTAAGCTTGGGGATGTTGATACGTTGCAAACGTGTCTATAATTTTTGATGTTCTGTTCTTGGTTTTTATCTACTTTCTTATGTTTCGTCCACACTTTGGAGTACTTTGTATACACTTTCTTGGACTAACCTATTAACAAGATGCCACAGTGCGAGTTGCCTATTTTCTGCTGTTTTTGGTTCTAGGAAAGTCAGAAAGTGAGTATTCTCGGAATTGGACCGGACAAAAGCCAAAGTCGTTATTTTCCCGGAAGACTCACGGAGCCAGAAGACGAGACGGAGAGGGGCCACAGGGCAGCCACACCATGTGGTGGCGCGGGCTAGCCCTGGCCGCGCCACCAGGTGGTGTGGCCCCCTGGCCTCCCACCGACCTTGCCTTTTCGCCTATAAGATGCCTCCTGATGCAAAAACCCTGAATCAAAAAGCCTCCAGCCACGAAAAGTTTCGCAGCGCCGCCGCCACCGAAGGTGAGATTCAGGGGATAGAAAGTCTCTGTTCCGGCACCCTGCCGGGATGAGGATGTGCCACCGGAGCCATCTCCATCGATCTCCACCGCCATCTCCATCGCCGTTGCTGACTCCCATGATGAGGAGTGAGTAGTTCTCTCTCAAGGCTAAGGGTTCTACCGGTAGCTATGTGTTCAGCTCTCTCTCTCTATGCATGATCATATTGTGATCATGAGCTTTGTAATCAAGTAGATCTACCTTGCTACTCAAGTGCTTTAATAGATCTCTGCTCTCCCCATGTGTGTGAAAGTGACAGCGTGCACACCATGGTGGCACTTAGGCTAGAGATTACAAATACTTGTTATGATTTATATTTGGAGTTGGACGTTTCTATGAAATTGTGGTGTTTGTTGGAACCATCTAGTGCTCAAGGTGACAGTGTTGGGTTTTCTAGATGGGAAAGGCTTACTTTGAGGTGTGTTGTTATAGCCCTACCATGGATTAGAGTGTCCAACCGGAGAGTAGTTAAGAGTAGTATCATGAAGGTAGTATATTTATATGAGAGTGTTCACTAGTGAAAGTAGGATCCCAAGGCCTTGTTTTTAAGCATTCAAACACCGTTTACAACTAGATCTGTTACATGTTTGCTTGTTGCCATCTTTATTTCAGTTTGCCTTTAGTCTCTTCCACGTCATCAAGCTATTTTCTGGTACTGTTACCACTTATAATTATCCATACCACTTGTATTTCACTATCTCTTCGCCAAACTAGTGCACCTATAAGCCTGACAAGTGTATTGGGTGTGTTGGGGACATAAGAGACTTCTTGTATCTTGATTGCAGGGTTGCTTGATAGGGGATACCTTTGACCACTTCCTCCCTGAGTTCGATAAACCTTGGGTGATCCCCTTAAGGGAAAACTTGTTGTTGTTCTACAAACCTCTGCACTTGGAGGCCCAACAACTGTCTACAAGAATATAAGTGCGTAGACATCAGGGTCCCAGGAGGTTGATTAGACGGTAGATGCATCGAGTAGTGCTATCAACTTCGGAACAGGGTAGCGCTAGCGAAGGAAAAAAATTCCATCATACACATGATCCTTGTAATGAGAGGCTGACATGTGGGACCTAGAAGCCTGACTAAACGGCAGACGCCTCGAGCTACGTTATCGAGTTCAAATTAGGGAGGCACGACCGAAAAGTATGGTCCGCTAAAGACACTGACATTCGGGACCCACACGCCTAAAAAGACTTCGGCGAGTCAACATCGCGCGAGGAAACGAAAATCTTGCTTCTGCCACGCGCTGGCCGAGCTTCCTCCATGTTTTTAGCAGATCCGTCATAGTAGAGGGCCATGAAACCGGAAAAAAAGTTTTCCATCGGCCACGGCCGAGCCGAGAATTTCGTCACAGAAGACGCGCCTTCTACGATGACCGTCGGGCCAATTCGTCGCGGAAGGAAACTTTTCTTGTAGTGTGAACCTGCGAACCCTAAATTGACAGTTAGGAAAAACATTAGGAATATATGATAGTTTGAGGATATTGTGTGTTCATGGAATGTTAATGCATTGTTCTGGGTTATACGAAAGGATAGACCTTAATTACATTTTGCATGTAGTTCCAAGTTGGCCCCGGTGAAATGGGTAGGTAGAACAATAGATGTTATGCAAATTCTCTTGGTTAGTATGCATAACTATATTTGAAACATATACCTATACACAACTGAATTAGAGATGAATACCATATTATTTGGATTACATTATATGGTCAATATCATTCATGCAACACCTCGCTATCACCTCATACCTATGTTTTTACCCACCGAAAGTTACAAGTCACTACTTCCGGTGAAAACTGGAAATCTACTGCTATTGTTCACTATTTGCTTTACTGTTTTGATTCAACTGCTATACTCACCACTTGATTATTTAGTATATTGATACACATGTGTGGTTTAGAGTGATGTATCAGTTGCTAAAGTCTGATTGATATTCTTGCATTCCCCTTGATCTGAACTATAAATTTGGATAATACTTCCCATAGAAGATTTCAGCGAACCCCTATTGACAAGGGGTAAGCTCGACAATGCCCATTATTATGGACTTTGTGTTTCAGGGAAGATAGAACGCTGGTGATTTTGTCAGCTTAACAAACAAACAAGGGAGGTTATTTACCCAGGTTCAGGCCCTTGTAGATGAAACCCTACTTCCTGCTTGTCTTCTCATATTGTCATTAGAGAGTACAAACTCATTGAGTCTACTAGATGCGATATCGCTGAGAGAGAATAGCGTGTGTATTGTAAGATTGGATGCCCTCCTCGTTGGTCCCTCCTAGCCTTTATATATGGGGAGGCTAGGTCTCGGGTACCAATACGGGTTGGTTACAAGTTAGAGTTTGTCTCTAGTCTAGTATTAGAATTTCCTTCTCTTGTATCACTAGGAGTATATGTTCTTGTAGGCTTCGTATCTGCCAAACCGTTATGGGCTTTATGGACCTTGGTATATCTTCGAGTGAGCCTTCCATCGGGTCGTACCGTATATGCCAATAGTGGGCACCCGAAGGTTTATGCCCATGCCAGTAGCCTCCGAGGCAATGTTCGAATGCTTGCGTCTGAGCATAGGCTCAAAGTCTTTTTTTAATATGCCCGGAAGGTGAACTCGAAGATTTCTTCGGATACGTGAATTTCTCGCCTGCCTTGTTTGGCTGATGCAATGGATGACATTGTCTTGTTCTTGAAGTAATGTTGGCATTTTCATCGGCTGCTCCCGATGGGAGTAACCTTTGAAGCTACACTCGGGTGGACTCAAAGTTATGCTTCTTCATTGCACATATTCTTTTTCTATCGGGTACGTGGTCAGTGCTCCTGATGGGAGTAGCCCCCGAGGCTATGTTCGGGTGCTTGCATCCGAGCATAGGCTCAGAGTTATTATTCTTGTATCTTTTCTTTTAGGTTGAATCCGTAGGAGGAATTTTCTATCGAGTAGGTGAACTGTAAGTTTAATAAGTTATTCATGGGGGATTTGGTATAACAAGTCTGGTGCATCCGACGGGTCGGGAACTAGTTAATTGCTTTTGGGCAAAGACATCGTGAACCTACTTCAAACTCGAGTCCCCGGACTCGAATTCAGTATATACTGGCATAATTCATATCGGACAACGGAGGTCTTATCGAGTACTAAATTCTAGGCTCATGTTTTATGGGTACCCAACGCGTCTATTGGGATTTTTCATCGTATTGTGGATATGTAAAATTTACTAGCAGAGCGCATTCGGGTGCGGTTACTAGGCCTCACAGGACGGATCCTCGGGTCTTGCCTTCATGTCAATAGACACGGCATTCAGACATTTTATCGCGGCAGACGCGGTTCGAGAATTCTTAATAATTTATTGACTCCATAGGAGGATTTTGCCTTTTCTATCGGATGCGCGAAGATGATCTTCATCCGAGGAGGTTCTCTACTCAAGTCTTGTTTGTAGCAATGTAAGTTTTTTTTTGTCGAATCCGTTGGAGGATGTATTTTCTATTGGGTGCGTGTCCTGTTGGGAGTAGCCCCCAAGGCTATGTTTAACTACTTGTAGTTAGGCTTAGAGAATCTCATCATCCGAGGAAGATGCTCGACTCGGGCATTGGCGTAAATTGACGCGAATGGTGTTAGTTGACTCTGTTGGAGGACCCGACAAAATAGCTTGATGTAGCCGATGTTCTTGTAAGCTATAGAAAATATAAGGAATAGTGAAGTATTTATATCTTGTAAAGAATATTTTCCTTTCAACTTTTTATAACAATTTATTGTTCTACTGGACTCGACACTTTTGCACTGTAACGCGAGATCTTTTTGTTAGCCTGGCGTCCTTACTCTCAGTACCTTGTCGACCTATCAATTAGGCTGCAACTGGGTCGAACTTCAAGGATTCAATGCTCAGGCAGAGTTAGCTACTCAGGAAGTCGCGTATGAGGTGCTTGAGTGTGCGGTGTCGATGACACTTAGGTTATTGAAAAGGGCGGAGCCCCCGAGTGTTTTGAGTGCGAGTTAAACAAAAATTAGCTTTAAGTAGAGGAAGTCTTAGCTTTATTGGTAGTTGATGTGGACGAAGTCGATGCGGCAGTAGGGTGCTAGAGGCGATGACAATAGCGGGTTGCCGCAGCCAAAGATATTAGCGCATCACCGCAGCCAAAGATTTTGGCGGGGTGCCAGAGCCGAAAATTTTGGCGGGTCACGTGGCAGAGTAAGTGCTGTCCCTGGGCGTGGAGTTAACGAGGTCGGGGTCAATGAAGTCGACGCACGGTGACGTACTCAATGTAGCCAAGGTGATGGGCGGAGTCGACGAAGTTGATGTGGCGTAGGATGCTAGAGGCGATGATGGCAGTCGGTTGCCGCAGCCGAAGATTGTAGCTGGTCGGTGCAGGCGGAGATTGTAGCGGGTTGCCACTACCAATGGTGTCAGCGTGTTACGCGGTGAATTCAGCGCAGCCCCCCACATGTAGATTTAATGTGGCCGGACGTGTATTCGAGGTCGATAGAGGCGTACGATGAACACGGAGTCGACACAGCGGACAAAAACAATGTACTGGATGGATTCGTTGCGGTGGCGGATCTTCGGGTCTTTGTCATCCGAAGTCGATGCAACTGAAACGGCGACTCGAGCCGACGCCCGGATGTCGATGTTTGTCGTTCCATCAATTTGCACATTGCACTTTGATTAATTAACCTCGTAAATATACGGATCAAATAATTAATAGACATAATAATAAGAAATAAAGAGTAGCGGAGAGAGAATATTTGCATATCGATTGTACGCCTCTTGCCCATAAAATAATATGCCTCTTTGGTTGACTTGATACAAGTCTTGGATTTTTTTTCTTCACGAGATGTGCTTGTAACGCATATGTGATCTTCATGGAAACTTTGATCCGTATACATCTTGATTTTTGTGTTGGACTCAATATATACGAATCGACTTGGTCCGTCAATCTATGCCTTTGATTTTTGTCCACATGCAGGGATGTATAACAAGGACCAAGATTCCGTGGGTTGTCTTCTTCGCGTAGAGGAGTTTGCTTGGAAGTTGTGTCTAGGTCTTCATGAATTGCTGATCAATAATTAAATTGCTCTTGGCTCATTGGGACTTCATTTCGTCACTGATAGAGGACGGGAGGTCCCTCGTGATGCTTTCTTTTTGGCTGATCCGATCAGAATACCGCCTCTTGTTTTTTCTGCTTTCCATGTACGGTCTCGTGGAAAAGTCACCTGTCGTTTTTACTCGTACTGCTTTTTTCCTTTGCACCATAGATTGCTCCTGCCGCCCTGTTTCTTCTTCCTTCCACACGGACCAGTTGATCCAATGACTCGGTGGATCGGACAATATGCATCCAATCATGTCAACGCTTGCGAGCGCGATTAATCAGCAGAGGCGATCTCGGTGTCTTCAATTTTTAGAGGGAGTCGAAGGAGATTGACGGAGCCGAAATGGATCTTACCACTTCCGCGTTGTTGCTTGGTGAAGAAGGAGCCGCTGAATTCATGACTCCAGCGGCCAGACTTTCCACAGACGGTGTCAATTGACGAGGGGTAACCTCGGCAATACCCAGTATTATGGACTTTGTGTTTTAGGGAAGAGAGAACGCTGATGATTTCATCAACTTAACAGACAAACAAGGTAGGCGATTTACTCACATTCAGGCCTTGTAGACGAAACCCTACTTATTGCTTGTCTGCTCATGTTATCATTGAAGAGTACAAACTCGTTGAGTCAACTAGATGTAATCTCGTTGAGAGAGAAAAGCGTGTGTATTGTAAGATTGGATGCCCTCCTCGTTGGCTCTTCTTAGCCTTTATATATGGGGATGCTAGGTATCGGGTACCAATACGAGTTGGTTACAAGTTAGAGTTTGTATCTAGTCTAGTATTAGACTTTCCTTGTCTTGTATCTCCAGGAGTCTGTGTTCTTGTAGGATTCATATCTTCCAAACCATCATGGGCTTTATGCATCTTGGTATATCTTCCGGTGAGCCTTCCGTCGCGCCGTACCATATATGCCAATAGTGGGAACCCAAAGGGTTATGCCCATGTCACCTACACTTGTGGGCATCAAGACATTTTCTAGCGTTGTTGGGGAGCATGGATTTATTAGTAAGACCACTTGTTATCATTTAGTTGTTGTACGTATTGGTTTCTCATTATGGGAAAGGATAAGGATGCTGCTAAGAAGGTTATTGTGCCTTCCACTACAAAGAAAGGTACGAACTTACCTTCTAGACCACACTTTTCGCCTAATGCTGCTACTACTCCTGTTACTAGAAATAAAACTACTGCTCTAGCAAGTTCACTGTTATCTAGAATTTCTACTAATATTGGTAATGATTTGTTGGATGATTGTAAGGATAAGGATGAACTTTATGATGAAAATGATATGTCATTATGGGAAACCTGATTTATCCAAGTCTTTGTCCAATGATGATATGGAATCTGAATATGATGAAGATGAACTTTATGATGAAAATGATATTGCAACTAGCTCTAAATCAACACCTTCTTCAGAATATATTGCTTTTACTAAATCTTTCATGAATATTGATTTAGATGATTTGGATAATTTTGATGCTAGCATGAATACATCACTAGGAGAGTTATTTCCTATTACTAGTAAAACTTATGCACCTGCCATATACATTAAAGATAAAGACTATAAATTCAATGTTGATTCTAAAATAATAGAAAGAGTTGAATCATTTAAGTTCTATGGTAAAGATTAGGAGTTTCTT
The DNA here is from genome assembly GCA_910589775.1 of Avena eriantha. Taxonomy (NCBI): domain Eukaryota; kingdom Viridiplantae; phylum Streptophyta; class Magnoliopsida; order Poales; family Poaceae; genus Avena; species Avena eriantha. The sequence goes on from OU342746.1 coordinate 237,844,703, forward strand.
TATGAACATTTAACCAACTTTAATGAACTAGCATGCCTATCCGGAAAAAGTGAAATCCAACAACGCTATTATTTCTTGAAATTGTTTCCTTTCTCCTTAGGAGGAAAAGCAAAAGCTTGATATTACTCATTAGCTCCCAAGTCAATCACAAGCAAAGAAGCATGCATATATTTGTTCTATAATAAGTATTTCCCTGTTGATAAAATACATGCTATGATTACTGAAATTAGTAACTTTTCACAAAGTAAGGAACAAAGTATTACTCAAGCTTGGGGGAGATATTGTGCTCTTGAAAGGAGATGACATGCTCATGGTTTTAAAGATAATGAATATCTAGACATATTCTATAATGGACTAACCAAAAGATCTAGATATTATCTAGATAGTGTTGTAGGTAATATTTCTAGGCATGTGACTATTGATGAGGCCAAGGGATTGTTAAACATTATTTCTCAAAATCATTACGATTGGCACACTGAAGAAGAATATAAAATTGAAATGATTCCTAGTAAGCGGGGTATTCTCAAGTTAACTAATTAAGTTATGAAGGAGGCTTCAAAGTCTATTAAAGAAAGAGGTATTAAAACTTCTCATTTGAAAGAGCTATCTGAAATGGGTGTTAAATTCCCTATTGATGAACCATGTTTTCCTATCCAAGTACATGTTATATCTTCTGCTGAAGGTAATGGAAAGGTATCATCTACTACTGAAATATCATATGTTGATCATTCAAATAACTTTGCTTATCATCAAAAATCTATTGAACATTATATTGAAAGGTATCTAATAGAGAACTGATACATTGCAAATGTATCTATAATTTTTGATGTTCCATGCTTGGTTTTATCCACTTTCTTGTGTTTTGTCCACACTTTGGAGTACTTTTCATATGATTTCTTGGACTAACCTATTAACAAGAGCCACAGTGCCAACTGCCTGTTTTCTGCTGTTTTTGGTTCCAGGAAAGTCAGAAAATGAATATTCTCGAAATTGGACGGGACAAAAGCCAAAGTGCCTATTTTTCTGAAAGTCATCAGATGCCAGAGTACGATACGGAGAGGGGCCAGGGGGCCACCACACCACCTGGCCGCGCGGCCCAGCCTGGCCCACGCCAGGGAGTGGTCTGGCCGCCTCCGGCACCCCCTCAGTCTCCCCTTTCACCTATAAGATGCCCTCAGGACGAAAACCCTAAGTACCTGATCAAAAATCTACGAAAGAGTCTGTAGCCGCCATCATCTCCATCCCTAGACCGGGAGGGATCTGAAGCTCTTCCCGGCACCCTGCCGGAGAGGGGAATTCACCCTGTAGGCCTTCTTCATCACCATGCAAGCCTCCAGTGTGATGCATGAGTAGTTCATCTCTGGACTATGGATCCATGTAGTAGCTAGATGGCTGGTTCTCCTCCTTTGTGCTTTCATGTCTAGATCTTGTGAGCTCCGTTCATGATCAAGATCATCTATTTGTAATTCTGCATGTTTTTTTTGCGGGGATCCGATGGATATTGAGATGCTATTTTAGATTGATTATTGATTCTATCATGTCTTTTTTATTTGTGATCTTGCATGCTTTCCGTTGTTAGTAGCTATCTTGGCCAAGTAGATGCTAGCAACTTCAAGAGTTAGTATTTATGCTCGATAGTGGGTTCATGCCTCTGGTAATCTAGGGAAGTGACAGAAATCTCTAAGGTACTAGATGTGTTGTTGCTACTAGGGAGAAAACAACAATCCTTTGTTCATAGAACAATCGTATTGTTTACATTACACGCAATTCGTAAAAGTAATAATCTGTTGCTTGCAACTTAATACTGGAGGGGGTTCGGATGATAACCTGAAGGTGGATTATTAGTCATAGATGCAGTTGGATGGCGTTCTATGTATAATGTTGTAATGCCCAATCAAGTCTCAAAGGAGTCAAGATGATTAGTATATGCATGTATTGCTTTCTCGATGTTTGTCAATTGCCCCGCTGTAATTTTTTCACCCAGCATGTTATCTATCTTAAGGAGAGCTACCTCTAGTGAACTATGGATCCCGGTCCTTTCCTTTACATATAATCTATAAACTGTTTACTGCTTTGTGTTTACTTTCTGCAAACTATTACTTCTTTCCATTCGATACGTTTAATCCTCTGTTTTCAGCAAAACACGGTGAGATGGACAACCTCATCGCAAGTTGGGGACAGAGTTCTGTGGTTGTGTTGTGCAGGTCTCCACATTGCTACTAGCACCGGTAGTGCGCCTTGCCAAGGCTCAACTAGCAACACCTTTGGGGTGTTTCCTTGCTCCTACTGGTTCGATTAAACCTTGGTTTCATAACTGAGGGAAACTTGGTGTTGTGCTCATCATACCTTCCTCTTGGGGTTCCCAACGAGCTCTACATCAACACTGAGCCATCAAGCATTTTTCTGGCGCCGTTGCCGGGGAGTCAAGGACATCTTCACAAGGGGAGTCCCTCATAACCAATCTCTTTACTTTGTTATTTTTGTTTTGCTTAGTTTCTTTTTGCTTTGTTTGCTTGTTTTGTTATCAAAAACACTAAAAAATTAGTTTTACAAGTTTGCTTTCTTATTTCAAAAACATAAAAAATTAGTTCCTTTCTTAATTGCCACTATGTCTATTGCTCCAGTCACTATGTCACCCGAGGAAATGATTTTCACTTTTAAACAAGGAATTGAGGAAAGTTTTAAGGAAGCCTGGTCTAGACTCTCTGATCTACATGAAAAAACTGAGCCTAAAATGACTCAAAGCTTGTTCCTTAGCAGGTCTTACCTTGGAATTGCTCTTTGCTATAGATATGCTTTAGATGCTATTGTGGGAGGAGATTTCCTCCAATGTAATGAGGATGATGCTGATGGGTTCGTAGCATGGAAAACAAAAAAATTCTACCGCAAGAACGAACAAAACCTAGATCTAATCTAGACAAAAGCCAAGATCTAATCTATTAGACATGAGCAACGAGATAGATGGGAACTAACCCTCGTAGATCCGAAAGCGTTAACGAGATTAGATCTCGTGGTTGATGTAGTCGATCACTTGCCGATCTCAAGATCGTGTGGACGATCCTTCCGGCATCGCGATCCAGCAGCGCTTCCGCCCTCGGTCAAGTAGACGATCCTTCCGGCGTCGCGTTCCAGCAGCGTTTCTGCCCTTGGTCAAGTAGACGATCCTTCCGGCACCGCGATTCGGCAGTGCTTCCGCAGTAGGTCACACGTGCGGAGTCGAAGCAGACCTTCCTCTCCCTGTTCCAGCGAGCAGCGGAGGTAGTAGATCTTCTCCACGGAATCCCAGCAGCACGACGGCGTGGTGGTGGTGGTGGAGTAGAGAATTCTGCAGGGCTTCGCCTATGCCTGTGCAGAAGATGGTGGAGGAGAGAGGCGGCAGAGATTGGACGTTATGAGAGCTTGGGAGGAGGGGGCGCCCCTGCCCCTCTATTTAAAGAGTGGAGGCGCCTAGGGAGGGGGAGTCCTTGTAGGACTCCCCTCCCTCTCTAGGCCGGCGGGTTGGAGGTGGGGGGAGGAGTCCTCCTCCCCCACGAATCCGTATCTTGACCCACCAGGACTCTTTGATCCCTATCTTGATTTTCAAGCAAACTCCAAGATATCTTCTAGAACCTTCCAGAACATTCTGAAACCTTCTAGAATCCTCATACAAACACTCCGGAACATTTCCTAACTCATAAAATGATCTCCTATATATGAATCTTATTCTCCGGACCATTCCGGATCTCCTCGTGATGTCCCGAATCCAATCTGAGACTCCGAACAACATTCGGTCTCCAACGCACATTCCATATCTACTTAAAACAACTTCGAACCTTAAGTGTGTCACCCTACGGTTCGTGAATATGTAGACATGATATAGACACATCTCCTATCAATAACCATCAGCGGGACCTGGAGATCCATAATGGCTCCCACATACTCAACGATGACTTTGCGATCGATTGAACCATTTACATACGAAACTAATTCCCTTTGTCTCGCGATACTATACTTATCCGAGGTTTGATCGTCGGTATCTCCATACCTAGTTCTACCTCGTTACTGATAAGTACTCTTTACTCGTTCCGTGATATGTCATCCCTTGTGACCTAGTCACATGCTTGCAAGCTAACTAGATGACATTCCACCGAGAGGGCCCAGAGCATATCTATCCGTCATATGGATGGACAAATCCCAATCTTGGTTCATGCGCTTCAACGCATACTTTCAGAATACCCAATGACACTTTTATAACCACCTAGTTACGAAGCGGCGTTTGATGTCATCAAAGTATCCATCCGGTGATGGTGATTAACATAACCTCATGGTCGAAGGAATATGTTACTATGTGTTTGAAAGCTTACAGCAATACGAACTTAATGACTTGATCTTATGCTACGCTTACTATGGGTGTGTGTCCATCACATCATTCTCCTAATGATATAACCTTGTTATTAATCACATCCTAATGTCCATGATCAGGAAACCATGATCATCAATTAATCAACAAGCTAGTTCAACAAGAGGCTTAGTAGGGACTCTTATATGTTTACAAAACACACATGTATTAGTGTTTCCTAATAATACAATTATAGCATGGGATGTAAACATTCATCATAAACACAAAGATATAATAATGATCACTTTTATTATTGCCTCTTGGGCATATCTCCAACAGTCTCCCACTTGCACTAGAGTCAATAATCTAGATTACATGGTAATATACCGAACACCCATGGCGTTTTGGTGTTGGTCATGCTTTGCCCTAGAGAGAGGTTTAGTCAACGGATCTGCCACATTCAGATCAGTGTGTACTTTGCAAATCTTTATGTCACCATCTCGGACATACTCGCGAATAGCGTGGAAACGTAGCTTGATGTGCTTCAGCTTGCTATGTGACCTTGGCTCCTGCGCATTAGCTATGGCACCTGTGTTGTCACAGTAGATGGCCATCGGGTCCAACGCACTAGGAACCACGCCGAGTTCAGTAATGAATTCCTTCATCCAAACGGCTTCTTGTGCAGCCTCCGAAGCAGCTATGTATTCCGATTCAGTTGAAGATTTCGCCACAACGCTTTGCTTCGCACTCCTCCAGCTCACTGCAGCATCATTCAAAATAAATACGTATCCCGATTGTGACTTCGAGTCATCCGGATTGGTGTTCCAACTAGCATCGGTGTAACCGTTTACAACAAGCTGTTCATCACCTCCATAAGAAAGAACCATATCCTTAGTCCTATTTAGGTACTTTAGGATATTTTTGACCGCTGTCCAGTGCTCCATTCCAGGATCACTTTGATATCTGCTAGTCAAACTAACAGCATGTGCTATATCCGGTCTTGTACACAGCATGGCATACATGATAGAACCTATGGCTGAGGCATAGGGAATATTATTCATTTTCTCTCTATCTTCTGCCGTAGCTGGACTTTGAGTTTTACTCAAGTTCTTACCTGACAACATGGGCACGAACCCTTTCTTGCTATCTTCCATTCTAAACTTCTTTAGAACTTTGTCCAAGTATGTACTTTGTGAAAGCCCTATTAGGCTTCTTGATCTATTTCTATAAATCTTGATGCCTAGAATATATGCCGCTTCGCCAAGATCCTTCATTGAAAAACTATTATTCAAATAGGTTTTGACGCTATTAAGAAGTTCTATATCATTCCCAATCAACAATATGTCATCTACATACAGTACTAGGAATGCTACAGAGCTCCCACTCACTTTCTTGTAAATACAAGCTTCTCCATAAGTTTATATAAATCCAAAGTTTTTGATTACTTTATCAAAACGTTGATTCCAACTACGGGATGCTTGCTTCAGTCCATAAATGGAGCGCTGAAGTTTGCATACCTTGTCAGCATCTTTAGGATCGACAAAACCCTTGGGTTGTACCATATACAACTCTTCCTCAATGTCACCATTAAGGAATGCCGTTTTGACATCCATCTGCCAAATCTCATAATCGAAATGTGCAGCAATTACTAACAAAATCCTTACAGACTTTAGCTTCGCTACTGGTGAGAAAGTCTCATCATAGTCAACTCCTTGAATTTGTCGGAACCCTTTCGCGAGAAGTCGAGCTTTATAGACGGTAACATTACCATCAACATCTGTTTTTCTCTTGAAAATCCATTTGTTCTCGACAGCCTTACGGCCATCTGGTAAGTCCACCAAAGTCCACACTTGGTTTTCGTACATGGATCCCATTTCGAATTTCATGGCTTCTAGCCATTTGTCGGAATCTGGGCCCACCATAGCTTCTTCATACGTCGCAGGGTCATCAGCGTTGTCCACCAACATGACGTTCAAGGCAGAGTCATACCAATCAGGAGTGGTACGAACCCTCGTTGACCTGCGAGGTTCAGTAGTAACTTTGTTCGAAGTTTCATGATCATTATCATTAGCTTCCTCTTCAATTGGTGTAGGCGGCACCAAAACATCTTCCGGTGCTGCGCTACTCTCAAATCCGAGAGAAGGTTCAATAACCTCATCGAGTTCTACTTTCCTTCCAGTCACCTCTTTCGAGAGAAACTCCTTCTCAAGAAAGGATCCATTCTTGGCAACGAAAACTTTGCCTTCGGATCTATGATAGAAGGTATACCCAATCGTTTCTTTAGGGTATCCTATGAAGACGCATTTCTCCGCTTTGGGTTCTAGTTTATCAGGTTGTAACTTCTTTACATATGCTTCGCAACCCCAAACTTTAAGGAACGACAACTTAGGTTTCTTACCAAACCACAATTCGTACGGTGTCGTTTCAACGGATTTAGATGGTGCCCTATTTAAAGTGAATGCGGCTGTCTCTAATGCATAGCCCCAAAATGATAACGGTAAATCTGTAAGAGACATCATAGACCGAACCATATCTAAGAGAGTTCGATTACGACGTTCGGACACACCATTACGCTGTGGTGTTCCCGGCGGTGTCAAATGTGAAAGTATTCCACATTTCTTCAAATGCATGCCAAACTCATAACTCAGATATTCACCTCCGCGATCAGAACGCAGAAACTTAATCTTCTTGTTACGATGATTTTCCACTTCACTTTGAAATTCCTTAAACTTCTCGAAAGTTTCAGACTTATGTTTCATGAAGTAGACATACCCATATCTACTCAAGTCATCCGTGAAAGTGAGAACATAACGATATCCACCACGCGATGCTACACTCATTGGACCGCACACATTGGTATGTATTATTTCCAATAAGTCTGTAGCTCGCTCCATTGTACCAGAGAATGGAGTCTTAGTCATTTTTCCCATTAGACATGCTTCGCATCTTTCAAGTGATTCAAAATCAAGTGATTCAAGAAGTCCGTCTGAATGGAGTTTCTTCATACGTTTCACTCCAATGTGACCAAGACGACAGTGCCACATGTATGTAGAATTATCATTCAATTTTATTCGTTTAGCATCTATGTTGTGAACATGTGTATCACTACTATCGAGATTCAGTAAGAATAAACCATTCATCTCAGGTGCATTACCATAAAAGATATTACTCATATAAATCGAACAACCTTTATTCTCAGACTTAAAAGAGTAACCGTCTCGCAATAAACAGGATCCAGATATAATGTTCATGCTTAACGCAGGCACCAAATAACAATTATTTAAATTTAAAACTAATCCCGAAGGTAGATGTAGAGGAAGCGTGCCGACGGCGATCACATCAACCTTGGAGCCATTTCCAACGCGCATCGTCACCTCGTCTCTTACCAGTCTTCGTTTATTCCGCAGCTCCTGTTTCGAGTTACAAATATGAGCAACCGAACCAGTATCAAATACCCAGGCACTACTACGATTACTAGTAAGATACACATCTATAACACATATATCAAATATACCTTTCTTCTTGATGTTGCCGTTCTTCAGATCTGCCAGGTACTTGGGGTAGTTGCGCTTCCAGTGACCAGCACCCTTGCAGTAGAAGCACTCAGTTTCAGGTTTAGGACCAGCCTTGGGCTTCTTAGCAGGTGCGGCAGCTTTCTTGCCGTCCTTCTTGAAGTTGCCCTTGTTCTTAGGCTTGCCCCGTTTCTTGAAATTGGTGGTCTTATTGACCATCAACACTTGTTGCTCCTTCTTGATCTCCACTTCAGCAGTTTTCAGCATGGATGACAGTTCAGGCAACGTCTTGTTCATGCAGTGCATGTTGTAGTTCATCACAAAGTTCTTGTAACTTGGTGGCAGTGATTGAAGGAGACGGTGAATCCCCAATTCATTAGGAATCGATATTCCCAACTCTTGGAGCTTCTTTGCGTACCCAGACATGGTGAGCACGTGCTCGCTAACAGAGCTTCCTTCTTCCATCTTACAGTTAAAGAACTTTTCGGAGGCCTCATAACTCTCCATTGCCACGTGACTCTCAAAAATTAGCCTGAGCTCCTTAATGATCTCGAACGGGTCATGGTGCTCAAAACGTTGTTGGAGCTCCGCTTCTAAACCGTACAGGATGGCACACTGAACTGTGGAGTAATGATTCTTTCGAGTGGCGAAAACATTCTTTTCGTCATCGGTGGCATTATCGGCAGGTGGGTCACCTAGCGGTGCATCGAGCACATAGGTCAACTGACCAGCCCTGAGGACGATCTTCAGTCCACGGAACCAGTCCGTGAAATTGCTTCCATTTTTTTTTTAGCTTTTCTTTCTCTAGGAACGCATTGAAATTGACGGAGGGGTTCGCCATAATCTACAACAATTTGCAAGTAGTTTAGACTAAATTTATGATAAATTGAGTTTAAATTTAATTCTTAAACTAACTAGGTGAACTCCCACTCAAAACAACATCCCTCACATTGTCTTAGTGATTACACGAACCAAGTCCACTACACCAAGTCCGATCTTCACGATAGAAGATGTAGTTTCATCGGCGAACAATCTTCATGTTCATCATATCAATTATATGACTCATGCTCTACCTTTCGGTATTCCGTGTTCCGAGACCATGTCTGTACATGCTAGGCTCATCAAGACAACCTTAGTTTCCGCATGTGCAAATCTGGCTTGCACCCGTTGTATGCACACGTAGAATCTATCACATCCGATCATCACGAGATGCTTCGAAACGACGAGTCTTAGCAACGGTGCCAACTAAGGGTGAACACTTTATTACTTGATATTTAGTGAGAGGGATCATCTTATAATGCTACCGTCGCGATCTAAGCAATACAAGATGCATAAAGGATTAACATCACAGGAAATTCATAATTAGTGTGATATGATATGGCCTTTTCTTCTTGCGCCTTTGATCTCCATCTCCAAAGCACGAACATGATCTCCATCATCACCAGCATTGCGTCAAGGTCAGTGGCGCCGCTTCATGGTTGTCCATCATCACCAGCAACTATTACAACTACTTGGAATAAAGCTATTACAAGATGAATAGACACGCAGGTCTTAACAGAATTAAAGACAACCATTAGGCTCCTGCCGGTTGCCATATTACAACAAGGATCATTGCATACATCAAATACAATCACAATCACATGATGGCCATATCACATCACAAAACCCCTGCAAAAACAAGTTAGATGCCTCTAATTTTCTTTGCAAGTTTTACGTGGTTTGGGGCTTTCGCATAAGACCGATCTTACCTACGAACAAGAACCACAACGTTGATACAAGTGTTGTCAAGATGCTCATTGTAAATCGAATCTTAACTATGGTGGGAGAGACAGACACCCGCAAAGCCACTTGTGCAAAGCAAGTTGCACGTCAAGCGTGGAGCAAGTCTCATGTGCGATGACATGTAATGTTAGCCCGAGCCGCTTCATCCCACCATGCCGCAAGATGCAAAGTACACGCTAAGACACCGACAACAAAAGCATCAATGCCCACAAAAACATTGTGTTCTACTCGTGCAACAGATCTACGCATAGATACGGCTCTGATACCACTGATGGGTTCGTAGCATGGAAAACAAAAAATTTCTACCGCAAGAACGAACAAAACCTAGATCTAATCTAGATAAAATCCAAGATCTAATCTATTAGACATGAGCAACGAGATAGATGGGAACTAACCCCCGTAGATCCGAAAGCGTTAACGAGATTAGATCTCGTGGTTGATGTAGTCGATCACTTGCCGATCTCAAGATCGTGTGGACGATCCTTCCGGCGTCGCGATCCAGCAGCGCTTCCGCCCTCGGTCAAGTAGACGATCCTTCCGGCGTCACGTTCCAGTAGCGTTTCCGCCCTTGGTCAAGTAGACGATCCTTCCGGCACCGCGATTCGGTAGCGCTTCCGCAGTAGGTCACACGTGCGGAGTCGAAGCAGACCTTCCTCTCCCCGTTACAGCGAGCAGCGGAGGTAGTAGATCTTCTCCACGGAATCCCAGCAGCACGACGGCGTGGTGGTGGTGGTGGAGTAGAGAATTCTGCAGGGCTTCGCCTATGCCTATGCAGAAGATGGTGGAGGAGAGAGGCGGCAGAGATTGGACGTTATGAGAGCTTGGGAGGAGGGGGCGCCCCTGCCCCTCTATTTAAAGAGGGGAGGCGCCTAGGGAGGGGGAGTCCTTGTAGGACTCCCCTCCCTCTCTAGGCCGGCGGATTGGAGGTGGGGGGAGGAGTCCTCCTCCCCCACGAATCCGTATCTTGACCCACCAGGACTCTTTGAGCCCTATCTTGATTTTCAAGCAAACTCAAAGATATCTTCTAGAACCTTCCGGAACATTCCGAAACCTTCTAGAATCCTTATACAAACACTTCGGAACATTTCCTAACTCATAAAATGATCTCCTATATATGAATCTTATTCTCCGGACCATTCCGGATCTCCTCGTGATGTCCCGAATCCAATCCGAGACTCCGAACAACATTCGGTCTCCAACGCACATTCCATATCTACTTAAAACAACTTCGAACCTTAAGTGTGTCACCCTACGGTTCGTGAATATGTAGACATGATAGAGAGACATCTCCTATCAATAACCATCAGCGGGACCTGGAGATCCATAATGGCTCCCACATACTCAACGATGACTTTGCGATCGATTGAACCATTTACATACGAAACTAATTCCCTTTGTCTCGCGATACTATACTTATCCGAGGTTTGATCGTCGTTATCTCCATACCTAGTTCTACCTCGTTACTGATAAGTACTCTTTACTCGTTCCGTGATATGTCATCCCTTGTGACCCAGTCACATGCTTGCAAGCTAACTAGATGACATTCCATCGAGAGGGCCCAGAGCATATCTATCCGTCATATGGATGGACAAATCCCAATCTTGGTTCATGCGCTTCAACACATACTTTCAGAATACCCAATGACACTTTTATAACCACCCAGTTACGAAGCGGCGTTTGATGTCATCAAAGTATCCATCCGGTGATGGTGATTAACATAACCTCATGGTCGAAGGAATATGTTACTATGTGTTTGAAAGCTTACAGCAATACGAACTTAATGACTTGATCTTATGCTATGCTTACTATGGGTGTGTGTCCATCACATCATTCTCCTAATGATATAACCTTGTTATTAATCACATCCTAATGTCCATGATCAGGAAACCATGATGATCAATTAATCAACAAGCTAGTTCAACAAGAGGCTTACTAGGGACTCTTATATGTTTACAAAACACACATGTATTAGTGTTTCCTAATAATACAATTATAGCATGGGATGTAAACATTCATCATAAACACAAAGATATAATAATAATCACTTTTATTATTGCCTCTTGGGCATATCTCCAACAGATGCTATTAATGCTATAAAGAAATTGATCCTCACTTACAACTTGCCTAGCCAAAGTGATATTTCTTTCGCAAGAATATTTGCTAGATTGAACACTCTTGAGACTAGCACTACTAGCTTAAAAGATTGCTATAATACGCTTAGGGAGCATCATAATTATGTTCCAATAAATTATGAACCATCAAAGTGGCTCCTTACAGTAAAGATTGAGAGAAACACTGAAACTTTTCAAGCTCGCTGTGATATCATGTCTGAATTTTGTCTTATGCCCAAAGATATTTATGAATCTTTGAATACTTGGGGGCTTACTGAAGGAGGAAAAGAAATATCTCTTGCTAATAATGCTACCATATTACCTATTGGAATAGCTGAAGGAGTGTTTACAAAGATCCTTGGGAAAATTATTTCTACTGATTATCTTGTTATTGAATGTGCAGGAAAAGGACAAATTACACTTGGAAGGTCCCTATTAGAACTCCTTGGAGCAATAATAGATGTGGGAAAGGGGACCATGCATCTTTCTTCTCGATCAAAAAATCATATTTTCCCCAAGGTTAAGAATAAAATTAAGAGAGGTAAGGGCAACAAATTTGGTCTTAATGCTTCTTCATTTGAGACACTTGATTCTTTCTTGCTTCTTATGCCTAACTTAAAGGCGTTAAAGAAAAGTACTTACTGGGAGATAACCCAAAAGTTTAAGATGAGTCTTGGAAGTTATTACTTCAGTAATAGCCAGTCCTTATCATTTTGTTTTGTTTTTTTTGCCAAGAGTAACCTCTAATGAGAGAGAAGTAATGATTGGGAAAGTTGTTGTCCCGAAATATATTTCTGTGCTTCACCGTAAAAATTCTTGTAAAATCTCTGAAAGTCTTATTGAGGCGTGAATTTTTGTGCTTCTGCCCCAGGCTGTTATCTAACTTTCTCTAGTTGAACACTTTTTGATTTGAGCAATAGAAGGTCTTCTAAAAAATTAGTCTTTGCCTGCTGGTCTGTTTTGACAGATTTCTGGCATTTTCTGCATTTGCTTGTTGTTGGTTCCTTTTTGAGTTCTTTTGGGGAATTGAGCTTTTTGAGGGAAGTGCTACAGTAGCTAGTGTTCTAATGGAAGTTTATTTGGTGTTAGAACTGAACCTTAAGACCTTTTATCTTGAGTGCACTAATGTTGCTAATAAAGATTGTGTGAAGTTTTGTATGAAGGAAAAAAATTAGGTGTATGGAAGAAATGAGTAATGAGATGAAGGATGGACCAAAGCTCAAGCTTGGGGATGCCACGCGTGTCACCTGATGGGTCAATGCACGGCGCCCAGAAAAGTGCTGGTGCGGTGTTGATGTAGAGCTCGTTGAGAACCCCAAGAGGAAGGTATGATGAGCACAGCAGCAAGTTTCCCTCAGTTATGAAACCAAGGTTTAATCGAACCAGTAGGAGCAAGGAAACACCCCAAAGGTGTTACTAGCTGAGCTTTGGCAGGGCGCACTACCGGTGCTAGTAGCAACGTGGAGACCTGCACAACACAACCACAGAACTTTGTCCCCAACTTGCGATGAGGTTGTCAATCTCACCATGTTTTGCGGAAAACAAAGGATTAAACGTATCGAATGGAAAAAAGTAAAAGTTTGCAGAAAGTAAACACAAAACAGTAAAAGATTGTAGATTGAATGTAAAAGACAAGGACCCGGATCCATAATTCACTAGAAGTGGCTCTCCTTAAGATAGATAACATGCTGGGTGAAAAAAATTACAGCGGGGCAATTGACAAACACCGAGAAAGCAATACATGCATATACTAATCATCTTGACTCCTTTGAGACTTGATTGGGCATTACAACATTATACATAGACCGCCATCCAACTACATCTATGACTAATAATCCACCTTCAGGTTATCATCCGAACCCCATCCAGTATTAAGTTGCAAGCAACAAATTATTGCTTTACGAACTGCGTGTAATGTAAACAATACGATTGTTCTATAAACAAAGGTTTGTTGTTTTATCCCTAGTAGCAATAGCACATCTAGTACCTTAGAGATTTCTGTCACTTCTCTAGATTACGAGAGGCAAGAACCCACTATCGAGCATAAATACTAACTCTTGGAGTTGCTAGCATCTACTTGGCCAAGATAGCTACTAACAACGGAAAGCATGCAAGATCACAAATAACAAAGACATGATAGAATCAATAATCAATCTGAAATAGCATCTCAATATCCATCGGATCCCCGCAAAAAAAACATGCAGAATTACAAATAGATGATCTTGATCATGAACGGAGCTCACAAGATCTAGACATGAAAGCACAAAGGAGGAGAACCAGCCATCTAGCTACTACATGGATCCATAGTCCAAGGATGAACTACTCACGCGTCACACCGGAGGCTTGCATGGTGATGAAGAAGGCCTCCGGGGTGAATTCCCCTCTTCGGCAGGGTGCCGGGAAGAGCTTCAGATCCCTCCCGATCTAGGGATGCAGATGACGGCGGCTACAGACTCTTTCGTGGATTTTTGATCGGGTCCTTAGGTTTTCGTCCCGAGGGCAATATATAGGCGGAAGGAGAGGCCGAGGGGGTGCCGGGAGCAGCCACACCACCCCCTGGCGCAGGCCAGGCCTGGCCGCGTGGCCAGGTGGTGTGGTGGCCCCTCTCCGTCTCGTATTTTGGCACTTGATGTCTTCCGGAAAAATAGGCACTTTGGCTTTTGTCCCGTCCAATTCCGAGAATATTCATTTTCTGACTTTCCTGGAACCAAAAATAGCAGAAAATAGGCAGCTGGCACTGTGGCTCTTGTTAATAGGTTAGTCCAAGAAATCATATGAAAAGTACTCCAAAGTTGGAACAAAACACAAGAAAGTGGTATAAACCAAGCATGGAACAACAAAAATTATAGATACATTTGCAATGTATCATCACCCCAAGAAATATCCAAGAAGTACAAGCGTCAAAGCTTGGGTATGCCCAAGGCATCCCCTCTTCATCAATAAAAATCCCAGGTTTCTTCCAAACGCTTCATTTTTATTGTTTCATGCGCAATTCTGTTGTTCTTGGAGCGTCTTCTTTTTCGTTTTTGTTTTGGTTTTTTGTTTGCTTGGTTTGCTTAGTTTTCTGAATAAATTGGTTGTACCCCCTCTTTCATACTTTGGTTTGCAAATAGTTTGGTTTGGTTTGGAAAAGAGTAGGAAAGTTCATGCTTATGTGGTAAAATAGCTTGTTTTTTACTATGGCCTATGCTTTGTCATGCCATGCTTGATATTGTTTTGGATTTATGATTAGTATTATTTGATGTAGCATGACTTGTTATAAACAATTGAGATTGCTTAATGTGCCTTGGATGAATCATGCGTTGTTTTAGCATATTAAAGCATAGTATAGTGGTATTCTCCTTTGATGCTTTATTTGGGTTGACTTGGCGCATGCTCACACCATGTTATGACTATCTCAAGTCACCATAGCCTTTATGATCCTTTAGTTTTCAACTTGTAGTATCACTTTATGCTTTGATCAATGATGTTTTGCCGCTCTACATGGTTATGGCCATTATTGCTCTCTTGGTTTGTCGCTCCCAGTCTTTTGCTAGCCTCCATAACCAAGTATGAGTTCCACTCATGCATGCAACTCCCTAAACCAAGTTATTCCAAAGAGTCCACCATACCTACCTACTAGCTTATGCTATTCCAAGTATATTCATGCTTTTGTTTACCTTCCAAATTAAACATGTTATGAGAAAACTAGTGATTAAAGCTCTCACGAACTTGACGGCAGACTTTACTTTTTTGCATCTAATAAACTTGAACCATTGGGTCCTTCTTTGTTGCGTATACGCTTGTGCTTTATAAGTTGAAATTAGCAGAACCATGTATCATGGGGAATGCTTTCAACATTACACTTGTACTTTGTACCCCGTTGATATCATGTTCTGTTGCTTACGGATCTCGGCGGTGTGAAATAAAGGTGGAACTTGTAAGATCATGGAGTTTGTATGTGTGTTAGAGAAACGCCTGGGCCACTAGCCTAAGACATGCCTAATCATGGTGGAAACTTGCAGCATCACCATAATGAGCACTCTATGAAGCATCCTCAATAAAAACCTATGCAAATAGCAAATAAAAAGATCGCTGAGATGCTCATTGTCTACTTGCCTTGTCATTTTGATTATGTGATAGCTCCTGTATAATGTGCAAGGGGTACCCCGTTGGTGGTTCTTTATGATACACATGTACTTAGAATGACAAGAGATTACTCGTGACTAAAGTTGAGTAGCATGAGGATCGGTCTTCGTAAGTAAGGGGCATGAGATTTCGGTTTATAACTTGTCAAGCATATCCTCTTAGTTGTGTGACTTTAACCTTGATCACCTTAAAGATGCTTATGATAGGGGCAATGAGAGCTGAAAGCTATAAGTACCATAATTTTTGGAAGCTCTTTATGAGACTTGAATCCCTACTTCCTTCTATAAAGGCCTTTCTTCCACCATTATATTGAGTCTCCACCTTCTACCTTTATGCACCTACTTTGAGAGCATAGTGGCCATTCTTAGTTCTATGTGCATTGTCCCAAGACTAGTTGATTGATGCATAACTTGATATTGCTTGTTTTAAACTATTTGTATCTAGTCACTCTTATGATCTTTGAAGGTGTCCTATGCATATATGTTTTGCTACTCTATGAGGGACAAGCTGAATACTATTATGCTATGTTTTCTTTATGTGAAACAAACAAACGTCTTGCAAAGCATTGTTATTCATGAATCTTTTGTTTGTGCGTTTTCATGTTGCATCATAGTTTCTTTGTCTTATTGCTAGAACTTTGTCTTTCATGTTCTGATTGAAGTACTATGATCCCAGCTTTGAATGTTTTACAAATACTTTGATCAAGTCTTTGATGGTGCATGTCACCTCAAAAATTATTCTTCCTTTTTATCACTTACCTACTCGAGGACGAGCAAGAGTTAAACTTGGGGATGTTGATACATTGCAAATGTATCTATAATTTTTGATGTTCCATGCTTAGTTTTATCCACTTTCTTGTGTTTTGTCCACACTTTGGAGTACTTTTCATATGATTTCTTGGACTAACCTATTAACAAGAGCCACAGTGCCAGCTGCCTGTTTTCTACTGTTTTTGGTTCCAGGAATGTCAGAAAATGAATATTCTCGGAATTGGACGGGACAAAAGCCAAAGTGCCTATTTTTCCGGAAGTCATCAGATGCCAGAGTACGAGACGGAGAGGGGCCAGGGGGCCACCACATCACATGGCCGCGTGGCCCAGCCTGGCTCGCGCCAGGGGATCGTCTGGCCGCCTCCGGCACCCCCTCGACCTCCCCTTCCGCCTATAAGATGCCCTCAGAACGAAGACCCTAAGTACCCGATCAAAAATCCACGAAAGAGTCTGTAGCCGCCGTCATCTCCATCCCTAGATCGGGAGGGATCTGAAGCTCTTCCCGGCACCCTGCCGGAGAGGGGAATTCACTCTGGAGGCCTTCTTCATCACCATGCAAGCCTCCGGTGTGATGCGTGAGTAGTTCATCTCTGGACTACGGATCCATGTAGTAGCTAGATGGCTGGTTCTCCTCCTTTGTGCTTTCATGTCTAGATCTTGTGAGCTCCGTTCATGATCAAGATCATCTATTTGTAATTCTTCATGTTGTGTTTGCGGGGATCCGATGGATATTGAGATGCTATTTCAGATTGATTATTGATTCTATCATGTCTTTGTTATTTGTGATCTTGCATGCTTTCTGTTGTTAGTAACTATCTTGGCTAAGTAGATGCTAGCAACTCCAAGAGTTAGTATTTATGCTCGATAGTGGGTTCATGCCTCTGGTAATCTAGGGAAGTGACAGAAATCTCTAAGGTACTAGATGTGATGTTGCTACTAGGGAGAAAACAACAATCCTTTGTTCATAGAACAATCGTATTGTTTACATTACATGCAATTCGTAAAGCAATAATCTGGTGCTTGCAACTTAATACTGGAGGGGGTTTGGATGATAACCTGAAGGTGGATTATTAGTCATAGATGCAGTTGGATGGCGGTCTATGTATAATGTTGTAATGCCCAATCAAGTCTCAAAGGAGTCAAGATTATTAGTATATGCATATATTGCTTTCTCGATGTTTGTCAAGTGCCCCGCTGTAATTTGTTCACCCAGCATGTTATCTATCTTAATGAGAGCCACCTCTAGTGAACTATGGATCCTGGTCTTTTTCTTTCCATACAATCTATAAACTCTTTACTGCTTTGTGTTTACTTTCTGCAAACTATTACTTATTTCCATTCGATATGTTTAATCCTTTGTTTTCAGCAAAGCATGGTGAGATTGACAACCTCATCGCAAGTTGGGGACAGAGTTCTGTGGTTGTGTTGTGCAGGTCTCCACGTTTATACTATCACCGGTAGTGCGCCCTCCCAAGGCTCAGCTAGCAACACCTTTGGGGTGTTTCCTTACTCCTACTGGTTCGATTAAACCTTGGTTTCATAACTGAGGGAAACTTGCTGCTGTGCTCATCATACCTTCCTCTTGGGGTTCCCAACAAGCTCTACATCAACACTGAGCCATCAAGAACTCTCATAAAATTAAACTCCTTCACGAAAGAGTAAATTCTTGTGTGGATTCTATTAAAATGATGAATAATGAAGTTGATCAAATGATCTCTCTTCAAAATAAATTATATGAGAAGCTTCTTGCTGAGAAGTGGCAAGTATATGGAGTTAATACTAGAGGAGGATCTAGCACTCATGATCCCGATTATCCTAAGGGACATCCAAAGAGAAAAGAGCAATATTGGTATTTCCTTTATCCCTAGGAGGAAAGGAAAAAAGCTTGGTATTACTCATTAGCTCCCAAGTCAATCACTAGAAAAGAAGCATGCATATGTTTGTTCTATATTAAGTATGTCCCTGCTAATAAAATACATGCTATGATTACTGAAATTAGTAACTTTGCACAAAGAAAGAAACAAAGTATTACTCAGCAAGCTTAGGGGAGATATTGTTCTCTTGAAAGGAGATGTCCTTCTCATGGTTTCAAAGACAATGAATTTCTTGATTTTTATAATGGACTAACCGAAAGATCCAGATCTTATCTGGATAGTGTTGTAAGTAATATTTCCAGGCACAAGACTATTGAGGAGGCCAAGGGATTGTTAAATATTATTTCTCAAAATCATTATCTCAAAATCATTATGATTCGCACATTGAAGAAGAATATAAAATTGAAATGATTCCTAATAAGAGGGGTATTCTCAAGTTAACTAATGAAGTTATGAAGGAGGCTTCAAAGTCTATTAAAGAAAGGGGTATTGAAACTTCTCATTTGAAAGAGCTATCTGAAATCGCTGTTAAATTCCCTATTGATGAACCATGTTTTTGTATCCAAGTACATGCTATATGTTCTGTGAAGGTAATAGAAATGTATCATCTACTACTAAAATATCACATGTTGATCATTCAAATGGCTTTGCTTATCATCAAAAAATCTATTGAGCATGATATTGGAAGGGATCTAATAGAGAGCTCTCATAAAATTAAACATTTTCATGAAAGAGTGAATTCTTGTGTGGATTCTATTGAAATGACTATTAAGCATTGTAAAATGATGAATAATCAAGTTGAGAAAATGATCTCTCTTCAAAATAAATTTTATGAGAAGCTTCTTGCTGAGAAGAGGCAAGTATGTGGAGTTAATACTAGGGGAGGCTCTAGCACTCAGGATCTTGATTATCCTGAGGGACACCCAAAGATAAAAGAGCAAGATGTTATTAAAAAGAAGTCTTCTGCAAGAAAATCTCCCAATGAAAGTGAAGTTAATGGGAATTCTGAAGAACAAGAAAATGTTGTATCCATTTCTAATGCTAAAACTGAAGACAATAATAATGAAGATGATGATGTGGAAGTATCTCACTCTAATGAAGGGCCACATGGAAATGGAAATGATGAAGAATCTGAGTCCATTGTAAGGGAAGATCCTCAATCTTCAAGCAACAAAAGTAAAAGTAAGAAGCCTACACCTCAACCAAAAGGTAAAGAAAGGGATCCATGGGTGTAGATACCCATACCATATCCCGAGAGATAATGAAAACTTTAGATTATGCAAGGTTTGAAAAGTTTATTGAATTGATAAAAAATTTATACTTGCAAATCCCTTTAGTTGATGCTACTAATATTCCTCCTTATTCCAAATATATGAAAGATATTTTCACTAATAAAAGAAAAATACATAATGAAGCTATCACTGCCATGCTTGCTGACTATTCCTTTAAGGGAAAGTTACCTGAAAAGCGTGGATATACATGTATTCCTACTATTCCATGTAGGAATAAAGACACATATGTTAAATATGCTTCATGTGATTTGGGTGTTGGTGTGAGTGTCATGAATTTCTTTAAATAAGAAACTAAATTTAAACAAGGTAATCCCCACTAAGGTTTCTCTTCAAATGGCTAATAAATCTAGTGTCATTCTCATTGGTATATGTGAAGATATTTCTATTATGATTACTAATGTGAAAATTCCTACAGACTATGTGATACTAGAAATGCCTGAAGATGATAACTTATCCATTATCCTTGGTAGACCTTTTGTAAATACTGCAGGGGTTGTTATTAATTGCACTGAAAGCAAAATGACATTTAATGTAAAGGGAAAGAGCATACTATATATTTCCCAAAGAAGAACTTCGGAGATCCAATAAATAAAAGTGTGAATGCCATTGAACCAAGGGTTCTTACAGTTGGAAGCATAGAAATACCAATTCCTTCTCCAAAGCCAAAGTAGAAAACAATAATGGTTGTACCATGCCAATTTATTGTGAGGTATCATGAAGATTTCTCTCATAATAATAACTAAATCATTGTTTCTATCTTTATCATAGTGCTAATGAGACTTGATCAACCTTATTGTTTCTTGTTAGAGGATTTCTTGCTAGAGATAATAATATTGCTTGCACCGGTTC
Organism: Avena eriantha; assembly: GCA_910589775.1. Classification (NCBI taxonomy): domain Eukaryota; kingdom Viridiplantae; phylum Streptophyta; class Magnoliopsida; order Poales; family Poaceae; genus Avena; species Avena eriantha. The sequence goes on from OU342746.1 coordinate 237,865,339, forward strand.
CATGATATATTTGTTGAAATGTGTTAAGCAAGGTAGAGCTCCTGATTATAATTTGGGTGTAATTATTGCAAGAACCTTGTCATTTGTTGTATCACATAATAGTAGCACACCCTTACCTGCTAGAGCCATAACTATTTTGATTTATGAGTATATCAAGTATGAAAGAGGATTTAAAAACACTTGTACTAAAATTAATGAAACTAATCTCTTGGATATGAATATGCTACATAACATGAGAATATTGAGATGGCGGAAAGATGGTATCTATATTTATCGGTTCATGGTTAAGCGTGGACGGTTTAAGTCCATGGTCCTTCCTTGTCTTGACTATTTTGATAGTCTCTCGGTCAAGTGGATAGTACCAGAATTGGAGAAGCCTTCATAGGATGATACTCCTGCACCACCTTCGTACCCATCATGGATGATAATCCAGCACCACCTGAGCACTCCGCATGGGAGGGATCCTCCTCTCAGTGGGGCAACGAGGCCGCACCACAGGAGGACACACCATGGGCGCCAGCACCCTACTACGATAATGGATCGAGTGGTTGGGGTTCACACGCGCACTACCTGGGCTACTATATTTCACCCAAGTGATGTCTACAAGTGCACAAATCGTTTGTAGCTAGTTTCAAAGTATATATATTGATCCCACAGGGAGCCCAAAGGTAAGTGTTTATGAAGGAAGTCGCTATCACACTCAAAATTGTCACAGGTCTTCGAGTGAATTGACTGAAGTGTGGAAATAAGAATGAAATTTGGATTAAACTAGATGTATTTAAATAAAACTAAAATGTAAACTTCAGGAATAAAAAGCATAAAAGTAAAGAACGATTCGATTGTTTGTGGTTTTCTGCAGATGACAAAGAAGGCACAGGGAGATACAGTTCATGGTGATACTGACTGTGCCAGGTAGACGGATGATAAGTGTAACAATTATAATGTTATAAGTATATGTGTAGGAGAGCAACCCATAATTGGCCAGAACTCCTCTTGGTAGATTTCATCCCAACTTCAATAATCCTACTAGTCTATTACCAAAACCATGGTCAGTCACTAGATGACTAAGATCCTTCAGGTTGCTTAGCAATTAAGCTGCTTGGATCAGACTAATGCAATAAGAATAGTGGTTCCTCATGATCCTCGACTCAAACTAGTTTTGTTGTGGAAATGGCCACGGCAGTCGCTGCCAATAGCAGCGATTGAGTGTTTCATGAGGAAGAGTTGGCGGCCATCTGCGGTGCGAGATGGGGGCGGATGCACATGGGTTTACGTAGGTTCGGCCCCCGGAGGGTAAAGACCTACTCCTGCTAGATTAGATTATTGGAGAACGAGTTACAGGGGTGGCGAGCTCGGCGGCTATGCAGCGAGTTGCTTGAGGGGGTGTATGATGGAACGTGAGTCTCTAGGATACCCTAGGGAGGTTTATATATGAGGCACCTCGCTAGGGTTTACAAGCTATCACCAAACAAGATAAGGATTCGGAGGTTTTGACCTAATCTGACTGGGCTTCTGTTATGCTCCTGGACCTCTAGTCGCCAGTCGTCGGGCCTCTCCTTCCATTGTAGTCCAGTCGCCATCCTCCAGGTGCACTCATAGGCCCTTCGGCCCAATCGGAACGTCCTACTGGGCATACCCCCTTTGGCATATCCCCATCAGTGGTCCCCGAGGCCATCGTTGATGCAGGCGCAGGCCTCCCTTTGGCGTTCGAAGTAGGCGAGCCCAATTTGGGCGTCCAGTCGAATCGGCGATGGACTCTATCAGAAGCAAGGAGAATTTCCCCATGTTTCGATTCGCCACCCCAATGAATGTTACCGCTACCAAGTCATCGTTCTGGCGAGTGGAAAGGCCTAGCGGGTAGCGGGTGAAATAAATGAGTTGGACCGTCAAATCCGATCAAACTATCCGTTGGAATTTCCAAAGGTAACTTCGGCGCAATTACTATGAGTAACGGCTATCCCGATTTTGGCGGGTGGCGTTCCCATATAAGGGGAGTGATGGTTCAGCTCAGCATACCTTCTCCACATTCTTCATTCTTCCTTGTTCGTGATTCCTGTGTCCAATCTCCCTGCCTACATCCTTCCGACTTGTCTTTTCCGCATCGCGCGATTCCACATCCTAATCGATGGCGCCTCCCAAAGGCTCATGGGGAAAATCCAAGTGTACCACAGCCCAGCTTAAATCCTTCGAGGACGCCGGAGTCCTCTGCAAGGGGAATTGGCGGGTTCCCCCCTCCTCCGAGACCGAGCCGAAGCTGCGACCCGGCGAATTCATCTGCTTCCCCAGCCATCTTGAGAGGGGTCTGGGATTCCCCACTTCACTCTTTTTCCGCCGCTTCTACGCGTATTACGCGATCAAGCCATCGGATCTCTGTCCGCACAGCATCGAGCAGCTGGTGATCTTTGTTGCCTTATGCGAATGCTATCTTGGCTGCAGGCCATACTTCTCGCTGTGGTTGGAGCTCTTCCACGGCCGCATTGGGCATGAGGCGTCTGGTGGTTTGATGTTGGCTGCAGGTGGCGTGACATTCCAACTAAAGCCGAAGGCCAATTTCGTCAAGCTCCTCCTACCGAAGAAGGCCGCCAGCGAGTGGAAGAAGAGTTGGTTCTACGTAAAAGAATCCACTCCCTCCGGCGAGGTGGCGCTTCCTATGTTCGTCGCCGAGAGGAGCGAGCCTCGCCAGTTGGCACCGAAGAAGCTTCACGAAGAACAGTGAATGGCCGTCGCGGAAATGATGGACCAGATCCAGAAGCTGAAGGACCAGGGGTGATTTCGATCAACCTCTACAACTGCTGGCTCGGGCGGTGCCTGGTTCCGTTGGCGGCTCGGTCGCACTAGATGTATGAATACAGCGGGAAGCATGACCCATCCTGAACCAGCAAGGAATCATGGGAGGCCAAGGACTACAAGGCCGCCCTAAAGAAGATCACCGATGCAGAGTTCACCAGCGTGGCGGTCGGGCTCGCCCCGTACACTCTTGTGAAGAATGAAGACCCCACAGTAAGTTCTCTTCCCAGTCGCTATGTTCGTACCTCAGTTCTCAGTCTCCACGTTTGGTGTTTTACTCGTGGTGGTTCTCAGCTTTTTCAGGTGTTGGAGGGCTGGCTCCCTCCGCTCGATGAAGAGGTTCCCCAGGAACTGGAGGAAGATTCTGGGGGAGAGTCTTCCGACAACGACAGGGAGGAGGAAGAGGTTCCTCCCCCAGCGCCTGTGGCTCGCAAGACCCGCATGCAGAAACAACGTGAGTTCGAGGCGAGCCGCAGCCTGGACGAGCACAACGGAGGCGACGAGGTCGCGTAGGAGCACACGTCCCGACGTATTGCTACGTCGTCGAATCCTGCATGCAAGCAGAAGTCGCCAGCGAAGAGGCCCACGTCGCCGTCCAAATCGGTGGTGGTGTTCTAGTCGGATGACGATTCCGATGATGAAGGTTCCCTCGAAGTCTCGCACAAGGCCCCAAAGGATGCAATCCCGACAAAGGGGTTGGAGGGCGAGGACACGGAGGTAGTGGTAGAGGTTCCCCTGGCGGCGATTGCGCCGACAGCCTCGGGGGTTCCAAGCCAAGAAGCGGCTGAGGCGATGGCGTCCAAGTTGCCGTAGCCATCAAGGGTGGCCGCGTCAGAGCCGGAGATCCCGGCGACTGTGGCTTCATCATCGAGGAAGCCCGCGGTTTCGTGGGCTTCAGACGTCTTCGAGAGGGGGCTCACCCACAAGTTGGGTCCCGAGTTGGACAAGCCTGCCCACATCAGCACCGGGCTTCGCGTCCTCCCGGTCGCTAAGTGAGTACTGCTCCTTCATCCCGATTCGCCTCGCTCTTTTTGTATTATTGTTATATTGATTGTGGGAACCCGTGCAGGTCGGGGGCCAAGAAGATTGGCCGTCCTTCGGTGGCTAAGGTTCGACCGTCCGCCCCCATAGGAGAGGGTGACCTCCCTAAGAAGAGGAAGACCGCCGGAGATGTCACGACCACGGAGGTCGTGAAAAGGCAGAAGGGGGTGCCAACGACACCACAGCCAAAGACAGCGCCGCGGAGCCAGATGCTGCATCAGTCGCTGAAGAGGTGGTGGCGGCGCGATCGGAACCAGTCACGACTGCGTCCGTGCCGGAGGCGCCGGCCCTGACAACAAGTGCCCCCGCCAGAGCGTCTCCGCAGACACCCAGTCTCTGCAGAGTCCAGAGATCATAGATACGGACATTGGGTCCCATCGTGGGTGCACTTCCTTCACGATCCCATCGACTGACGCCGGCAAACTTCACAGGATGCTTGGCGCTGCTATTCAGGTATGTCCAGTCCCCGAGTTCCTAGTCGCTGAATTTCAGCGGCTGGGAACTGAACTTCTTGCTCCTCTCCAGTCCCCGAATTCCTAGTCGCTGAATTTTGGCAGCTAGGAATTGAGTTTTCTTTCTCCTTCTCCAGTCCCCGAATTCCTAGCCGCTGAATTTCAGCGGCTAGGAATTGAGTTTCTTTGTCCTTCTCCAGTCCCCGAGTTCTTGGTCGCTGAATTTCAGCAGCTGGGAACTGGGTTTTGGTTTTATCAGATGCTGAGGTGTGTTGTTTGTTTGCAGGGATTGCAACGGGAGTCTACCAATCGGCAGGCCACGAGAGAGTGCTTGGAGCGTGACTTGCGCGAAGCACAAGAGGCGAACCAGTGGCTTCAGAAAACTATTGGTGAGTATCTGTTTGTCTTTCTTTTCCTCTGTCGGGTGTGATCTAGTGGTGTACAACATGCTGATGGTTTCTCTTGCAGATGGTTTCCCGGCTATGATTTCCAAGGCCCATGAGGGGTATGTTCCAGTCGCCGAGCTAGACGCGGCGAATGGACGAATGGCCTCCCTGGTCCAGGACTTGGAGGAGGCGAAAGCGGCCTCAATCTCTTCCAAGGAGTGAGCGAAGGCTGCCATTGCTGCGGCTGAGGAAGAGCGCAAAGCCACGGATTCCATCATCGTGGGGCTGCACAACGAGCAAACCGCCTTGGAAAAGCACATCACGGAGAACTGCCACAAACTCCTTGGTGAGTCTCCGTCTTTGCCTGACCCGTTTGTCGAGTCCCTGATTTAAGGGTTTCATATGTTCACTGACACCTGACTTCGCAGCTGTGGTAGGCCAAAGCGATCCAGTGGTGCAGACCTACAATGCCTCGCAGTGCGTGACTGCCGTGGTGAACGCGGCCACGGCCTCGGCGTTGTGCGTCCAAGCGGCTCTTCAGGGCATGTCCCCCACCGAAGTTATTCCTAGGGGGCTTACGGAGGTGTGGCACTATTTGGAGGAGGTGCCTGCTGCCATGGAGTGGATGGCATGCTCAGCGTTCAGGCGTGGGGCCACCAAAACGTTGACCTTAGGTCTCACCCACTTCCCCGACGACTTCGACCTCGACGACGTGACGAGTGGCTATCCATCGGTGACTGGCACGGTGGATATGTCAGAGGTGCTGAAGCTGACCGCGAAGGCCGCCCCTTACGCTGATCGGGTCTTGGCGATGGGGGATCTGCTGCCGTACCAGGAGACGGTGTTGGCGCTAGGCGACCCTGAGCCGGAGCATCGCGACATGAAGTCGGAGCAGCCCTTCCGGTCGTCGTTATCGAAGTCGCTGACGACGTACCCGACGTACCCGTGGCAGCCTTTTGTTCGTGTCAAGGGGGTGGCGCTGCTTCTTCATTAGGGCCTGTGGAGTAGACAATGTAGTTGTCCAATTTGTGATGTATGCCAAGTGGCGAATGCTGTAAAATATTTTGTAATATATGCCAAGGGGAGTTAATCGACTCGTATTGCGACTAGGATTGTGTGGTGTGTTTGTTTTTGGTTGAGCGAGTCCCCGAGCGCGTCCTCCCTTTAATGGGGTATAACTCGATTGTATACTTTCGTGTATTGTTTTGGTTATGCAATGTTTTTATCTCTCGCGTCTTCTGAGTGGCGAGTCCCTGAGCGTGAGTAGGATTGACTTGTAAGCGAGTCCCCGAGCATGGTGCCCGACCACATTGGTCATGTTCCTGTTGCAGGTTTTGAATGCGTTGTTTGTAACGCGTCTCCTCCCCTGGCCCGGAGAGCCAGTCGCTTGGCGAGTCCTAGGCAGCTCTCTTACTTGGTGTGTTCCCGAGCCACGTGGTGGTTCCCGTTTTGCGGAGTCCCCGTGCGTGGTACTTAACCGTTCGAGCCGCTTTGCATGAGGATGGGAGGGACAGGTCGTTGTGAGAAGCGTGTACCGGTTGTCTTGGCCCGGTGGGCTAGTCGGGCTAGGCGACTCCAATGGCGGCTCCAGGTTGGCGTTTTCGTGGACGACCCAAGGCCCGAATATTTCCGGTTCCCTTGTGCCGCACTACTTAGTCGTGTCGGTCGCTCGACCAGAGGCTGACTTCCGTAAGTAGCGTATTGCTAGTATGTATGAGTGTGAGTGGCACAATAATATGGCGAGTGGACACAATTTGTGCGATCCGGATGAATTTCATTATATATGCTAGCGGAGTACAATGTGAGGTTCTAAGTATAGAACTTTCTGAGGAGGTTTACATTCCATGGCCTCCCGACCTCCAGTTGGCCGTCACCCCCGTATGTCGATGAGGTAGTAGGCATCATTGCCAAGGACTCGGCCTATGGCGAACGGCCCCTCCCATGGGGGGAGAGTTTGTGCATGCCCTTCTTGTCTTGGGCCAATCGTAGGATCAGGTCGCCTTCCTGGAAGGTGCGAGTGCGCACTCGGCGGCTGTGGTAACGGCGGAGTCCTTGCTGGTATATGGTGGTGCGGGAGCGAGCCAGGTCGCGTGCCTCGTCAAGTTGATTGATGCTGTCTTGGCGGGCGACCTCGTTGGCCGCCTCGACGTAGTTGGTGACTCGAGGTGAGTCGTGCTCCAGGTTAGTTGGCATTACGGCCTCGGCGTCATATACCATGAAGAAGGGCGTGAACCCGGTGGAGCGATTGACGGAGGTGCGGATCCTCCATATCATAGAGGGGAGCTCGTCTACCCAGCATCCTGGGGTGCGCTCGAGGGGCACCTGGAGTCGCGGCTTGAGCCCGTGGAGGACGCTCTGGTTGGCGCGTTCTGCTTGGCCATTTGACTCCGGGTGGGCGACTGATGCGAGGTCGAGTCGTATGCCATGTTCTTCACAGAATTCCGCCATGGCCCCTTTGGCGAAGTTGGTGCCATTGTCTGTGATGATGTTGTGCGGGTAGCCGTACCGGTATATGAGCTCGCGTAGGAACTTGGTGGCCGTCTTGCCGTCGCACTTTTTTATTGGCTTGGCCTTGACCCATTTGGTGAACTTGTCGACTGCGACCAGGAGGTGAGTGAAGCTAGACGGGGCCTTCTTGAACGGGCCTACCATGTCCATGCCCCATACGGCGAATGGTCACGTGATGGGGATGGTCTTGAGTGCCGAGCCAGGGAGGTGTGTCTGGTGGGCGTACTTCTGGCACCCGACGCATCGTTGGACGATGTTGGTGGCGTCGGCATGTGCGGTGAGCCAATAGAAACCGTGCCGCATGGCCTTGGCGACTAGCGACTTGGCACCGGCATGATGGCCGCAGTCGCCAGCATGAATGTCCTGGAGGATCTTGCGGCCTTCTTCTGGCTGTACGCAGCACTGGAACACGCTGGTCACCCTGCGTTTGTGGAGCTCGCCGTTGATGATGACGAAGGATTTGCAGCGGCGCACGATCATTCGCGCCTCCGTCTCATTGCTTGGTAGGAGTTTGTGTTCCAACAAGGCGATGTATGGTGCTGTCCAGTCGCTAGGTTCCACATCCATGGCAACTAAGGCCGGTTCTGGTTGCAGTGGGATCCCGATGTCGATCTCTTTTGGTGGGCTGACCGACGGTTTGTGGATGATGTCGATGAAGACGCCTACTGGTGGCGCTTGTTGGGTCGATCCGATGCGGGAGAGGGCGTCTGCCTCCTCATTTTTGCGTCTGTCGATCCACTCGATGGAGTAGCCGTCGAAGTGTCCTCCCAACTGGTCGATAGCTTGGCGGTACACGATCATTGTTGGGGAGACGGCGTCGCACGTCCCGGTGACTAGGTCGGAGTCGCCATAGCATCGTAGGCGGTTGACGTTCATCTCCTTAGCGGCTCTCATGCCGTGAAGGAGGGCCTCATATTCTGCCATGTTGTTTGTGCAGGGCTTGCAGTTGAGGTGAAGCACATAGCGGAGCTTGTCTCCTTTGGGAGAGGTCAGTATGACCCCAGCCCCTACGCCATCGGCGTTCTTGGAGCCGTCAAAATGGAGCGACCAGTAGTGGAGGTACAGGAGCTTCTCTGACTGCCGTGCTTCTTCCCAATCTGCAAGGAAATCAGCCAGGGCTTGTGACTTGATCGCTTTGCGGGGCTCGTATTTGATGTTGTGGACACCGATTTAGACGACCCACCTGGTGACTCGCCCGGTCGCCTCGCGATTGCGTATGATGTCTTGCAAGGGCGCGGAGGAGACCACCGTGATTGGGTGCTCATGGAAGTAGTGTGGGAGTCACCGATGTGCTTGGAATACCGCGTACACCAGTTTTTGGTATTGCGGGTAGTGTTGTCGTGAGTCTGTTAGGACTTCGCTGATGTAGTAGACGGGGCGCTATATGGGGCGCTCCTTGCCCTCTTCCGGTTGTTCGACGACCATAACGACGCTGACGACTCGAGTAGAGGCCGTGATGTAAACGAGCATTGGCTCTTTGTCGAGTGGAGCAGCGAGAAGTGGGGCCGCGAGTAGCACTTCTTTGAGCGCTCTGAGTGCGTCGTCGACCTCCGCATCCCATTGGAACGTGAGGTTCTTGCGCATCAGGCGGTAGAGGGGCATTACCTTCTCGCCTAGTCGAGGGATGAAGCGGCTGAGGGCCGCGACTCGCCCTACAACGTTTGGACGTCACGCGGGCACTCGGGTTTCCCGAGTCGCGCGATTGTGTCGATCTTGGTGGGGTTGGCTTCAATGCCTCGCTTGGAGACTACATATCCCAGGAGTTATCCGGTGGGGACGCCGAAGGTGCATTTTCCGGGGTTCAGCTTGATGTTGTACCTCCGCAGGTTTGCGAAGGTTTCGGCTAGGTCAGCGAGAAGGTCATCCTTGCGGGTGGATTTTACCACCACGTCGTCGATGTAGACGTGAATGTTGCGGCCAATTTGGCTCGCTATACACTCCTGCATGCACCTCTGGTATGTGGCGCCTACGTTCTTGAGGCCGAACGTCATGGCCGTGTAGCAGAATGCGCCAAATGGCATAATGAACACCGTCTTCTCCTCATCCTCGACTGCCATTTTGATCTGGTTGTAACCAGAGTAAGCGTCGAGGAAGCACAGCGACTCTGATCCCGCGGTCGAGTCGATGATCTGATCGATGCGCGGTAGGACGAACTCCTCCTTCGGGCAGGCGCTGTTGAGGTTGGTGTAGTCGATGCACATTCTCCATGTGTTGTTCTTTGTTAGAACTAGGACTGGGTTTGCCAGCCACTTGGAGTATTTGATTGGCCGGATGAAGCCTGCAGCTAGCAGGCGCTGAACTTCTTCGGCGATTGCTCGACGGCACTCTTCATTGAAGGGTCGTAGCGACTGCTTTACTGGTCGCACTTTGGGGTCGGCGTTGAGTTTGTACTCAGCGAGTTCTCTCGGGACACCTGACATGTCAGATGGCTTCCATGCGAAGATGTCGCGGTTCTCACGGAGGAACCCGATGAGCGTGCTTTCCTATGCGGGGCTCATGTGCGCCCCAATGGTGACCGTCTGGCTAGAGTCGCCTGGGACGAGCTCGACGGTGCGGGTGTGCGTGGTCGCCTCGAACGTGGAGTTCGCGGCGATTTGTTTCTTCAGGATGGTGGGGTCGTCCTTGTTGATGTTGCCCGCGTATGTCGCAAGCTCCTCCGTGTGGTCGGTCTCCGCGGCGATGATGGCGTCGGCGAGCTCGGCGCCTTTGTCCTCGCATTCCACGGCCATGTCGGGGTCGCCGTGGACGGTGATGATGCCGCTTGGCCCGGGGAGCTTCATCATGTTGTAGGCATAGTGTAGGGTCGCCATGAACTTTGCGAATGCCTGGCGGCCCAGGACGCAGTGGTCGGGGCAGCGGAAGTTCACCAGCTCGAACACGATCCTTTCCGTGCGGTAGTTTGCCGGAGTGCCGAAGGTAACTGGCAGCATCACTTTCCCGATCGGGTACGCCTTCCGACCGGGGACGCTGTCGTGGAAGGTCGTCAGTGTTGGCTCAATGGCTGCTTCTGGGAGCTGGAGCCTCTTGAATGTGTCTAGGTACAAGATGTTGATGGAGCTCCCACCATCCATTAGTGTCTTGGGCAGCCAGTAGTCGGCCACCTTGGGCCTGACTACCAGGGCCACTCGCCCTGGGTATTCGATCCTTGGCACATGGTCCTAGCGACTCCAGGTGATGCTCTGCTCTGACCAGTTGAGGAAGCGAGGGATGTCGACTTGTATCACCGCGTTGACGGCGACCGCGCGGGCGAGCACCTTTTTCTCGCGTTTGGTGCCGAGTCCGGTGAAGGTGCGTAGCGAGCCGACAGCGGTGCCGAAGCCGCCACCATTCCCGTTGTCCTGAGGTGGGTTATTATTGGGGTCCTCCCTTGCTCGTCTCGCCTTCTCAATATCTTTGAGAGAGTGGCAATCAGCGGTGGTGTGGGTGGCGGGTTTTCCCTCCCTGCTATGGTAGATGCAGGGCTGATTGAGCAGGGCAGCGGGGTCGAATTTCGACCTCGTCGCGTTGTTGGCGCGGTAGTTCCTGCTGTCTCGGTAGTTTCCTCCATCGCGGCGGTAGTTCTTGGAGTCGCGCTGGCCGTAGCTGGCGTTGGCGACGAAGAAGACTCGTCCGTCCATGCGGCGCTTGCCGGTGATGCGGGTGTTGCTTTAGCGCATGTCGCGTAGGCGCCCACTGTCATGGATGCTGGTGCGGTGTCTTCCTCCCGACCCGTTGTCAGAGTCTTGGTTGGGGTCCTCCTCCGCATAGCGCTTGGCGATTTCGAGGAGGTCGGGGATGTTGTCGAGCGTCCAGTAGACCCTCTTGATCTTGGCGACCAGGGGTTCGTACCAGCACGCGTTCTTGAAACAGTGTATCGCCGTATCTAGGTGGATGCCGGAGGCGTTTATCCATAGTTCTTGCCATCTTTGGATCCAACGGCGAGTCGACTCGCGTTGTCCCTGGATGCATCGCTCCAGGTCCTCTATGGTGGTGGCGCGGGTGTAGGAGCCCTTGAAGTGCCTAACGAAGGCGTCCCACATTTCTTCCCAAGAATAGATGCTGTCGGCGGGGAGCGTGTTGATCCATTGTCGGGTCGCACCCTCCATCATCAGGGGGAGGTAGCGAGCGGTGAGCAGGTCGGTGTGGCCTGCGATTCCCATTGCCATGAGGTATGTGTCCAGCCAGACAGCGGGATCGTACATCGGGTCGTACTTTTTGATCTCCTTGGGGGCTTTGAAGTTGGCGGGGTATTTTTCCTCGCGAATCATGGGCCCAAAGCATTGCGGCCCGACTCGACTGAGGGAGCCTCTTGGTTCTGGGTCGCCGCGGTTGGTGAGGGTGTGCCTCAGGTCGTTAGGCTGGCGCGACCGCCACACCTGGTTGTTGATGATATTTGTTCGGGCGTCGAGGGGCTGCCCGTTGGCGGCGACCGTGTTATTCGCCGGTCGCGGCTCGTTGGTTGACAACGCGGGATTGGCGGCCCATGGCTGGTTCGCCAGGGGCTAGGGTGGTGGACAAACTAATGCGTTGGCCACGGTGGGGTGGCCGCTTGATGCCGCCCTACTTGCTGATGAACGGGAGTACATCCGCCCCCGCGGGTCGACTCCCGTGGCTTGTTGCTCGACGGCCCTAACGAGTAGGGCCTTGGTGTATTGGATCTGTAGCGCGCCGTCGCCTTGGACGTAGAGGTTGGCGATCGCGGCGTCGGCCGCGACGACATTGTCCATCGGGGTGGAGTATAATGGTAGCCCGTTGGCATCGCGGGCTTGAGGTGAGATGATGATCCGCGGTTGGTCCAGCGGGGGCGCGCGGCCCATGGGTGGTGGAGGGGCTCCGGTTGCCGGTGCGCCAAGTGGTGGTCTCGCGGGATTGCTTCTGCCCGGCGATGCGTTCTCGAAGTATTCACGCTCGGCGGCGCGTGCGGGGTCGCTTTCATCGTTGAAGTTCAGGACGCGGCCCTGGACGTTGGAGTTCAGGCGGGTCCTGATGCGGCGCTGGTGATAGAGCGATAGCTCCCGTGTCGTTTCCCGTTCGAGGCGGTATTTCTCGCGCTCGGCGAGTTTGTTGCGTTGTGCCTCCACGAGCCACAGGCGGGCTTCCTCCACCTCCGTGGCCGTCGAAGTCGGCGGGATCGGCGTGACGAATGGATCTGGCGGGGCGGCCGTGCTGTCCGCCATGTAGATCGCGTTGAAGCGATTGGATCTGGCGTGAAAATCCTTGGGCGACTCCGAGCCGGAATCGGAGTCGAAGATCCCCAGGATGGAGGAGTCCTCGAAGTCCTCGGGGCTGGAGATCCGCGTGATGGAGTCCTCCCGTGACGCGGTGGTGATGGATCCGTCGACCGAGGCAGGGGCCGCGGAGTCGGCATCGTCGTTTAGGGCGTCGTCGTTGGTGGCGGCGTTAGTCTCGGCCGCGTCGCTAGCGGCCGAGTCGTACTTGGTGACGAGGCTCCTGATGGAGCGGACCTGCTCCTCCGAGAGCAGATCGCGGTGCGGCGGCGATCCACCGACAATCACCGTTGCGGCTGGGTCGACCGCGCTGGTGAAGCCGACGAAGAGGTTGATGGAGCCGACCGGCATCACCGTGCCGTGAGTGATCGGATGTGATGCTGGGATGTAGCTGCTGGGCAGGATCTGTAAGATCCCGCCGATGGCGATCATGCGGCCGGTGGCGAGCGGCCGATCGATCGGTGAGTAGGGTCTCGCCGCAGAACTCAGGCGAGTCCCGCTATGCCCCAAGGTGGGCGCCACTGTCGTGGAAATGGCCACGGCAGTCGCTGCCACTGGCAGCGATTGAGTGTTTCGTGAGGAAGAGTTGGCGGCCATCCGCGGTGCGATATGGGGGCTGATGCACATGGGTTTACCCAGGTTCGGCCCCCTGGAGGGTAAAGACCTACTCCTGCTAGATTAGATTATTGGAGAGCATGTTACAGGGGTGGCGAGCTAGGCGGCTATGCAGCGAGTCGCTTGAGGGGGTGTATGACGGAACGTGAGTCTCTAGGATACCCTAGGGAGGTTTATATATGAGGCACCTCGCTAGGGTTTACAAGCTATCACCGAACAAGATAAGGATTCGGAGGTTTTGACCTAATCTGACTGGGCTTCTGTTATGCTCCTGGGCCTCCAGTCGCCAGTCGCCGGGCCTCTCCTTATGTTGTAGTCCAGTCGCCATCCTCCAGGCACACTCACAGGCCCTTCGGCCCAAATGGAACGTCCTACTGGGCATACCCCCTTTGGCATATCCCCATCAAGTTTCCCAATGATATCCCTGTGTCACTCGGGAGTCGCCGGTCTGCTAGCAAACAAGATCCTATCTATGTAGAACAAATCATCATGTTGTCTGGGCCCTTAATTGGACAACAAGCATTAGGCATCCCACAGATAGTCAAGCACACATAATATAGTAATTAAAATCAATCACAAACTAATGGAGAATATATGGAGGCACATCACATCTCACCAGTCCCTTACATCTCCCATGCCCAATGAACTTACTCACACATGAGAGAAGAAAGCATCATCGATATAATTAAATAAAGGGAGTTCTTCTCGATATTACCGTGGAGATCCACAATAAGAATAGAAAGTAATCCGACACAATTCAAGATAAGAAGAAACAATCTCAAACCCTAATCTTGCAAAGTGAAGAAATCTATCTTTCTCTCAAGTACAAGTTATGTATATGAGGGTGTGATGGCTAGGAGGTCGACGATCATGGAGTGAGATGAAGAACATGTTCCCCTTCTTCTTCGGATATCTTCTTTCTCCTTTCTGGATGGGATGGCGACTGCTATGTTATGATTTCACGTCTCGCCTCTTCATGAAAGTTGTCCCTTTTGACAAGACGAAGGCGGCGGAAACTATGCAGCGGGAACTATACGGTTGGAATAATATTCTTGCTGTATAGTGATACGTTGCAAACGTATCTATAATTTTTTATGTTCCATGCTTGGTTTTTATCTACTTTCTTATGTTTTTCCCACACTTTGGAGTATTTTTATACACTTTCTTGGACTAACCTTTTAACAAGATGCCATAGTGCCAGTTGCCCGTTTTATGCTATTTTTGGTTCCAGAAAAGTCAGAAAATGAATATTCTCAGAATTGGACGGGACAAAAGCCAAAGTCGATATTTTACCGGAACACTCACAGAGCCAAAAGACGAGACGGAGAGGGGCCAGGGGCTGGCCACACCATGTGGTGGCACGGGCTAGCCCTGGCCGTGCCACCAGGTGGTGTGGGCCCCTCCAGCCTCCACCGACCTTGCCTCTTCGCCTATAAGAAGCCTCCCGAGACAAAAACCCTAAGTCGTCTAGTCCCTAGCCACGAAAAGTTCCGCAGCACTGCCGCCACCGAAGGGGAGATTCGGGGGACAGAAAGTCTCTGTTCCGACACCCTGCTGGGATGGGGAAGTGTCCCCGAAGCCATCTCCATCGACTGCACCACCATCTCCATCGCCGTTGCTGATTCCCATGATGATGATGGAGTAGTTCTTCCTCGAGGCTAAGGGTTCTACCGGTAGCTATGTGTTCATCTCTCTCTCTCTATGCATGATCATATTGTGATCATGAACTTTGTAATCAAGTAGATCTACCATGCTACTCAAGTGCTTTTATAGATCTCTGCTCTCCCCATGTGTGTGAAAGTGACAGCATGCACACCATGGTGGCACTTAGGATAGAGATTACAAATACTTGTTATGAGTTATATTTGGAGTTGGATGTTTCTATGAAATTGTGGTGTTTGTTGGAACCATCTAGTGCTCAAGGTGACAGTGTGGGGTTATCTAGATGGGAAAGGCTTACTTTGAGGTGTGCTGTTATAGCCCTACCATGGATTAGAGCGTCCAACCAGATAGTAGTTCAGAGTTGTATCACAAAGAGAAGATATTTATATGAGAGTGTTCACTAGTGTAAGTATGATCCCTAGGCCTTGTTTATAAACATTGAAACACCGTTTGCAATTAGATCTGCTACATGTTTGCTTGCTTCCATCTTTATTTCAGTTTGCCTTTAGTCTCTTCCACACCATCAAGCTATTTTCTGGCACCGTTGTCTTATATCCATACCACTTGTATTTCACTATCTCTTCGCCGAACTAGTGCACCTATACACCTGACAAGTGTATTGGGTGTGTTGCGGACACAAGAGACTTCTTGTATCTTGATTGCAGGGTTGCTTGAGAGGGATACCTTTGACCACTTCCTCCCTGAGTTCGATAAACCTTGGGTGATCCACTTAAGGGAAACTTGCTGCTGTTCTACAAACCTCTGCACTTGGAGGCTCAACAACTGTCTACAAGAATAGAAGTGCGTAGACATCAAGCTATTTTTTGGCGCCATTGTCGGGGATCGAAGGTGAAAGGTACTCACATCCTCCGGTGTGTGTGCTCGAAGTTATTTCCTTTAGATTCTGCAATTTTGTCTTTTTGTTTCTTGTTTTATTTTCACTAGTTAGGCTTACTGGAAAACAACAACAAAATTAGAGAGCTTTATAGTATTTATCTTGAGTTAGGACATGAAGTGTTTGAAGAGAAAATTTAAAAACCTATGGAACTTTATTTGGATGCTAATATCAATGTTACTAGTATGAATTCTTTGAACACCATTATTGCTAATGCTATGGAAAAGTCTAAGCTTGGGGAAGCTGGTTCTGATGAGCATGATATTTTTAGTCCCCCAAGCATAGAGGAGAAAATTTACTTTGATGATACTATGCCTCTAACATATGATGATTACAATGATGAATATGATATTTTCAGTCCACCTACTATTGAGGAGAAAATTAATTATGATTACAATATGCCTCCTATATTTGATGCTTATGGTGATGAGAATAATAATTATAGCTATTTTGTTGAATTTGCTCCCACTACGATTAATAAGAATGACTATGCTTATATGGAGAGTAATAATTATTTTATGCATGTGGCTCATGATAAGAATGTTTTATGTGATAGTTATATTGTTAATTTTATTCATGATGCTACTGAAAGTTATTATGAGAGAGGGAAACTTGGTTTTATGTATCACAACAATATTAAGTTTCCCCTCTTTATGTTGAAAGTCTTGAAGTTGCACTTGTTTTGCTTTCCTATGCTTGTTGCTTTGTGCTTTTATGACTTGTTTCTTTACAAGACTCCTATGCTTAGGAAGTGGGTTAGACTTAAATGTGCTTTGAATTTGCTTCTTGGTGCTCTCTTTTACTTCAATTCATATTTCTTATGTGAGCATCTTCTCAAACTATCATGCCTAACTTAAGGGAGTTAAAGAAAAGTACTTATTGGGAGATAACCCAAAAGTTTTAGATGAGTCTTGGAAGTTATTACCTCTGTAATAACCGCCCCTTATCCTTTTTATTTGCTTTTTATGCCAAGAGTAACCTCTAATGAGAGAGAACTAATGCTCGGGAAAGTTGTTGTCCCGAAACAGATTTTTGTGCTTCAATGTAAAAATTCGTGTAAAATCTCTGTACATCGTTTTGAGGCGCGAATTTTTGTGATTCTGCCCTAGGTTGTTATCTAAATTTAGTTAGTTTAACACGTTTCTATTTGAGCAATAGAAGGTCTTCGATAAAATTGGTTTTTACCTGCTGGTCTGTTTTGACAGATTTCTGCCATTATTTGCAATTGCTTCTTATTGGTTCCTTTTTGAGTTCTTTTGGGGAATTGAGCTTTTTGAGGGAAGTTGCTACAGTAGCTTGTGTTTTAATGGAAGTTTTATTGGTGCTGAAACTGAACCTAAAGACTTATTATCTTGAGTTCACTAATGTTGCTAATAAAGATTGTGTGAAGTTTTGTATGAAGAAAAAATTTCAGGTGTATGGAGAGAATGATGTAATGAGATGAAGAATGGACTAAAGCTCAAGCTTGGGGATGCCACCCCGTGTCACCCCAAGAAATATTCAAGAGGTACAAGCGTCAAATCTTGGGGATGCCCAAGGCATCCCCTTCTTCATTAATAAAAATCCCAGGTTTCTTCCAAACACTTCATTTTTATTGTTTCATGCACAGTTGTGTTGTTCTTGGAGTGTCTTCTTTTTCGTTTTAGTTTTGGTTTCTTGTTTGCTTGGTTTTCTTAGTTTGCTGAATAAATTGGTTGGACCCCCTCTTTCATACATTGGTTTTCAAATAGTTTTGTCTGGATTGGAAAAGAGTAGGAAAGTTCATGCTTAAGTGGTAAAAAGGAGCTTGTTTTTGACTGTGGCCTATGCTTTGTCATGCCATGCTTGATATTGTTTTTGGCTTTATGCTTAGTGATTTTTGCTGTAGCGTGACATGTTATAAACAATTGAGATTGCTTAATGTGCCTTGAAAGAATCATGCGTTGTTTTAACATATTAAAGCATAGTATTGTGGTATTCTCCTTTGATGCTTATTTGGGTCGACTTGGCGCATGCTCACACCATGTTATGACTATCCCAAGTCACCATAGCCTTGATGATCATTTAGTTTTCGATTTGTAATATGACTTTATGCTTTAATTAATAATGTTTTGTCGCTTTGCATGATTATGGCCATTATTGCTCTCTTAGTTGGTCGCTCCTAGTCTTTTGCTAGCCTCCACAACCAAGTATGAGTCCCACTCATGCATCCAACTCCAAATAAAACCAAGTTATTCCAAAGAGTCCACCATACCTACCTATTAGCATTTGCTATTCCAAGTATATTCATGTTTTTATCTACCTTCTGAATTAAACTTGTTATGTGAAAACTAGTGATTAAAGCTCTCACGAACTTGATGGCACACTTTACTTTTCTTGCACTTAATAAACTTGAACCATTGTGTCATCTATGTTGTATATGCTTGCACTTATATGTTGGAGATTAGCAGAACCATGCTATCATGGGGAACACTTTCTACATTGCACTTGTACTTTGTACCTAGTTGATATCATGTTCTTTTGTCTACGGATGTCGTCGGTGTGAAATGAAAGGGGAACTCGTCAGTCCATGGAGTTATGTATGTGTGTTAGAGAAATGCCTGGGCCGCCGGTCTAATCCATGTTGTCATGGTCGAAACCTGCAGCGTAACCATAATGAGCTGTCTATGAAGCATTCTTCTTATAAAAAAGAGATAGAGATTGATAAAAAGAGAAAACGAAAAGAAAAAAGAGATATGAGAAAAGAGGAAAGAGAGAAAAAAGCACCATTTTCCCATGGTAAATAAGAAGATTGTTGAGATGCTCGTTGTCTGCTTGCCTTGTCATTTTGATATGGGGATTCTTCCGTATCATCGGGCAAGGGGTACCCTGTTGGCGGTTCTCTATGATACACATGTACTTAATATGACAAGAACTTACCGGTAACTAAACTTGAGTAGCATGAGGAGCGACCCTCGTATTCAAGGGACATGAGATTTCCAACATATACTTTGTCAAGCATATACTCCATAGTTTGTTCACTTTAACCTTGATCACTTCAAGATGCTTATGATAGGGGCAATGAGAGTTGAAAGCTAAGAAGTACCATAATTTTTGGAATCTCTTTATGAAACTTGAATCCCTACTTCGTTCTATGAAGGCCTTTCTTTTACTTTTATGTTGAGTCTCCACCTTCTATCTTTATGCATCTACTTTGAGAGCATAGTGGCCATTCTTAGTTCTATGTGCATTGTCCCAAGACTTGTTGATTGATGCATAATTTTGATATTGCTTGTTCTTAAACTATTTGTATCTAGTCACCCTTATGAACTTTGAAGGTGTCCTATGCATTTATGTTTTGCTACTCTATGAGGGACAAGCTGAATGCCACTATGATATGTTTTCTTTATGCGAAACGAACAAACGTCTTGCAAAGCATTGTTATTAATGAATATTTTGTTTGTGCCTTTTCATGTTGCAACATAGTTTCTATGTCTTATTGCTAGAACTTTATCTTTCATGCTATATTGAAGTACTATGATCCCAGCTATCCATGTTTTACAAATACTTTGATCAAGTTTATGATGGTGCATGTCACCTATTATTCTTTCTTTTTATCACTTACCTACTCGAGGACAAGCAGGAGTTAATCTTGGGGATGTTGATACGTTGCAAACATATCTATAATTTTTGATGTTCCATGCTAGGGTTTTATCTACTTTCTTATGTTTTGCCCACACTTTGGAGTATTGTATACACTTTCTTGGACTAACCTATTAACAAGATGCCATAGTGCCAGTTGCCTATTTTCTGCTATTTTTGGTTCCAGAGAAGTCAAAAAATGAATATTCTCGGAATTGGACGCGACAAAAGCCAAAGTCGATATTTTACCGGAAGACTCACGGAGCCAGAAGACGAGACGGAGAGGGCTAGGGGCTGGCCACACCATGTGTTGGTGCGGGCTAGCCCTGGCCGCGCCACCAGGTGGTGTGGGCCCCTCTGGCCTCCATCGACCTTGCCTCTTCGCCTATAAGAAGCCTCTCGAGACAAAAACCCTAAATCTTCTAGCCCCCAGCCACGAAAACTTCCACAGCGCCGCTGCCACCGAAGGGGAGATTCAGAGGACTGAAAGTCTCTTTTCTGGCACCGTGCCGGGACGAGAAAGTGCCCCCGGAGCCATCTCCATCGACTCCACCGCCATCTCCATCATCGTTGCTGATTCCCATGATGATGGAGTAGTTCTTCCTCGGGGCTAAGGGTTCTACCGGTAGCTATGTGTTCATATCTCTCTATGCATGATCATATTGTGATCGTGAGCTTTGTAATCAAGTAGATCTACCTTGCTACTCAAGTGCTTTAATAGATCTCTGCTCTCCCCATGTGTGTGAAAGTGACAGCGTGCACACCATGGTGGCACTTAGGCTAGAGATTACAAATACTTGTTATGAGTTATATTTGGAGTTGGATGTTTCTATGAAATTGTGGTGTTTGTTGGAACCATCTAGTGCTCAAGGTGATAGTCTGGGGTTATCTAGATGGGAAAGGCTTACTTTGTGGTGTGCTGTTATAGCCCTACCATGGATTAGAGTGTCCAACCGGAGAGTAGTTCAGAGTAGTATCATAAAGAGAAGATATTTATATGAGAGTGTTCACTAGTGAAAGTATGATCCCTAGGCCTTGTTTCTAAACATTGAAACACCGTTTGCAATTAGATATGTTACATGTTTGCTTGCTTCTATCTTTATTTCAGTTTGCCTTTAGTCTCTTCCACGCCATCAAGCTATTTTATGCACCATTGTCTTATATCCATACCACTTGTATTTCACTATCTGTTCGCCGAACTAGTGCACCTATACACCTGACAAGTGTATTGGGTGTGTTGGGGACACAAGAGACTTCTTATATCTTGATTGCAGGGTTGCTTGAGAGGGATACCTTTGACCACTTCCTCCCTGAGTTCAATAAACCTTGGGTGATCCACTTAAGGGAAACTTGCTGCAGTTGTACAAACCTCTGCACTTGGAGGCCCAACAACTATCTACAAGAATAGAAGTGCGTAGACATCATATAGTTGCTCGTTAGAGCTACCATATGCCTCCCTTGATTACTTCAAAAATAGACTTGCTTGTTTTTGCCTGAATATTGTGCTTCTCTTGTTCAAACCTTCTATTGATGTTTCGTACCTGAAACACACATTAAAAACCAAGTTTTCTTTGCTACCGAAGTATTAGCATTAGGTAAAGCTAGAAAACGATCAAATCCAGAAGAAAACCATCAAAAATATGTCGAATCTCACAACTATCACCAAGATTGGGGGATTATGATTTCCTCCATTCCTTTTAATTGTTTATATCATACTTGTATTGTCTAAGTTGTATTTTCATTGTCTAAAAATTGAAAACCACGGAAATATTTTCGATTTTGATAAGCATGCTAGAAGGAGTTGCAGAAATCTGCATCATGTTGTTCACTATTTTATTTTTCATATTTTTCTATAAATTTGATTATGCTGAAATTTCTACATAGTCTGTAACTTTACACCCCCCATATGCACAAAAATTGGAAAAAAATCCTGGGATATTTAAGTACATCAAAACTAGGATGCATCGCTACAGTAATTGTTGATATATTTTGATTTTCATCACTAAAAGTGACTAGTTGAATTTAAGAATGATCCCCAATGAACCTAATTATGATATATGTATTGCAGCCACTATGAATAATCATTTTTACACTCTTTTATAAGATTTATTTGATGAAAAGCTTGTAGTACATTTGATTAAAACTGTTGGAAAGGAAGTCCTGAATAAACCAAGTTATACTCTTTTGACTCAATTCTATATGTGAGTGTATTGTGCAGTTTAAGTTGGGAGAGGAAGAACAACAATGATAAATCAACATGTATGGATTGATAAAAAAGGTATAACAGCTTTGCTATATTTGTGTGTGCAATTTAACAATAAGAAGTGCTTGTGCATGGCTTCATTAATACTTAGGGAAGTGGTAATGGATGTTCGTTTTGCATATGTCCATATACAATGATGCAACTGAGATGCTATTTAGTAACATTGTTTAGCCTTGATTGAAATATAGTAGTTCTAAACAAAGGTATATGCATCCCATTATGCTTTTTATTGTGAATGTGGCACATATTCAATGATGAATATTTATATTCCTAGGTGTCTTTGAAATATAAGGATCGATGTTCGTATGACAGTTAAGTCTTTAAAATGGTGAATCTCATCATAGAGTCATATATAAGTCATTTGATAGTATCTTTAGTTGACAACTCAGCCTTATTGCTAGCCTTTAAACTAATTCCGCTAACATTGCCATCATTGTGTTGGTGGGCAAATACCCGTAAGCCAAATTCCTAAAATAAAGAGAATAAACCCAATGAGTTTGCTATTACAATATGGTTGAAATATGTAAAGTGCAAAACAAAATGAAATATGAAAATGATGCAAATTTACATTTCTCTTAAAGGGAAAAAATTCCTGCCACTCATCTAAGGTGCTAAGATTATAAGCAGGTGCATATCCTGCCTCCTTTCCTTCTTAAAGTTGTCAACTAAAGATACTAGATACTTACTCCTGTATGAATCTTTTATGAGTGTTTAAATGTTGAAAGACCAGAAGGGTACAACATCACCTAAGTGTTTAGTTTGCAATGCAAGCATGGTGAATTATAAGTCAAACAATTGAAAGAATCAAAGGTCTCAGAAACCTTACGCATGGTTCAAATAAAAGCGATGTGAGAAATTTGTTCATTGCCACTACCAATTGATCTTTCCTAAATAGTGTTGTCATATATAACCTTCCTTAAAACATGTATACACATTTGAACACCGATAGAATGAACATCTGATAATACTTTGCTATTCATTAATAGAGACATGTTCTGAATACTTGTTGTTATTAAATTGTCTTGCATGCATAGAGCAAATTTCTTGTCAAAGTCTTTTATCGCTTATACACTATGTTTGAGTTGTTTGGGGATAAACAACGAGCTAAGCTTGGGGGAGCTGATACATCCCAAATGTATCTACTTTTTCAAGTACTTTGCTCAATGATTTGCTCCAGAATCTCACCATACCTGAATAAAATTGTTGAATCTGACACTACTTTTAGCAAAAATCTTCTTTTTGTCTGTTTTCAAAGGAAACAAAATCAAAGAACAATACCTCACAAGTTTTTCACTGGAACAAGGACCCTGGATCTTTGGAATCACACAAAAGGAGCCAAGAGGCCCAAAAGAATCCTGGTGGTGCGTGCACCCACCTGGGTCGCGCCACCTAGGCCATTTTGCCCGTAGAGCATCGTCTCGTCGTGTCCTTACGTGCACCCCCTTATATACATGAAAAACCTAGTTACCCAGAGGCACGAAGCTTTTCACAAAACAGAGTGCCACCATATCCACGATCTTTGTGTTGGGAGCCAGATTGGTCCTGCTCTCCATGCTAAAGAGGGGGATTTAGATGCCTCCTTCATCACCATCATCACCAACGCCATCCCCAACAACCATGTTCTCACTCTCCATCATCATGTGTGAGTAGTTCTCTGTAGGCATGTGAGGTGGATGTGGTTTGGATGAGATTGATCATGTAATCATCCATATGTATCGAGATTTTATGTATTTTTATCTTGAGGATATTCTTGCATGAGTGTTGATGCCCTTTGCTATGTTTAATGCTTATTACTAGGGCCTGAGTGACATGATTTTTGTACTAATATTTTATTGTCCTATCATATATATATGTTTGGTATCTATCTGCAAAGTGTATTGCCTATTATTATGTTGAACCTATGAATCCTAAAGTGACAGTTAGGGAAAATAATGGGAATATATGATATTTTGAGAATATTGTGTGTTCATGGAATACTAATGCATTGTTCCGGGCTATTCAGAAGGATATACCTTAATTACCCATAGTTTCAAGTTGGCCCCGGAGAAATGGGCAGGTAGGATAATAGATGTTATATAAATTCTCTTGGTTAGTACATATAACTATATTTGGAACACATACGTACACAGAAATGAATTAGAGATGAATACCATGTTATTTGGATTACATTATATGGTCAATATCATTCATGCAACACCCCGCTATCACCTCATGCCTACACTTTTAGCCACTGAAAGTTACAACTCACTATTTCAGGTAAAAACTAGAAATCTGCTGCTATTTTTCACTATTTGCTTTACTGCTTTGATTCAACTACTATAATCAACACTTGCTTCTTGAGTATATTGATACACAGGTGTGGTTGAAAGTGATGTCTCAGTTGCTAAAGTCTTATAAATATTCTTGTTTCTCTTGAGTCAAACTATAAATTTGGGTAATCTTTCCTATCGAAGATTTCAGTGATCCCTTATAGTTGTGGGCATCACTCCCCCGTATACCTCCCGAGCTTTAATGACAACAATCTGCGAAACACGGGTACCCTTCTCACCACGGAAAACAATCCCATAGTTAGACGCAACCTCGCCCAGATGGGCCAAAGGGATTGAAGCTAATAGTGAGTATCTGGAATCGGAATGAACAATAGTACAAGGTTCTAAAGGGAATATGCCTGAGAGGGAATAATAAAGTGGTTATTATCTTATTCCTTGTTTATGATAAATGTTTATTTTGCATGCTATAATTGTATTAACTGGAGACATTAATACATGTGTGTTTAATAAACAAATAAAGGGTTCCTAGTAATGTCTCTCTTATAAACTAGCTCATTGATTAACAAGATGATCAAGGTTTCATGATCATGGACATTGGATGTTGTTAATAATAAGGTCACAGCATTGGTGAATGATGTGATGAACATTCATTCGAAGTATAACATTACGATCAAAGTTATTATGTTTATATTGCTATAACATCATACGAAGTAATCTTAGTCCTTAGACCATGAGATCATGTTAATTACTAACACCGGAAGAGTACTTTGATAACATCAAACGTCACACCGTAACAGGGTGACTATAAATGTGGGTTTGGGTACTCTGAAAGTGTTATGTTGAGGCTCATGGATCAAGAGTGGAATTTGTCCATCCCGATGACGGATAGATATACTCTGGGCCCTCTCGGTGATATCACATTGAGATAGCTTGCAATCAAGTGATGTGATCACTAGAATGTTATATCACGGAAACAAGAAAAGAGTGCATGTCGGTAACGAGATCAAACCAGGTATGGAGATACCGATGATCAAATCTTGGACATGTAATATATCGCGAGACAAAGGGATTTAGTTACGATGTTAAAGGCGGTTCACACGATCACTAGAGTCATCGTTGAATGTGTGGGCGTCAGTACGGATCTCTAGGTCTAGCTGCTGATTATTGATCGGAGAAAGGTCTCGATCATGTCTGCATTATTCACAAACTGTAGGATGACACACTTAATGGATACCGACACCATTTGGAGCAAATATGTTTCATATAAAGATTTTAGAAAGCGCTGGAATCATTTCGATGGAAACCAGAATTGTTTCGGGTGAAATTGTAGAAACTGGTTCTGCATGTGATATTGGAATGTTGTAGGGGGTTTTATGTGAATGTTTGTTAATTAATGTAATTAACAAAATTCTGAATAAAATAAATAAAATAGTTTTATTAAATAAGAGATACATTAATTTTGATGGAAAATTAATGCATGTGTGAGTGGACTTTCGAGTGGAGGTCTTTTATGTGAGTGGGTGCTCCACCCACATGAATGAGGAAGAGGTGGGGGCACCCACCATGGCTGCCACGCCATGGCCCTTGGTTGCCCCCTCCTCCTATAAAAGGCACCCCTCTCACTCCATCTCACTTACACCTCCTCGTGAAGGATCTCTCTCCCCCTCGAGAAATTATTCCCCATGGTCTCGGATTAGCGAGATACATGTTTCCGGTGGCTTTATCTGGAAAGGAGTTGCTGCTTTCGCTGCTTTGCTGGAGCAAGGGATGGAGGTTGTCGGGGGTACCGGACGTGTCTACGATCATGGATGCACCACTTCTTTGCGGTGCTGGACTTGGTGGTGCTGGACCTGCTGGACTTGGTGGTGCTAGACCTGCTGGACTCGCTAGACTTCATCACGATCTTGAGATCGTCAAGTGTATGACTACATCAACCCCGAAATCAATTTCATTAACAATGATTTGTCTATCTTCAAGGGTATGTTCTCTATGGATGTATATGCACCCGTTGATTGTATCTAGGTAGATAGATCTTGGTGCTTAGATGTTCACATCATAGGAATTTTTTGTTTTCTATGCTGCGAACCCAATAGTGGTATTAGAGCCTGGTCTATGTGTAGATGATTTGCACGGATAGTACACATAAGAGTATGTGGGTGATGATGATCATTTTATTGCATCGTCTATGTATTTTGGATATTGGTGGCATAGTGGGATGAAGCGACCAGGACTAACTTTACATGTCCTTGCACATGAGACCCGTTCCACACTTGACATGCAACTAGTTTTGCATAAGTGGCTAGCGAGTGTATGTCTCTCCTACTATAGTCAATATCTGATTTATAATGAGTTGCTAATAATTTGGTTATCATCGTTGTTGTTCCATATTCGTAGGTAAGACCGGTTCTATCTTCGAAAGCCCTAAGCCACGTAAAACTTGCAATGGATAAATTAGAAGCGTCTAGTTTAGATTGTTGCTAGGCTGGTGTCATGATATGGTAATGTTGTAAGTTGATGTATAGCTGATACTCTTACAACACACCTAAACGTGTAAGTTCCATAGACCCTGGCCTTACACACAAAGGAATGATAAAGATCATACCACGATGCACATGCTAGTGATCAAGTGCAAGAACCATATCATCTCACTTTATGCATATGATGTTTGCATCTTATATTGCTTGTTTGGCATTTTATTAGCATTATAAGATGATCCCTCATTTAGATATCAAGATAAAAATGTGGTCTTCCTTAAGTACACACCGTTTTATGTTTCGTCGCTTCAAGACATCACGTGATGATCGGGTGTACTTGAATCCACGTTCATACAACGGGTGTAAGACAATTTTACACACACAAGTACTAATGTTCTTACTTGGCGAGCCTAGGATGTACATACATGGCCTCGGAACACGGACCGAAAGGTTAAGCATGAGTCATATGGTAGATATGATGCCCATATAGATGCTCGCCTTTGAAGCTACACCGACTCACATGATGATCGGACTTGGTGTAGTGGATTTGGTTCATGTAATCACCAAAACAACTCGAGGGATGTTGGTCTTGAGTGGGAGTTCATTTGTAATTTGGATTAGTCAAACTCAATTTATCATAAACTAACATTTAAGTGAATTTGCAAAGTTTGTTGTAGTCATTAGCATCTGTTTACTACTTAATTTATGCTTAGTTTTAATTGAGATAATATAACTATAGAATTCTGGATATTTACTTTACGAACTGGTATCGTATTTTTTGAGTGTCAATCTAAAGTATAGAAGTCCTATTGCAAACTTTTAGCAAACTCCATTTACTCAATGAAGTTTAATAAGTAGTATTAAATCAAGAGTAATAATTCCAGTGTTAGTATCTAAAGTATCATGTTTGCCTCCATGATTCTTGATATTCAATAGGGTTGTTTTAATATCGAGGTTATCTGGGAGCTGAAAGAATTGTTTCAGAATCCATCATGTGTGGAAGATATTGTGATATCTTAAAAAATGTTTATGGTTGCAATATGATAGAGTATAATTTGGCAAAATACATGTTCTCATATCATATGAGAATTTGCGAAGATTGGAGACGCTAGATGTCCTAATCTCCCAAAAAAGTTTTGGGAACTGACATTATACTCACGGTTTGTCCTTATGGCCTATAGTAGCTTGATCATGAAAGTTTTCATGATAAGGATGAATAGAAGATGTAAGTAAAATGTTTACTACACTAATAGATTACTAAAGAATGAATTTTTGAAAGCACGCCAAACATTTGATGATGGTGATCAAGTTCAAAGTGCAAGTCTAAAGGTATTAGTATTTGACTGTACACGATTTGCACTATGTGTCATGTATATGGCACAACTATTGTTGTTGATAGATTCTTTTAAAAGAAAAGGAAATGTTAAAAGAGAATCTATAAAACACTTGGCAGAAAAGAAAAGACTAGAAATGTCCAGCTAAGGTATATAGATGATATACATGTTATGGTTATATTCTTTCCTTGTTAAACAATGTGGTTCTTTGGTATTGGATACCGAATTGGTTGGTGTGAAATGTCACACAAAACAACACAATTCATGAACTACAATGGCCTAAGTAACTAGCAAGATAATATGTGATGATGTTCATCGAAAACAAATAAAGTGTTATTATGTTTCTTGTCATGGTGGTGGCACGACAGATTCCATGGATAGGCTAAAGATGGGGCCAATGAGCACTAGGGGAATCAAGGGAGGTAAAGCGTGGTGATTCCACGCACAGATGTTGTTGTATTTCCTCTATTAATGGTGGTTACAAGTGTTCCTCGAGCTGTTCGCGAGAAGGAGACAATGTCTCTTACCCCCCACAACCTAGCTCTAGGCTTCTACCTTAGACCAAGAAAATGATCCCTCCTCCTCTATGGAGGCCCCTGTGATCCTTATATAGGGGAGCCCGGGTTACAAGATTAGGGCACACGTGGCAGCATATTCCTCGAATATTCCCCTAGGTTAAAGCTAGATGCTTCTTTATTCACTTTAACGGTTGGTCCGGACTATGGACGTAACCCTCTGCGTAATCCATTTAAGCGTCACCAGACACGGGCTACGTCAACCAACACTGCTCGCGTCATCTTAGTCACCCTGCCCCGTTGGTCCTTCCCTCTTCTTTGCTTTGATCACGCTACAGCTAGCAAAGGCCACCTTTTGACTAGCGGGAGATTCCTTCCTCCTCTTGGAAGCCAAGTGGTAGTCTGGCTAGCACATGGCTAACCCGGCTACGAGGGTACCTGCGTAATAGATAGACAAACATGGTCAACATATATTTTATGCCGGTCGGGTTAATGCTAGGGAGCTTCCCCATGTGCCGGGTTACTCCGTAAGTCGGCCTGCCTTGAGGTGACCCTGCCTGCACTTGCTTTGACCGTGTCGTACCTCGGCTAACTCAGCCTATATACCCCGGCGTGACCCTACCCGGGGGTATCCCCCAACATTAGTCCCCGAAGCTGGTGCGGTCTTAGCAACTTTAGTTGTTACGGCCATAGAAAGTTCTCTTATCCAGATCTTTGCCTCTTCGGCCGAGTTATCCTGTAACCCGGACTTTTTACTTCTATGTTCCCTTGGCTCATTCCGAGTTCTTTCTCGCTAGCTAGGTCTTTGCTCACATATCCTGGTTACCTTTCCTTCTCTCATACGCTTCCCCACATCCTACATGGAGTGTAATCATCACTTTGCCTCATTTTAAGGGCCATGCATGTTTACTGTGCCGGTTACAGTAGTAATGTCAGGAATAACTGCTCCGCACGTCCTGTCGTAGTAGCGCCTCGTTAACCATAACACCACATCACATCATGGGATCTTTTTCTCCTTATGCCCTTTGCTGTGGCGCGCACTTGATTGGTCGATTGTGCCACATACACGGCCACAACATGCGGTTGGGTTGCCGCAAAGGATCCCACTACTTGCCTGCATTGCGTGGTTAAATAGGGGAAATGGGCCATCTTGGGGGATTTCCCCACACTTAGCGCCACCCTTCCTTTCTTCTTCTCCGCTGCGACGCCTCCGCCGCCTCTGCCGCCAACGCTTATGCCCTAGTGCTGCGCTGCCATAGCTACGCCCATCTGCACCTTGCGACTGCGTCGCCACCCACGCTCAAGCTCTTCGCCATGGGCCCCTGCGCTTTGAGGCTTCCCGTGACCGGCTACCTCTATTCGGACTTTGTCCTTGAGGAGCTCGACCCCGCCATGACTGAGGAAGAGGCTGCTATGGTCGCTCAGCAAGAGGAGGAAGACGAGGCCCACGAGCGCGGCGGCTGGGACGGTGCCTTCGTCTGTCTAGATGACATAGACTGGCTATACGCCATGCACCGCATCCCCGCGGGTGTCGCCTTCCGCCTTGTCACCGATGAGATTTCTCCCTCTCCAAATCCATGGGAGTTTGTTGTCTTTCTTTCCCACTTCCAACGCGGCTTCGGCCTTCCCGTTTCTAATTTCTTATTCGATTTTATTTCCACCTATCAATTGCAACCACATCATCTCCCTGCCAATGCCATTACATCCCTCTCCTCTTTTGCCTCTGGCATAGAGGGGTACCTCGGCCTCTGGCCCTCCAAGGAGATGTGGATCAAGTTCTTTGGTCTGCGAAAGAATGTTGTCCCGGACCCGCACCTTACTCCGGCTCAGAAACACTTGACCCAATGCGATGGAGCCTCCATATCTCCCCACAAGAACTCCGCGTTTCCCCAGGTCACCGGGCTCGAGTCTTGCAAAGGCTGGGCCCGAACCTTCTTCTACGTCCGGAACACCATGGACGAGGACTTGATCCGGCTCCTTCCCTTCAAGCTCGGAGTCCCAGACACCTCTCTTTGGGAGAGCATTCCGAAGCGACCCATGGCTCTGGCGAATCTGGTTGACCGCCGGATCAAGCAGCTGCTCAAGGAGAAGCTGGGGGAGGATAGCAAGATCACCTTCGTTCAGAGCTGGGTATCCCCCTGCATAAGCGCGCCCACAAGATCTGCTACTTGAGCGGCCCCCTCGATCCCCACCGGACTTCCTCTTTTGAGTTCAATAAATCGGCGGTGTTCTGCCGGGTCAAGGCCATCTTCAACATGGAGAAGGAGTTCTCCGAGGCTTGGGAATGGGGGCTTTGACCCTATACCCGGGCCAATCCTCCTCCAAAGGTAAATTTTTCTCTTACTGTTTTTCCAGATCTCCTTGGTATGTTGGACAACTTTTTTTAACTCAATGATGTCTACGCACTTCTATTCTTGTAGACAGTTGTTGGGCCTCCAAGTGCAGAGGTTTGTAGAACAGCAGCAAGTTTCCCTTAAGTGGATTACCCAAGGTTTATCAAACTCAGGGAGGAAGTGGTCAAAGGTATCCCTCTGAAGCAACCCTGCAATCAAGATACAAGAAGTCTCTTATGTCCCCAACACACCCAATACACTTGTCAGGTGTATAGGTGCACTAGTTCGCCGAAGAGATAGTGAAATACAAGTGGTATGGATAATTATAAGTGGTAACGGTACCAGAAAATAGCTTTGATCGCGCATGGTTGACGGGTAGGAAGAGACTAAAGGCAATCTGAAATAAAGATGGAAGCAAGCAAACATGTAACAGTCTAGTTGCAAACGGTGTTTCAATGCTTAGAAATAAGGCCTAGGGATCATACTTTCGCTAGTGAATAGTCTCGTATAAATATCTTCTCTTCATGATACTACTCTGAACTACTCTCCGGTTGGACACTCTAATCCATGGTAGGGCTATAATAGCACTCCTCAAAGTTCACATTCCCCATCTAGATAACCCCACACTGTCACCTTGAGCGCTAGATGGTTCCGACAAACACCACAATTTCATAGAGACATCCAACTCCAAATATAACTCATAACAAGTATTTATAATCTCTAGCCTAAGTGCCACACGGCGTGCACACTGTCAACTTCACACACGTGGGGAGAGCAGAGATCTATTAAAGCACTTGAGTAGCAAGGTAGATCTACTTGATTACAAAGCTCGTGATCACAATATGATCACGCATAGAGAGAGAGAGATGAACACATAGCTACCGGTAGAACCCTTAGCCAAGAGGAAGAACTACTCCCTCGTCATCATGGGAATCAACAACTGCGATGGAGATGGTGGTGCAGTCGATGGAGATGGCTCCGGGAGCAATTCCCCATCCCGGCAGAGTGCCAGAACAGAGACTTTCTGTCCCCCAAATCTCCCCTTCGGTGACGGTGGCGCTGCGGAACTTTTTGTGGCTGGAGGCTAGATTCTTTAGGGTTTTCTCATCGAGAAGCTTCTTATAGGCGAAGAGGTGAGGCGAGGAGGCATCCAGGGGGCCCACACCCCCTGGTGGCGCCACCAGGGCTAGCCTGCGCCACCATAGGGTGTGCCCACCCTGGTGCTTTACTCCATCTCTGCTTCGTGTTTCCATGTTGCTCCGGGAAAAATAGGCATATTAGCTTTTGTCCCGTCCAATTCCGTGAATATTCATTTTTTAGCTTTTCTGGAACCAAAAACAGAAGAAAACTGGCAACTGGCACTATGGCATCTTGTTAATCGGTTAGTTCCAGAAAATGTGTAAAAGTACTCCAAAGTGTGGACAAAACATAAGAAAGTAGATATAAAACAAGCATGGAACATCAAAAATTATAGATACGTTTGCAACGTATCACTCAACCATTGCTACTTTGTTCTCTGCGATATCTCCAGTAGCCACTCGAGGATGGCCAGGAGCTGGCGAGCAAATGGGTGACGTATCGTGCTGAGCCAGATAAGGTGGAGCATGATCCAGAGAGTTTCTTGCCCACCCCAGACACCGTCAAACGCACCTTTGTTAAGGCCTCTTCTTTAAGGGTTTCGCCGGATGACGATGACTCAGATGTTGAGGTTCTTGAGGTACTTGACCCGGTGCCCATCTCTTACGCATTCCTGTTATGTCCGACTCTTCAGCTAACCCGGCTGGTCAGGTCTACGAGGTTCCCCCCTTGCCACGGGTGGTCCGGTCCCTACTCCCTTCCAAAAGCACGCGGCTACCTCAGCCATAGCTTCGGAGGTGCCACTGCCCAAGAAGAGGCAGAAGAAGTCCGGGGGTGAAAGCCTCGGCCAAGCCAGCGGCCAAGAGCATGATTCGGAGGGCACCCAAACCTCGGGAACCTCCAACCTCAGATGAGTAAGTCATTCTGCGTTTGCTTTTGGGTCTTTCCATTTCTGCCTTTGCCTTTTATTTGTTCTTTCTTTCTCTTCTTGACTTGCTGCTCTTTTTATTTTCTAGAGCTCGTAGGTTCATTCCCCAGAGCGGCTCGGGCATTGCTTCTCCGATCCAGAGAAGTCCTTCTCCCCCCCTCCCCCCCCCCCCCCCCCGTGACGACGACGTTCGCCAGCTCAGTCCTATTCAGGAGGACTCCGTGGCAGCGCCTGATTAGAGCCCACCTCGTCATGAGGAGGGCAATGTCGGCATGGGGGTAGCGGGCGGCCTAGGATACGGCAATGCCGGATCTCCCCAGCTCCTCTGCATCAGCGCCACCGCCCAGCTCTGAGGTGCCAGTTTCACCGGCACCACCCTTTCTTCTTTGACTTCTGTTTTTTAGCATCCACAACACCAGTACCAGCAGCACCTGCATCACCAGCAGTTCCAGCGTCAGCAGCACCACTAACTGCATCAGCACCAGCAATAGCATCAGCACCAGCACCAGCATCAGCACCAGCAGCAACAGCACCAGCAGCAACATCAACAGCATCAGCAGCAACAACATCATCCGCAACCAAGCCTCCATAGAGAAAACCTCCATCTACTTCCTCCGGATCTACGGTGTCCATTGCGGACGTCTTCCAGCCAGCTTCCCAGGTGCAATCCGGATCTGTAGCCTCGTCTCTTCTCTAGCGTCATCCGGCAAGCTCAAGAAAGCTGCCGGGCCAACCAAGGGCACCCCTTCTGGGTCTCCCGCTGCCGGATCAGAGGGCAGTAAGCAACTGGTCCTGTATACCAGTCCTACTGCTGCTCAATCCGCGAGGCGAGAGGCCCATACCAAAGGCTTGGTGACGAGTCATTCTCCCAGTGGTGAAAGCTACAGCCCATTGCTCCTATAATACGCGAACAACTGGAACAACGTGGAATTTATTGATCCGAAGGATGATCTGCCGGAGAAGTTCGGCCCGACAGAGTTTAGCGCTCAGATGAACTCTGCCACCAAGGCCATTTCTTTGGCTGGCCACATGATGGAGGTAACCCTTTTATTCTGCTATGTTGCTTTACATGCATGAATGCTTATAGATATATCCCCTAGTCCCCGAGCCTCCGAGGGAGTAACTTGTTACTCGGTCGGATGCTCCTAGAGAATTTAGTTTATGTCCTTAGCAATTTCAAATAGTGATAAAGTTAGAGCCGAGTTAAGTTCCACTTGTCCCGGATCTTGAATAATTCGAATATCCACACACCTAGAGCCGGGTTAAATTCCACTTGGCCCGGATCTTGAAGACTTCGAATATCCACACACCTAGAGCCAGGTCAAGTTCCACTTGGCCCAGATCTTGTAGACTTCGAATATCCACACACCTAGAGCCGGGTTAAGTTCCACTGGGCCCAGATCTTGTAGACTTCGAATATCCACACACCCAGAGCCGGGTTAAATTCCACTTGTCCCAGATCTTGAAGACATTGAATATCCACACACCTAGAACCGGGTTAAGTTCCACTTGGCCCGGATCTTGTAGACTTTGAATATCCACACACCTAGAGTCGAGTTAAGATCTTGTAGACTTCGAATATCCACACAGGGGTTAAATTCCACTTGGCCCGGATCTTGAATACTTTGAATTGTTTCCACTTTGCCCGTGAAACTAACATTGTCTTGTTTTTCAGATCACCACTAACTGCCAAACTGCTGAGTTCTAGCACTTGCTGGACTCCTACAAAGATGTTTGTGCCCATTATGGCAAGTTGTTAGAGGATCACTAGAGGAAGGGCAACTTTCTTTACTCAAGACTTTTCCTTTTTCACTCGCGTTCATTTGAGTTATCCATGATCTGTATTAACTTATTACTCGAACTATGCAGCCAAGGTTGAGGCTGAAAACATTATCATGCAAAAAAATCTGGCTAAAATCCAAGGTATTTTGTCTTGTTCTCATGATCATTGTGCGCTCTTTCCTTGACTCGGTAGATATTTATACTTTGGCTCCGCCGGATTGACCCACTATTGCAGTTGCCCTTGAAGGCAACATACCTATTCCTGATATGATGACACATTTTCTCGAACAAGCAGGAAAGCATCAAGATGAATTGAAGAAGAAGGATGACGAGATAGCTCGGCTGTGCCTCCAGGACTCGGAGATTACTCGCATGAATGCCGAAATCCAGAGGCTTAAGGACCTGTATAAATCCGAGCTAGATAAGGCTGACCAGGAGTTTGCCGAGGAAAAGGAGCGTCTCACCATGCAAATCTCCAAGGACAAGGACTTATTGCAGGAAGCCGACGTAAGACTTACGTCAGTGACCTCAGAATATGAGAAACTCTAGGCCAACAACGCTAATGTTCATGTCGAGCTCCAGCTTCTCCTCTTCTAGATTGCCTGTGAGTTCCTTTCCCCTGCTCAATTTCCATCTCTACGGATTTAGTGCTTTTGCTCACTATTTGCTCTATTATGTTCTTAGGCAAGTTCCCAGAAGGTGATACTCTCGTTGCTGCCGCTGTAACCCGGTCTCGCGAGCAACATGGTATTCCCACTGGTCCTGCTGCCGGGTCAACCCCTTACGAGACAGAGGATCTGCTGGTGAGCCTCGTCGCTCGCATGGAGCTAGTGAAGAATTATGGTGCAGATATCATGCCGGCAGTGATGCGGATGCTCAACTCTCTCTAGCCCACTGAGCCCACTCCTAAAGGAAATGCTGCTCTTATAGCTAAATTGACGTTGCTTGTTGCAAAGCCTGTGCCAACAAGCTTATCCAGTACTCCTTCTTCCATGCTTGGAATGAGGGTCCGAGCTACTTGGATGCATTTGATGATGCTGGCGCTTCTGAGGGCGAGGATGACGAAGGAAGTGAGGGCGAAGCTTCCGAACTTGGCGACGATGCTGAAGATCCGGAGGATGAGGGGGCCAACCCCAAAGATGAGGCTGAGGCTAGCGCCCCGCCCACAAACTCCGAAGTACCTCCTCCGTCGGCCGATGATTCGGCTTCTGCCCCTGCTCCTTGAGCATAAAAACACTTAACCATATTTTGTCAGATCCTCGGAATGCCGGGTGAAAATGTATTTAAGTACTATAGTTCGATTTCCCTACAATTATTGTTTTTTGCTACTAAGTTTTTAATGTCGGATTATCACGGGCGAAGTCCCCGAGTTTCCTTTTCTTGTTCCCCCAATTCTTGACTTGGCTCACGTCTACCTTGATTCGGTTTTTTGACTTACGAGTCCGAGGTTCCAAAAATTGATTTAACAATACTTCAAACTTTGAGATTAGCTCAAAATAATCCGACGATAGACGAATTAAGTAATTAAAGTTTAGTCCATATAACAAATGTCGGCTCGCTTAGGTTCTTTCCCTTAGTCGTTTTTCGTGTGCTTTGTAATTCAAAACTTGTTCTCTTGCTTGCCATGAAGCCAATTCTTGTAGGACAGCAGCAAAGTCAAAGAGTTGGGTTTTTGGTGCTCACACACTACTAATTCGGCTAAAGTACAAGTAGTGTAAGCCAGCCGACATATAAAGAACATATAAACAAGAAAGATAGTTATTATGGTAATCCCCGAGTTTCTGCTGGGGGTGCCGAAGTTTCATTGATAAGCTCATTGCCGACATACATACCGACATACGATTCACTCGAATACATTCACCTCTTTCCTAGGTGTAAAAGGGACAAAGTAGTGCTACATTCCATGGTCACTTAGATTCTTCTCCAGACCTGCCCGCCTTGTTCTTCTCTTGTGGTTGTGCATCGATAAGATAGTAGGAATCATTGTGCAAAGCCTTGCTTACAATAAATGGTCCTTCCCATGGAGGGGATAACTTATGCATGCCAGTAGTGCACTGCACCAGCCGGAGTACCAGATCACCTTCCTGGAAAACCTGGGGGTTTACTTTCCGGCTATGGTAGCGTCGGAGATTTTGCTGATATATGGCGGATCTAGACAAGGCCAGTTCTCTCGCTTCTTCCAGCAGATCAACATCATTTTGCCGGGCTTCGCGCACTTCGGCTTCTGTGTATTGGGTGACTCTTGGCGAGTCATGCTCTATGTTGGCTGGTAATACAGCGTCTGCCCCATATACCAGAAAAAATGGAGTATAGCCTGTTGATCGATTCGGAGTTGTTCTTAAACTCCATAGTACCGCGGGTAGCTCTTCTATCTAGCACCCCGTTGATCTTTGCAGCGGCTCTATGAGACGGAGTTTTATCCCGGACAACTACAGTCCATTTTATCTTTCCACTTGCATGTTCGATGAGGGGTGGGCCATGGAGGCTACATCTAACCGGATATTTTTCTCGCGGCAAAACCTCGCAAATGCACCTTCAACAAAATTTGTGCCATTATCCGTTATTATACTATGTGGGTAGCCATATCTCAGAATTATATCCTTGAGAAACTTTACTATTGTCGCCCCATCACATTTCCTGATTGGCTTCACTTCAATCCACTTGGTAAATTTGCCCACCATAACTAGGATATGGGTCATTCCTCCTTTAGCTGGCTTAAATGGTCCTACCATGTCTAGGCACCATACAGCGAATGGCCAAGTGATGGGGATAGTTTTGAGTTCCGACATTGGCAGGTGGGTTTTTGTGGCATATCTTTGGCAGCCATTGCATTTCCTCACCAAATATTTTGCTTTCTCCAAAGCACTTGGCCAATAAAATCCATGTTGGAAAGCCTTTGCCACCAATGCTCTTGAAGATGCATGGTGAACACATTCTCCTTGGTGGATGTCTCAGAGTATGTCAAGCCCTTCCTTCGGATCAACGCATCACTGCAGCACTGTGGTTACACTTCTTTTGTATAGTTCGGCATTTATAATGGTATAGGCCTTTGATCTTCTCTGGATTTGCCTTGAGAGCATGTCATCATTCGGCAAGATTCCCTCTTTTAGGAAATCAAATATTGGCTTGGCCCAAGCAGGTATAGCTCGAACAGGAAAAGGTTGCTCGTCAATTTCCATCGCATCCACCGACATAACTCCCGCCGGATCTAGCTGAGCAGTCTCCGGGTTTGCTGAGGCAGTCCTCGGGTTTACCGAAGCAGTCCTCGGGTTTGCAGAAGTGCCTCCCCAATCTATCTCCATTGGCGTAGCTTCTGACACGGAGAAGGCCGGGATATAAATTGATTCGGACTCCGGTGACGGGGTATAGATGGTTTTCTTAAGTGCTCCAAGGCAACATTTGGCGGGATTGGTTACCGGGATGAGCCCAACTTAGACAGTATGTCGGCTGCCTCGTTTTCAATCTGAGGTACATGGTGGAATTCACATCCCTCGAAGAATCCACTTATCTTTTGCACATGAAATCTGTAAAGGGCCATGTTGGCATCCAAGGCATCACAGTTACCAGATACTTGTTGCACCACCAAATCCGAGTCTCCAAAGAACTGTATCTGACATATCCCCACTTCTTTTGTCACTTTGAGGCCATGCACCAGTGACTCATATTCTACGAAATTATTCATGGACAGTTGGAGTGGTCATATTGTTCCGTTGTCAGATGTTTTCAAGAAAATGACTTGTGAATCGAACTATGACCTTGACTTGACCACAACAGGGTTGTGGACATGAAAACTAGGTTCCCACATAGGTGATGTAGAAAATTACATTAGGTTCTTTACTTTTAAACTCTTATGAAATATACCTGGCTTTTTTGCAAATAAACTTAGAGCTTAAGATTCCTACTAGAACTACCTTACTTGTTAGTGATAGTTTGCGAGTAAGTACTCATGGCTTTGTCCATGGCTATTCCCGTGGCCAGACTATGAGGAGGACTACCAGGAAGATGGACAGCAAGAGGTCTATGACAACTAGGATCATCTCCCATCGTCAGCATTGCATGTGACCCTGAAGATGGAGCCCCTACTACGTTTACTTTCCGCTGCTTTGATTGTATTAAGACTAGATCATGAGATCCTTTATTTGTAAGACCTTTATTATGGTTTGTAATGGATGATGTACTGTGGTACCAATTCTGTTATGTCTCACAAAAATGGTAATCCTGGGATTGCGATGTATGGCATAATAGGCATCCGGGATTAAAAATTCAGGTGTTGACAAGTTGGTATCAGAGCCATCCTAAACATAAGAGACCCTAGTTAGAATGGACGTCTGAACAAAAAACTTAGTTTTAAAACAAAAGAAGTGAGTATTTATGAAAACCTATTCCCACTCTTATCCTTGAGATTCTTTCAAAAAAACCATGTTCCTTAAAAATTCTTGCAATCCTACATAAAATTTGACACACTTGATCACCCCACTAACTTGCTCACCCTAAATTCTTATAGATGGAGGTCAGGTATAGAAAGTTCTACCAGCTGGGCAATGGAGGCCACCTGATCTTTGAGAGGGATCTAGATGCACTAGCAGAGTATCTTGAGCGCTTGCACTCAGAATTCTTCGGGTCACAACTCAATGATCACGTGGAAGGAGAGCTACAGTGGCTGATAGTTGCAGATCTCAGAGGCAAGATGGAAGCACCCACCTTAGAGAAGATTCAATTCAGCGTTCGGGAGAACAACTGGCTAGATGGATTAGCCAAGGCTATGCAGGAAGCTCTTGCCTGTCTGTGTGGGCAAAACATCAACCAGATCATCGGGACTCGCTTTCCTCACTACGCAAGGCGTGATTCTATGGGACTGCCCTTGGAGATGCCAGGACACCCGGAGCTGAAGCACCAGGTGGATAATCTCAACTTCATGTTGTATGATAGACAGAAGGAGTTGGAAAATGCCCGTGTCTACGACAACCACAACCATGCCATTGAAGTCAAGAAGGACCAGACCCTCGCCATCCTCGCCAAGGAGCACCATTCACTTCGTCGTGAGTGTGACAAGAAGGATCGCATCATCGATTGTGTTCGCAAGAAGGTGGCCACTCTCGAGAAGACCATCCGTGAACAAGAGATCTAGCTTGAAGCGAAGGAGGAGGAAGGTGAAGATATCCGTGGAGATCTCTACTCTTACCTCAGTGATGATGACGACTACCTGGAGGACAAGGCCATGGAGTTCCACACTGATGATGATGATTCCTCCTTCATTGATGATGATTAGATGCACTTGAGCACTACCGTAGGAGTCCCACTTTATCATAGTTTCACAGACTGGTGTGTGTTTGTATTGGGTGCTATGAATGAATGAATGAGAGGAAGTTATTAGTTTTGCAAAACCTGAGTCAAACTCCAAGTTTAAAGTTTCTAAAACAAACCCATAAACCCTAGAAATTTCCCCCTTGTCTCATTATGTATCTCAATCTTCAGATGACTCGCGGGAATCCCGGAGGAAGCAGTTCATCTCAGGACCCAATGCTGTAGATTCTGCAAATGTTAGTTTCTGATCATGAAGCTAGTAGAGCCAAACGTCAAGCCAACTTAGCCACTCTTCAACAGATAGCTCAGATGGCCCACAATAATCAAGGCCACGGAAACCAGGATAACCATGGATCCAAGATCAAGAACTTTCAAAACACTAATCCCCCTATCTTTAATAAGTCTGAAGAGCCCTTAGATGCTGATGACAGGCTGCAAACCATGGAGATCAACTTGGAGGTCGCAAGAGTTGAAGCCAATGAAAAAGTATTGTTTGCCACCCATTATCTGGCAGGTGATGCAAGAGCCTGGTATAACACATGTGCCCCAAGAAGCTTACAGCAACCACCAATGTGAATGCACCCGCTCAGCAGCAACGCCGTGTTCAGCCTGGAAAGAGATTTGCCCTAGGGAACTCGCTCAACCGCAACGGCCATCTGTTCCACATGAATTGTGAAGAAGCTCAGGAAGCGCCAGATGTCGTGCTGGGTATGTTTTCTATTAACTCAGTACTTGCAAGAGTGTTTTTTGATTCTGAAGCATCGCACTCGTTTGTTACAGAAGAATTTGCATGCACTAGTAAGATTCAACAAACAAAATTGAAGCATGTTATGATAGTTCAAATACCTGGTTCAACCACCAAAGCTAGAAAAATTTGCAAGGTTGTACCTATCAGAATACATGGAATAGATTTTTATGCTAATCTAATAGTACTTGGAACCAAAGGTTTGGAAGTAGTACTAGGAATGGATTGGATGTCGAAACATAAGGGATTAATCGACTGTGCCAAGAAAGCCATAACCATGACCAGTAGCACTGGAGTATCAGTAGAGCATGTATTTGAGACACTACCCCATCAATTCAAATGCAACAAGAGTCTACCCCAACCGAGACCAAGTCAGAGTAGTCTGTGAATACCCCGTCGTGTTCCGAGATGAATTGCCCGGTATGCCCCAAAACCGGGATATTGAGTTCATCATTGAACTAGTTCCTGGAACTGGACCCATAGCTCAGAGACCTTATAGTATGAACCCATCTGAATTAGTGGAGCTGAAGAAACAACTTGATGCTATGGTGGAGAAAGGTCTGATTCAACCAAGTGCATCGCCATGGAGATCGCCTGTTTTATTTGTGGATAAGAAAGATGGAGGTAACCATTTGTGCACGGATTACCGGAAGCTGAATGATGTCACCATCAAGAACAAGTACCCACTGCCAAAGATAGAAGATAGGTTTGACCAGTTGACTAGTGCCAGAGTGTTTTCTAAGATTGATCTTAGAACTGGTTATCATCAACTCAATATTCATGCAAGATATCCCAAAGACCGCCTTCACCGCCAGATATGGATTGTATGAGTACATTGTCATGTCTTTTGGATTAACCAATGCCCCCGCTTACTTCATGAATCTCATGAATAAGATTTTTATGAACTTCCTGGATAAGTTTATCGTTGTTTTTATTGTTGATATTTTGATCTATTCCAAGTCAGAAGAATACCATGAACTACACTTGAGAACCATCCTTGAAACCCTTAGAGAACATCAGTTGTATGCCAAGTTTAGCAAATCTAAGTTCTGGTTGAAGAAAGTAGGATTCCTAGGACATATCGTATCGCTAGGAGGAATTGCTGTCTACCCCACCAAGATTAAGGATGTTGAAGAATGGAAAACCCCAACCACTCAAACCCAAGTCCACGCATTTCTTGGATTAGCGGGATATTACCGCAAGTTCATAGAAGGATTTTCAAGCATCGCAAGACAGATGACCTAGTTATTGAAGAAAGATCAGAAGTTTGAATGGACGGACAAATGTGAATCAAGTTTTCAAGAA
Source organism: Avena eriantha (assembly GCA_910589775.1). Taxonomy (NCBI): domain Eukaryota; kingdom Viridiplantae; phylum Streptophyta; class Magnoliopsida; order Poales; family Poaceae; genus Avena; species Avena eriantha. The sequence goes on from OU342746.1 coordinate 237,906,822, forward strand.
CTCAAGAAGAGATTGATTTCAGCCCCAATTCTGATTATGCCAGATATCAAGAAGCCTTTTGATGTGTATTGTGATGCATCCAAGATTGGTATTGGATGTGTGTTGATGCAAGAAGACAAATTCATATCATATCTGTCTAAGCAACTGAAGCAACATGAGCAAAACTACCCTACCCATGACTTAGAACTAGCAGCTGTAGTTTTAGCTTTGAAGACCTGGCGTCATTAGCTTATGGGTAACCGCTGTGAGATTTATTAGGATCACAAGAGTATAAAGTATATCTTCACCCAGAAGGAGCTGAATATGAGGCAAAGGAGATGGATAGAGTTAATCAATGATTATGACCTTGACATTCACTATCACCCCAGCAAAGCCAATGTGGTAGTAGATGCTCTTAGTAGACTAGCGTGTAGATTAAACACCATGATTAAGGAAGCCCAGTCAAGTTTGCATGAAGAGTTGGAGCAGTTTAGAATGGAGCTAGCTAGCGAAGGATTCCTAGCTAGTATTGAACTTCAACCCACTTTGATCAGTCAGATCAAGGAGGCACAGAAAGGAAATGTAAGTATCGACGGAATCAAGCGTCATATCGGTACAGGGAAGGTACCCGGATTCACCGAAGATGAAGAAGGATTTTTGTGGTACAAAGGACGTATCCGTGTACTAGCAGATTCCAAGTTGAAACAAGTCATCATGCAGGAAGGTCATGATACTCTTTATTCTATCCATCCTGGAGGAACGAAGATGTATCAGGATTTGAAGGAGCAATTTTGGTGGCACAAGATGAAGAGAGAAATCGGAAGCTACATAGCCAAGTGTGATATCTGTCAGAGAGTCAAAGCAGAACATCAGTGACCCGCAGGACTTTTTGTAATACCCTCCAATCGGCCCTATGCAAGTTTCAGCGCTTCCCACCAAACCCGCATAGAAACGATTTAAGGACGCCCACTAGGCACTTGCGTGCGGGTGGAAAACGAAGTAATACCATTACACATTAGTCCACGATGGAACCCACAAAACATATATATACATCAACGACTCAAAGAGTCAAGAATACAGATATACAATACAAAGATCCAATTCACCATGAAAACGATACAACATCCGAGTACGGATAAGATGCAAATGGGGCTAAGAGCCCTGAAGAATAACCAATGGCTTCCATAACCCTGCCCAGGCCAAGCCGGAAGGGTAACCCTGCTCACGACGTCGATCTCAAACCTGCTAAAACAAAAGGGGTGCCGACAAAGGGCGAAGGAAAAAGAGGAGCGTCAGTACTGAGGCTAGTACAAGGTGAGGCTAGAATTCGGTGGTCCTCGCCTACACAGGTATGGTGGACTGAAGCAGCAGCGCAGCGACACTAAACAACCTATAGAGACTCTGTAATACTGGCAGCTATCAGAGAGAGAGATAAGAGAGACCTGTTCGGATCCAACCTGACACTAACACCAAACATACCCATCCTGGTATTCCCCCTCGAGACCAAATGAGGAAGTCAAGCCGAGGAAACTCACACGGTTGGCAGTTTTATTTAATCTTTCCATGGCAGTTATCCAACTTACTAGTCATCTCAGATGTAAGTCAAATTATAACAGCAAACTTTAGTTATAACTGTCTATGATCGAGATACTGTGCTCCAAGTTGTCCATAACCACGGACATGGCTTTCAGAAAGATTTACCCTGCAGGGGTGCGCAAATAGCAACACACACACGATCAACCTCGGAAAACCCAACTCAAAACCCAACGAGGCTTTCACAACAAAGCAATCACAGGATTCATAAAATATTTCAGGGGTCCACCCCACTAAGCTACCCGCAACGAAGTTGGCCGGCTCCGAGACGGACCCAGGGTTTGTGTGGACAGCGGTAAACGACTGGGAACCCGAAAGTGTGACTGGGCTTGTCGATACAGCGAAAACGTGTCACGATCCAAAACAGTACAGGTGCTCCACGCATAATCGTAAATAAAGCAGTAAAGCATGGCATAAGTACATGATAGTAATAAAGCCCCAAACTAGTTTGTGGCCCCAAGAAATAAGAGATGAATCAAGCTCTGGCTAAGGGGATTCATGGTCCCATATGCGGATAGTACGATAGTCAAGGAACAGGTATCAAGTACTCGGGGTCCTACGGGACACAAGTGAGCGTGGAAGAACCAAATAACATCTATTGCCCACCGATGCCTCTGCGTTAGTTATATCTATTCTCAGCAATTTAATAGTTGTATTTAAAGTCATGATCCTCTCCACCGTAAAGCATATGACAAGATTCCAACAACTGTGTGGTACCTCACGACACGGGATCGCACCTGAGCAAGCGACTACGACTCGCAAGACCATCTATCTACCAAACAACAGGTAATAGGAGGTGTCCAAGGCAATATAAAAGGCTGCACGGAATATATCTAGTACGAGACACTAAAGCATCGCAACACGGATAGCAGTAGATCAACAGGAGGAAATAAAGACTATAAATGCAAAATAGGTAGAAAGGGGGAGAATGCTTGCCTGGGAAACACTGCCGAAGATACACCAGAGAACTTGTCGATACTCGCATCCACTCAACGTCCTAATCCGTGAAGAAGCAAAGCACTAAAAGAAACACCGGATGCACTATTTAATACTACGACAGAAGATCGGGCATGTTTATGAGATGATGGATGACATGGCAAATATGCGATGCAACTAGGTAATATTAAGCGGAACCGGGGCCCCGACAATTAATTTGACGATTCAAGTTGTTTAGATACCCCGCAATTTAAATGTGGAATTACCAAGGCAAATCATGGCATCGGTTCGCTACACAAATCTAAATAGAGCCAATATAAGACTAGAATAACCCGCATATGGTCTCCATATTTAATTATGAGGTGAATCGACAAAGTACCCACAAACCCCAAAATATGTATGCGACATGAACAATTTAATATGCAACAATTTATATAGATGGCATTTATAAAATAGCGGCTCGGATCGAGGTCACACATTGGTGTTCGGATCCGGGGTCTCGGGGTCGACGGGGATCGGTCTTCGGACTCCGGGAGTGGGGCTTCGGGTCCGAGAAGGAGACCTTGACGTGCCTAGTGTTCGGTCTTCGGGTCCGAGATCAGGGTCTTCAGGGTCTCGGCCATCGGATCCTTGAAGGAGGACTCGTGGTCTTCGGGTCCGCCCTTCGGTTCCGGGGTCGGGGTTCGGGGCCTTGGCGTCCGCGTCCTTCGAGGCCATGTATTGGTACTTGTCATCCGTGATGAAGGTCTTGTCTATGGTTCGTCAAGTGCTACCGGTCTTGGTCCTTTGCGAAGAACTGGTCGATGGGATAAGGGCCGGTGACGAACTTGGTGGTTCACATCTTCAGCAACAGACACAACAACAGCTGCCAAAACCAGTGGCACCCGAGCCTGCAACACGGCCACACACGGGTAGAAAACATAGAGGCCGATGGACACAGGTCGCATAACATGGCATGGCAGCAGGTAAGCTTGGCGTGGCCAGATCCAAGGTAGGCCACATGAGCGCGTCAGGGCAGAGGAAGGTGACCTGCAGGCAGAGGCAGCGTCGTCGCTGCAGGGCTCACTCGCGGCGGCTCGAGAGACGGTACGGCGGAGGAGCTTCTCTGCTCGAGGAGGAGGGGATCGCCCTGGCGTCGCTGGACGGAGAGAGGGCCGCGGCGCTCACGGCCGGTGAGGAGCTCGACAAAGATGCCGCATCACGCGGAGCAGAGACCACGGCAAGGTCGAGCGCCTGGCGCTGCCACGAGCGGAGACGAGGGTGCGGACGATGACGGCTCAGCTCAGGGACGCGCGCGCAGAAGCAGAGCGGAGGAGCACCGACGGTGGTGCGTGGAAGTAGAGGCAGCGGGACCCCAGGCTCGGACGAAGAGGGGACGGCGACCGGTTGCTGGTTGAGGAAGCCCAGCGGCGGCGGGCCCAGACGCTCGGGACTGGTGGATGGCGGGGTCGACGAGCTCTACCACGGGGAGGTCGAGAGTTGCGCGGATGAAGAAGGCAGGGCCAGGGATGAGGGCGGTGGTGGCCAGAGGAATCGAGGCGAGGCGGGGCTTCTGGTGGCGTTGTGGCTTGGGGCTCGAAGGGGCGAGTGAGGATGAGGCGCAGGCGGCGGCGCTGGGCTCGGAGAAGGGGAGGCGAGAGGAGGGCGGTAGACGAGGTGGAATCGGAACGAGGGAGAGGGCGGTCGATGAGGTGGAATCGGAACGAGGGAGAGGGCGATCGAGGACAGGGGCACGTCGGGGTGGGGACGGGACGAGGTGGGATCTGGGGTCACGACAAGTAGGTGTGCCGTGGCGCTGGGTCGCGTGCGGTAGCGACAAGAGGGTGGGGCCAAGGGATGGAGCAGGTGCGGGGGTGTGGCTCCAGGGCGTGACGTGTGCGTCGCTGGGTGTGTGTGGCTTTGCTTGCTACGTCGCACGCGCGCGCGTGGTATGTGCGTTAGTGTGTAGGTGCATATGTGTGGGTAGGTGTAAGCATGACAGTGTGGGTGGTGGCGAGGTGAGGCGCGCTGCTGCGTGTCTCCTGGTGGCGGCGGCTGCTGGTGGGTTGGGTCTAGGGTTAGAGATTAGGGTTTGGGGTAGTAGGTGGCCAGCCGGTCTTTTGGGTCTGGCGGGCTGCCTTCCCTAGAAAAATAGTTTTATTTATATATTTGTTTTGTTTTATTTAAAAGACCTTTTGTAAATTATTTTTAGACAAAGCAAAAATATCCAGAAGAGACCGGGATTTCATTTTGAATAAAGACGGGGGATATTTAGAAAACAAATATAGGCTTTTAGAAAATAGTTTTAGGCAAAATATGCATGATGACACGACGATGCTCAAATGCAATGAGGCATGATGACATGACCATGTGGTCATGATGATGCACAAAATAAAAAGAACATGCGATTTTCTAGTAGTGGTTTTACCCGGATGCTACAATTCGACACCACTAACAATGGATCTCGCCCTCGAGATCCGCCTCATGGTACGGGGAACAAGACCGATGACCTGGGTCTTCTCGCTTCGTGTAGATCCTCGTGACACCACTAACAAAGATTCTGCTGCATCTTGAATTCAGCGACACCACCAACAAGGGGTCGTTGCTCATGTTCATCGAGAGAACTCTCCGGAGAACAAAAGACGAAGGTAAAGGCCTCAAAAGGTAAGGCCACCTCTAACTTTAGTGGAAGGAGTAATTGCAGATCCACCGATTCAATGTACAAGAGCGAATGATAAGAGTAGTCGGATGGGGATCAGTCCATCGCGCACCCAAAGCATTACTCTGCATATGAATGGAGAATTATGCAACCAACTCTCGGAATTCAGACTGAACATCTTGAAAAGCGATATTCGGAAAACAAAGGAGTGATGCAGGCTCTTCATCGGTTCTGGCGTAGATGATGTCGTCGCTTTGAAAATCACCGTAAGATACAAAGAAAATGTTAGTGACTATTGGGTCACTTCAGAGGTACACAGAGGAAAATTCCTCAGAGATGAAGACCAGATGTAGCAACACCGTTACAAGAAGGAAGCGAAACCCTGAAGGTACGACAGAAACCCAACCTCGAGAAATCCTGGACTCTAAGAGAGGTAAGAGAATAGATTCAAAACAAGCAGAGGTAAGAGGAGAATAGCATAGGGGTAAGGAGTAAAAGCAGACCTAATCAGATCTATCCAACCGATTTTGCAAAATAGTTTTGACACTCTACAATGTCCGTTAGCTAGGTTATCCTACATGCTGGACCAGTGGGGTATCGTAACTGCTGAGCTCTGATACCACTCGGTAACACTCTCGAATCAACCCTATGCAAGTTTCAGCGCTTCCCGCCAAACCCGCATAGAAACGATTCAAAGACGCCCACCAGGCACTTGCGTGCGGGTGGAAAACGAAGTAATACCATTACACATTAGTCCACGATGGAACCCACAAAACATATATATATACATCAACGACTCAAAGAGTCAAGAATACAGATATACAATACAAAGATCCAATTCACCTTGAAAATGATACAACATCCGAGTACGGATAAGATGCAAATGGGGCTAAGAGCCCTAAAGAATAACCAATGGCGTCCATAACCCTGCCCAGGCCAAGCCGGAAGGGTAACCCTGCTAACGATGTCGATCTCAAACCTGCTAAAACAAAAGGGGTGCCAACAAAGGGCAAAGGAAAAAGAGGAGCGTCAGTACTGAGGCAAGTACATGGCGAGGCTAGAATTCGGCGGTCCTCGCCTACACAGGTATGGTAGACTGAAGCGGCAGCGCAGCGACACTAAACAACCTATAGAGACTCTGTAATACTGGAGGCTATCAGAGAGAGAAAAGAGAGACCTGTTCGGATCCAACCTGACACTCACACCAAACATACCCATCGAGGAAGTCAAGCCGAGGAAACTCACACGGTTGGCAGTTTTATTTAATCTTTCCATGGCAGTTATCCAACTTACTAGTCATCTCAGATGTAAGTCAAATTATAACAGCAAACTTTAGTTATAGTTGTCTATGATCGAGATACTGTGCTCCAAGTCGTCCATAACCGCGGACACGGCTTTCAGAAAGATTTACCCTGCAGGGGTGCACAAATAGCAACACACACACGATCAACCTCAAAAAACCAACTCAAAACCCAACGAGGCTTTCACGATAAAGCAATCACAGGATTCATAAAATATTTCAGGGGGCCACCCCACTAAGCTACCTGCAACGAAGTTGGCCGGCTCCGAGACAGACCCAGGGTTTGTGTGGATGGCGGTAAACGACTGGGAACCCGAAAGTGTGACTGGGCTTGTCGATACAGCGAAAACGTGTCACGATCCAAAATAGTACAGGTGCTCCATGCACAATCGTAAATAAAGCAGTAAGGCATGGCATAAGTACAGGATAGTAATAAATCCCCAAACTAGTTTGTGGCCCCAAGAAATAAGAGATGAATCAAGCTCTGGCTAAGGGGATTCATGGTCCCACATGCGGATAGTGCGATAGTCAAGGAACAGGTATCAAGTACTTGGGGTCCTACGGGACACAAGTGAGCGTGCAAGAACCAAATAACATCTATTGCCCACCGATGCCTCTGCGTTAGTTATATCTATTCTCAGCAATTTAATAGTTGTATTTAAAGTCATGATCCTCTCCACCGTAAAGCATATGACAAGATTCCAACAACTGTGTGGTACCTCACGACACGGGATCGCACCTGAGCAAGCGACTACAACTCGCAAGACCATCTATCTACCAACAACAGGTAATAGGAGGTGTCCAAGGCAATATAAAAGGCTGCACGGAATATATCTAGTACGAGACACTAAAGCATCGCGACACGGATAGCAGTAGATCAACAGGAGGAAATAAAGACTATAAATGCAAAATAGGTAGAAAGGGGGAGAATGCTTGCCTGGGAAACACTGCCGAAGATACACCAGAGAACTTGTCGATACTCGCATCCACTCAACGTCCTAATCCGTGAAGAAGCAAAGCACTCAAAGAAACACCGGATGCACTATTTAATACTATGACAGAAGATCGGGCATGTTTATGAGATGATGGATGACATGGCAAATATCCGATGCAACTAAGCAATATTAAGCGGAACCGGGGCCCCGACAATTAATTTGACGGTTCAAGTTGTTTAGATAACCCGCAATTTAAATGTGGAATTAACAAGGCAAATCATGGCATCGGTTCGCTACACAAATCTAAATAGAGTCAATATAAGACTAGAATAGCCCGCATATGGTCTCCATATTTAATTATGAGGTGAATCGACAAAGTACCCACAAACCCCAAAATATGTATGCGACATGAACAATTTAATATGCAACAATTTATATACATGGCATTTATAAAATAGGGGCTCGGATCGAGGTCACACATTGGGGTTCGGATCCGGGGTCTCGGGGTCGACGGGGATCGGTCTTCAGACTCCGAGAGCGAGGCTTCGGGTCCGAGAAGGAGACCTTGACGTGCCTAGGGTTCCGTCTTTGGGTCCGAGATCAGGGTCTTCAGGGTCTCGGCCATCGGATCCTTGAAGGAGGACTCATGGTCTTAGGGTCCGCCCTTCGGTTCCGGGGTTGGGGTACGGGGCCTTGGCGTCCGCGTCCTTCGAGGCCATGTTGTGGTACTTGTTATCCATGATGAAGGTCCTGTCTATGGTTCGTCAAGTGCTACCGGTCTTGGTCCTTTGCGAAGAACTTGTCGACGGGATAAGGGCCAGTGACGAACTTGGTGGTTCACATCTTCAGCAACAGACACAACAACAGCTGCCAAAACCAGTGGCACCCGAGCATGCAACACGGCCACACACGGGCAGAAAACATAGAGTCCGATGGACATGGGTCGCAGAACATGGCATGGCAGCAGGTAAGCTTGGCGCGGCCAGATCCAAGGTGGGCCACGGGAGCGCATCAGGGCAGAGGAAGGAGACCTGCAGGCAGATGTGGCATCGTCGCTGCAGGGCCCGCTCGCGGCGGCTCGAGAGATAGTACAACGGAGGAGCTTCTCTACTCGAGGAGGAGGGGATGGCCCTTGCGTCGCTAGACGGAGAGAGGGCCGCGGCGCTCGCGGCTGGTGAGGAGCTCGACGGAGATGTCGCATCACGCGAAGCAGAGACCGCAGCGAGGTCGAGCACGTGGCGCTGCCACGAGAGGAGACGAGGGTGCGGACGACGACGGCTCAGCTCAGGGACGCGCGCGCAGAAGCAGAGCGGAGGAGCACCGACGGCGGTGCGCGGAAGTAGAGGCAGCAGGACCGCAGGCTTGGACGACGAGGGGATGGCGACCGGTTGCTGGTTGAGGAAGCCCAGCGGCGGCGGGCCCCAACGCTCGGGACCGGTGGACGGCGGGGTCGACAAGCTCTACCGCGGGGAGGTCGAGAGCGGCGCGGATGAAGAAGGCAGGGCCAGGGATGAGGGCGGTGGTGGCTAGAGGAATCGAGGCGAGGCGGGGCTTCTGGTGGCGCTGTGGCTTGGGGCTCGAAGGGGCGAGCGAGGATGAGGTGCAGGCGGCAGCGCTGGGCTCGGAGAAGGGGAGGCGAGAGGAGGGCGGCAGACGAGGTGGAATCGGAATGAGGGAGAGGGCGATAGAGGACAGTGGCACGTCGGGGTGGGGACGGGACGAGGTGGGATCTGGGGTCATGACAAGTAGGTGTGCCGGGGCGCTGGGTCACGTGTGGTAGCGACAAGAGGGTGGGGCCAAGGGATGGAGCAGGTGCGGGGGTGTGGCTCCAGGGCGTGCCGCGTGCGTCGCTGGGTGTGTGTGGCTTTGCTTGCTGCGTCGCACGCGCGCGCATGGTATGTGCATTAGTGTGTAGGTGCATGTGTGTGGGTAGGTGTGAGCGTGACAGGGTGGGTGGTGGCGAGGTGAGGCGCGCTGCTGCGTGTCTCCTGGTGGCGGCAGCTGCTGGCGGGTTGGGTCTAGAGTTAGAGATTAGGGTTTGGGGTAGTAGGTGGCCAGCCGGGATTTTGGGTCTGGTGGGCTGCCTCCCCTAGAAAATGGTTTTATTTATATATTTATTTTGTTTTATTTAAAAGACCTTTTGTAAATTATTTTTAGACAAAGCAAAAATATCCAGAAGAGACCGGGATTTCGTTTTGAATAAAGATGGGGGATATTTAGAAAACAAAGATAGGCTTTTAGAATATAGTTTTAGGCAAAATATGCATGATGACACGACGATGCTCAAATGCAATGAGGCATGATGACATGAGCATGTGGTCATGATGATGCACAAAATAAAAACAACACGCGATTTTCTAGTAGTGGTTTTACCGGGATCCTACACTTTTACAACCATTGCAGATTCCGGATTGGAAATGGGATTCTATCGGAATGGATTTCATCACCAGTTTGCCTACATCTAGTAGGGGAATGACTCTATTTGGGTCATAGTGGATAGACTATCTAAGGTAGCCCATTTTATACCTGTCAAGACCACCTACCAGAGTTCAAAGCTAGCAGAGTTGTTAATTGCTAGAACCGTCAGTTTGCATGGAACCCCTAAGACCATAGTATCGGATCGAGGAACCCAGTTTACCTCAAGATTTTGGCAGAAAGTCCAAGAAGGATTAGGAACCAACCTGAACTTCAGCACAACTTATCACCCACAAACCGATCGACAAACTGAAAGAGTCAACCAAATCTTAGAAGATATCTTAAGAGCTTGTTTGCTAGAATATGGATCAAAATGGGAAGATTGTCTGCCTTTTGCAGAATTCTCATAAAACAATAGTTATCAAGCTAGTTTGAAAATGGCCCTATTTGAATTTCTGTATGGAAGGAAGTGTCGTACCCCCTCGAATTGGTTGCAAGTAGGAGATAGTCAGATCTTCGGACCCGACATCCTACGAGAATCCGAAGAGAAGGTTCACAGAGTCCGTGAACACCTCAAGACTGCCCAATCTAGACAGAAGAGTTATGCTGACAAGAGACGTCGAGATCTGACCTTCAATGTCGAAGATTTTGTGTATCTCAAAGTATTGCCCTTGAAAGGAAGGCAGCGTTTTCAACTGAAAGGGAAGTTAGCCCTCAGATATATTGGACCCTTCAAGATTTTGAATTGCCGAGGAGAAGTATCATATCAACTAGAACTGCCGGAGGAGATGTCAGCCATACATGATGTGTTCCATATCTCGTTACTTCGCAAATGCCTAGAAGTTCTGGAGAAGACCGAAGTGTTCAAGAACATCAATCACTGATCCATAGATATCAACAAGGATCTAACCTATCGTGAAGTATCCATTCGTATTTTGGAAGAAGCCTTCAGAACCACCAGGACCCGGAGTATCAAGTTTCTCAAGATCTAGTGGAGCAACCATACTGAAGAAGAGGCTACTTGGGAGCGAGAAGATTACATTAGGACTGAGTTTCCAGATCTCTTTAGTTCCTAGTTTTTCTTAAATCTAGGGGCGATATTTTGTTTAAGGAGGGAAGGTTTGTAACACCTCAAAAATATTAATCAAGATTATCAAGTCAAAGCACCCAAGTTAGGGTTAACAAAACTTTTATTATTACATATAATATGAGTATATGTGTGAATTGCATTAGTGTTTGAATGAGTGCAATTGCCATGTTTGATTGCTACAAATGATAAGGAATGGTTTAAAGATGAATACTACATCATCTAGGCCATTTACAAACATAATCAAAAGAAACAAAAATCAAATATGAATCATATAAGCAAATGGTCATTTTGACCAAAATTATCCACTAGACCACGTTTAGTGTTTCTAGTAAAAGATTTCTAACCGAAACTTTTCCCAATTCTTTTCACCCCTTGCTAGATCAAGTAAAAGTGAACCCAAGCCTACTTTACAAAGTGACAGAAACTAAATTCAAATCTATTTGAGAGATAATTCAAAATTGAATCAAGTGTATGTCCTAAGATCACCATTTTTCAAAAACCACTCAAATTGTTGGGGGGATACCCCCGGGTAGGGTCACGCCGGGGTATAAACACTGAGTTAGCCGAGGTACGGCAAGGTCAAAGCGAATGCTGGCCGAGTCACCTCAAGGCAAGACGACTTAAGGAGTAACCCGGACCGGAGGATGTCCACCTAACTGAGTCCCGGTCGATGTATGTCGTATGCCGGCAGGATTTCTGTACCTTGTATGCAGGTACCTTCCTGGCCGGATTAACCAGGCATGATTCGGGTTATATCAGGCTTGCAAGAGAAGGAAGGTATCTCGCTGGTCAAAAGGTGGTCACTGTACGCTGGAGCATGAGCAAAGCGGACAGAGAGAAGGACCACCGAGGCGTGGCCGACAAGGGTGACGTGCCCTATGTCGGATGACGCTGGCGCCGCAGAGGCTTACGTAGCCTCTACATGGCTGACGATGGCAAAAGGTGACCCGGTCGGTTTGTTATTTTGGGAAGAGGCGTATTCCTTGGAATATGCCTCCACGTATGCCCTAATGGGAACCCTAGCCTCCCCTATATAAGGAGGGCTAGGGCAACTGTAGAAGGGGTTGATTCTTGCTTGGTTGGCATTTGAGTAGTTGGTTCCTGGGGGATAGTCAGTGGTGAGAGTAAGAGAGCTCCTTCTTCCTCCTATCCCCAATACAACTCAAGGAGCATTGTAACCTTGTGAACCTAGTGAATACAGAGCATCTGTGTGTGGAATCACCACACTATCCCTCCATGGATTCCTCTAGAGCATATTGGTCCCACCTTTAGCCTATCCATGGCATCTGCCATGACACCACCATGATAGTTGGCGCCCACCGTGGGGCTAGCGGTGCTAGCAGGAGTGAAGATCCGGACGAGAAGCATCATCGGCAACAGCGAGCGCATCGTCTCCAGGCTCGTTCAGCGCTTCGGAGCGCTGGACTACGTCAGCGACAATGCTGGCTATTTCGGCAAGCGACCTCCACCGCGCAATGGCGTCTTCGACAAGCTTGGCGCTCACAAGATCTACGTCGGCGTCGATGTGTCATGTGTTCACCCACGGCACGTCGTCGAAGGAGGCGAGCCACCCGTTAACGCGGCTTACGGGGCACGTATCACTCGCTCCCCTGACTGCACCGAGGTGATGATAACGGCGCCTGGCGCTGGCGCGAGCAAGGATCCGGCACCAGATCTAGAGGTAACACCCAAGGCACCAAGGAAAGTAGAGGTCCTCCACTAGAGAGGCTAGAGAATGTGCTGCAGCAAGCAATAGATAGCTTAGCAAGTCCCATAGCACCTGTGGTAGATCCGGCTCAGGCACATGCCGAGTTAGAGGAAACTAGGCAGAAAATCCTAGAAGGTGCGAAAAAGATAGTTGCGGCTCAGCAGTCGTTGAACATGACGCTGCGAGAGTACGCGAAAGCAAATAAAGTAGACGTTGTAAAGGTGAAAGGGAGAAACCTCATCAGTGAAATGAACAAAGAGGGTGATACTAGGGTTGAAGAATCAGAGAACGTTGTGTCCATAGGGCTGCCGAAGTATAGTACCCCGGCAAAGAACCTCTGAGCAGCAGATGCAGCTGCATCCGAGTTGGAGGGTTTGACGGGTGAAGCCCGGCAGAGACAGCAGGAGAGGGTCAACGAGTTAGTTCGGATCGCTAACAGAAAAAATGAGGAGTTGCTCAGGGCAAACCCGGAAAGAGCTGGGGCTTCCAAGGTCGTTTATTCGGCAGTGGGAAACCCGGAGAAATCTGCTGGAGCTGCGTCATCCCCACATGATGGCCCTAGGAGAGAGGAGGTGGTAACCTCAGCAAGGAGAAACAAGCAGATAGTCCCGTATGACCTGGCAAGGGCAGGGAAAGGAAAGGCATTGCAAGGAAATGAGGATCGAAGAAGTGTCAGCCGAGGTGAAGCTGGCCGAGGTAACCGCGACCAAGGCAATGCCGGTCAGAGAAACATCGTCAACGGCAATGCCGGACAGCGTAACTCTGCGGGTGCAGGGCAAAACTTACCTCAGCAACAGCAGCAGCAGAGTGCACCTTGGCAAGAGCAAAATGTCGGCCAAGGTATGCGGCAAAATTGTGCTCAAAAAGGGAAAGACAGATACAATGATGGTGATTCGAAAATGGTGAACGCAGGATACCCTAGCTGGATTATCATGTGATAGGGTCGAGATTGGGAAGCAGGAACTTGATGCCGGATGACGCCAGGTTAAAGCTGGATCGGCTTTATAGGTCGGAGAAAATTGAGTGCCAAGGTCCTCCAGGTCCAGCGTGCTTTGGGCCTCAGATCATGAAAGAACCCCCGGTACCTAACTTCCAGTTACCCAGAGGCACGAAGACATATGACGGCAGCACCAAGCTGGAAGATTGGTTGATCAATTACGCAATAGCAGTGAAAATTGCCACAGGCAATCTGAGATGGGCAGTAAGATATGCACCCCGGATGCTAGAGGGGCCAACGAGGGTATGGTTAAACAATTTACCACCCGGAAGTATCAACTACTGGATTGATTTTGAGGAAATGTTTGTCAGTAACTTCTCAAGCACGTATCAGAGGCCGAATAGGCCACAGACCCTAGCAATGTGCAAGCAAAGACCAAATGAAACAGACCGGGAATTCTTAACCCGCTGGTGCAATGTGCGAAACTCGTGTGAGGGCGTGATTGAGTCAAAGGCCATAGCATGGTTTGCACAAGGGTGCAGATATGCAAGCATGTTGTGGCAAAGGTTGCAAAGGGATATGCCAACTACACTGGCGGAGACGATCTGGATTGCTGATTCGTATGCTTTGGGTGATTCGACTCAACCCCGGCTTATGGCAAACGAGTCAAGTGAGGAGTACTACCAGCGAGATGGAGCCGGATCATCCTGGCGAAATGATTACCGAGGTAAGAGAAGAGATGATAGACCAGATTACCGTTACAATTCGCAACAAGTTGTTGCGGTGAACCAAGATCAACCCGGAGAAGGGAGTAATCAGCGTCAGAAAACTGGAGGGCAACAATGGACTCCGAAAAATGATGGCGAGAAAACCTGGACACCCGAACAAAAGAAGCAGTGGCAAGAAAATAAAGACCGGCCAAGGTATACGTATGAGGCAATGCTAGATCTGCCGTGCAAATTTCACATGCCAAATCCGAGTAACCCGGCGGGTCACACAATTCGGCAATGTGAGTGGATGAGGAAGATAGAACAAAGTGGTTTGTGGAATGTTCAGGCACCTCGGAACGATCATCCTCGGCAGGAGTTACCCCGGCAGCAATTGCTCTCCGGAGCAAACACGCAACAGTTAATGTTGCCACCACCTCCGCCGAGGTATGAAAACCATGAGAGAAGGGATGCAGTGCATCAGGTGGAAAACCAGCATCAACCAGATCAAAGATATCTCAGCAATGAGGGGAGAAACGAATACAGAGAGCATCACCAAAGTTACTGCATGTTTACCATGGAGGAAATGGATAGAAAGAGCTTGCAGTGCCGACATATGGAAGTAAACGCGGTAATGCTAGCGGTGACGAGGTATATGCCTTGGTCAGATCAGGAAATTACCTGGAGTATCAAAGACCATCCCAAGCTCATGCCAAGTCCTGGTTCATATGCGCTAATGCTGGACCCAATGTTCATTGGGCCAAATATCAATGTGAGATTCTCAAAAGTACTGATCGATAATGGCAGCAGCATTAATATCATGTATGTGGACACAGTGCGTAAGTTCGGTATCTCGGAGAACATGCTCCAAGCTACAAGGACAACTTTCCATGGCATTGTGCCAGGCATTTCCTGTGAGCCCATTGGCAAGGTCCGGGTAGACGTGTTATTTGGCACAAGAGATAACTGCCAAACTGAGAATCTGGAGTTCGAGGTTGTGAACTTAGAGAGCGCGTATCACGCGTTGCTCGGCAGGCCTGCCCTGAACAAATTCATGGCAAGTTGTCACATCAGTTACTTGAAGATGAAACTGCATGGGCCAAATGGGGTAATTACCATAGCTGGAGACTTTCGACGCTCCATTGAGTGTGCGTCAGCCGGGTCTAACCTGGCCGAATCACTCATGATTGCGCAAGAAAAAAGAAAGATCCAGGAGGTAGCAGCATTGGCTTAGTCCGCACAGGAGTATATGCCGGCACTGAGTAACCCGCATGGAAGTGTCTCATTTCAAGCAACGAATGATACAAAGAAAGTGCCAGTAGATGATCTGTTCCCAGAGCGCACCGTAACGATTGGTGCCGGGTTAAATGACAAATAGGAAAGCGAGCTCGTCAACTTCCTCCGTGAGAATCGGGATATCTTTGCTTGGTCTACACAGGACTTGCAAGGTGTTCCGAGGGAGTTGGCCGAGCACTCTTTGAATGTGAGACCCGGAGCAAAGCCGGTGAAGCAACCTCTCCGCCGCTTCGCCGAAGATAGGAGAAAAGTCATTGGATATGAGATATCTCGGCTCCTAGCAGCTAGGTTTATCATGGAAGTACTTTACCCAGATTGGCTATCTAATCCGGTGCTGGTGGAAAAGAAGAAAGATGATCCGAATGTGGCAGTGGTTTGGCGAATGTGCATCGATTACACGAACCTGAATAAGGCGTGCCCAAAAGATCCATTCCCACTGCCAAGGATAGATCAAGTCATAGATTCTACTGCTGGGTGTGAACTGTTGTCATTCATAGATGCATATTCTGGTTTCCACCAGATACCTCTGAACCCGAATGATCAAATAAAGATTGCGTTTATCACCCCATATGGGGCTTATTCCTATTGCACCATGCCTTTTGGTTTATGTAATGCAGGGGCAACGTACCAAAGATGTATGCAAAAATGTTTACATGACCAAATTGGTCGAAATGTGCAAGTGTATGTGGATGATGTAGTTATAAAACCAAGGAAAGCAAAACGCTCCTTGATGATATCCGGCAAACGTTCGCGAACTTAAGGAGGCTCCGAATGAAGCTTAACCCGGAGAAATGTACCTTCGGTGTCCCGGCTGGAAAATTACTTGGATTTCTTGTATCCATCCGAGGTATCGAAGTTAACCCAACTAAAATCCGGGCCATTGAGCGAATGGAATTGCCGAAGTGTCTTAACGATGTCCAGAAGTTCACTGGTTGCCTAGCATCCTTAAGTCGGTTTGTATGTTGGTTGGGAGAAAAGGCACTACCTCTATATCAACTAATGAAAAAGTCGGACAAGTTCATTTGGACGCCGTAGGCCAATGAAGCCTTCATCCAATTAAAGAAAATGTTAGCCACTACACCAGTGTTAGCCTCTCCACTATCAAAAGAGCCAATGCTGCTCTACATAGCCGCAACCAACCGAGTTGTAAGTGTAGTAATTGTGGTAGAGAGCGACGAGGAGGGTAAGTCAGTGCAAAGGCCAGTATATTATCTGAGTGAGGTATTATCAGCTTCAAAGCAAAACTATCCTCACTATCAGAAGATGGCATATGGTGTGTATATGGCGTCTAAGAAGCTAAAGCACTATTTTGAAGAGCACCCCATCAAAGTAATATGTGAAGCCCCCATATCTGAGATAATGAGCAATAAGGATGCAAGTGGCCGAATTGCAAAATGGGCAATTGAGCTAGCCCCTTATGCTCCACAATACGACAGGAGAGATGCGATCAAGTCTCATGCTGTGGCCGACTTTTTTGTGGATTGGGCCGAGGTGCGGTATGAGCCACCGTTGCCAGATCCGAACTACTGGAGGATGCATTTCGATGGATCAAAAACAAAAACCGGGTTAGGCGCCGGAGTTGAGCTTACCTCGCCCAAGAAGGACCAGTTGAAGCACGTGATGCAGATCCACTTCGCAACATCAAATAATGTAGCGGAATATGAAGCACTTGTGCATGGGCTCAAAGTGGCAAAAGACATTGGAATACGCCGGATCCAACGCTTCGGTGACTCCGATCTGGTAGTCCAGCAAGTCTCAGGGCATTGGGATGCGTTGGATGCAAATATGGCATTGTACAGATTTCATGTGCAGAAGATATCGGGATACTTTGAGGCATGCGAATTTCACCACGTACCCCGGCTGGAAAATGAGGCTGCCGACGTGTTGTCGAAACTCAGATCAACCTGACAAGCAATCCCGCCAGGGGTAGCACTAGAGCACCTCAGAAAACCATCTATCAGGCCATCCCTAGAGTCCGAGTCAATCTATATCCCGGCAAATCCGGTGTCGGAAGCTGTGCCCATGGACATTGATGTGGGAAGTGGTTCACGAAACCTGGGGACTGCTTCGGTAAACCCGGAGACTGCTTCGCAAGACCCGGGGACTGCGCAGCATGATCCGGCTGAGGTTATGCCGGTAGATCAAATGGAAATCGACGAGGAAGTGTTCCCGGTGCGAGCCATACCAGCTTGGACACTGCCCATATTCCAATTCCTAAAAGATGGAACTTTGCCCAGCGAAGAAGTGCTTTCAAGGCAAACTCAGAGGAGGGCAAAAGCATACACGATTATCAATTCCGAGCTATACAAGAGAAGTGTCACAAATGTACTCCAACGATGTGTTGACCCGGAAGAAGGGCTTGACATCCTCCGAGATATACATCAAGGGGAATGTGGGCATCACGCCTCATCTAGAGCTTTAGTGGCAAAAGCTTTCCGGCATGGGTTCTACTGGCCAAGTGCCTTGGAACAAGCAGAAGATCTAGTAAGAAAATGCAATGGTTGTCAGAGGTATGCCACCAAGACACACATGCCAATGTCGGAGCTCAAGACCATACCAATTACCTAGCCATTTGTTGTATGGTGTTTGGATATGGTTGGCCCGTTTAAACCAGCGAGAGGGAACTCATATCTTGGTTATGGTGGACAAGTTTACGAAGTGGATTGAGGTACAGCCGATAAGAAAATGTGATGGAGCCACAGCTGTAACATTCCTCAAAGATATCATTCTGAGATATGGCTATCCTCATAGTATCATAACAGATAATGGCACCAATTTTGCCGAAGGAGCATTTGCGCGATTCTGCCGAGATAAGAAGATCCAATTGGAAGTTGCTTCGGTAGCCTACCCCGCATCGAACAGACAAGTGGAGAGATCCAACGGATTAGTGTTATCCGGGATAAAACCCTGGCTCATTGAGCCGCTGCAAAGATCAGCGGGGTGCTGGATAGAAGAACTACCAGCAGTACTGTGGAGTTTAAGAACAACTCCTAATTGGTCAACAGGCTATACGCCATTTTTTCTGGTATATGGGGTAGAAGCTGTATTACCAGCCGACATAGAGCATGATTCGCCTAGGGTCACCCAATACACAGAAGCCGAAGTGCGAGAAGCCCGGCAAAATGATGTTGATTTGCTGGAAGAAGCGAGAGAATTGCCATTGTCTAGATCCGCCATATATCAGCAAAATCTCCGATACTATCATAGCCGGAAAGTAAACCCCCGGGTCTTTCGGGAAGGTGATCTGGTACTCCGGTTGGTACAACGTACTGCTGGCATGCATAAGTTATCCCCCCATGGGAAGGGCCATTCATTGTAAGCAAAGCATTGCACAATGATTCCTATTATCTCATCGATGCAAAACCACAGGAGAAGAACAAGGCGGACAGGTCCGGCGAGGAATCTAAGCATCCATGGAATGTAGCTCTACTTTGTCCATTCTACACTTAACAAAGAAGTGTCTGTATCCAAGTTTCACATATGTCGGTATGTATGCCGAAAATGAGTTTATCAATGAAATCTTGGCACCTCGAGCAGTAACTCGGGGAATGCCTTAGTAATATTATTCGTCCTTTGTGTTAGTTATTTATTTCTATGTCGGCTAGCTTAAGTTGCTTCTGTCTAAGCCGGATTAGTAGTGTGTGAGCACCAAAAACTCAACTCTTCGACGTGTCGTTGTCCAACAAGAATTGGCTTCATGGCAAGCAAGAGAACAAGTTTGGAAATGCGCAGCACACGAAAAACGACTAAGGAAAGGAACGTAATCGAGCCGACGTTTATTGTTCGGACTAACCCATGTTTATTTTACCTTTACCATGCTAAATTATTTTGAGCTAATCCTAAAGTTTCCAAGTATTGTTAAGTCAATTTTTGAAACTCGGTCTCGTAAGTCACAAAACCGAATCAAGGTAGACACGAGCCGAGCCAGAAAATTGGAGAAACAAGAAAATGAAACTCAGGGACTACGCCCAAGTTAATCCGACATGAGCAACTTAGTAGCAAAATATGATCTGTGTGCTTAATACATCTGCACCCGGCATACCGGGGATCTGATAAAATTCAAAGTGTTTTTTGACGCTCAAGGAGCAGCAGCAGGAGGAGGTAACTCAGCGCCAGCAGGTGGAACTCCAGCCTCAGCTTCATCGTCTTCATTTTCTTCAATATCCGAAGCTTCGTCCCCTTCATCGTCGCCCGAGTCATCTTCGACATATTCATCGTCAACAGCGTCAAGGAAACTTGGTCCCTCATTCCATTGATGGACGGGGGCAAACTGAATGAGGTTGTGGGGGCAAGCCTTGCACCGAGCTACCCAATCCGGGTCAGTTGACCACTTTGATCCGGTGCGCAGGCGCTCGAGAAGCTTCAGGTCTAACTTTTTGTACCATGAGAGAACAAAGTGGAGGACAGTTTCAGCTCCGGCGCGTGCGGCGGATTCCCTCCAGAGGTCAAGCTAGGTCTCACACTCCATTAACTTGGCAATCAGAGCATTGGATCCCTCCGGAACATCCTCATCAGGCCAGAGGGCACGGAAGATCCGGACAGACGAGTCTAGGAGACCCGAACCATAGTTCTTCATGATTTCAACTCAGGAGGATAGGCTGACTATCAGATCCTCTAGGTCAAGAGGAATGGAGCCAGGACCAGATGGAGTACCTCTCTACTGGCGGAACTTGGTAACGGCATTGGATGCAATGGCATCGCCCTCTGGGAATTTATCTAGACAAAACGAGTAAGTAAAAGAACTTAACCCGGAGAAATTCACGTCAGCTTAAGGAAAGGAGTTCACGGGAGACGTGGCCATGGATCTGAGTCAGCTCCTTGGTGCAATTATCACGTCTCGTCCGGAGCTGCTCAAGTTCAGCATTAGCCGAGCCAAGCTTGGCATCGGCCTCCTTCAGCAATTCTTGATCCTTAGCAATTTGAAGGTTGAGACGTTCCCATTCCTCGGTGAAGTCTTGGCCAGCTTTCTCCATCTAAGTTTTGTGGAGAGCCTTGAGCGTTTTCATTTCAGCCTTGAGCTTGGAAATTTCATCATCTTTGGTCCGGAGAATGGCAAGTTCATCATCCTTCTTCTTAAGCTCGGCCTGATGTTGCCCTGCTTGTTCGAGAAAATGCAGCATCATGTCAGGCACGGGCACACTATCTTCAAGGGATGCTGCAACAGTGTGTTAACCCGGCAGAGCCGAGGCATAAATATCTGTCGAGCCAAAAAGAAAAGGAGAAAGAGCACAGAAGGAGATTAGCCAAACCTAGTTACCTTTTATCTCATCCAAGTTTTTCCTCATGATTTTGTTTTTGGCCTCCACTCCGGCTGCGAAATCCGAATGACAAATTAATCCGGCAGGGAAAGGCAAAGAAAGATGGGAAAAAGGCAAAGAGAAAACTTACCCCTTTTGTCAAACTCAGCAAGAAGTATAGAATGTTTCGAGCGCAGCCCCTTGTGTGTGTCCAAGAGGCGCTGAAACTCAGCACTCCGACGATTGGTGGTAACCTGAGAAAACCAAAGTTGACTTAATTGTGTGCATATTCGATGTGTACAAAATCCGGGCCAAGTGGAACTTAACCCGGCTCTAGGTGTGTGCATATTTGAAGTATACAGAATCCGGTCCAAGTGGAACTTAACCTGGCTCTAGGTGTGTGCATATTCGAAGTGTACAAAATCCGGGCCAAGTGGAACTTAACCCGGCTCTAGGTGTGTGCATATTCGAAGTGTACAAAATCTGGGCCAAGTGGAACTTAACCCGGCTCTAGGTGTGTGCATATTCGAAGTGTAAAAAATCCGGGCCAAGTGGAACTTAACCCGGCTCTAGGTGTGTGCATGTTCGAAATGTACAAAATCCGGGCCAAGTGGAACTTAACCCAGCTCTAGGTGTGTGCATATTCGAAGTGTACAAAATCCGGGCCAAGTGGAACTTAACCCGGCTCTAGGTGTGTGCATGTTCGAAGTTACTAAGGAGCTACGCTAGTTTTGTAAGGAGCATCCGGCCGAGTAACAGGTTACTCCCCCGGAGGCTCAGGGACTAATGGATATATCTCTAAGCACTTGTGCATGCTAAGGAAAAGACAAAGTAGCGTACCTCCATCATCCGGCCAGCGAGGTTGATAACCTTAGCGGCTGTGTTCATTTGCGCAGTAAACTCTGCGGGCCCAAATTTCTCCGGAAGATCGTCGGTGGGATTGTCGAACTCCGCTTTGTTCCAGTTATTGACATATTCAATTAGGGTCGGGGGATAGCGCTCTCCGCTAAGCATATGGGGTGCAATCAACCCTTGGCGTGGGCCTCCCTCCTTTCAACATGGGCAGCAGCAGGGCTGGTGTGCAATGCAAGTTGCGTGCTAGCTGACCCGGGGGAGGTATCTTTCTTCAGTGGAGTTTTCTTTGGAAGCATGGACGCGAGCGTGCACTGTCCAGCCTCGATCGATGCTGCCCTGGCGGTGTCAGAAGTTTTCTTGGCCTTATGCTGCTGCTGAGAGGTGGAGGTTTGAGCTCTGGATTTAGTATTGGGTGCAGGCATGGTGCTAACTGGGCCTTCTCGCCGAGTCTTGGAAGACTCGGACGAGGCGGGGGGAGTTGGTGCTGCTGCTGGTACTTGTGGTGCTGCTGTCGGTGCTGGTACTGGTGCTGGTCTCGGTGGTGGTGTTGTTGGTACTTCGGTGGTGGCAGGTTGCGGCTGGGCCGATGCGGAGCTGGGAGCATCCGCTGCCCCCTGTTCCAAGGTTGCTCTCCTCTGGACGAGGTGGGCTAGAACCCAGAGCAACCAATGAACCCTCCTGAACGGGGTTCAGCGGGCATGTACCATCGTCACGAGGGGGAGATGGGCTGTGCCGGAAGGAAGAGGAGATGCTAGAGCCACTATGAGGAACCTCCACCGTAGCCCTCCCGAATCAAACGACGAATAATAAGTTACAACAGAAGAAAAGCACGAAGCAAAGGATTGGACAATGAGAAATGTGACTTACTCATCAGAAGTCAAAGGCTCCTTGGGCTTCCGAGCTCTCCGGGTCGTGACCTTAGTCGGAGGCTTGGTGGCAGCCTTGTCTGCGGACTT
The DNA here is from genome assembly GCA_910589775.1 of Avena eriantha. Classification (NCBI taxonomy): domain Eukaryota; kingdom Viridiplantae; phylum Streptophyta; class Magnoliopsida; order Poales; family Poaceae; genus Avena; species Avena eriantha. Next base: position 237,929,404 of record OU342746.1, read on the forward strand.
CTTTTGCCTCTTGGTAGTCTTAGGAGGCCCGAAAGAAGCATCAGAAGCAGCTGCCCGTTTCTTTGACGCGGCTGGGACAGGCTCACCCGTGGCGAGAGGAGGATCTTCATGGATCTGCCCAGCCGGGTTAGCTGAAGCCGGAAAGGCGTAAGAAAGGGGTACAACATCAAATGCTTCCATCACCTCAACGTCGGAATCATCTTCATCATCAGGCCAATCTCTTAAGGAAGAGAAGTTACCGGTGGGTCTTTTGGTTGCATCAGGGAACGGCATGAACATCTCCTGATTCGGCTCCTCCTCGTCCGAGACAAGATGATCCTTCACCCACATGAGCGAAGGCTCGGGGCGGTCTTCGAGGGTCGGCTGAAGGAACATCTAAGAAGGAAATACAAAAGGATCAGATAAACAACATACTCCGACATAGAATATAACTCGGAAAAACATTGAATCACGAGATTTACCGCAGGAGGAGGCTTGTCCCAGCAGTAATGCTCTATCCCCCACTCCCACTTAGCAGAGAAGTCCTTGTCGGTCGTAAAAAGGTCCTTGACCCGGCGGAATATCTCGGTGTTGTTTAGTTCGAAGGAGGAAGTCCGGTTGGAGTCAAGTCGCCAGCTCATATGGCAAAGCTTGTGTGTGCGCTTCTGGAGAGGGGAGATCTGGCTGCGGACGAAAGTGATCATCGTGTCCTTGTTGCGCAGCCCCAAATCCTTCAGCTCCTAGAACCGCTTGTTGACTTAGTTCGCCAAAACGGTGGGTTTCTTGGAAACCCGGTCCCACAAATCCGGATTAGGAGGACCCGGGGCATAGGGGCGCAGCCGGATCAGATCCTCATCCGTGTTGTTTCTGACATAGAAGAAAGTTTGGGCCCAGCCCTTGCAGGAATCGAGCCCCATGACCCAGGGGAAGATGGATAGTTTCCAAGGTGAAATGGAGGCAGCACCGAACTGTGTCAGGTGTTTGTCCTCCAGGGCAAGCAGTTTATCCGGAATCACGTTCCTTCATAGACCAAAGAAACGGATCCAGAGCTCTTTTGTGGGCCACAATCCGACATATCCTTCGATGGTGGAGGCAAAGGAAGAAAGGGATGTGATGGCGTTCGCCGGGAGATGGTGTGGTTGGAGTTCGTAAGTGTTGAGGAAATCGTGGAAGAAGTCGCTGACGGGGAGGCTGAAGCCGCGCTGAAAATGGGAGAGGAACACGACGTACTCACCCGGATTGGGTGAGGGAGCGAGCTCCTCGGAGGTGAGGCGGGCAGTCACGCCCTCCGGGATGCGGCGGGTGCAGTATAGCCAGTCCAGGTCGTCCTGGCACACCCAGGAACCGGCCCAGGCACAGCGCTCCGCATTTTCCGCCCCCTCCTCCATCTCTTCCTCAGCGACGACGAGCTCTTATTCGGTCATGTCTAAATCACAATCCTCACCGGCCCTATCGGAAGTGGGGGCAGAACCTTGGACTGGTGTGGACCCATGGCGGTGGAGCTGCACGGGAGCGACAGTGAGGCAGGTGCAAGAAAGCACGGTGCGGTGGCGGCGCTGCTGAGCAGATGCGGTGGCGGCGGCGCTGTCGCTAGGAGGAAGAAGAGGCAGAGGGGCGCGAGATGGGGAAAAAGACCAAGGGGCGCGCCCCTCCCCTATTTAACCACGCCCCAGCGGGGGTAGTGGGATCGTGTGATGCAGCGAGGCCACACAGTGTGGCCGTGTATCTGCCGGATCAGCCAATCAGAGGCGAGCCACAGGAAGGGCCACAGGGCGTAGGGGATCCCACGATGCGACATGGTGATACAGTTAACGAGGAGACAGACGCGACATGACGTGTGCAACAGTAACACCTGACATTAACTGTAGTAGTAACTAGCGCATGCCCTTAAAATGAGGCAAGATAATGATTACCCTCTACGTGGGGAAGCGTACGAGATAAGGAAGGATAACCGGGAAAACTAAAGGGTGACCCGGCCAGCGAGTGAAAACTCGGAATGTGCCAAGGGAAAGCTAGCTCATGAAATCCGGAATATGAAGTAACTCGGAAAAGGGAGCAAAAGGCTCGATAAATTGAACCTGCCATGGCCTTAGCAGCTGGAGCAGCTAAGACTGCACCAGCTTCGGGGACTAATGTTGGGGGGATACCCCCGGGTAGGGTCACGCCGGGGTATAAAAGCCGAGGTACGGCAAGGTCAAAGCGAATGTTGGCCGAGTCACCTCACGGCAGGCCGACTTACGGAGTAACCCGGACCGGAGGATGTCCACCTAACTGAGTCCCAGCTGACGTATGTCGTATGCCGGCAGGATTTCTGTAACTTGTATGCAGGTACCTGCCTGGCCGGATTAACGAGGCATGATCCGGGTTATATTAGGCTTGCAAGAGAAGGAAGGTATCTCGCTGGTCAAAAGGTGGTCACTGTACGCTGGAGCATGAGCGAAGCGGACAGAGAGAAGGACCACCGAGGCGTGGCCGACAAGGGTGACACGCCCTATGTCGGATGACGCTGGCGCCGCAGAGGCTTACGTAGCCCCTGCATGGCTGACGATGGCAAAAGGTGACCCGGTCGGTTTGCTATTTTGGGAAGAGGCATATTCCTTGGAATATGCCTCCACGTATGCCTTAATGGGAACCCTAGCCTCCCCTATATAAGGAGGGCTAGGGCAACTGTAGAAGGGGTTGATTCTTGCTTGGTTGGCATTTGAGTAGTTGGTTCCTGGGGGATGGGCAGTGGTGAGAGTAAGAGAGCTCCTTCTTCCTCCTCTCCCCAATACAGCTCAAGGAGCATTGTAACCATGTGAACCTAGTGAATACAGAGCATCTGTGTGTGGAATCACCACATTATCCCTCCATGGATTCCTCTAGACCATATTGGCCCCACCTTTAGCCTATCCATGGCATCTGCCGTGACACCACCACGACACAAATCAATTCACCTTAGCAAACCCAAGCAACCATAGGCTATCTAGAAAGTACTCAGAACACTCACCAAATTTAATCCAAAAATTTAAACTTTGAATTCATGTGGCCATTTGGTCGAGCACCTGACAGACACCAGTAAACACTTGCCTAACTTCTATTGTTCTGAGCAGTAATCGATCACCACTAGTGCCACAATTCTCTCCCCTGGTCTCCCCAAGTACACAACATTGAAGTGGACACACTCCCCCTTTGCCGTTCGCACCAGTGCAGCGCCGCCTGAGCTCACCGTGCAGGTCGACCAAGCACCGCTCGCCACAGACTGCGCCGCCCTCTCCCATGATGTCTAGGATACATGCGACACTGCACCGCCACCCTCAGTCCACCCCTCGACCAAAGACAAGCCATGGACCAGCCGTAATTGCCGCGCCCACTTCTCTGTCCGCCATGCCGAGAGCACGCCAGAGCGCCACAGCCGACACGTGCACACACGCCGTGCTTTGCCCTCTCCGCGCGTGCACCCACTCACCATCACTCCAGCTACCCCCTAGACACGCCCGTTCACCGTCACGCGAACCGTGTCCACTATGTGCCGTCTCGAACATCGTCGTTCCCGCACAGAGAACGGACTGCTCCCGACCATTCTTGACCACCCCTTGCCGCGCCATCAATCGCATGACGACCGCCCTGAAGCACCTCGTCGACCCCTGATGACCCACAAGTATAGGGGGTGTATCGCAGTATTTTCGAGGGAAGTTAAACCCAATTTATTGATTCGACACAAGGGGAGCCAAAGAATACTTATAAGCCTTAACAATTGAGTTGTCAATTCAGCTGCACCTGGAAACAGTCTTGCTCGCAGCAGTGTATCAGTAGCAACAGTTTTATAGTAGTAATAGCAGTAGTAAAAGTAAAGACAGTAGTAACAATTGCAGTAAACAGTAGGATTAAAGCGCGGTAGGCATATGGATGGATGGACGGGCGTTGCATGGACAAGAACAATTCATATGGCAATCAAGACATAGGGCATTTGCAGATAAATAAGATAAAGCATCCAAGTACTAAATAATCATAGGCATGTGTTCCATATATAGTCATACGTGTTCGCAATGAGAACTTGCACAACATCTCTGTCCTGCCAGCCCGTTTGCAGCGGGGCCTCAAGGGAACTACTAGCAATTAAGGTGCTCCTTTTAATAGAGCACCAGAGCAAAGAATTAACACTTTGTGAACACATGTGATCCTCACATCAAAGCCATCCCCTCCGGTTATCCCGATTATTGTCACTTCGGGGCCTTTGGTTCCAGATAACAATATGTGTATACAACTTGCAGGTAAGACCATAAACAATACTATCATAATGAATCAATAACATCTTCATATCTGAAATCATGGCACTCGGGCCCTAGTGACAAGCATTAAGCATAACAAGTTGCAACAAAGTCAAAAGGCACTAATAATAGATACTAGACACCATGCCCTAACAATCTGATGCCATTACATGAATGATCTCATCCAATCCCTACCATCCCCATAGCCTATAGTGGGGGATTACTCACTCATAGATGGGGGAATCATAGATGGTCGATGGAGAAGCAATGGTGACCATGATTGCGATGATCTCTTCCAATTCCCCGTCCCGGCAGGGTGCCAGAATGGAGTTTCTGGTTCTGAATCGCGGAATCTGGTGGTGGCAGCGTAGCGGAACTCTTTTTGGAAAAATGTCGAACCCCCTCGGTTTTCGGTCAGGAGGCATCTTATAGGCGAAGAGGGAGGCCGAGGGGGTGACCCAAGCCGCCACACCATCCCCTGGCGCGGCCAAGCCTGGCCCGCGCGACCAGGTGGTGTGGTCCCCTCTTGGCCCTCCTCTGTCTCGTCTTTTGGCTCCGTGAATCTTCTGGTGAAATAAGATTTTTGGCATATTTTCCGGGATTTTTCCTGATAGTTGATTTTCTGCACAAAAACTAGACACCAAGGTAATTCTACTGAAAACAGCGTCAATCCGTGTTAGTTGTATCCAAATCACGCAAGTTTAGAGGAAAAACAATAGCAAAAGTGTTTGGGAAAGTAGATACGTTTTGGACGTATCAACTCCCCCCAAGCTTAGCTTATTGCTTGTCCTCAAGAAGATGTATATATTCTCCGCATATGATCAATTACCTAGACAATTCATAATAAGGAGTATGCAAATAAGGTTACCCAATAGTCATTGCAAGCTTATGAAGAGATTCCAACTTAAAAATAATAAGTAGCATGCAACATAAACATAAGCAACATTGCAATACTCATAAAAAGGTATGATAGAGTGGTATCTCGCTTGCCTTTGATTGTAGAGCAAATAAATGCCGAGGCACCTCTGAAGTTCAAGTGAAGACTAGAAGTAAAGATATCAAAGATACAGGCATCAAAGTCATGACACAATTAACCAAATTTTGAGACAAGCACATTACACCAAGAATGATAACTATGCTCTCAAGAAAGTGCTCATAGAATAAGTGGTGATTCGACAAGGAAGTGAAAAGGTTTTGAACAGTTTGAAAGGCTTCCAAATGCTGAAAGTATGGTACTCATTAGCTTTGAGCTCTCATTGCCCCTATCATAAACATCTTTAAATGGTTAAGGTTAAAGTGACGCAACTAAGAGGATATGCTTGACAAGTTATAAGTTGAAATCTCATGCCCCTTGCTTATGAGTACCGAACCTCATGCTACTCAACTTTAGTCACAAGTAAGCTCTTGTCATTGTAAGTACATATGTATCATAGAGAACCGCCAATGGGGTACCCCTTGCACATGATACAGGAGCTATCCCATAATCAAAATGACAAGGCAAGCAGACAATGAGCATCTCAGCGATCTTTTTATTTGCTATTTGCATAGGTTTTTATTGAGGATGCTTCATGGAGTGCTCATTATGGTTATGCTGCAAGTTTACACCATGATTAGGCATGGCTTAGGCTAGTGGCCCAGGCATTTCTCTAACACACATACAAACTCCATGACCTTACAAGTTCCCCTTTTATTTTACACTGCCGGGATCCATAAGCAAAAGAATCATGATCTCAACGGAATAATAAGTGCAATGCTGAAAGCATTCCCCATGATATATGGTTCTGCTAACTTCAACTCATAAAGCGCAAGCATATACGCAACAAAGACAGACACAATGGTTCAAGATTATTAAGTGCAAGAAAGTAAAGTGTGCCATCAAGTTTGTGAGAGCTTTACTAACTAACTTTCTCATAACAAGCAAACATTTTATTCGGAAGAAAACAAGGCATACTGAATATGCACGAACTAGCAAATGATGCTAATAGGTAGGTATGGTGGACACTTTTGGCAACATTGGTTTTGGGGAGTTGGAAACATGAGTAGAGCTCATACTAAGTGCAAGTGAAGGCTAGCAATAGTAAGGGAGCGACAAACGAGAGAGCAATAACTATCATAATCATGCTTGCAGCAAAACAGGACTAAGTATGGCATGAAAGTGATTCAAGACCCCTGAGGCAAAATATTTCATTGAGGCTTAACTGAATGTTTCATTCATATGCATGCGTGAGCATGTGCCAAGTCAATTCAAGTGAAACATTCAGAGGAGGATACCATAGTGTCATACCAGGTTATGAATAGAACAGTGCAAGCAAACATTCATATGACATGCTAAAAACCATTAGCAAGCTGGAGCTAATCATAGGAAAGCAAAAACTACTAAGCATCCATAAATAACATACACCTTACATGAACAGACTAAGCATGTCCATAATGATGAGTATATGTACAAAAATGAAAACAAATAGAGTTCGTTACCAGCCTCTTACCACACCTCAAGTTGTCATTAATCCTCATTATTGCCCTTCACTTGTGTGGCTTGAATAATAACATGAAACCAAACTCCACTGAGGACTACTGAACCCTGCAACAAACTTCACAAAACCAAAGAAGAACATAAAATATTTTTGGTGTTTTTGATTTTTAAAGGCAAGAATGAAAAGGAAGAACAAGCAAAGCGAAATATTTTTGGGCTTTTCGAATAATAAAAACAAAGCTGAAAGGAAGAAGCAAACCAAGGCAAAAAGAAAAAGAAGCAACCAAAGAGAAACAACGAAAATATTTTTGGTCTTTTTGTGTTTTGGAAAGCAGAAAGAAAGTGAAACATGGATATACAAAGTACCGACTGAACATGATAAGTAGATGAGTGTGGTGCCGGTGTACCTCCCTGTAGGGGTTCCGCGTATGAAAACATAAACATTTTACCCTACGCCCCTGAACCCTTGAAGCTACCAGGACCTATCTATTAGCAATACAGTAACGGGAGGGGCTTTTTGTGAACTTACCCTTGAAGACCAAAAAGCATTGTCCGCACTCAGGAGAGCGTGGTTGATGTAGACGAGCCAAAGCCGACCTCAAGGTCGTGATGAAGTCCTTGCGCTCCTTCTGGCTCCAACGACTTGAGTGCCTCAAGTGTGACACCTCGCGGGGAGTTACACACGTCCGGTCCCTGACGATGACTCCCTCTTCCCTGATCTAGCAGCAGTTGCGGAAGTAGAGCTCCCAGATCCGAATCCCGCAGCGCGACGGCGCTCCACGGTGAAGATGTCTCTCGTTCGTGTAGTCCAGATTTGGGACCACAGTCACGAGAAAGAGGGGGAGAGAGAAAATATCAATTGGAGCTCCTCCCAAAAGTGGGGAGACCTTTATTGATTATTGGTGTATTTTTCTAGGCCAAATACCCCACTATATATAGGGGAGGGGAGGTACTACCTCCCTCAAAGTCCTGGGGTGGGACTAAAGGAGAGGAGGGGGAGGAGGTGGCCGTCGGCCACCTAGTGGTCCCCGCGTGGGGGGGGCTAGGCCCAGCCGGCCTCCCCCTTGGCCCCTCTTCCCTCTCTCCTTTCTCCTAATGGGCCCTCTCTCTCCGGAATTGGCCCATTAAGCCTTTTTGACCTTTAATTGATTTTCTCTTTATTAAATAATTATGAATAAATGATTAAATCAATATTTAACATTCATTCACATATTATTCAACCTCCGTGGCCATGGAACACCTTCCACCTCCACTCCGGACATCCTCTGGACTTACCGTAACCCTTCCGCTTTTCTCCCTTCTTTTCTTCGGTGATTCTACCGATCCTATAAACACTCTCTAAGCATCATCAAGCCCTTAAGCGTGATACCCCACGGTTCGGGAACACTCCAGACATGGTCGGGACACTCCCGCACCAATGATCGACAGAGGGACCTGGATGGCCATGTGACCCCTATGTGTTCCACGAAGATCTTTCGTCGTTTGAACCGGGACAGTCGTGTCTTATTCCCTTTGTCACTCGATACTTGCATTGCTCGAGATCTGATCAATGACATCACCATGTCGTGTTCAATCTCGTTACTGAACAATGCTACTTGACTCGTTCCGACAAGTGATATCCCCATGATCTAATCACACGCTGCGCAGCTATTGGATATAACATCTCCGAGTGGGCCCTTGAGTATCTTCCTGTCACATGGATGGAAAAATCTTGCTCTTGACATATATTGCCTCTACGGTTTCTTCCAAGTACCTGAACACACCTTTATAACCACTGTTTTACCAGATGGCGTTTGATGCTATCTAAGCACTCTCGGGAGACAGTGATTGATATAGTCTCACGGTCTAAGGAATAGTCTACGAGGGTCCTTTTCTAATCATCGTAACTTGAACTTCGTGACATGATCGAATCACGATGTTTAGGTTGGGTATTGGTTCATCATCTCATTCTCAGAATGAGATGACCTCATTTCCAACTGGCATAAATACCACATGATCAGGAAACATGATCATCTGTTGACCAATGAACCGGTGACTAGAGTTTCACTGGGAACCCCTGGTTTGTTTGTATATCACACGTGTATTGATGTTTCCACTCAATACAGTTATAGCATGATATAAAACTTAATCATAAACTATATGAAATATGATAATAGTCCTTACTACTATTTGTCTCTAGGGCATATTTCCAACACTCTCCCACTTGCACTAGAGTACAAATACACTAGCTGCATTTGTTCTTAATTATTGGCACCATATGTCCAGTACCTTGAACATGCTTGCTCATGGAAGAGGTTGAGTCTTGGGTCTGTACTTTACAGTCCCAGATCCTTTGCAACTTACTAATGTCTCCTTGATTGACATTAATACTTTATCATCACATGATAGCATCTGTGTGTATGCATCGTCGCTATGGCAGCAGAACGAGGCCTGATTCCAGGAGCCTACAGTGACGTTAGATCAACCTCGAGGGTTTCTCATGGGCACTGTGCCCTGGGACACATCATTCTACGTTAAAAGCGAATTAGCCCCGCCATAACATTATACAACACTTTAGGTGGTACCCTTATCTATTATAAATGTATTCATCGAAACACTAGTGCACTCTGTGCAACTTTTGATGTTTTTGTTCACCTCGCTTCCTACTTGACTTTGATCGGCATCTACAGGAGTTTCCAACATATTCCCTTATAACATAACTCTTTATGCTTTAAGATATGTTTATCCTTTATGGATTTGGAAAATATATCCATAGTTCTCTACTAGACACTACGGACAAAACTCAGCTTAATTTTCTGTGATTCGAAGTTGATCACTTTCAAACGTTCCTTATTTGGATCACATATTATGCTAAGTTATCATCATGGTTTACTAAGATAGAACCTATGTCTTAACATAGTGGATGACGATCATCCTTTTCTTTCTTTCAACCATTGATATTAAAATTAATGTTATTCCTAATTTGAGTTATTAAGGACCCTTTCCTTAATTAACTTCTATTCCGAAACCCTTTTTCAGAATCCCTTAAGGAATACTACATAATATCATAATACGGTTATTATCAACTTCTACACCTTATAAATCATTATTTATAAGTATTTGCGCCTTCATTCTTAACATACTTAAGAATTACTCCTATAAGCTCCCACTCAAAATATGTTCCTACATAATTGAATTTGAGACTTATATTGCTCCCACTTAAAAATATGTCAATCACATATTGTTTCAGGAAGACTTTCATAGCTCCCACTCAATTTTATGCAAATTGCATATCCACTCACTGTTTTGAATAACTTCAAAATCCTTTGATCAAATATCAAACTTGGAGATTTATTATGAGATATTAGTACTTTACTAGTTTTAAATCCACTAGATATTTAGCACACATGAATCAAATTCGTTTGAATTCATCCAATACTTGAAAAATTGTGCTTTTGTTATTTACCCCCTTTTTCATACTATGGCTTTGCAGTCATTTGCGAAAATTCCAATTAACCCTTTTTACTTGTGAGATTTAGCAACTAATTGCTTTCTAATCTCAAGGGAAGTTTGCTTCTAGGATTTCTCATAATTCTAGTTTACCATTATTTCCTTTGTAGTCCATAGGTATGTCATATTCCAAAAATCATGACAAGAGATTCACAAATGTTTCCATACAAGATATGGATTTACATTTCGAATCCTACTTCATATAGTGAAAGAAATAGTAGAGGGACAAACACAATAATCAAAATCATTGATTCTTTCCTTTCGTGAGGAGAATCGTTCAGGAACGCTGTCCGTTGCGCTTCTCAACACTCTGATGCAGAGTTTTGAATCCGCATCGTGTTTTACACTAATTTCCATTTTCTCCATAATCGAGAAACATCACTAAAAGTGAGCTTTCTCAAGAATGTACCAAAATCCAAGCAATACAAATTTTGCTTTCCTTTTAGTCTCAGCTATGGATTTCGTATTCAAAGTTTCCAATGAATACTCTACAAGGACTTATTCGCTATTGTTCTGGTTATATGGAATAACCCCAAAAATTTCACGAATTCAAATGGTTCACTACATTCTAATTGAGTGCTAACTATTTCTAAGCTAATGGTCTCTACATCTACACTACAACGATTTATTTGGTGCCTTCTATTTAACCCCTTTGATATCTAATATCACATTGTGATGCTTTGCATTTTGACATTTCAAAACACTTCGCATTTCATAGTTACTTTTATGCCATTCTTATAAAGTTGAACTTCATTACTATTGATCAAATCATAGTAATTAGATTCTCTTTTATACTTATACCCTCTTATTGATGAAACACTTTGATCAAATCAAATTGTTTCATATTCATGTTTCTTTGGTAAACTTATTTACACATTTAAACAATCATATATTGATAATTACCATTTTCGTTAAAACACAATACATCGAATATGTATTTACTTTTAACAATTCTTTAAACACTTTGTATTCAAGTAATACACGGTGTTCAAGTTATTTTGCCGAACTTAGGCATGATTTATATGTGATAAGAAATCGAATGACCTTCACATATTATCAAATAACTTTGAATTTAAACAATGGTTTCATTCATTAATGAAATATCATTAAGTTGGGTATTTTAAACAAGGCATTTTAATGTTTTACAAATGTTCATACATTATCAATTAGTTTCAAACAATAAGGATAATTCACAAGTAATCAAACAAGATATGAACACGAATAGAAATCATTCATAAAAGTGGAACAATTGTTTGTTACAAACTCATATGAATAACCGTCTCACGAAGTATGAGACACACTAAAGAAGTTCACAATCTCTTGATTACAATAATCATCCTAAAACACAAACTAAATGATAAATGTCGAGAGAGAGTGTCGTCGGCTATCATCATCATGCTCGCCATCAACACGCAACGTCACCTCCTCTCCAGCAAGCACCTCTCATGCAGTAGGACCTGTTTTCAGCAAAACAGAACAAGTATCAGATATACTTAACACTACAAATGTGTTTGCAAGATTATAACATTTATAAAACTGTATATCAAATATATACCTTGGTCATTGATGACCTCTCCGGCGATTGGTTCAACCTTTACGTTCCGGAAACGTAATATGAACTCATGGAAATCCAATGCTTCTGTATCACCACTCATGATGCTACTTCGGACATGTCCTTTGTAGCTGGGAGGCAATGACCGAAGCAGTACGTCTATTGCAAATGGATCAGCCATCCAGTAATCCACGAAGTGAACCAGTCTTGTGTGTGCATCAAGCCTGCGCTCCAAGTGACTCTTCAGACATGTATGCTCCTCCATCTGTATGGAAAGGAACTCTCCAAGCAACTCGTGCTTCCACATGCGCACATGGCCTATGAACTCCGCTCTCAGCTGATCCACCATCGAATATGGGTCAAGATCACCCATGAGTGGATGTAGTTCATCTATCATCCCGTAACGCATTATTATCTGAATGTAGGTGGACATCTCTTGACGATAGTAGCGGTCTGCCAGCTCTTGTGGGGTCTCATAGTAGTCTGGCTCAGTCAAATCCATCGTGTGGCGTATGTAGTCTACCACATGATTCCTAGTAAGGAGATCATCTAGGCGCACAAGCCAACTAGGGAAGTTGGATCCATCAAGTCTAAGTTTTTCACCTTTTACCCAATCCTCAATCTCAAAGTAAGCTTCACGGTGAGCCATCTACATTTATAATTGCAAAAGGAATTTATACTAAGTTTATAATTAAATGAGTTAATAATAACTCCACTCAGAAACACCTATCCCCAGTGAGGGTTCCTAGTGATAACACGACCCCTATCAGCCACATCTCCCCCGATCGTCATGGCCATCAATGTGGGTTCAAGGGTGGACGCTAAACATCGGTCACATCATTCATGCGACTCGTGCTCGATCTTTCGACCATCCGTGTTTCGAGGCCACGCTTCTCTAGCATGCTAGGCTCGCCAACTCAACCTTAGTGTATTCGCTGTGCAACATGGCTTACACCCACTGTATGCGAACATAGATATGTATGACACCCAGGCATGTGACCCTGGATCACCTCATACCGAAGAACTTTCTTGGTGGTGCACACTAAGGGGGAACACAATCGTTGGTAATTTTAACAGGGATCATCTTATTAGGCTACCGTCGAGTATCTAATACTAGCACACAATAACACATACAAACAATAACATTGAATGTAAATGCTATGTGATATGGTCCTTCACGTCGTGATCTCCATCCGTCGTCACCGGGTTCTGGCGCCAGGGATCCGGCGTCGTAGACACCATGGTACCGGTGTCTTTCCGGCGTGGTAGTCTGTCATTACCGTGACTATCTACTACTATGCAACTAAAGGTAATCACTTTACCTTTGCCACAACCATATCACAAAGCAACGCCCCCTGCAAAACAAAGTTATACGCCTCTACTTTATCTTTGCATGTTTTACGTGGCTGAATGGGCTTTCGCACAAGAACCGTTCTTACCTACGAACTTTCAGCACAACGCTGATCAAGTAGTTGTCTCTACTACACCCCTTTCGAGGCCCTCCGTTGCAAATGGTATACCAACTAATGCGAGAGAGACAGACACCCCCCTAAGCCACTTTATACGGTACAAGCCGTATGTCAAGCATGGACCAGTCTCGCGAATGAACGCATAAAGTTGGTTGGGGGCCGCTTCATCAAGCATTACTGCGGTATACACAAGTACACACGGGAGGGTAACAACTAAAAGATCAACGCCCACACGCTACATCTCGTGTGTTCTACCCGTACTAGCATTACTACGCATAGATCTAGCTCTGATGCCACTGTAGGGGTTCCGCGTATGAAAACAATAAAATTTTACCCTACGCCCCTGAACCCCTGAAGCTACTAGGACCTATCTATTAGTAATACAGTAACGGGAGGGGCTTTTCACGAACTTAGCCTTGAAGACGAAAAAGCGTTGTCAACGCTCAGGAGAGCGTGGTTGATGTAGACGAGCCGAAGCCGACCTCAAGGTCATGATGAAGTCCTTGCGCTCCTTCTGGCTCCAACGACTTGAGTGCCTCAAGTGCGACACCTCGCGGGGATTTACACACCTTCGGTGCCTGATGATGACTCCCGCTTCCTCGATCCAGCAGCAGTTGTGGAAGTAGAGCTCCCGGATCCAAATCTCGCAGCGCAACGGCGCTCCGCGGTGAAGATGTCTCTCGTTCGCGCAGTCCAGACTTGGGACCACGGTCACGAGAGAGAGAGGGGGAGAGATAAAATATCAATTGGAGGTCCTCCCAAAAGTGGGGAGACCTTTATTGATTATTGGTGTATTTTTCTAGGCCAAATACCCCACTATATATAGGGGAGGGGAGGTACTACCTCCCTCAAAGTCCCGGGGTGGGACTAAAGGAGAGGAGGGGGAGGAGGTGGCCGTCGGCCACCTAGTGGGCCCCGCGTGGGGGGGCTAGGCCCAGCCAGCCTCCCCCTTGGCCCCTCTTCCCTCTCTCCTTTCTCCTAATGGGCCCTCTCCCTCCGGAATTGGCCCATTAAGCCTTGTTGACCTTTAATTGATTTTCTCTTTATTAAATAATTATGAATAAATGATTAAATCAATATTTAACATTCATTCACATATTATTCAACCTCCGTGGCCATGGAACACCTTCCACCTCCACTCCGGACATCCTCTGGACTTACCGTAACCCTTCCGCTTTTCTCCCTTCTTTTCTTCGGTGATTCTACCGATCCTATAAACACTCTCTAAGCATCATCAAGCCCTTAAGCGTGATACCCCACGGTTCGGGAACACTCCAGACATGGTCGGGACACTCCCGCACCAATGATCGACAGAGGGACCTGGATGGCCATGTGACCCCTATGTGTTCCACGAAGATCTTTCGTCGTTTGAACCGGGACAGTCGTGTCTTATTCCCTTTGTCACTCGATACTTGCATTGCTCGAGATCTGATCAATGACATCACCATGTCGTGTTCAATCTCGTTACTGAACAATGCTACTTGACTCGTTCCGACAAGTGATATCCCCATGATCTAATCACACGCTGCGCAGCTATTGGATATAACATCTCCGAGTGGGCCCTTGAGTATCTTCCTGTCACATGGATGGAAAAATCTTGCTCTTGACATATATTGCCTCTACGGTTTCTTCCAAGTACCTGAACACACCTTTATAACCACTGTTTTACCAGATGGCGTTTGATGCTATCTAAGCACTCTCGGGAGACAGTGATTGATATAGTCTCACGGTCTAAGGAATAGTCTACGAGGGTCCTTTTCTAATCATCGTAACTTGAACTTCGTGACATGATCGAATCACGATGTTTAGGTTGGGTATTGGGTCATCATCTCATTCTCAGAATGAGATGACCTCATTTCCAACTGGCATAAATACCACATGATCAGGAAACATGATCATCTGTTGACCAATGAACCGGTGACTAGAGTTTCACTGGGAACCCCTGGTTTGTTTGTATATCACACGTGTATTGATGTTTCCACTCAATACAGTTATAGCATGATATAAAAATTAATCATAAACTATATGAAATATGATAATAGTCCTTACTACTATTTATCTCTAGGGCATATTTCCAACACTCCCCCCAAGCTTAGGCTTTTGGCCTAAGTGGATATCAATCCCAAGCTGGCCAAGATGAAGCGCCTCCGTAGCACGGCGAGGAGGTGCCCTCGTCCTGATACGAGCTCGAGGACGCCCCAGCGTAGTGTGCAGAATAGTCGTAAGAGGGCACATCCCCCTGATGTTGCACGTGGAAACCAAGCTAGCGGAGCTGCTCGTACACCTCCTCCTTGGAACGCGACCATGGCATCCTATAAATACTAAACAAAGTGGATTGTGGAAAAGGAATTTCCCTCTCATCTCCGTCAGTAAACAACATCATGTATACTAAACCCTCCGTACTAGAGTCAGCAGTGACAAAGTGATGTGTTTTCATAGCAGCAAGATCAAGCCTTTGTGGTGTCAACACGATGTCATTAGGATCCATAGAAAGTTCTAAAGCAGCAACCATGCGTGAGGCAATAATGCCCCCATAAATAGGTCCTCTAGCAGCTAGGCGGCGAGCAATGAGAGAGCCAAGATTATACTTGTATCATTATTAAGTGCAGCAGCGAGGAAGGCTAAATGATAATTAGAAATGTTACTAGTGTTCTCCCTACCAAGAATACTAGTGGCAAGATAATAAGCAAAATATCTAAGAGCTGGGAGTTCAATGTTTCTTATCTTCCCGCGAGCTGCGTGGTCATTGTCATTTGTCACACTTGATGGGTTCGTAGCATGGAAAACAAAAAATTTCTACCGCAAGAACGAACAAAACCTAGATCTAATCCAGATAAAAGCCAAGATCTAATCTATTAGATATGAGCAACGAGATAGATAGGAACTAACCCTCGTAGATCCGAAAGCGTTAACGAGATTAGATCTCGTGGTTGATGTAGTCGATCACTTGCCGATCTCAAGATCGTGTGGACGATCCTTCCGGCGTCGCGTTCCAACAGCGCTTCCGCCGTCGGTCAAGTAGACGATCCTTCCGGCGTCGCGTTCCAGCAGCGCTTCCGCCGTCGGTCAAGTAGACGATCCTTCTGGCGCCACGATTCGGCAGCGCTTCCGCAGTCGGTCACACGTGCGGAGTCGAAGCAGACCTTCCTCTCCCTGTTCCAGCGAGCAGCGGAGGTAGTAGATCTTCTCCATGGAATCCCAGCAGCACGACGGCGTGGTGGTGGTGGTGGAGTAGAGAATTCTGCAGGGCTTCGCCTATGCCTGTGCAGAAGAAGGTGGAGGAGAGAGGCGACAGAGATTGGGTGTTATGGGAGCAGGGGAGGAGGGGGCGCCCCTGCCCCTCTATTTAAAGAGGGGAGGCGCCTAGGGAGGGGGAGTCCTTGTAGGACTCCCCTCCCTTGTAGGCCGGTGGATTGGAGGTGGGGGGAGGAGTCCTCCTCCCCCACGACTCCGTATCTTGACCCACCAGGACTCCTTGATCCCTATCTTGATTTTCAAGGAAACTCCAAGATATCTTCTAGAACGTTCCGGAACATTCCGAAACCTTCTAGAATCCTCATACAAACACTCCGGAACATTTCCTAACTCATAAAATGATCTCCTATATATGAATCTTATTCTCTGGACCATTCCGGATCTCCGCGTGATGTCTCGAATCCAATCCGAGACTCCGAACAACATTCGGTCTCCAACGCATATTCCATATCTACTTAAAACAACTTCGAACCTTAAGTGTGTCACCCTACGGTTCGTGAATATGTAGACATGATAGAGACACATCTCCTATCAATAACCATCAGCGGGACCTGGAGATCCATAATGGCTCCCACATACTCAACGATGACTTCGCGATCGATTGAACCACTTACATACGAAACTAATTCCCTTTGTCTCGCGATACTATACTTATCCGAGGTTTGATCGTCGGTATCTCCATACCTAGTTCTACCTCGTTACTGATAAGTACTCTTTACTCGTTCAGTGATATGTCATCCCTTGTGACCTAGTCACATGCTTGCAAGCTAACTAGATGACATTCCACCGAGAGGGCCCAGAGCATATCTATCCGTCATATGGATGGACAAATCCCAATCTTGGTTCATGCGCTTCAACACATACTTTCAGAATACCCAATGACACTTTTATAACTACCCAGTTACAAAGCGGCGTTTGATGTCATCAAAGTATCCATCCGGTGATGGTGATTAACATAAGCTCATGGTCGAAGGAATAGGTTACTATGTATTTGAAAGCTTACAGCAAAACGAACTTAATGACTTGATCTTATGCTACGCTTACTATGGGTGTGTGTCCATCACATCATTCTCCCAATGACATAACCTTGTTATTAATCACATCCTAATGTCCATGATCAGGAAACCATGATCATCAATTAATCAACAAGCTAGTTCAACAAGAGGCTTACTAGGGACTCTTATATGTTTACAAAACACACATGTATTAGTGTTTCCTAATAATACAATTATAGCATGGGATCTAAACATTCATCATAAACACAAAGATATAATAATAATCACTTTTATTATTGCCTCTTGGGCATATCTCCAACAGTCTCCCACTTGCACTAGAGTCAATAATCTAGATTACATGGTAATATACCGAACACCCATGGGGTTCTGGTGTTGGTCATGCTTTGCCCTAGGGAGAGGTTTAGTCAACGGATCCGCCACATTCAGATCAGTGTGTACTTTGCAAATCTTTATGTCACCATCTCGGACATACTCGCGAATAGCGTGGAAACGTAGCTTGATGTGCTTCAGCTTGCTATGTGACCTTGGCTCCTGCGCATTAGCTATGGCACCTGTGTTGTCACAGTAGATGGCCATCGGGTCCAACGCACTGGGAACCACGCCGAGTTCAGTAATGAATTCCTTCATCCAAAAGGCTTCTCCTGCAGCCTCCGAAGTAGCTATGTATTCCGATTCAGTTGACGATTTCGCCACAACGCTTTGCTTTGCACTCCTCCAGCTCACTTCAGCACCATTCAAAATAAATACGTATCCTGATTGTGACTTCGAGTCATCCGGATTGGTGTTCCAACTAGCATCGGTGTAACCGTTTATAACAAGCTGTTCATCACCTCCATAAGAAAGAACCATATCCTTAGTCCTATTTAGGTACTTTAGGATATTTTTGACCGCTGTCCAGTGCTCCATTCCAGGATCACTTTGATATCTGCTAGTCAAACTAACAGCATGTGATACATCCGGTCTTGTACACAGCATGGCATACATGATAGAACCTATGGCCGAGGCATAGGGAATATTATTCATTTTCTCTCTATCTTCTGCCGTAGCTGGACTTTGAGTTTTACTCAAGGTCTTACCTGACAACATGGGCACGAACCCTTTCTTGCTATCTTCCATTCTAAACTTCTTTAGAACTTTGTCCAAGTATGTACTTTGTGAAAGCCCTATTAGGCGTCTTGATCTATCTCTATAAATCTTGATGCCTAGAATATATGCCCCTTCGCCAAGATCCTTCATTGAAAAACTATTATTCAAATAGGTTTTGATGCTATTAAGAAGTTCTATATCATTCCCAATCAACAGTATGTCATCTACATATAGTACTAGGAATGCTACAGAGCTCCCACTCACTTTCTTGTAAATACAAGCTTCTCCATAAGTTTGTATAAATCCAAAGTTTTTGATTACTTTATCAAAACGTTGATTCCAACTACGGGATGCTTGCTTCAGTCCATAAATGGAGCGCTGAAGTTTGCATACCTTGTCAGCATCTTTAGAATTGACAAAACCCTTGGGTTGTACCATATACAACTTTTCCTCAATGTCACCATTAAGGAACGCCGTTTTGACATCCATCTGCCAAATCTCATAATCGAAATGTGCAGCAATTGCTAACAAAATCCTCACAGACTTTAGCTTCGCTACTGGTGAGAATGTCTCATCATAGTCAACTCCTTGAATTTGTCGGAACCCTTTCGCGACAAGTCGAGCTTTATAGACGGTAACATTACCATCAGCATCTGTTTTTCTCTTGAAAATCCATTTGTTCTCGACAGCCTTACGGCCATCCAGTAAGTCCACCAAAGTCCACACTTGGTTTTCGTACATGGATCCCATTTCGGATTTCATGGCTTCTAGCCATTTGTCGGAATCTGGGCTCACCATAGCTTCTTCATACGTCGCAGGGTCATCAGCGTTGTCCACCAACATGACGTTCAAGGCAGAGTCATACCAATCAGGAGTGGTACGAACCCTCGTTGACCTGCGAGGTTCAGTAGTAACTTCGTTCGAAGTTTCATGATCATTATCATTAGCTTCCTCTTCAATTGGTGCAAGCGGCACCAAAACATCTTCCGGTGCTGCGCTACTCTCAAATCCGAGAGAAGGTTCAATAACCTCATCGAGTTCTACTTTCCTTCCAGTCACCTCTTTCGAGAGAAAACTCCTTCTCAAGAAAGGATCCATTCTTTGCAACGAAAACTTTGCCTTCGGATCTATGATAGAAGGTATACCCAATCGTTTCTTTAGGGTATCCTATGAAGACGCATTTCTCCGCTTTGGGTTCTAGCTTATCAGGTTGTAACTTCTTTACATATGCTTCGCAACCCCAAACTTTAAGGAACGACAACTTAGGTTTCTTACCAAACCACAATTCGTACGATGTCATTTCAACGGATTTAGATGGTGCCCTATTTAAAGTGAATGCGGCTGTCTCTAATGCATAGCCCCAAAATGATAACGGTAAATCTGTAAGAGACATCATAGACCGAACCATATCTAAGAGAGTTCGATTACGACGTTCGGATACACCATTACGCTGTGGTGTTCCCGGCGGTGTCAACTGCGAAAGTATTCCACATTTCTTTAAATGCATGCCAAACTCCTAACTCAGATATTCACCTCCGCGATCAGAACGCAGAAACTTAATCTTCTTGTTACGATGATTTTCCACTTCACTTTGAAATTCCTTAAACTTCTCGAAAGTTTTGGACTTATGTTTCATAAAGTAGACATACCCATATCTACTCAAGTCATCCGTGAAAGTGAGAACATAACGATATCCACCACGCGACGCTACACTCATTGGACCGCACACATCGGTATGTATTATTTCCAATAAGTCTGTAGCTCGCTCCATTGTACCAGAGAATGGAGTCTTAGTCATTTTTCCCATTAGACATGCTTCGC
Source organism: Avena eriantha (assembly GCA_910589775.1). Taxonomy (NCBI): domain Eukaryota; kingdom Viridiplantae; phylum Streptophyta; class Magnoliopsida; order Poales; family Poaceae; genus Avena; species Avena eriantha. The sequence continues at coordinate 237,949,794 of OU342746.1, forward strand.
ATCTTTCAAGTGATTCAAAATCAAGTGATTCAAGAAGTCCATCAGAATGGAGTTTCTTCATACGCTTCACTCCAATGTGACCAAGACGACAGTGCCACATGTATGTAGATTTATCATTCAATTTAATTCGTTTAGCATCTATGTTGTGAACATGTGTATCACTACTATCGAGATTCGGTAAGAATAAACCATTCATCTCAGGTGCATTACCATAAAAGATATTACTCATATAAATCGAACAACCTTTATTCTCAGACTTAAAAGAGTAACCGCCTCGAAATAAACAGGATCCAGATATAATGTTCATGCTTAACGCAGGCACCAAATAACAATTATTTAAATTTAAAACTAATCCCGAAGGTAGATGTAGAGGGAGCGTGCCGACGGCGATCACATCAACCTTGGAGCCATTTCCAACACGCATCGTCACCTCGTCTCTTGCCAGTCTTCGTTTATTCCGCAGCTCCTGTTTCGAGTTACAAATATGAGCAACCGAACCAGTATCAAATACCCAGGCACTACTACGATTACTAGTAAGATACACATCTATAACACATATATCAAATATACCTTTCTTCTTGATGTTGCCGTTCTTCAGATCTGCCAGGTACTTGGGGCAGTTACGCTTCCAGTGACCAGCACCTTGCAGTAGAAGCACTCAGTTTCAGGTTTAGGACCAGCCTTAGGCTTCTTAGCAGGTGCGGCAGCTTTCTTGCCGTCCTTCTTGAAGTTGCCCTTGTTCTTAGGCTTGCCCCGTTTCTTGAAATTGGTGGTCTTATTGACCATCAACACTTGTTGCTCCTTCTTGATCTCCACTTCAGCAGTTTTCAGCATGGACGACAGTTCAGGCAACGTCTTGTTCATGCAGTGCATGTTGTAGTTCATCACAAAGTTCTTGTAACTTGGTGGCAGTGATTGAAGGAGACGATGAATCCCCAATTCATTAGGAATCGATATTCCCAACTCTTGGAGCTTCTTTGCGTACCCAGACATGGTGAGCACGTGCTCGCTAACGGAGCTTCCTTCTTCCATCTTACAGTTAAAGAACTTTTCGGAGGCCTCATAGCTCTCCATGGCCGCGCGAGTCTCAAAAATTAGCCTGAGCTCCTTAATGATCTCGAACGGGTCGTGGTGCTCAAAACACTGTTGGAGCTCCGCTTCTAAACCGTACAGGATGGCACACTGAACTGTGGAGTAATGATTCTTTCGAGTGGCGAAAACATTCTTTTCGTCATCGGTGGCATTATCTGCAGGTGGGTCACCTAGCGGTGCATCGAGCACATAGGTCAACTGACCAGCCCTGAGGACGATCTTCAGTCCACGGAACCAGTCCGTGAAATTGCTTCCATTGTTTTTAAGCTTTTCTTTCTCTAGGAACGCATTGAAATTGATGGAGGGGGTCGCCATAATCTACAACAATTTGCAAGTAGTTTAGACTAAGTTTATGATAAATTGAGTTCAAATTTAATTCTTAGACTAACTAGGTGAACTCCCACTCAAAACAACATCCCTCACATTGTCTTAGTGATTACACGAACCAAGTCCACTACACCAAGTCCGATCTTCATGAGAGAAGATGTAGTTTCATCGGCGAACAATCTTCATGTTCATCATATCATTTATATGACTCATGCTCTACCTTTCGGTATTCCGTGTTCCGAGACCATGTCTGTACATGCTAGGCTCATCAAGACAACCTTAGTTTCCGCATGTGCAAATCTGGCTTGCACCCGTTGTATGCACACGTAGAATCTATCACATCTCATCATCACGAGATGCTTCGAAACGACGAGTCTTAGCAACGGTGCCAACTAAGGGTGAACACTTTATTACTTGATATTTAGTGAGAGGGATCATCTTATAATGCTACCGTCGCGATCTAAGCAATACAAGATGCATAAAGGATTAACATCACAGGCAATTCATAATAAGTGTGATATGATATGGCCTTTTCTTCTTGCGCCTTTGATCTCCATCTCCAAAGCACGAACATGATCTCCATCATCACCAGCATTGCGTCAAGGCCAGTGGCGCCGCTTCATGGTTGTCCATCATCACCAGCAACTATTACAACTACTTGGAATAAAGCTATTACAAGATGAATAGACACGCAGGTCTTAACAGAATTAAAGACAACCATTAGGCTCCTGCCGGTTGCCATATTACAACAAGGATCATTGCATACATCAAATACAATCACAATCACATGTTGGCCATATCACATCACAAAACCCCTGCAAAAACAAGTTAGACGCCTCTAATTTTCTTTGCAAGTTTTACGTGGTTTGGGGCTTTCGCATAAGACCGATCTTACCTACGAACAAGAACCACAACGTTGATACAAGTGTTGTCAAGATGCTCATTGTAAATCGAATCTTAACTATGGTGGGAGAGATAGACACCCGCAAAGCCACTTGTGCAAAGCAAGTTGCACGTCAAGCGTGGAGCAAGTCTCATGTGCGATGACATGTAATGTTAGCCCGAGCCGCTTCATCCCACCATGCCGCAAGATGCAAAGTACACGCTAAGACACCGACAACAAAAGCATCAACGCCCACAAAAACATTGTGTTCTACTCGTGCAACAGATCTATGCATAGATACGGCTCTGATACCACTGATGGGTTCGTAGCATGGAAAACAAAAAATTTCTACCGCAAGAACGAACAAAACCTAGATCTAATCCAGATAAAAGCCAAGATCTAATCTATTAGATATGAGCAACGAGATAGATAGGAACTAACCCTCGTAGATCCGAAAGCGTTAACGAGATTAGATCTCGTGGTTGATGTAGTCGATCACTTGCCGATCTCAAGATCGTGTGGACGATCCTTCCGGCGTCGCGTTCCAGCAGCGCTTCCGCCGTCGGTCAAGTAGACGATCCTTCCGGCGTCGCGTTCCAGCAGCGCTTCCGCCGTCGGTCAAGTAGACGATCCTTTCGGCGCCACGATTCGGCAGCGCTTCCGCAGTCGGTCACACGTGCGGAGTCGAAGCAGACCTTCCTCTCCCTGTTCCAGCGAGCAGCGGAGGTAGTAGATCTTCTCCACGGAATCCCAGCAGCACGACGGCGTGGTGGTGGTGGTGGAGTAGAGAATTCTGCAGGGCTTCGCCTATGCCTGTGCAGAAGAAGGTGGAGGAGAGAGGCGGCAGAGATTGGGTGTTATGGGAGCAGGGGAGGAGGGGGCGCCCCTGCCCCTCTATTTAAAGAGGGGAGGCGCCTAGGGAGGGGGAGTCCTTGTAGGACTCCCCTCCCTTGTAGGCCGGCGGATTGGAGGTGGGGGGAGGAGTCCTCCTCCCCCACGACTCCGTATCTTGACCCACCAGGACTCCTTGATCCCTATCTTGATTTTCAAGCAAACTCCAAGATATCTTCTAGAACCTTCCGGAACATTCCGAAACCTTCTAGAATCCTCATACAAACACTCCGGAACATTTCCTAACTCATAAAATGATCTCCTATATATGAATCTTATTCTCCGGACCATTCCGGATCTCCTCGTGATGTCCCGAATCCAATCCGAGACTCCGAACAACATTCGGTCTCCAACGCATATTCCATATCTACTTAAAACAACTTCGAACCTTAAGTGCGTCACCCTACGGTTCGTGAATATGTAGACATGATAAAGACACATCTCCTATCAATAACCATCAGCGGGACCTAGAGATCCATAATGGCTCCCACATACTCAACGATGACTTCGCGATCGATTGAACCACTTACATACGAAACTAATTCCCTTTGTCTCGCGATACTATACTTATCCAAGGTTTGATCGTCGGTATCTCCATACCTAGTTCTACCTCGTTACTGATAAGTACTCTTTACTCGTTCCGTGATATGTCATTCCTTGTGACCTAGTCACATGCTTGCAAGCTAACTAGATGACATTCCACCGAGAGGGCCCAGAGCATATCTATCCGTCATATGGATGGACAAATCCCAATCTTGGTTCATGCGCTTCAACACATACTTTCAGAATACTCAATGACACTTTTATAACCACCCAGTTACGAAGCGGCGTTTGATGTCATCAAAGTATCCATCCGGTGATGGTGATTAACATAACCTCATGGTCGAAGGAATAGGTTACTATGTATTTGAAAGCTTACAGCAAAACGAACTTAATGACTTGATCTTATGCTACGCTTACTATGGGTGTGTGTCCATCACATCATTCTCCTAATGATATAACCTTGTTATTAATCACATCCTAATGTCCATGATCAGGAAACCATGATCATCAATTAATCAACAAGCTAGTTCAACAAGAGGCTTACTAGGGACTCTTATATGTTTACAAAACACACATGTATTAGTGTTTCCTAATAATACAATTATAGCATGGGATGTAAACATTCATCATAAACACAAAGATATAATAATAATCACTTTTATTATTGCATCTTGGGCATATCTCCAACAACACTTCGGTAGAGCTCTAGCAAATCAGCGGTCGACCTTGGATCTTCTTCACTGTCCCAGTCATGCATATGCATATAATGCTGCAAAATCTTTCCAATGGCATGGTAATAGGCAGATTATAAATTTTGAATGAAACAGTTGACTGATAAGGGGTGTTAGTGAAAACGAAACTCTCAACTAAAGTTTTGGTGAGCACGGCATATTGCTCACTCTCATATTCCATGTAGGTGGTAAGACCAACCCTCTGAACCAGTAGTAAGAAATCATCGAGGATACCTGCAGCTTGCAAAAAGGTAAAACAAGGGAACGTAGATGGGTGAGCGTCTCCCTCATCTCCTTCATTGCCAAAGCATGGTGCAATAAGATCTTCATTATATGATGGCCTAAACTGAGAGGCTGATCTTGAAGGCCTTGCTCTCCTAGGCGTGTCCTTCTCAAATATTTTCCGAAAGTGTGGTTGTTCATCTTTGATATTCTGAAATTTAAACATCCATTATACAAGTGATTGCAAAGTGAAAACATAATGAAGGGAACTACTCATAGGGACTTGTAAGAGGCCTAAACATGCATCGAAACAAATTTTCTAAGCATTGAACAAGCTTACAAGCTCACATAACCTGTCACCTATGATGTCTACGAACTTCTATTCTTTTAGATAGTTGTTGGGCCTCCAAGTGCAGAGGTTTGTAGACCAGCAAAAAGTTTTCCCTTAAGTGGATCACCCAAGGTTTATCAAACTCAGGGAGGAAGTGATCAAAGGTATCCCCTCTCAAGCAACCCTGCAATCAAGATACAAGAAGTCTCTTGTGTCCCCAACCACCCAAATACACTTGTCAGGTGTATAGGTGCACTAGTTCGGCGAAGAGATAGTAAAATACAAGTGGTATCGATATAAGACAATGGTGCTAGAAAATAGCTTGATGGCATGGAAGAGACTAAAGGCAAACTGAAATAAAGATGGAAGCAATCAAACATGTAACTAATCTAGGTGCAAACGGTGTTTAAATGCTTAGAAACAAGGCCTAGGGATCATACTTTCACTAGTGAACACTCTCATATAAATATCTTCTCTTTATGATACAACTCTTAACTACTCTCCGGTTGGACACTCTAATCCATGGTAGAGCTATAACAGCACACCTCAAAGTAAGCCTTTTCCATCTAGATAACCCCACACTGTCACCTAGAGCTCTAGATGGTTCAAACAAACACCACAATTTCATAGAAACATCTAACTCCAAATATAACTCATAACAAGTATTTGTAATCTCTAGCCTAAGTGCCACCATGGTGTGCACGTTGTCACTTTCACACACATGGGGAGAGCAGAGATCTGTTAAAGCACTTGAGTAGCAAACTAGATCTACTTGATTATAAAGCTCATGACCACAATATGATCATGCATAGAGAGAGATGAACACATAGCTACCGGTAGAACCCTTAGCCTTGAGGAAGAACTACTCCCTCCTCATCATGGGAATCAACAATCGTGATGGAGATGGCGGTGGAGATTGATGGATATGGCTCCAGGGGCACTTCCCCGTCCCGGCAGGGTGCCGGAACAGAGACTTTCTGTCCCCTGAATCTCCCCTTCGGTGGCGGCGGCACTGTGGAACTTTTCGTGGATTTATGATTGACGATTCAGGGTTTATGCATCGGGAGGCTCTTATAGGCGAGAAGGGAGACCGAGGGGGTGCCGGAGGGGCCCACACCACCCCCTGGCGCGGCCTGGCCTGGCCCACGCCACCAGGTGGTGTGGCCAGCCCCTGGCCCCTCTCCGTCTCGTCTTCTGGCTCTGTGAGTCTTCCGGTAAAATGTCGACTTTGGCTTTTGTCTAGTCCAATTCCGAGAATATTGATTTTCTGACTTTCCTGGAGCCAAAAATAGCAGAAAACAGGCAACTGGCACTGTGTCATCTTGTTAATAGGTTAGTCCAAGAAAGTGTATGAAAAGTACTCCAAAGTGTGGACAAAACATAAGAAAGTAGATAAAACCAAGCATGGAACATCAAAAATTATAGATACGTTTGCAACGTATCAACCTACAATAGCAAAATACTCAAGATATAGTCCACTAAACACAAATCTATTTGGAAAAGCGGAGGAGTCACATACCGAAGAACAAATGCTCCAAATTTCAGCAGCAAAGATGGGCTGAGCAAGGAGATTGAAAAAATCGCGAACAAGAACAGCTGGAACGCGAGTTTGAGCAATGAACTGTTGTTTTCTCGGAAGAGAGAAAGAACTGGCAAGTGAGAGAGTGAGTGGAGGGCCAGGGGTGGCCCACACCATGGCCAGGCGCGCCCCTGGTGTGGCTGCAACACCAGGTGGTGTGCCTGCCTGGTGGGTCCCCCTGGTACTCTCCAGGCACTCCTCTGCCCCTTTTTTCACGTAAAAATTTTATATGAATTTTCTAGAATTTTTCGAGACACTTTATTTTTGAGCAATTTTCAGGTATTGATGAATGATTTTCTGATAGAAAGATGACTTTGGAATGATGCAAAAACAAAACAAAACTAAAACTTCAGATGTTCTAAGACACTCTAATACGCAAGCAACTAGCAACAGAAAAGTAAACTAAGCGAAAGCAAAAACAAAAATGGATAATATAAAAGTAAGCGTAGATAATCATGGTGAAAACATTGTTTTGTTCATTAAAATTCCTTTGTTAACAAGGTTGATCAGGTCTTGTTACCAAAACAATTTTATATGAAGCAAAACTTTGTATTCCACTAAATTATTATGTTACCTAAACCTGATAGCATTGATCCCAATCATAAGAGTTTCATGTTTTTCTCTTGGTATGGGACAATATATTTCTCCAAGTTGAATGCCCTCAATATTTTCAATTGAATTTAAGCCATAATTCCTATCAATCTTCTTGGGGAAATAGACAGTATGCTCTTTGTCCTTAACATTAAAAGTTACCTTTCCTTGATTGCAATTGATAACAGCTCTTGCAGTATTAAGAAAAGGTCTCCCAAGAATAATAGACATATTATCATCTTCAGGCATTTCAAGCACGACAAAATTAGTTAATATCAAGAAATTATGAGCCACTTGAATAGGTACATCCTCACATATACCAACAGGAATAGTAGTAGATTTATCAGGCATTTGCAAAGATATATCAGTTGGTATTAATTTTTCTAGTTGAAGTCTCCTATAGAGAGAAAAAGGCATAAAACTAACTCCTACTCCCAAATCACACAAAGCAGTTCTAACATAATTGTTTTTAATGGAGTATGGAATAGTTGGAATCCCAGGGTCTCCAAGTTTCTTTGGAACTTTGCCATTAAAGGAGTAATTAGCAAGCAAAGTAGAAATTTCCTCATTAGAGATCTTCCTTTTATTAAAGACAATATCCTTCATATACTTTGAATAAGGAGGCAATTTAATAGCACCAGTTAAAGGAATTTACAAAAATAAAGGTCTCATCCACTCACAAAACTTGTTGTAGTGTTCATCTTCCTTTGACTTGTGTGTCGCATTAGGGAAAGGCATAGATTTTTGGACCCAAGGCTCCCTTTCACTACCATGTTTCTTAGCAACAAAATCTTCGTTAGTGTATTTAGTATTCTTAGTGTGCTTTCAAGTTCTTCTTCAACTTATTATTTATCAGGAACATCATTTTCCTCATTTCCACTTTCAGTTTCAGCATCAGAGACAAATATACTATTAGGATCTTTAGCGGGTTCAGAAGATTGTACAATAGTTTTATGTTTCTTTTTCCTTTTCTTAGGAGTAGTTCCACTATTTTCAACTTGTTGAGAATCCTGCTCAATTCTTTTAGGATGCCCCTCAGGGTATAGAGGATCCTGGGTGGCAGCACCACTTCTAGTTCTAATTTCATAAGCATGTTTTTTCTTTAGAAGCATTAACTAGCAAATCTTTTTGTACTTTAATAAGCTGATCAATTTGAGTTTGAACCATTTGGAAATGTTTAACAAGCATTTCAACATCATTAGAGGTTCTTTCCACAATATCCTTCAACTCAACAATAGCTCTAGAGTTTTCCATTAAATGATTTTGCACCCTTTTATTAAAGTTATCTTGCTTAACAATAGAAACATCAAATTCTTCCAAGCATTGATCAGGAGGTTTAGAGTAAGGAATATCACCTTCATCAAAATGTTGGAGAGAGTGTACCTCAATAGTGGATGAGTGGGGGATTGACTTACATAGTTCTTCTATAGGAGGTAAATTCTTCATATCGTCAGCTTTAATACCCTTCTCCTTAAGACATTTCTTGGCCTCCTTCATCACTTCATCATTTAGTTCAATAACTCCCCTCTTCTTTGATGTTGGTGTAGGCGCAGGCATAGTTAACTCAGGTGTAGTTGGCTCAGGTGGAGTCCAGTCATCATAATTCTTGCTTATTCTAGCCATTAATTCCTCAGCTTCTTTGGGAGTTCTATTCCTGAAAACACAATCAGCACAGCTATCCAGGTATGTCCTAGATTCTTTAGTTAGTCCATTATAATAAATATCAAGAAGCTCATTTTTAGGTAATGGACATCCAGCATGTGCATGAATCAAAGCACAAAACCTTGCCCATGATTCAGGCAATATCTCTTTTTATCCCTGTTTAAAATCAAATAGTTCCTGCAAAATGGCATGTCTAGCACTAAGAGGGAAATATTTCTGAAGGAAGGTACTAATCAAGCAATCAGGACTATCAATAGATCTAGGAGGTAAATTATTAAACCAAGCCTTAGCTTCTCCTTTCAGTGAAAAAGGGAAAATTTTCGCAACAAAGTAGGTGTGCATCTTAATATCATCAGAAAACAGGCCACTCATCGTAGAAAGCTCAGTCATATGTGCTACAACACTTTCATTCTTAGTCCCACAAAAAGGTTCTTTCTCAAAAATAGTTATATAAGATAAATCGAGAAAGAAATCCTAATCCTTATCTTTAATGTTTATGGGAGATGTAACAAACTTATCATTAGGAGATAATTTGGGTTTTATAGTACGCCTCTCAAGGAGACTTTTAATAGCACTCCTACCATGAGTATTTTGACATTCTTTAATAAATTCATCATTCATTTCTATATATCCGTCTTCAATATCATAGCTCTCTATAGACTCAGGTGAACTAACAGGTGCAGTAGTATCTTCATTAGGAGTTTCAGTATTTCCAGCTATAGTTCTAGCAATCGTAGCATCTAGGAAAGGACCTAATGAACCACTTTTATCAAGCATAGTAGAAGCAACATCATAAGCATCAGAAGTTTCAGATTCAGCAGTAGTAGCAGTATGTGTATGTGGTGGTGTAAGGAGCTTACTCATAACAGATGGTGAATCAAGAGCAACAGAGGTGTTCAGAACTGCACCTCTTCTTGTAGTGGATGGTAATATAGGAACTTTTCCATCACGATACTTACCCATGACGAATGGAGGGCAACAAACAATAGTGATTCCAAGTGAACTTGATAAATAGAGCTATGCTCCCCAGCAACAGCGCCAGAAAATAGTATTGATGACCCACAAGTATAGGGGGTGTATCGCAGTATTTTCGAGGGAAGTGAAACCCAATTTATTGATTCGACACAAGGGGAGCCAAAGAATATTTATAAGCCTTAACAACTGAGTTGTCAATTCAGCTGCACCTGGAAACAGTCTTGCTCGCAGCAGTGTATCAGTAGCAACAATTTTATAGTAGTAATAGAAGTAGTAAAGTAAAGACATCAGTAACAATAGCAGTAAACAGTAGGATTCAAGTGCGGTAGGCATAGGTATGGATGGACGGGCGTTGCATGGACCAGACAATTCATATGGCAATCAGAACATAGGGCAATTGCAGATAAATAAGATAAAACATCCAAGTACTAGATAGTCCTAGGCATGTGTTCCATATATAGTCATACGTGCTCGCAATGAGAACTTGCACAACATCTTTTGTCCTGTCAGCCCGTTTGCAGCGGGGCCTCAAGGCAACTACTGGCAATTAAGGTGCTCCTTTTAACAGAGCACCGAAGCAAAGCATTAACACTCCGTGAACACATGTGATCCTCACATCAAATCCATTCCCTCAGGTTATCCAGATTTCTGTCACTTCGGGGCCATTGGTTCCTGACAACAACGTGTGTATACAACTTGCAGGTAAGACCATAAACAATACTATCATAATGAATCAATAACATGTTCTGATCTGAAATCATGGCACTCGAGCCCTAGCGACAAGCATTAAGCATAACAAGTTGCAACAAAGTCATAAATCACTAATAAAAGATACTAGGCACCATGCCCTAACAATCTCATGCCATTATATGAATGATCTCATCCAATCCCTACCATCCCCATATCCTACAATGGGGGATTACTCACTCATAGATGGGGGAAACATGGATGGTCGATGGAGAAGCGATGGTGATGATGATGGTGATGATCTCCTTCAATTCCCCGTCCCGGCAGGGTGCCAGAATGGAGTTTCTGGTGCTATTTTGTGGAATCTGGTGGTGGCGGCATAGAGGAATTCTTTCTGGAAAAACGTTGAACCCCCCTGAGTTTTTAGGTCAGGAGGCAACTTATAGGCGAAGAGGGAGGCCGAGGGGGTGCCTGGGCTAGCCACACCACCCCCTGGCGCGGCCAAGCCTGGCCCGCGCGGCCAGGTGGTGTGGTGGCCCCCTGGCTCCTCTCCGTCTCGTATTCTGGCTCCAGATGACTTCCGGTAAAATAGGCACTTTGGCTTTTGTCCCATCCAATTCTGAGAATATTAATTTTCTGACTTTCCTGAAACCAAAAAACAGCAGAAAACAGGCAGCTGGCACTGTGGCTCTTGTTAATAGGTTAGTCTAAGAAATCATATGAAAAGTACTCCAAAGTGTGGACAAAACACAAGAAAGTAGATAAAACCAAGCATGGAACATCAAAAATTATAGATACATTTGCAATGTATCAGCATCCCCAAGCTTAACTCCTGCTCGTCCTCGAGTAGGTAAGTGATAAAAAAAGAATAATTTTTGAGGTGACTTGCACCATCATAAACTTGATCAAAGTATTTGTAAAACATTCAAAGGTAGGATCATAGTACTTCAATCATAACATGAAACATAAAGTTCTAACAAGGAGACAAAGAAACTATGTTGTAACATGAAAAGGCACAAACAAAAGATTCATGAATAACAATGCTTTGCAAGACGTTTGTTTGTTTCACATAAAGAAAACATAGCATAGTGGCATTCAGCTTGTCCCTCATAGAGTAGCAAACATAAATGCATAGGACACCTTCAAAGTTCATAAGAGTGACTAGATACAAATAGTTTAAAACAAGCAATATCAAGGTATGCATCAATCAACAAGTCTTGGGACAATGCACATAGAACTAAGAATGGTCACTATGCTCTCAAAGTAAGTGCATAAAGGTAGAAGGTGGAGACTCAATATATATAGTGGAAGAAAGGCCTTCATAGAAGGAAGTAGGGATTCAAGTCTCATAAAGAGCTTCCAAAAATTATGGTACTTATAGCTTTCAGCTCTCATTGCCCCTATCATAAGCATCTTGAAGGTGATTAAGGTTAAAGTGACACAACTAAGAGGATATGCTTAACAAGTTATAAACCGAAATCTCATGCCCCTTACTTATGAAGACCGAACCTCATGCTACTAACCTTTAGTCACAAGTAAGCTCCTGTCATTGTAAGTACATGTGTATCATAAAGAACCGCCAACGGGGTACCCCTTGCACATGATACAGGAGCTATCCCATAATCAAAATGACAAGGCAAGCAGACAATGAGCATCTCAGCGATCTTTTTATTTGCTATTTGCATAGGTTTTTATTGAGGATGCTTCATAGAGTGCTCATTATGGTGATGCTGCAAGTTTCCACCATGATTAGGCATGGCTTAGGCTAGCGGCACAGGAATTTCTCTAACACACATACAAACTCCATGATCTTACAAGTTCCACTTTTATTTCACACCGACGGGATCCATAAGCAAAAGAACATGATATCAACGGGGTACAAAGTACAAGTGCAATGTTGAAAGTGTTCCCCATGATACATGGTTCTGCTAACTTCAACTTATAAAGCGCAAGCATATACGCAACAAAGAAGGACCCAATGGTTCAAGTTTATTAAATGCAAAAAAGTAAAGTGTGCCATCAAGTTCGTGAGAGTTTTAATTACTAGTTTTCTCATAACAAGTTTAATTTGGAAGGTAAACAAAAGCATGAATATACTTGGAATAGCATAAGATAGTAGGTAGGTATGGTGGACTCTTTGTAATAACTTGGTGATGGGTTCGTAGCATGGAAAACAAAAAAATTCTACCGCAAGAACGAACAAAACCTAGATCTAATCTAGATAAAAGCCAAGATCTAATCTATTAGACATGAGTAACGAGATAGATGGGAACTAACCCTTGTAGATCCGAAAGCGTTAACGAGATTAGATCTCATGGTTGATGTAGTCGATCACTTGCCGATCTCAAGATCGTGTGGACGATCCTTCCGGCGTCGCGTTCCAGCAGCGCTTCCGCCTTCGGTCAAGTAGACGATCCTTCCGGCGCCACGATTCGGCAGTGCTTCCGCAGTCGGTCACACGTGCGGAGTCGAAGCAGACCTTCCTCTCCCCGTTCCAGCGAGCAGCGCAGGTAGTAGATCTTCTCCACGGAATCCCAGCACCACGACGGCGTGGTGGTGGTGGTGGAGTAGAGAATTCTGCAGGGCTTCGCCTATGCCTGTGCAGAAGATGGTGGAGGAGAGAGGCGGCAGAGATTGGACGTTATGAGAGCAGGGGAGGAGGGGGCGCCCCTGCCCCTCTATTTAAAGAGGGGAGGCGCCTAGGGAGGGGGAGTCCTTGTAGGACTCCCCTCCCTCTATGGCCGGCGGATTGGAGGTGGGAGGAGGAGTCCTCCTCCCCCACGAATCCGTATCTTGACCCACCAGGACTCCTTGATCCCTATCTTGATTTTCAAGCAAACTCCAAGATATCTTCTAGAACCTTCCGGAACATTCCGAAACCTTCTAGAATCCTCATACAAACACTCTAGAACATTTCCTAACTCATAAAATGATCTCCTATATATGAATCTTATTCTCCGGACCATTCCGGATCTCCTCGTGACGTCCCGAATCCAATCCGAGACTCCGAACAACATTCGGTCTCCAACGCACATTCCATATCTACTTAAAACAACTTCGAACCTTAAGTGTGTCACCCTACGGTTCGTGAATATGTAGACATGATAGAGACACATCTCCTATCAATAACCATCAGCGGGACCTGGAGATCCATAATGGCTCCCACATACTCGACGATGACTTTGCGATCGATTGAACCATTTACATACGAAACTAATTCCCTTTGTCTCGCGATACTATATTTATCCGAGGTTTGATCGTCGGTATCTCCATACCTAGTTCTACCTCGTTACTGATAAGTACTCTTTACTCGTTCCGTGATATGTCATCCCTTGTGACCCAGTCACATGCTTGCAAGCTAACTAGATGACATTCCACCGAGAGGGCCCAGAGCATATCTATCCGTTATATGGATGGACAAATCCCAATCTTGGTTCATGCGCTTCAACACATACTTTCAGAATACCCAATGACACTTTTATAACCACCCAGTTACGAAGCAGCGTTTGATGTCATCAAAGTATCCATCCGGTGATGGTGATTAACATAAGCTCATGGTCGAAGGAATAGGTTACTATGTATTTGAAAGCTTGCAGCAAAACGAACTTAATGACTTGATCTTATGCTACGCTTACTATGGGTGTGTGTCCATCACATCATTCTCCCAATGACATAACCTTGTTATTAATCACATCCTAATGTCCATGATCAGGAAACCATAATCATCAATTAATCAACAAGCTAGTTCAACAAGAGGCTTACTAGGGACTCTTATATGTTTACAAAACACACATGTATTAGTGTTTCCTAATAATACAATTATAGCATGGGATCTAAACATTCATCATAAACACAAAGATATAATAATAATCACTTTTATTATTGCCTCTTGGGCATATCTCCAACAGTCTCCCACTTGCACTAGAGTCAATAATCTAGATTACATGGTAATATACCGAACACCCATGGGGTTCTGGTGTTGGTCATGCTTTGCCCTAGGGAGAGGTTTAGTCAACGGATCCGCCACATTCAGATCAGTGTGTACTTTGCAAATCTTTATGTCACCATCTCGGACATACTCGCGAATAGCGTGGAAACGTAGCTTGATGTGCTTCAGCTTGCTATGTGACCTTGGCTCCTGCGCATTAGCTATGGCACCTGTGTTGTCACAGTAGATGGCCATCGGGTCCAACGCACTGGGAACCACGCCGAGTTCAGTAATGAATTCCTTCATCCAAAAGGCTTCTCCTGCAGCCTCCGAAGCAGCTATGTATTCCGATTCAGTTGACGATTTCGCCACAACGCTTTGCTTTGCACTCCTCCAGCTCACTTCAGCACCATTCAAAATAAATACGTATCCTGATTGTGACTTCGAGTCATCCGGATTGGTGTTCCAACTAGCATCGGTGTAACCGTTTATAACAAGCTGTTCATCACCTCCATAAGAAAGAACCATATCCTTAGTCCTATTTAGGTACTTTAGGATATTTTTGACCGCTGTCCAGTGCTCCATTCCAGGATCACTTTGATATCTGCTAGTCAAACTAACAGCATGTGATACATCCGGTCTTGTACACAGCATGGCATACATGATAGAACCTATGGCCGAGGCATAGGGAATATTATTCATTTTCTCTCTATCTTCTGCCGTAGCTGGACTTTGAGTTTTACTCAAGGTCTTACCTGACAACATGGGCACGAACCCTTTCTTGCTATCTTCCATTCTAAACTTCTTTAGAACTTTGTCCAAGTATGTACTTTGTGAAAGCCCTATTAGGCGTCTTGATCTATCTCTATAAATCTTGATGCCTAGAATATATGCCCCTTCGCCAAGATCCTTCATTGAAAAACTATTATTCAAATAGGTTTTGATGCTATTAAGAAGTTCTATATCATTCCCAATCAACAGTATGTCATCTACATATAGTACTAGGAATGCTACAGAGCTCCCACTCACTTTCTTGTAAATACAAGCTTCTCCATAAGTTTGTATAAATCCAAAGTTTTTGATTACTTTATCAAAACGTTGATTCCAACTACGGGATGCTTGCTTCAGTCCATAAATGGAGCGCTGAAGTTTGCATACCTTGTCAGCATCTTTAGAATTGACAAAACCCTTGGGTTGTACCATATACAACTTTTCCTCAATGTCACCATTAAGGAACGCCGTTTTGACATCCATCTGCCAAATCTCATAATCGAAATGTGCAGCAATTGCTAACAAAATCCTCACAGACTTTAGCTTCGCTACTGGTGAGAATGTCTCATCATAGTCAACTCCTTGAATTTGTCGGAACCCTTTCGCGACAAGTCGAGCTTTATAGACGGTAACATTACCATCAGCATCTGTTTTTCTCTTGAAAATCCATTTGTTCTCGACAGCCTTACGGCCATCCAGTAAGTCCACCAAAGTCCACACTTGGTTTTCGTACATGGATCCCATTTCGGATTTCATGGCTTCTAGCCATTTGTCGGAATCTGGGCTCACCATAGCTTCTTCATACGTCGCAGGGTCATCAGCGTTGTCCACCAACATGACGTTCAAGGCAGAGTCATACCAATCAGGAGTGGTACGAACCCTCGTTGACCTGCGAGGTTCAGTAGTAACTTCGTTCGAAGTTTCATGATCATTATCATTAGCTTCCTCTTCAATTGGTGCAAGCGGCACCAAAACATCTTCCGGTGCTGCGCTACTCTCAAATCCGAGAGAAGGTTCAATAACCTCATCGAGTTCTACTTTCCTTCCAGTCACCTCTTTCGAGAGAAAACTCCTTCTCAAGAAAGGATCCATTCTTTGCAACGAAAACTTTGCCTTCGGATCTATGATAGAAGGTATACCCAATCGTTTCTTTAGGGTATCCTATGAAGACGCATTTCTCCGCTTTGGGTTCTAGCTTATCAGGTTGTAACTTCTTTACATATGCTTCGCAACCCCAAACTTTAAGGAACGACAACTTAGGTTTCTTACCAAACCACAATTCGTACGATGTCATTTCAACGGATTTAGATGGTGCCCTATTTAAAGTGAATGCGGCTGTCTCTAATGCATAGCCCCAAAATGATAACGGTAAATCTGTAAGAGACATCATAGACCGAACCATATCTAAGAGAGTTCGATTACGACGTTCGGATACACCATTACGCTGTGGTGTTCCCGGCGGTGTCAACTGCGAAAGTATTCCACATTTCTTTAAATGCATGCCAAACTCATAACTCAGATATTCACCTCCGCGATCAGAACGCAGAAACTTAATCTTCTTGTTACGATGATTTTCCACTTCACTTTGAAATTCCTTAAACTTCTCGAAAGTTTTGGACTTATGTTTCATAAAGTAGACATACCCATATCTACTCAAGTCATCCGTGAAAGTGAGAACATAACGATATCCACCACGCGACGCTACACTCATTGGACCGCACACATCGGTATGTATTATTTCCAATAAGTCTGTAGCTCGCTCCATTGTACCAGAGAATGGAGTCTTAGTCATTTTTCCCATTAGACATGCTTCGCATCTTTCAAGTGATTCAAAATCAAGTGATTCAAGAAGTCCATCAGAATGGAGTTTCTTCATACGCTTCACTCCAATGTGACCAAGACGACAGTGCCACATGTATGTAGATTTATCATTCAATTTAATTCGTTTAGCATCTATGTTGTGAACATGTGTATCACTACTATCGAGATTCGGTAAGAATAAACCATTCATCTCAGGTGCATTACCATAAAAGATATTACTCATATAAATCGAACAACCTTTATTCTCAGACTTAAAAGAGTAACCGCCTCGAAATAAACAGGATCCAGATATAATGTTCATGCTTAACGCAGGCACCAAATAACAATTATTTAAATTTAAAACTAATCCCGAAGGTAGATGTAGAGGGAGCGTGCCGACGGCGATCACATCAACCTTGGAGCCATTTCCAACACGCATCGTCACCTCGTCTCTTGCCAGTCTTCGTTTATTCCGCAGCTCCTGTTTCGAGTTACAAATATGAGCAACCGAACCAGTATCAAATACCCAGGCACTACTACGATTACTAGTAAGATACACATCTATAACACATATATCAAATATACCTTTCTTCTTGATGTTGCCGTTCTTCAGATCTGCCAGGTACTTGGGGCAGTTACGCTTCCAGTGACCAGCACCTTGCAGTAGAAGCACTCAGTTTCAGGTTTAGGACCAGCCTTAGGCTTCTTAGCAGGTGCGGCAGCTTTCTTGCCGTCCTTCTTGAAGTTGCCCTTGTTCTTAGGCTTGCCCCGTTTCTTGAAATTGGTGGTCTTATTGACCATCAACACTTGTTGCTCCTTCTTGATCTCCACTTCAGCAGTTTTCAGCATGGACGACAGTTCAGGCAACGTCTTGTTCATGCAGTGCATGTTGTAGTTCATCACAAAGTTCTTGTAACTTGGTGGCAGTGATTGAAGGAGACGGTGAATCCCCAATTCATTAGGAATCGATATTCCCAACTCTTGGAGCTTCTTTGCGTACCCAGACATGGTGAGCACGTGCTCGCTAACAAAGCTTCCTTCTTCCATCTTACAGTTAAAGAACTTTTCGGAGGCCTCATAGCTCTCCATGGCCACGCGAGTCTCAAAAATTAGCCTGAGCTCCTTAATGATCTCGAACGGGTCATGGTGCTCAAAACGCTGTTGGAGCTCCGCTTCTAAACCGTACAGGATGGCACATTGAACTGTGGAGTAATGATTCTTCCGAGTGGCGAAAACATTCTTTTCGTCATCGGTGGCATTATCTGCAGGTGGGTCACCTAGCGGTGCATCGAGCACATAGGTCAACTGATCAGCCCTGAGGACGATCTTCAGTCCACGGAACCAGTCCATGAAATTGCTTCCATTGTTTTTTTTAAGCTTATCTTTCTCTAGGAACGCATTGAAATTGATGGAGGGGTTCGCCATAATCTACAACAATTTGCAAGTAGTTTAGACTAATTTTATGATAAATTGAGTTCAAATTTAATTCTTAAACTAACTAGGTGAACTCCCACTCAAAACAACATCCCTCACATTGTCTTAGTGATTACACGAACCAAGTCCACTACACCAAGTCCGATCTTCACGATAGAAGATGTAGTTTCATCGGCGAACAATCTTCATGTTCATCATATCAATTATATGACTCATGCTCTACCTTTCGGTATTCCGTGTTCCGAGACCATGTCTGTACATGCTAGGCTCGTCAAGACAACCTTAGTTTCCGCATGTGCAAATCTGGCTTGCACCCGTTGTATGCACACGCAGAATCTATCACATCCGATCATCACGAGATGCTTCGAAACGACGAGTCTTAGCAACGGTGCCAACTAAGGGTGAACACTTTATTACTTGATATTTAGTGAGAGGGATCATCTTATAATGCTACCGTCGCGATCTAAGCAATACAAGATGCATAAAGGATTAACATCACAGGCAATTCATAATAAGTGTGATATGATATGGCCTTTTTCTTCTTGCGCCTTTGATCTCCATCTCCAAAGCACGAACATGATCTCCATCATCACCAGCATTGCATCAAGGTCAGTGGCGCCGCTTCATGGTTGTCCATCATCACCAACAACTATTACAACTACTTGGAATAAAGCTATTACAAGATGAATAGACACGCAGGTCTTAACAGAATTAAAGACAACCATTAGGCTCCTGCCGGTTGCCATATTACAGCAAGGATCATTGCATACATCAAATACAATTACAATCACATGATGGCCATATCACATCACAAAACCCCTGCAAAAAAAAGTTAGATGCCTCTAATTTTCTTTGCAAGTTTTACGTGGTTTGGGGCTTTCGCATAAGACCGATCTTACCTACGAACAAGAACCACAACATTGATACAAGTGTTGTCAAGATGCTCATTGTAAATCGAATCTTAACTATGGTGGGAGAGACAGACACCCGCAAAGCCACTTGTGCAAACCAAGTTGCACGTCAAGCGTGGAGCAAGTCTCATGTGCGATGACATGTAATGTTAGCCCGAGCCGCTTCATCCCACCATGCCGCAAGATGCAAAGTACACGCTAAGACACCGACAACAAAAGCATCAACGCCCACAAAACCATTGTGTTCTACTCGTGCAACGGATCTACGCATAGATACGGCTCTGATACCACTGATGGGTTCGTAGCATGGAAAACAAAAAATTTCTACCGCAAGAACGAACAAAACCTAGATCTAATCTAGATAAAAGCCAAGATCTAATCTATTAGACATGAGCAATGAGATAGATGGGAACTAACCCTTGTAGATCCGAAAGCGTTAAAGAGATTAGATCTCGTGGTTGATGTAGTCGATCACTTGCCGATCTCAAGATCGTGTGGACGATTCTTCCGGCGTCGCGTTCCAGCAGCGCTTCCGCCTTCGGTCAAGTAGACGATCCTTCCGGCGCCACGATTCGGCAGCGCTTCCGCAGTCGGTCACACGTGCGGAGTCGAAGCAGACCTTCCTCTCCCTGTTCCAGCGAGCAGCGGAGGTAGTAGATCTTCTCCACGGAATCCCAGCAGCATGACGGCGTGGTGGTGGTGGTGGAGTAGAGAATTCTGCAGGGCTTCGCCTATGCCTGTGCAGAAGATGGTGGAGGAGAGAGGCGACAGATATTGGACGTTATGAGAGCAGGGGAGGAGGGGGCGCCCCTGCCCCTCTATTTAAAGAGGGGAGGCGCCTAGGGAGGGGGAGTCCTTGTAGGACTCCCCTCCCTCTCTATGGCCGGCGGATTGGAGGTGGGGGGAGGAGTCCTCCTCCCCCACGAATCCGTATCTTGACCCACCAGGACTCCTTGATCCCTATCTTGATTTTCAAGCAAACTCCAAGATATCTTCTAGAACCTTCCGGAACATTCCGAAACCTTCTAGAATCCTCATACAAACGCTCTGGAACATTTCCTAACTCATAAAATGATCTCCTATATATGAATCTTATTCTCCGGACCATTCCGGATCTCCTCGTGATGTCCCGAATCCAATCCGAGACTCCGAACAACATTCGGTCTCCAACGCACATTCCATATCTACTTAAAACAACTTCGAACCTTAAGTGTGTCACCCTACGGTTCGTGAATATGTAGACATGATAGAGACACATCTCCTATCAATAACCATCAGCGGGACCTGGAGATCCATAATGGCTCCCACATACTCGACGATGACTTTGCGATCGATTGAACCATTTACATACGAAACTAATTCCCTTTGTCTCGCGATACTATATTTATCCGAGGTTTGATCGTCGGTATCTCCATACCTAGTTCTACCTCGTTACTGATAAGTACTCTTTACTCGTTCCGTGATATGTCATCCCTTGTGACCCAGTCACATGCTTGCAAGCTAACTAGATGACATTCCACCGAGAGGGCCCAGAGCATATCTATCCGTTATATGGATGGACAAATCCCAATCTTGGTTCATGCGCTTCAACACATACTTTCAGAATACCCAATGACACTTTTATAACCACCCAGTTACGAAGCAGCGTTTGATGTCATCAAAGTATCCATCCGGTGATGGTGATTAACATAAGCTCATGGTCGAAGGAATAGGTTACTATGTATTTGAAAGCTTGCAGCAAAACGAACTTAATGACTTGATCTTATGCTACGCTTACTATGGGTGTGTGTCCATCACATCATTCTCCCAATGACATAACCTTGTTATTAATCACATCCTAATGTCCATGATCAGGAAACCATGATCATCAATTAATCAACAAGCTAGTTCAACAAGAGGCTTACTAGGGACTCTTATATGTTTACAAAACACACATGTATTAGTGTTTCCTAATAATACAATTATAGCATGGGATGTAAACATTCATCATAAACACAAAGATATAATAATAATCACTTTTATTATTGCCTCTTGGGCATATCTCCAACACTTGGTTTAGGGAGTTGGATGCATGAGTGGAACTCATACTTGTTTGCGGAGGCTAGCAAAAGACTGGGAGCGACAAACTAAGAGAGCAATAGTGGCCATAATCATGCAGAGCGACAAAACATCATTGATCAAAGCATAAAGTGACACTACAAGTTGAAAACTAAAGGATCATGAAGGCTATGGTGACTTGGGAAAGTCATACCATGGTGTGAGCATGTGGCAAGTCAACCCAAATAAAACATCAAAGGATAATACCACAATACTATGCTTTAATATGCTAAAACAACGCATGATTCATCCAAAGCACATTAAGCAATCTCAATTGTTTATAATAAGTCATGCTACAGCAAGGAATACTAAGCATAAATCCAAAACAATATCGAGCATGGCATGACAAAGCATAGGCCATAGTCAAAAACAATCTCTCTTTACCACTTAAGCATGCACTTTTCCTACTATTTTCCAATCCAAACTAAATTATTTGAAAACCAATGCATGAAAGAGGGGGTCCAACCAATTTATTCAGAAAACTAAGCACACAAAGCAAACGAAAAACCAAAACGAAAGCAAAAAGGAAGACGCTCCAAGAACAACACAACTGTGCATGAAACAATAAAAATGAAGCGTTTGGAAGAAACCTGGGATTTTTATTGATGAAGAGGGGGATGCCTTGGGCATACCCAAGCTTTGACGCTTGTACTTCTTGGATATTTCTTGGGGTGACACGCGTGGCATATCCAAGCTTGAGCTTTAGTCCATCCTTCATCTCATTACTCATTCCTTCCATACACCTGAAATTTTTCCTTCATACAAAACTTCACACAATCTTTATTACCAACATTAGTGCACTCAAGATAAATAAGTTTTAAGGTTCAGTTCTAACACCAAATAAACTTCCATTAGAACACTAGATACTTTATTACTTCCCTCATAAATCTCAATTCCCCAAAAGAACTCAAAAAGGAACCAACAAGAAGCAAATGCAGAAAATGGCAAAAATCTGTCAAAACAGACTAGCAGATAAATATGAATTTTTTAGAAGACCTTATGTTGCTCAAATCAAAAAGTGTTGAACTAACGAAAGTTATATAACAACCTGGGGCAGAAGGCCAAAAATTCACACCTTAAAAGGACGTTCCGAGATTTTACACGAATTTTTATGGTGAAGCACATAAATCTGTTTCGGGACAACAACTTTCCCAATCATTACTTCTCTCTCATTAGAGGTTACTCTTGGCACAAAAAGCAAATAAAAAGGATAAGGAGCGGTTATTACTGCCAAGACTCGTCTAAAACTTTTGGGTTATCTCCTAATAAGTACTTTTCTTTAACGCCTTTAAGTTAGGCATAAGAACTAAATGGAAAGAATAGAAGTAAGCGGAGATAATCATGGTGAAAACATTGTTTTGTTCAATGAAATCCTTTTGTTAACAAGGTTGATCAGGTCTTGTTACCAAAACAATTTTATATGATACAAAACTTTGTATTCCACTAATGATTATGTTACCTCAACCTTGATAGCAATGGTCCCAATCATAATAGTTTCAAATTTTTCTCTTGGTATGGGACAATATATTTCTCCAACTTGAATGCCATCAACATGTTCAATTGAATTCAAAACCATAAGTCCTAACAATATTATTGGGGAAATAGACAGTATGTTCCTTGTCATTAACATTGAAGGTCACCTTCCCTTGATTACAATTAATAACAGCTCCTGCAGTATTTAAGAAAAGGTCTCCCAAGAATAATAGACATATTATAATCTTCAGGCATGATAGTTTGAGAGGATGCTCACATAAGAAATATGAGTTGAAGTAAAAGAGAGCATCAAGAAGCAAATTCAAAACACATTTAAGTCTAACCCACTTCCTATGCATAGGAATCTTGTATGCAAATAAATTCGCAAAGAACAAAGTGACAGGCATAGGAAGATAAAACAAGAGTAACTTCAAAACTTTCAGCACATAGAGAGATGTTTCAAAATACCATGAACTACAACCATATTTTCCTCTCTCGTAATAATTTTCAGTAGCCTCATGAATAAACTCAACATTATAACTATCACATAAAGCATGCTTTTCATGATCTACAAGCACTAGAGCTTTATTATAAACATTTTCAAAAGAATCCTTAGGAACATAACATTCATCCTCCTTTAGTAAGCATGGGGGACAATCAAATAATGTAAGGGATAAAGAGTTACTCTCATTAGAAGGTAGGCATGGGTAGCTAATCCATTCTTCCTCCTTTTGTTCATCACTCTCCTCCTTTTCATCTAATGACATTTCAGGTTCATCAATTTCTTCTTCCATAGGATCCTGCAAGGCATTAGTCTCTTCCGTTTGTGGAAAGCATCTATTAATATATTCAAGAATATATCCATTTTCTTCCTTGTAATTATCAAAGCAAAATTTAAGTATACCATAAACCTCATATTTATAAGGTGAATCATCAATATTTTCAAGCAAACTAGCAAGTTCAAATGCACCCTTCCAAGCAATAAATTCCTCAATTTGTTCCGCATCATAAAAGTCATAATTTCCCTTAACATAAGAAGATATGGTAACATCATCATTATACTCACATTGAAAAGGGAGGTGTTTGTACCTCCTGCAGCAACAAGATTTATCAAAGCAATAAGTAACATTATAAGTAGAGCACATGTTTCTAGCAATGGTATACAATTTATCAATTTGTTCCCATAAGTGTTTCCCTTTTTGTGACAAGCAGTGTTCCTTATAATAATCTTTTTGATCTTCCATGAACCCACCTTGCCAATAAGATTCAGTTTCAAAGAAACCAACCATTGACAACAAGCATGATAAAGCAACACAATAACAGACCAACGAAAATAACAACTAGAGTAGGAACTAATTTTTTGTATTTTTGATAAGGAAATAGGCAAACAAGGCAAAAATAAACTAAGCTTGAACGATAGTGATTCCAAGTGGACTTGATAAATAAAGCTATGCTCCCCGGCAACGGTGCCAGAAAATAGTCTTGATGACCCACAAGTATAGTGGGTGTATCGCAGTATTTTCGAGGGAAGTGAAACCCAATTTATTGATTCGACACAAGGGGAGCCAGAGGATATTTATAAGCCTTAACAACTGAGTTGTCAATTCAGCTGCACCTGGAAACAGTCTTGCTCGCAGCAGTGTATCAGTAGCAACAATTTTATAGTAGTAATAGTAGTAGTAAAGTAAAGACAGCAGTAATAATAGCAGTAAACAGTAGGATTCGAGTGCGGTAGGCATAGGGATGGATGTATGGGCGTTGCATGGACAAGACAACTCACATAGCAATCAGAACATAGGGCAATTGCATATAAATAAGATAAAGCATCCAAGTACTAGATAGTCCTAGGCATGTGTTCCATATATAGTCATACGTGCTCGCAATGAGAACTTGCACAACATCTTTTGTCCTGCCAGCCCGTTTGCAGCGGGGCCTCAAGGGAACTACTGGCAATTAAGGTGCTCCTTTTAATAGAGCACCGGAGCAAGCATTAACACTCCGTGAACACATGTGATCCTCACATCAAAGCCATTCCCTCCGGTTATCCTGATTTCTGTCACTTCAGGGCCACTAGTTCCGGACAACAACGTGTGTATACAACTTGCAGGTAAGACCATAAACAATACTATCATAATGAATCAATAACATGTTCAGATCTGAAATCATGGCACTCGGGCTCTAGTGACAAGCATTAAGCATAACAAGTTGCAACAAAGTCATAAATCACTAATAAAAGATACTAGGCACCATGCCCTAACAATCTGATGCCATTACATGAACGATCTCATCCAATCCCTACCATCCCCATAGTCTACAGCGGAGGATTACTCATTCATAGATGGGGGAAACATGGATGGTCGATGGAGAAGTGATGGTGATGATGATGGCGATGATCTCCTCCAATTTCCTGTCCCGGCAGGGTGCCAGAACAGAGTTTCTGGTGCTATTTCGTGGAATCTGGTGGTGGCGGCGGAGCAGAACTCCTTCTGGAAAAACGTGACCCCCCTGAGTTTTTAGGTCAGAAGGCAACTTATAGGCGAAGAGGGAGGCCGAGAGGGTTCCTGGGCTGGCCACACCACCCCCTGGCGCGGCTAGGCCTAGCCCGCGCGGCCAGGTGGTGTGGTGGCCCCTGGCTCCTCTCTGTCTCGTATTCTGGCTCCAGATAACTTCCGGTAAAATAGGTACTTTGGCTTTTGTCCCGTCCAATTCCGAGAATATTCATTTTCTGACTTTCCTGAAACCAAAAACAGCAGAAAACAGGAAGCTGGCATTGTGGCTCTTGTTAATAGGTTAGTCCAAGAAATCATATGAAAAGTACTCCAAAGTGTGGACAAAACATAAGAAACTAGATAAAACCAAGCATGGAACATCAAAAATTATAGATACATTTGCAATGTATCAAAAGCGTGGTGATTCCACGCATAGATGTTGTTGTATTTCCTCTATTAATGGTGGTTACAAGTGTTCCTCGAGCTGTTCGCGAGAAGGAGACAATGTCTCTTACCCCCCACAACCTAGCTCTAGGGTTCTACCTTAGACCGAGAAAATGATCCCTCCTCCTCTATGGAGGCCCCGGTGCTCCTTATATAGGGGAGCCCGGGTTACAAGGTTAGGGCACACGTGGCAGCATATTCCCCGATTATGCCCCTAGGTTAAAGCTAGATGCTTCTTTATTCACTTTAACGGTTTGTCCGGACTATGGATGTAACCCTCTGTGTAATCCATGCCTTTAAGCATCACCAGACACGGGCTACGTCAACCGACACTGCTCGCGTCATCTTGGTCGCCCCTGCCCCGTTGGTCCTTCCCTCTACTTTTCTTCGCTCACGCCACAGCTAGCAAAGGCCACCTTTTGACCAGCGGGAGATTCCTTCCTTCTCTTGGAAGCCAAGTGGTAGTCCGGCTAGCACATGGCTAACCCGGCTACGAGGGTACCTGCATAATAGATAGAAAAACATGATCGACATATATTTTATGCCGGGCGGGTTAATGCTAGGGAGCTGCCCCACAGGTCGGGTTACTCCGTAAGGCGGCCTGCCTTGAGGTGACCCGGCCTGCACTTGCTTTGATCGTGCCTTACCTCGGCTAACTCGGCATATGTACCCCGACGTGACCCTACCCGGGGTATCCCCCCAACATTTCTCGTTGGCATCAAAGCTTGCCTTCAAGATTTGTATAAATAATTGTTATTTTGTTTTGGTATTATGAGAATAATGGTTGTTCAAATAATTACCGTATTTAATAGAATATGGATGAAATTTTACAAGTCTAGTTGGAGAAATCACGTCCATAAAAACTAATGCTAAAATGTCGCAAGGCAAATGATTGAAAGATTACTTACAAAGTGACATCGCCGTTTAAATTATATTGGAAAGAAAAACATGGAGAAACTCCATGTTGATGGATTTTTGGAGTCTTTGATTTTGATCAAATGACGCTGGTGAGACTTTCCTCAAGATAATTGAAACTCCATTCATAGGCCAAAAGGGAACGGGTGACTAACTTATTAGAAATTGTGCATATTGATGTATATAGTTCATTACGTATAGACATGTGCGGTGGATCTTTTGACTTCATATGCTTTCTCCGAAAATTTAAGTGAATATATCTGTATATTTACTTAATAAGGAAGAAGTATGAAACATTTTAAAAATGTTCAAAGACTTTCAAAATGAAGTGGAAAATCATTGTAATGAGAAAATAAATAATTTATGATTCGATCATAAAGGATGATATTTGAGTTACATGTTTAGCAAAACACCTAAGATTTGAGAAATTATTGCATGGATTTACATTTCCCGATAAACCATAGTAGTATGGTATGTTCAAGAGATCAAATCGGACCTTGTTTGACATGGTAAGATCAAAGTTGTCATTTATAAAACTGCCATTATGTTTTAAAGATTAAAGATTTAGATACTACCGCTTTTACACTGAAAAGAGCACCATCGTGATCCATTGAAATGACACCATAAAGGTTATGGTTTGGGAAGAAACCCGAGTTGTCTTTTCTTAAATTTTGGTATGCTATGCATAAGTAAAATGTTTACAACCAAAGTCAGATAAGCACGTCTTTGTAGGTTATTTCAAAGAATTTGTTGGGTATTCCTCCATAATACTAAAGATAAAAGAGTTTGTCACTTGGAACGTGAAGTTTCTTAAAGAAGGATTTTTTCACAAAAGTTAAGTGGGAGGACAATAGAACTTTGATTAGGTTGATGAACCTAAGCAACATGTGCTAAGTAGCACAACTCTGGAAAGTGTCCCGGAGGCAGCTAAAATGCTCATGGCTCCCATGATTACAAAAGTTGTGATCTCGGAGATTAGAGTTCCTATTGAATCATGTGGGTCAGTAAGAATCAAATAGTAAGATTTGAAACAGAAGTCATTATTGTTTTGACAATCATGAATCGGCTACATGCAAAGAAGCGATGATGGCCCTGACTCCATAAAATGACTAGAAGTCATAAAATCCGTGATAGTATCCATACACGAGAAATCAAGTTTCTGAACTTGGAAGACCCTTCAGAAAGACGTGAAGCCTATCGGTCGTATTTGGATCTATAAAGAAATAGACATGGATGTTTGACATCTATGAAATAGTCGACATGTCGGAAAGGAGTTTACGACAATGTTTAAGGAGTTGAATATGATAAGATTTGATCTTTCATAGCGATATTTAGTCTTGACGAATTATGTAGCAACCACTATATATAATTTGGTATACGGTAGTTGAACAAACAAAACAATGTTCTTCTAATAGAATGGTTACCTAGGACGTGTACATGACACGGTCTGAAGGGTTTTGTTAAATTAAAGGATGCTAAAAAGGCGTGTAAACTTCAATGGTTAAAGTAAGCATAGTAGAGTTAAAATCTTCACCGTGATGAAACTGTTAAAAGGTTGAATTTCATCAGAGACGATGAAGATACTTGCATTTGCAAGAAATAAAATGGGAGCGCTGAGACAAATTTTCAATATATTATGTAGAGGACATGTTGTTGATTGGAAATGAAGTATATTTTATTGACATGGATTAAGAATTTCATTAAAATTGGATTTCGATGAAAGACTTGGACAAAACCGGAATATTAGGCATCAATGTCTATATGGATAGATTAAGGTGCTAATATGGTTATGCCAGACGTACATATATGAGATATTGAAAGAGTTTAATATGGAAATGACAAGAAAGGTTCTTGTTGCATGAAATGATTGAATCAAGATTGAAGTGTATCAACACTCGATGAGTGAAATCACATGAAAATTTTGATCAATAATACCGTGATATGTACATATACAGATATGTCCTATGCTCTAAATGTTGTGAGCATATACCAGAATGATTCATAAGATGATCATTGGACAATAGTAAGGATATTCTTATGATCTCTGGAAGAACTAAGAATATATTTATGTAGAAGTGACAAATATTTACAAAAAAAGTTTAGTGTAAAGTGTTACATTGATACTAGTTTGTCACAAGATACAAATTAAATTTATCTGAATTTAAACTATGGGTGGCACAATGCAATGGAAAGGAAGTTTCATGATGGATTTGGATGAGTTCCAAAGTTGACACATTGTGACAGATACTACAATAAAAGGGCTAAGTATATGACTACTATAGTAGCAGCAAATGAGAAAATTTGGTTAAGTAGTTTGTTATCAAACTAGGTGTGATTCACAGTGGGCTAGTACTATAAAGATATATTATACGACAATTATATGTACATATTTTTACCCAAAGGAACTAAAGATCTCACCAAAGGTCTAGATTTATACAATGCATCTCATTAGAGAATGAGTGATGTGTGGAGACGCAAAGACATGCAAATACACGCAGACCTGAAAATGTCAGATCCGAAGATTATGTTAACCACTAGCAAACACGTATATACAACACCAGAAAACCATATGTGTTGAATGTGCAAATTTACAGACTAAATTATTGACTCTAGTGCAAGTGGGAGACTAAAGGAAATATGCCCGAGAGGCAATAATAAAGTGGTTATTATCTTATTCCTTATTTATGATAAACGTTTATTTTACATGCTATAATTGCATTAATTGGAAACATTAATACATGTGTGTTTAATAAATAAATAAATGGTTCTTAGTAATTCCCCTCTTACAAACTAGCTCGTTGATAACAAGATGATCAAGGTTTCCTGATCATAGAAATTGGATGTTGTTAATAACAAGGTCACAACATTGGTAAATGATGTGATAAACATTCATCCGAAGTATAGCATTACAATCAAAGTCATTATATTTATATTGCTATAACATCATACAAAGTAATCTTAGTCCTTAGACCATGAGATCATGTTAATTGCTAACACCGGAAGAGTACTTTGATAACATCAAACATCACACTGTAACAGGATGACTCTAAATGTAGGTTTGGGTACTCTGAAAGTGTTATGTTAAGGCTCATGGATCAAGAGTGGGATTTGTCTATCCCGATGACAGATAGATATACTCTGGGCCCTCTCGGTAATATCACATTGAGATAGCTTGTAAGCAAGTGATGTGATCACTAGAATGTTATATCACAGGAACAAGAAAAGTGTGCATGTCGGTAACAAGATCAAACTAGGTATGGAGATACCGATGATCAAATCTCGGACATGTAATATATCGCGAGACAAAGGGATTTAGTTACGGCGTTAAAGGTTCACATGATCACTAGAGTCATCGTTGAGTGTGTGGGAGTCAGTACGGATCTCCAGGTCCCGCTGCTGATTATTGATCGGAGAAAGGTCTCGATCATGTCTACATTATTCGTGAACCGTAGGATGACACACTTACGGGATACCGACACCGTTTGGAGCAAATATGTTTTAGATAAATATTTAAGAAAGCGCTAAAATCATTTCGATAGAAACCAAAATTGTTTCGGGTGAAATTGCAGAAACTAGTTCTGCATGTGATATTAAAATATTGCAGAGGTTTTATGTGAATGTTTGTTAATTAATGTAATTAACAATATTCTAAATAAAATAGTTGTATTAAATAAGAGATACATTAATTTTGATGAAAAATTAATGCACGTGTGAGTGGAATTTTGAGTGGAGGTCTTCTACATGAGTGGGTGCTCCACCCACATGAATGAGGAAGAGGTGGGGGCACCCACCATGGCTGCCATGCCATGGCCCTTGGCTGCCCCTCCTCCTACAAAAGGCACCCCTCTCATCCATCTCATTTACACCTCCTGGTGAAGGATCTTTCACCCCCTCTAAAAATTATTCCCCATGATATCGAATTAGCGAGATACATGTTTTCGATGGCTTTATCTAGAAATGAGTTGTTGTTTCCGCTGCTTTGCTGGAGCAAAGGATGGAGGTTGTCCGGGTACCGGACATGCGTGCGATCACAGATGCACCGCTGCTTTGCGGTGTTGGACTTGGTGGTGTTGGACCTGCTGGACTCACTGGACTTTATCACGATTTTGAGATCGGCAAGTGTACGACTACATCAACCGCGAAATCAGTTTCATTAATAATGCTTTGTGGATCTTCAAGGGTATATTCTCTATGGATGTATATGCACCCGTGTATCTAGGTAGATAGATCTTGGTGCTTAGATGTTCACATCGCAGGATTTTTTTTTGCTGTGAACCCAGGTTCAAGGGAGGGATGATGTGGGACCGGGGGAGTACCGGGGAACTCGTCGCGAGCAGTCACGCGCGGGGCCGCATGCTCCGTTATTTGGCTCTGGGCCGTCAAGCCAGCTCTGGTGTCAGCAAGGAGGACACTGTGGCGGGAGGGGGCGGAGGTGGCTGGCATGGGGCCCTGGTGCGGCGCGTCTTGGTGCCAACCACACGGGGGTCGGAGTCGACCGATAGAGAAAATACATTGTTCGACTTATCTTTAATACGTTCTCTAGATGATGTGAAGGATCGAGGGAAGACATGCCCATGACCTTATATATGGTTGAGGTCGCGCGGCGGCTTACATTGTCAATTTCGATCATATCCATAGCGGAACGCAAAAATATGTAAAGAGCTAGCAACCGATCTAATTATCTGGATAGCATGACATACGTCTCACTCACCCAAGAAGATATCCCAAGGCTGCATTTATCAATTTCACACACCGGCGCGCGTTGCAACCTCATAACATTTTTGCAAGTTGGGCTAGTTTTTCTTTTCAACATTCGGTTGCGCTAATTGATTGTGCTCACTACTAAGCAGAGCTTGCACTTGCCGCCACGTTACGCTTTCCCTGGTGGACCACTATATTAAATTGCCTGAACAAACCCTCGAATACGTTCTTTTTTACGCCAAGCCAAGACACGCCCCGACGGCACCGATCACCGCGCAAGCGACGAGCCCCCGACGCGAGGACTTTGGCGTGTACGCATTCGCGTGGCACGGCTCCAGGCGAAACAGCCGTCCACGTCACTGGCCGCGGCGCCACCCCGCCCGCCCGTCTGCGCCCGCCGTTTTATACGCCAACCCGGCGGCCGCACGCGGGTGCGCGCGCACACACGCTGCTCCCCACGCCCCTCGATTCCCCACGCACCGCACCGGAAACGCTCGCTCGCACGCACGCACGCGGACGCGCACCGTAGCCGAGCCGAGAATGCCCACGGCTAACGTGCGCGCGGCGCACCCTAGCGCCGACCGAAGGTTAAGTACGCTGGTGCGCCACCTGCTGCCTTCCTCCCCACGAACATCAGCAGCAGAAGCAGCAACCGCCACCTCCGCCGACTCCTCCTCCCTCCAAGCTTTCCCCACCATGGCGTCCTCCCAGGGCTCCTCCGTCTTCGCCGGCATCGCGCAGGGCCCGGAGGACCCCATCCTCGGGGTAAGCCTTCCTCCCTCTCCCGATCCCCCCACCGATCTTCGACTCTACTCCCTCCCTCCCTTCCCTCCCCCCGTCGGTTGGTCGCGCTGGATGTCGCCGCGATCGCGCGTTTTTTTTTTTTTTGGTTCCGTCGACCTGATTGGTGCTTGTCTGGGTGTCTCGGCAGGTGACCGTCGCGTTCAACAAGGATCCCAGCCCCGTTAAGGTCAACCTCGGCGTCGGCGCCTACCGGACCGAGGTGAGACATCTTTTGGGGATTTTTAAATTGAATCGTTGTTCTCCTCCTTCGGATCAGAGCTGGATTTGACTTCGCTTTGCGTTTTCGTCGGACCAGGAAGGGAAGCCCCTGGTGCTGAATGTGGTCAGGCGTGCCGAAGCGATGCTCATCAATAACGAGTAAGTCTGATCCCAAATCATGGTGATCCGCTTCAGTTCGTGCCTCTTTTAAATGACTGAAAGTTCAGGCTTGGTGTTTGGTAAAATTCAGATTCAACTAGTTAGTAGATCTAACCTCGTCAAGATAATATAATCATCTTAGTATGGAAGAGCTGTCGCTTGCATCCTTTTGTTAGTAGATCATGTGGTCATCTTACTATATTCTCCCATATACTTTTTGCTTATGGTCTTCTGTTTACTATATATTTCCGTTCCACCTGCTTGATTATAATATATTTCAGACCATTTTGGGGGATTCCCTAGGTGTACTGTCATGTAGGATTAGTTGACGCCACTGCTATCCGAGTTCTCCTTGTCAACTTGCTACATACATAGCCAAATACTATTTCTCAGTAGATGATTCAGGCTTTGCAGAAGTGGCAACACTGCATATATCTTGTTAGGGACGTAGTGGTAGTTTCTTGTATGGGTTTACATAAAATTTACTGCTATGAGTAAAATTGTATACTTACTGTGGAAACGTTTGATGGCATTACTTGATCTGTAATTGCTTACTTTGCTTAGGTCACGTGTTAAGGAGTACTTGCCGATCACTGGGTTGGCAGAGTTCAACAAGTTGAGTGCCAAGCTCATCTTTGGTGCTGACAGGTGTGTTTGTTCAGCTTCTACCTTCAATTGATGATATTTCCGTGCGAAACCTTCATCATACCAAAGAGTAAACTTATCTGACTACTGTACTTCCCCCTTATTTGGAATAGTCCTGCTATTCAGGAGAATAGGGTGGCTACTGTGCAGTGCTTATCAGGGACTGGTTCTTTACGGGTGGGAGGTGAATTTCTTGCAAGACACTATCATGAAGTAAGGAACCCTGTCTCTTTTTGTTGGGACTGTTTCACATAATTGCAGTGTGTGATTGCTAAATCCTAACGTATCTCCAGCGCACTATCTACATCCCAAATCCAACCTGGGGGAATCACCCGAAAGTCTTCACCTTAGCTGGCCTGACTGTTAGGAGTTACCGCTACTATGATCCTGCAACCCGCGGACTGGATTTCCAAGGTACCCAATTCAGTTCTCCATATACATTACTTAATGATGTAAAGCTCTCTGCTCAGTTTGTAATTTTACGAGTGCATGCGTACTTTCACTGTATTGTTGTTGGCGGCTCACATACCCGTCTTAGTTGATCAAGGATATATTTTTGTGTTACAGGCCTCTTAGAAGACCTCAGTTCAGCTCCCTCAGGCGCAATTGTACTGCTTCATGCATGTGCCCACAACCCTACTGGAGTAGACCCAACCGTGGAGCAGTGGGAACAGATCAGGCAGCTGATGAGATCAAAAGCATTGCTACCATTCTTTGACAGTGCTTATCAAGTAAATAATCATTGTGCTTGATACTGATGCTTCTTAGGGAATGTACATGACTAAATAGCCACAGAATTTGTTGATTCTTTGTTCTCCTGACAGATTTATTTCCATGTAGTTTTCGAATTCAGTATTGTGCCTCAAATGATTTACCTGTGCAGGGATTTGCAAGTGGAAGCCTCGACAAAGATGCTCAGTCAGTGCGCATGTTTGTTGCTGATGGTGGTGAATTGCTCATGGCTCAAAGCTATGCTAAGAACATGGGATTGTATGGAGAGCGTGTCGGTGCTTTAAGCATTGTAAGTTTTATTACCCTAATATTTGTTAATTTCACCTTGTGGCCTGGTTCTTAGACTTGAGGTCTGAATTTGTAGGAATCTTATTTTACCTTTTTTCCAATAAGAGGAACCCCCAGTTTCAACTAAAAAAATGAGAAGTTTCACAAAACCTAAGAACCAGGTTACTTATGCAGTTTTTAGAGGACAACTAAGACCGGTAAAATACTTCCTAGTTCTTCAACTGTACATTAGCCAAGCCTGAAGAACTGAAAAGCTAAAGCAAAACACTATAAATGGTAATAACTTGCAGATTTTCCTTCGTAGCTGTGAAAAAGTGCACACAGTTGTGGTTATACAGTTGTTTCCTATACAACTATAAATGTGGTTGTATTTCGTAAACTGTAACAATTCTTATCTATGTCTGATTAATTTCTACTCCCATCCGTCCGGAAAATAGTGATACGTATTTGTCTAGATTCACATGTATCTAGACGTATTTTAGTGTGTGGATACGTGCAAACCTAGACAAATCCAAGTTACTTATTTCAGGACGGAGGAAGTACCATATAATTCGAACCCATCAAAATAAGTGGTTGTTCTTTCTCAACTAACGTGTGAATTTCTATCCCCTCAGTATGTATATGGAAGCTTCTTTAAACCTTGTTTTAATGAGATAATTGCAACAATGTTTCAGGTTTGCGGGAGTGCTGATGTAGCTGGTAAGGTTGAAAGTCAACTCAAGCTTGTAATTAGGCCTATGTATTCAAACCCTCCTCTTCATGGTGCCTCTATCGTGGCTACCATACTTAAGGATAGGTAATATTCTTGCCATAATTCTAGTTAATTGTAGAAAGTGAGTTATGTTGAGATGAACTTTATTGGCGGATCGACAAATCTAGGGAACAGTAGGTAGTGCTTAGTTCTTGTTATTGATGATGTTTCCTCAATTTACTAGTGGTATGTTCGACGAATGGACTATGGAGCTGAAGGCCATGGCTGATAGGATCATTAGCATGAGGCAACAGCTTTTTGATGCGCTGACAAGCAGAGGTACTGGTTTCTGTCAAGTCCACTGTTTGCTCTTTGCTGTCATGATAGTTAATCTTCATTGGCGAGAAGCTTGACTAATGGCCTTTCAGTCTCGTCATTTCGCCTAACATCTTCTATCACAAGCTGGTGTGATTTGTATTTTACAGCATCTATACAATTGCTCTGAACTAATTGTTATTTTGATATTAAATACTCCCTCTGATCCAAAATAAGTGTCGGAGATGTAGTACAAACTTTGTACTAAAAACAGTACTAAATCACCGACAATTATTATGGATTGGAGGTAGTAGTATATTGCGTTTTGGTTAATAGAAACTTCTTGGGTTCTCAGCAAAATCTGATAAAATAAAATACCTTCCTACTTTTGCGTACAGTTTATTACCAGGTTCTTGAGGTTAAGATCCTGGTATTGTAGTGCACTGAACTATTTTGGTTCAGTGACCTATAAGTTACGAGTATTAATATTTCCATCCACTTTTTTTCATTCCTCTACCAAAGTGCTGAGCATTCGTGACATGATGCAGGCACTCCTGGAGATTGGAGCCACATCATTAAGCAGATTGGGATGTTTACTTTCACTGGGCTCAACAGTGATCAAGTAGCCTTCATGAGGCAGGAATTCCACATTTACATGACATCTGATGGGTAATGCCTTGTGCTCATTTAAACGTCCCGTCATCAAATGCATTGGAGTATAATTTTTCTTTTCCAGTCGCATTCTCTATGAACATTTGATAATTTTAACGCTGGTTTCTTTTTGGTGGGTTTCACTCTCCCCTTGTGGCTCATTCATACTGACAAGTCGTATATTTCTCTTGCAGGAGGATCAGTATGGCTGGTTTGAGCTCCAGGACTGTACCCCATCTTGCAGACGCCATAGATGCTGCTGTTACAAAACTGAAGTGAATGATCACATTGCAAGCCCCTCCTACAATAAAATCTTGAAGTTACATACAGCAGTGTCGTGAGGGTTCAACCAGTGGTGTTACTGGCTGAACTCAAGAATTTGCCTTGTAGACTCACTTCACTAGACTTGTTTTCTGAGGCAGTTTTGTACACAACGGATGAAAAGATGATGGTGATTTCTAATAAGCTGCACTTGTGATGCTTTGTACCTTTGAACACTGAGGTATTTGTCCTGCAGCACAGTATAATCCATAGTTTCTGGAAGCTTAATGTTTGCCAGCTTACATGTGTTTCTGTTTGATAGTGCTCTTGTTCTCGTGAGATGTGGATGTCTGTTTATTGTTCATTGCTTGTTTCGGCTCAGATATAGCTGGAGTGTCTTGCTTAGTACAGTTTGAACAGAATAGTTCTAAATCTCTCAATTTATGGACGGCTCTAGATCAGTTATATTTGTCAATCCTTTAGAATTATACAACAGAAGGCTTGTTTGAAGTGTGCAAAATAGAAAACTGAGGTATTTGTCCTGCAACACTGTACAATTCATATTTTCTGGAAGCTAATGTTTGTCAGCTTACATGTGTTTCCGTTTGATTGTGCTCTTGTTCTCGTCAGATAGGATGTCTGTTTATTGTTCGTTACTTGTTTCTGAGCTCATATGTAGCTGGGATCTCTTGATTAGTATACTGTTTAAACAGAATTGGTCTAAATCTCTCAATTTATAGATGACTCTAGATCAGTTATATTGGTCAATCCTTTAGAATTATACAACACAAGGCTCGTTTGAGGTGTGCAAAATAGAAAACTGAGGTATTTGTCCTGCAGCACTGTACAATTCATATTTTCTGGAAGCTAATGTTTGCCAGCTTACATGTGTTTCCGTTTGATAGTGCTCTTGTTCTTGTCAGATAGAATGTCTGTTTATTGTTCGTTGCTTGTTTCTGGGCTCATATATAGCTGGAATGTCTTGCTTAGTACAGTTTGAACAGAATAGGTCTAAATCTCTCAATTTATAGACGGCTCTAGATCAGTTATATTAGTCAATCCTTTAGAATTATACAACATAAGGCTCATTTGAAGTGTGCAAAATAGAAAACTGCGGGCTACTCAAGCGGTCGCCCAGTTTTATCAGAACAGAATATATGTACACTAGGTAAAAAGTAAATGCAAAATCTGGTATGTCTCTTCTAATGGCGACCAGGCGGGCTCCGGTGGCCTCCGAGGACGTCCATGTACGTGTTCTTGAGGTTGGTCATGATGTTGGGCAGCTTCATCAGCCTCCCGTCGTCGGGGTCTTGGTCTTGGTCTTGGTCGGCCGCACAGGGAGACTCGCCCCTGCCCTCGGCGTCGCCGTTCCAGCCCATGAAATCGAGCAGTGTCATGCTGTCGGCCATGTCGGGAGCCTGCTGGGGAGTGGGTGCCAGTTCTGACCCTGGCGGCATGTCCCTCTTGGCCTTCTCCCTGGCGAGGTTGTCGGCGACGATGACATCTTCTATCCTGGACATGACATTGTAGGCAAGGCTCTCCAGTACTCTGGAGTAGCTCTCCAGGATAGCAAAGCCAACGTCCTAGTGGCCAAGGAGGGATCACACATTAGGTGGCTAATATGTATAGCACTTAAAAAGTAGTAGTAGTAGTAGTAGCATTTGCATCGACCGACCAGTTGTTTCTTACCCTGTTTTCTTGTATCTTTGCGATGTCGAGTGTGGACTGAGGGATTCCGGGGAACCTGTGCTTGATGATGAGCAGCAGCGTCTGCGCCCTATCCTCGAACTGCTCCCTCTTCTCCTGGCTGACGGCGGATCCCCACGTGGACTTGTTGTCCTTGTTGTGCACCTTCCTGTTCCAGATGATGACCGACGCCTCGATGCGGTCCTTGAGGTCGCAGATCTTGTGCTCCGACGTCAGGTCCACCGACGATAGGAACTCGTCCGGGTCGAATTCCACGTCCGTGATGTTCCTGTACAGCGCGTCCCCAAGGCTCACCCTCCCGTTCTGCATCATCACATCCCGTCGTCCCATCAGCGATCGAGGTAAGTGCATCATCGTCAGCAATCGAGGTCGTAGTAGTAGTAGTACCTTGGGCAGCGATTCTAGGTAGGATTCTGGGATGGCCATCTCCATGAGGCAGTTGGCGTTGATGGCCATGGCTGCCTTGAGCACCTGGTTCACCAGCTCCTTCTGGTGTTGGATCCAGGCTCTGGATGCCGGGGGCAGCCCGTTGGGAGGGACCTTCACCATCGGTATCCACCATTTCTCGTCCGATCCGGCCTCCTCCTTCTCGCTCTCGGAGCAAGAGTCTCGCTTCACGTACCAGAACTCGTTGCGATCCTTGAAGTTGTCCAGGTAATCCTGCTCACCGCACGCGCAAATTAAGAATCAGAGAGTCAATTTGTTTGCTTCAAAAGATGGATGATGTTATTTTTTTTGTCTTACGAGAAGCATCGCGTCGATCTTGCGCAAAGCCGGTACGTTGGACTGCAGATCCCTTCGCTGCTGCGTGCACATTACCTGCAACGAAGGAGATTATTATTATTATTACTACTGGGACCGGCAAAAGAAGAAGATGAATGTGTATTACAACAGCAACCGAACCTCCATTTCGACGCCGTTATCCAAGAGTTGTTTCTTGGCGACGAACTCGACGATGTGGTCCGCCACGGACAGGAGCCAGCCGACTTCTTTCTTCCACCTTCCCTTTCTGTCTGGGGACATGGGCTCCAGCTTCCGTTGCTCTCCGAAACAAGCAGCTGCCACAGCATATAGCACGTACTAGCCTAGTAAGTACTAGTGTTGACCGGACATATCTTGATCTACAAGCAGATCCTTAATTTTGCAAGAAGCTAGTCTAGGTAGGTTGTGATCACCTGCAAGATTGGTGATGGCGTTTGACAGTGCCAGCGCTGACGGCACTCCTTTCCCGGACCCCGACATGTCCTCCCCGAGCAGGAGCTTGGCGAACTTCTCCTTCATTATGTCCATATCTGCATGCAAAACAAGGCCCGGCCTATATTGATGAACCAAAGCGCAAATGCGAGACACAAGCACGCACACTGGAGTAACCTTATGGTACGGTAGAGACCACTTACCGGAAGGCCCGGAAGGCACTGTGGTGGCGCGTTCCTCGGCGGGCGGCTCCTCCTTCACCGAGCTCCCCGACCGCCGCCGATCCAGCGACGCGGCGGTGGCCGCCATCGCCCCCTGATCTACCTACCGTAACTTCACAGCACAGCACGGGCGTATGTATGTTTCATGATCTCGCTCCGATGGCAACGTCAAACAACAGAAAGGGATTCGACGACAGCGAGAGACTAGAAAGGGGCACATCTTATGATACCGGCGTACCTGTAAAGCGTGCAGCTTTTCCGGGCCTCGAGCGACGTGCTCGTCGATTGCAAAGGCGACCGGCGGGGGATTATGCGCGCGCAGAGCAAAGGCAAAGATCGAAATGATCAGTTCCGAAGGGATGATCCCCGTGGGCGTTTGTTGTGATCCACGGACCGGGCTCGACCCATCGTCGCCTCCTGCTGCTGCTGCGTTGCCATGGTAAGAAGGAAGGCGAAGAGGGAAGAAGAGGCCCTGGTGACCACGGGGGGGGGGGGGGGGGGGGGGGGGGGGGAGAGGGCTGGGAGTATAATTAGGGAGCGCCGCATGCTTTATTATTAGAAAGTGCATGCACTGCCATTCTTAGCCTCCCCCTCCCCTGCAGCTTCCCGTATTCAACGGTCCCGGGAGCTAGCACAAGAGAGAAGACCTCTCGCTCCCGTCCTGCTCGAGCCCATTCTGTGCGGGGCAACGCGCCGATGTGCATGCCTCAAACCGGAGTGGAAATTAATGTCTCGTGCTTTCGGCCAAGTGTTCTGCAGCTAGAGTGAGATGAATAATTTGCCAATGTTCAGACTTCAGAGCATGGTATCAGCCGTTCCTGATTGTATTCGCCTGCTGTATATAGGGGAGTGCGAGTGCACCAAAGTACATGAAACCTGTCGCGTCTAGAGGTTTCCGGAACTCCAAACAGTTCTTTTGTGTGTCACCGGAAGGGGGAGAAAGTTCATGCATGCTCTACCTTCCTAGAATTGGATCTCAACTTAACGTAGATGTCCTTGCTCATGTGGTTATTCTAGTTAATGTCACGGTTTAATGTGATTGTACTGCTTCATTCAAGTGCCTCTATATTAGGTACTACTAAGTACGAACGTCTTCATCAATACCCTCCTTCTGTCGAAAAAAAGTGATCTCTATCAACAAGGCCCGTATACTTGGATTGTGGTAAGAAAAGGGGTCCATATACTTGGATAATGCAATCAGTTGCCGCATTCTTAAACGGCTAAACTAAATAAGTCTTTCGTGCATGAACATCGAAAGGTTGATTGAACTCAATCGGTAATTATAGACCATGTTCTGTAACTACGTTTTGTTAACAAAAACCGACCTTAGCTCAGTTGGTAGAGCGGAGGACTGTAGTGTTTGCAGATCAATCCTTAGGTCACTGGTTCGAATCCGGTAGGTCGGATATCTTTTTTTGCTTCGTTTTTTGTGTGCATTCTCTCCGTCAACAAGGTAGGTTAAAAAAAAAGAGGACTTTTATATTTCGATCAATTGATTCTGTAGCGTGCTGGACCACTCATAACTTCATGCACCAAATCTGAATCAAATTAATTAGCCTTATCCATCTGAATCGAGACTTCACATGCTGTATAGCACAGCAAAGTTCTGCAAGTCAATTTAATTCGCCGTATTCATCTGAAATTCTGAATCGAGATTGTACATATTTACAGCAAAATGTTCATCATCATCATCATCATCGTAAATCAATTGCCAATTGCAAATTTGCAAATGCAGGCTTCCATATTGGTTTGGCACATTCGTGTTCACACAACTAGCTGCGTGCCGCCCCGTGTCATCATTATATATCCGCAGCTGATCAGCAGGGCCGTGGTTGTTCATCCGCAGCTAGCGCCTTTGAAGACGAGGAACCTGAGCGACTCCAGCTTGAAGTATATGAAGCTCCCTTTGCTGTGCGTGAAGTAGCATCCGAAGCTGCAGCCGACCACGCACTGCCATCCTGGGCCGTGGATCGCGTCAAACTCCTGCAGCCATCCAAATCAAATCGAATGGAATCGAATCAACCATTGAGCAGCACTTAGCAGGGAGGGTCAATCATCATCTTCTTGCGCGGTTAACCGGGAGATCAATTAGCGTGGGTGGGTGCTGACCTTCTTGATGTGGGCGGCGATGCTCCGGCAGTCGAGGACGTCGAAGCGGTCGAGGGCACTGGACGCCGCCGACGTCGCCTGCAGCTGCATCTTCGCCGGCATGTCGGTGTCCTCCACCGTCGCCTTCCCTTCCAGCATTTCGCTTGGCCTCTTGCCTGTGTGGGTACGCACGCGCGAGCTCTCTGTATGATTGGTTCCAAACTAGAAGGAGGAGAGACAAGATGATGCGAGCAGATCTGGGACTGGGTACCCCTACCCTTTGCCCTTTTGTAGGCGGATGCCGGATAGGTACAAGGTTTAAAGCTCATGCGTCCACGTCAACGTGACGTGCTAACAAGATTCGAACGAAAATGATAGGGAAGACGTGCTAACGACCAGCTCGAGGGAGCGAGCGGCGAACAAGGGAGAGAGTTCCTGGATAGAGCAGTTGAGGCACAGGTGCTCCGATTGCCTGATTGGTTTTAAGATTCGAAATGATCTGCTTTTTCCTTTCTCCTTTTTTGAATTAAAATGTTCTGCCGGGTCACGTTAGTTTTGTTGCGCCCGAGTAGTACTTTTTTTACGACCTGGTATGTAGTTCAAAGAGCACCTTAAGAAATATGGGGTGATTCGATTCGATGAGTTATTTACTGTGAGTTTGGTGTTTATCCATGTTGGGGTTTCCACGTAAGCATGAGGCAGAAAGTCTCCGGGACTACTTGGTCAGCTGCGTTCTACTTCAAAAAAACATGTGCGGTACAGTGAGCTCCATTGTTCAATTGGATTACCGATAACGAGGCTAACCACTTCAACTCGGTTATTGGTAGACTGAATGGCAACATCAACATGGTAGGAAGCTTTTGAGAACAAATGGCCAAGGTAGTATGGGCAATGAAAGTTTCGTGAAATTTTTCTCTGTGGCGCCTCTTGCATGAAGCTCTACCGTGCAATTGCGCCTTGGCGAATCAACATATATTACTAGTAGTGTGTGTCCTGTCTGCAAGATTTATTGTGAGGACAGAAATCCATGCATTTTTCCAGTGTCCAAGAGTTCTGGAAATTTGGGAGCATCTAGGTGTGTCTAGCCTTATTGAGGAAATGATCACGTTTCACAGATCAGGCCGTGGGGTTTTTGAGGCCCTTCTCTGCGAGCAAGACAACCAATCGCCACGGTTGGAGGGGTAGATCTACATGAACTAATAGCCACAACCTCCTGGTATGTGTGGTGTCAATGCCGTCAGATTGCTCATGATGAATCTATAAGCACTCCAGCTAGAGCAGCCCAGGCTATATCAACTATAGCTCTAAATTACTCTAGTGCTGCTAAGAGAAATTCTAGGATTCGTCGAGGTGGATGGGTGACATGGGTATGCCCCACGGGTACCCTGGATTAGCCTATATGGTTTGGTCCAAGAGGACCCCGTGGGACAATTGAATTCTAGCAAGGATTTGGGTGACCCAGGCCCAAACAACTCCTTGAAGAACACGGCAAGGAATAGATAAAATTTAAAGGGAAAACCCTAATCTGTAACCGACTCGGCATGTTATCCCGAGACATGGCCTCCCTATATAAAGGACAGGAGCGAGCAGCGAGAAGGAGATCCGCAACCCTAGTTTACACACCGCCAGATTACATCTG
Source organism: Avena eriantha (assembly GCA_910589775.1). Taxonomy (NCBI): domain Eukaryota; kingdom Viridiplantae; phylum Streptophyta; class Magnoliopsida; order Poales; family Poaceae; genus Avena; species Avena eriantha. The sequence continues at coordinate 237,992,864 of OU342746.1, forward strand.
CGCACCCCTTGTAACTTTCGACTCCTCGATAATCCAAGAGCAGACAAGCAGGAGTAGGGTTCCTTCTGAGGGCCTAAACCTGGGTAAACCGTGTATCCCTGATGTGCTTGTTTGCTAGATGATCGACTCCTCTAGCGCTCTCCACTTCCTGTAACCCAAATCCATCAACGATGGGCATTGACGAGTTAACCCCTTGTCAATTGGCGGCGTCTGTGGAAAACAGGAGTGCTCATGTCGCGTCTTCCTCGGCCCCATCAACTGCGATCTACAACTCTTATGCAACAGAGAATCGCTTCCTCTTTGACACCTTCGTCTTCACCGTCCACTCATCGACGACTCGTCCGGATTTCAAGTCCATGGGCGACGGAATCGGCATGACGATCGGGAGCCTACGCTTTTAGGTCATCCAGATCGGGATGCTCCGCTTCCTTGATCACCCGATGGCACCCTCAATTGCACCTGCCTCGTGGTTCCCATCACCAATCGGCACCCTGAGCGAGCTCAACGCGTCGAGCTCAGCCTACGACACGGATAGCAACAACAGTTGCGATTCCGATCTATCATCAGAGGAAGGCGCCTACGGCTCAGGATCTGAGAGTTGTGGGAGTAGCGGCTTCCCCAACATCCACATATGCGCAACAACGATGATGGGGGCAATCAAGGAAACACCGAAAACAACGGGCCTGCCAATAGAGTTCCTGTCATTGGCCCTGCCAATGGCGAGCAGCCCATACCACCCAACCCGCCCATCCCGCCCAACCCTGACAATCAGGGCGAACCCGCCTATAACAAGGTGACGCGCCAGGAGATCCAACTTGTTAGCTTTGCGACAAGTAAATAACGAAGAACGAAAATAAAATCGCAGTAAGGGGGACACAGATTTAACGTGGAAAACCCTCTCCAACAAAGCGAGGGGAAAACCATGGGCGCCAGCCAACGAATCTTCACTTTAATGGGGAGTGTTTACACAACACCGGGGATTTCACAGATGCAACTTATCCCAGTCGGCGGCTTACAAGAGGTATATATAACAGTGGTAACCTAGGTCATCAACGATCCGTACCGCGAGGGGCTGTCGTCCCTCGCACCCCCCACAGGCGTCCCTGTTGGGCATGGAGTGGACCGGGCCTCGCTCCATGCCGTCAGAAGTTGGCCTTTACTTTGTAGAATTTGCATCAACATATAACACAACTCAACAACACTGAGTGGGCACGATGCAAGGAAGCCCTACAGGGCAACCCCTACTAGCAGACGCATCACGCAAGATGTCGATGGGATATCACTGGCTACTCATCTAGGAGTTCAAACGCCAACAGGCGATGAACTCACAACTCAAGGCCCGCAAGAAGGCTGCAGACGAGTCGGGTGCCTGATGGGCAGAACTCTCCTCTATCGGCGGGTCCTCCTCGAAAGGCAACGGTCCCATAGCCACCAAAAGGTGCTTGCGACTGAACAACCTCCATGATAAAGATCAGGATGAGGCAACCAGAGCCCTCGACTTCTCGTTCATTTCGGTGGACTCGCGGGGTCACATGATCCTAAAAATGCCGCAAGAAGCGGCGATAGCAGCTACCACGTATCAGCCACCAGTCGGAGATCCATGATCTATCGTGCACCGGTCCACCATCGCTGGACTTGGATTGGTCGAGGCTGTGCTAGCCAAAGAGCCAACACCGGAGCCAAAGAAATGCAAAGCTCCATCTCCAAAATACTACTCGTTGTCTTCCAGCAAGGAAGACCACGACCTATCATGGCGACGCCGTAGCTCGTTGATGGCTCTAAAATATAGCCATCTACGTCCACATTTAAACTGGATATTAATCATATTTTTTATAAAATATCTCTCTAAACCCTGCCACTAATGCTAATATTCAGAGGGATATGCAATCCTTTGTTCTTGTATTTTTCCTGTACAGATAATGTCGCTTAAAGGAGGGAATCACTATATTAAAGTCAAACATACAATATTTCCTTCAACCAGAAGAAACCAGGAGCCGTCCCGCGAAGGCAGACGCTGTAACGACCAAATATACGGCCGGAGCAAAAATTCTGACCGTATAGCTCCGGTCGTATAGTTGGCGCCGCCACCGTTAGGTCAAATAGAACAACTTTTGTGAAGGGACCCCTATATAAAGAAGCCTCCGGTGACGGGAAAACATCTCTCGCTACGCCCCAGACCCCGAAGAAGCCATACCTCGCCAGAAATCCGCCTCTAGATCTCCACACCCTTTTCCATCTCCATAGCCATACTCCACCACTTGTAATAGTAGATCTCTTCTTCGATTGGCGACATTGTAATACTATGGCTATCAAGCTTATGATTTTCATTACAATGTTTATGATTGTTGATCTCAGCTCCATGTGTGAGTAATTCTCCTTAGGCTAAGGGCTTCGGCCTAGCCATGTAGCAATTGTGCATGTGATTTATCATAGATGGGATCATGTATTAGTTTGTATGACATGATGATTATTGTATCCTCTCTTGCCTTAATCCAAGGACTTGTCAGGTACCCAAGACCCCGAGGGTTGAGCCAGGTATAGGGAGTATGAGTGATGACTGATCTGCAGGTTGGGAACCCCAGTGACAGAAGGGGTAGTATGGTTGTATGTGAGGGATTTGCTTGGGAGTAACGGTGACATCACTATGCATATCATTAGTTCTCTTTCTTTTATGGATGAGACTAGTAGGTTATTGCTATAAACGGTTGCGGAGACAATAGCAATTATGGATGCACTGCCCACATATAATTTATCTTGCTCTAACAAGTATACGCATACTTTATTTCTATCTTTTATTTCCATCAAATGTTTTTTCACAGCTACAGGTGAAACTGAACGCCCTAGGCCTTCTCTCTCCATCATCGACAACAACAAAAAGACCAAGCTACTGGTCCAGTAAAAACACAAAAGGAATTCTAAAACTCCTGAAGGTCCGTTAAAGTAACTTCACTATGCATTCTCTTCCCGTGGATTCGATAACCTAGGTGTACTAGGGAAGAAGATCTATACTACATCCGTAATCCGGATCGAAGGTATCAACCCTTTTACTAGCACCGTTGCCGGGGAAGCAATAGCTACCCTGGTGAGGTTATTAGGAACCTTGCTAGTTTTAATTATTGTTTTTAATTTTGTTAGTTTGCTTTCAGTCTTTATTTGATAAGCCAAAAAAACTAGTTAGCCTTTAAATTCTTGTTTTTACTGTTATAATTTTTAATCTAAGAAAACCCAAAAACATAGGAAGTATGGCTGAAAAGAAGCTTGGAGAGTTTGCTACTCCCAATAATGATTACTTGCATACTCCTATTACTCAGCCATCAATCGCTGTTGATGACTCTGAAATTAAGCCCCATTACTTAAGTTTGGTTCAACAAAATCAACTTGGAGGCTCTACTGTTAAAGACGCAGGACGTTGACACTGATGCGGTCAAATTACGTCTATTTCCTTTCTCTCTAAGAGGAAGAGCTAAACAATGGTTTCTATCTTTGCCTGAAAATACTATTACATCATGGGTGGGATGTACTTCTTTATTTATGACTAAAATTTTCCCACCTGCAAAGACTATGCAACTCCGATCTAATATTATTGGCTTTAGACAGGAAGAGCGTGAGCCACTAGCGCTTGCATGGGAGAGGATGAAAGAATGCCTAAGAAACTGTCCTAGTCATGGGATGGAAGATTGGTTAATCCTCCATTTATTTTATAATGCTCTTAATCCTGTGTCTAAGTCTATGCTTGATAATGCAGCTGGAGGAACATTCATGGATAAATATATTACCGAAGCAAAGAAGCTGCTAGACAATATGAAAGACAACCATGCACAATGGCATGTGGAAAGATCAAACACGAAGAAGGTGAACTCTATGTCAACACAAGAGAACGAAGATCTCAATGCTAAGTTGGGTGAGCTCTACCCATAAAATGTAAGGAAAAGCAGGTAAGAGCCACCCTTGAACACAAATATAGAAGAATTATACTCCGTAGCTCATAATGATTATAATCTTGCCTGGAAGTAGAGTTACAATCCTAATTTTCAGAAACATTATGCTAGTCCTACAAATAACTCTATAATAATATGGGAACTAGTAATGGTAGTCTCCAAGAAACGATTAAGTCTTTTATAGACTCACAAAATGAAAAAAAATATTCTAGTCAAAATCACGGAGAACCATGATGCTATGCTTGGTAAATTATCTAACCAAGCTATTAGTTTGAGAAATGATTTGCAGGCCCTTCAAGAAAGAACAAGGACCATTGAGGCATAGCTAGGTAAGATAACCGAGAGTCAAACTCTCATTCTAGCTAAATTTGCAGGTAAAGCTAAGCCCAATCCTGTTGAGGAACTCAAAATAATGAGGATCCAAAGGGAGGAGCCTGAAGAATTTGATTATAGTAATGCCCCTTCACCGAGCTACACTTTCGAAGATCTCATAAAGAGGATCAACGTCAAAATTCCAGTAAGTGAAGGTAATGATGAAGCCATGTATCAACACTTTGTTGATCAAGTAGGAATTAAGGTACACAAAATTGAAGAGGAATACAAGAAAATCGCTGAAAAGTAACATGTTAAACTGGATGACATATTTGAGCCTACTATTAAGATAAAAATTGGAACCAATGAGATAGCTGCACTTTGTGATCTAGGTGCAAGCGTCTCAACAATTCCAAGAGTCTTTTTAACAAGTTAAATCTTGGCTCCTTTGAAATTACTGAATTAAAATTGCATCTAGCAGATTCTACCTACAAACAAGCTGTAGGGATTAGGGAGAACACTTTAGTTTACATCAAATGCTGTCCTGCTCTCATTGATTTCGTTATTGTTGACATGCCTGAAGATACTGTTGCTCCAATAATACTAGGCTATCCTTTCTTAAGAACTATAAATGCTTTAATTAACCTTCATGAAGGGAACGTGAAGTTGCAATTTCCTTCACGGATCCTTTTGTTATTCATTTCCCCAGGAAGAAGAAAGCCAAACATGGCGAGAAGGAGGCCATCACTTTGAAGGCCAATCACTTTGGAGTGGGTGTTCCACTCATCTGGCCAAAGTGAGTATCATCAAGGTTAAGCTATTGACCATAAAAGAGCGCTCCATGGGAGGCAACCCATGTTAAATTAAGGTTTGAGTTAAGTTCTTAGTTTTAGTTTAAGTTCATGTTCAATAAAGAGTGCTAGAAAACTCCTTTGAGGAGAATAAATTTAGTAGTACTTGAATTTCTCCATTATTCATGCTATTGTTGGTCGACAATATTTTCTGTCAATTTTCTGTCAAAAACAAGGTATATCGCTAAGTTATAGAAAAAGAAATAGTTTACGAAGAAACAAATTTTTTTTGATGGAGACAAATGGTTTAATGACCAACTATACGTCGGGAATAAAAATTCTGGCCGTATAGTTCCGGTCGTATAGTTATCTTTGCCTTCAAAAACATTTCTGCAATATGTACTGAGAGTTTAATGACCAACTATGCGCGGGAATAAAAATTCCTGCCGTATAGTTCCGGTCGTATAGATATCAATACCTCCGTACAATCTCTTTTCATATGTACAAACAGTTTAACGACCAACTATATAACGGGAATAAAAATTCTGGCCGTATAGTTCTGGTCGTATAGATATCAATGCATCCGTACAATTTCTTTTCATATATACTGGGGGTTCAACAACCAACTATATGGCGGGAATAAAAAATCCGGCCATATAGTTCCAGTCATATAGATATCGATGCCTGATGGCCCAAAATATATCGAGCTCGTTGGGGAACCCCACGAGGAAGGTATGATGAGCATAACAGCAAGTTTTCCCTCAGTATGAAACCAAGGTTTAATCAAACCAGTAGGAGCAAGGAAACACCCAAAAGGTGTTGCTAGCTGAGCCTTGGCAGGGCGCACTATCGGTGCTAGTAGCAACGTGGAGACCTGCACAACACAACCATAGAACTCTGTCCCCAACTTGCGATGAGGTTGTCAATCTCACCGGTTTTGCTGAAAACAAAGGATTAAACGTATCGAGTGGAAGAAAGTAATAGTTTGCATAAAGTAAACACAAAGCAGTAAACAGTTGATTGTAGATTGATTGTAAAAGAAAGGACCGGGGTCCATAGTTCACTAGAGGTGGCTCTCCTTAAGATAGATAACATGTTGGGTGAACAAATTACAGCGGGGCAATTGACAAACATCGAGAAAGCATACAAGCATATACTACTCAGCTTGACTCCTTTGAGATTTGATTGGGCATTACAACATTATACATATACCGCCATCCAACTGCATCTATGACTAATAATCCACCTTCAGGTTATCATCTGAACCCCCTCTAGTATTAAGTTGCAAGCAACGGATAATTGCATTACGAATTGCGTGTAAAGTAAACAATACGATTGTTCTATGAACAAAGGATTGTTGTTTTCTCCCTAGTAGCAACAACACATCTAGTACCTTAGAGATTTCTGTCACTTCCCTAGATTACCAGAGGCATGAACCCACTATCGAGCATAAATACTAACTCTTGGAGTTGCTAGCATCTACTTGGCCAAGATAGCTACTAACAACGGAAATCATGCAAGATCACAAATAACAAAGATATGATAGAATCAATAATCAGTCTGAAATAGCATCTCAATATCCATCGGATCCCCACAAACACAACATGTAGAATTCCAAATAGATGATCTTGATCATGAATGGAGCTTACAAGATCTAAACATGATAGCACAAAGGAGGAGAACCAGCCATCTAGCTACTACATGGACCCGTAGTCCAGAGATGAACTACTCACGCATCACACCGGAGGCTTGCATGATGATGAAGAAGGCCTCCAGGGTGAATTCCCCTCTCCGGCAGGGTGCCGGGAAGAGATTTAGATCCCTCCCGATCTAGGGATGGAGATGATGGCGGCTACATATTTTTTCGTGGAATTTTGATCGGTTCCTTAGGGTTTCCGTATCAGATGCAATATATAGGCGGAAGGAGTTTAAGAACAAGCAATATCAAAGTTATGCATCAATCAAATAGTCTTGGGACAATGCACATTAAACTAAGAATGGCCACTATGCTCTATCAATAGGTGCATAAAGATAGAAGGTGGAGGCTCAATATAAAAGTGGAAGAAAGGCCTTCATAGAAGGAAGCAGTGATTCAAGTTTCATAAAGAGCTTCCAAAAATTATGGTACTTATTAGCTTTCTGCTCTCATTGCCCCTATCATAAGCATCTTGAAGTGATTAAGGTTAAAGTGAACAAACTATGGAGTATATGATTGACAAAGTATAAGTTGGAAATCTCATGTCCCTTGAATACGAGGGCCGCTCCTCATGCTACTCAAGTTTAGTCACCGGTAAGTTCTTGTCATCGTAAGTACATGTGTATCATAGAGAACCGCCAACGGGGTACCCCTTGCCTGATGATACGGAAGAATCCCCATATCAAAATGACAAGGAAAGCAGACAACGAGCATCTCAGCAATCTTCTTATTTACCATGGGAATATGGTGATTTTTTCTCTCTTTCCTCTTTTCATATATCTCTTTTTTCCCTTTTTCTCGTTTTTTTCTCAATATCCGGCTCTCTTTTTTTATAAGAAGAATGCTTCATAGACATCTCATTATGGTTACACTGCAGGTTTCCACCATGTCAGCATGGATTAGACCAGCGGCCCAGGCGTTTCTCTAACACATATACATAACTCTATGGACTTACAAGCTCCCCTTTCATTTCACACCGACGAAATCCATAGACAAAAGAGCATGATATCAACTAGGTACAAAGTACAAGTGCAATGTTGAAAGCGTTCCCCATGACAACATGGTTCTGCTAATCCCCAACAAATAAGTGCAAGCATATACAACATAGACGACACAATAGTTCAAGTTTATTAAGGGCAAGAAAAGTAAAGTGTGCCATCAAGTTCGTGAGAGCTTTAATCACTAGTTTTCTCATAACAAGTTTAATTTGGAAGGTAAACAAAAGCATGAATATACTTGGAATAGCATATGCTAGTAGGTAGGTATGGCGGACTCTTTGGAGTAACTTGGTTTTTGGAGTTGGATGCATGAGTAGAACTCATACTTGGTTGCGGAGGCTAGCAAAAGACTGGGAGTGACAAACTAAGAGAGCAATAATGGCCATAATCATGCAGAGCGACAAAACATCATTAATCAAAACATAAAGTGATACTACAAGTTGAAAACTAAAGGATCATAAAGGCTTAAGTGACTTGGGATAGTCATAACATGGTGTGTGAATGCGCCAAGTCAACCCAAATAAAGCATCAAAGGAGAATACCACAATACTATGCTTTAATATGCTAAAACAACGCATGATCCTTCCAAGGCACATTAAGCAATCTCAATTGTTTATAACAAGTCATGCTACAACAAAGAATACTAAGCATAGAGCCAAAACAATATCAAGCATGGCATGACAAAGCATAGGCCACAGTCAAAAACAAGCTCTCTTTACCACTTAAGCAAATGAACTTTCCTACTCTTTTCCAATCCAAACCAAACTGTTTGAAAACCAATGCATGAAAGAGGGGGTCCAACCAATTTATTCAGAAAACTAAGCAAACCAAACAAACGAAAAACCAAAAAGAAAGCAAAAAATAAGACGCTCCAAGAACAACACAACTGTGCATGAAACAATAAAAATGAAGCATTTGGAAGGAACTTGGGATTTTTATTGATGAAGAAGGGGATGCCTTGGGCATCCCTAAGCTTTGACGCTTGTACTTCTTGGATATTTCTTGGGGTGACACGCGTGGAATCCCCAAGCTTTAGCTTTAGTCCATCCTTCATCTCATTACTCATTCCTTCCAAACACCTGAAAATTTTCCTTCATACAAAACTTCACACAATCTTTATTAGCAACATTAGTGCACTCAAGATAATAAGTCTTTAGATTCAGTTCTAACACCAATAAAACTTCCATTAAAACACAAGCTACTGTAGCACTTCCCTCAAAAAGCTCAATTCCCCAAAAGAACTCAAAAAGGAACCAACAAGAAGCAAATACAGAAAATGGCAGAAATCTGTCAAAACTGACCAGCAGGTAAAGACGATTTTTTTCGAAGACCTTCTGTTGCTCAAATCAAAAAGTATTGAACTAAAGAAAGTTAGATAACAACCTGGGGTAGAAGCACAAAAAATCAAGCATCAAAAGGATGTACAGAGATTTTACATGAATTTTTACGGTGAAGCACAGAAATCTGTTTCGGGACAACAACTTTCCCAATCATTACTTCTCTCTCATTAGAGGTTACTCTTGGCATAAAAAGCAAATAAAAAGGATAAGGAGCGGTTATTACTGAAGTAATAACTTCCAAGGCTCATCTAAAACTTTTAGGTTATCTCCCAATAAGTACTTTTCTTTAACGCCTTTAAGTTAGGCATAAGAAGCAAGAAAAGCATCAAGTGTTCTCAACTGAAGAAGCATTAAAACCAAATTTCTTGCCCTTACCTCTCTTACTTTTATTCTTAACCTTGGGGAACTTGTGAATGCTGGGTGGAGAAACAAAGCGCATGGTGCCCTTTTCCGCATCTATTATTGCTCCAAGGAGTTTCAATAGGGATCTTCCAAGTGTGATTTGTCCTTTTCCTACACATTCAATAACAAGATAATCAGTAGAAACCATTTTCCCTAGGATATTTGTAAACACTCCCTTCAGCTATTCCAATGGGTAATATTGTGGCATTATTAGCAAGAAAATTTTCTTCTCCTCCTTCAGAAAGCCCCCAAAGATTCAAGGATTCATAAATATCTTTGGGCATAAGACAAAATTTAGACATGATATCACAGCGAGCATGAAAAGTTTCATTGTTCATAGCAATCTTTACTGTGGGAAGCCATTCAGAGGGTTTAGAGTTTATTGGAACATAGTTATGGTGCTCTCTAAGCGTATTATAGCAATCTTTCAATCTAGCAGTGCTGGTCTCAAGAGTGTTCAATCTAGCAAATATGTTTATGAAAGAAGAATCAGATTTGCTAGGCAAGTTATAAGTAAAGATCAACTTATTTATGGCATTAATAGCATCATCCTCATTGCATTGGAGGAAATCTCCTCCCACAACAGCATCTAAAGCATATCTATAGCAAAGATCAATTCCAAGGTAAGAACTACTAAGGAACAAGCTTTGGGTCATTTTAGGTTCAGTTTTCTCATGTAGATCAGAGATTCTAGACCAAGCTTCTTTGAAACCCTCTTCAATTGTTTAAAAGTGAAAATCGTTTCCTCTGGTGACATAGTGATTGGAGCAATGCTAGACATAAAGGCAACTTAAGATAGGAACTATTTTTTTGTGTTTTTAAATAAAGAAAGCAATTTAAATAAAGAAAGCAAACTAGTAAAACTAATTTTTGTGTGTTTTTGATAAAGAAACAAGCAAACAAAGCAGAAAGAAACTAAGAAAAACAAAAATAACAAAGTAAAGAGATTGGTTATGAGGGACTCCCCTTGTGAAGATGTTCTTGACTCCCCGGCAACGGTGCCATAAAAGTATTTGCTGGCGCGTGGTTGACATGGGAGCTTCTTCTTCTTCAGTTCCCCGGCAACTGCGCCAGAAAAGTAGCTTGATGACCCAAAATATATCGAGCTCGTTGGGGAACCCCAAGAGGAAGGTATGTTGAGCACAACAGCAAGTTTTCCCTTAGTATGAAACCACGGTTTAATCGAACCAGTAGGAGCAAGGAAACACCTCAAAGGTGTTGCTAGCTGAGCCTTGGCAGGGCGCACTACTGGTGCTAGTAGCAACATGGAGACCTGTGATACATTGCAAATGTATCTATAATTTTTGATGTTCCATGCATGGTTTTATCCACTTTCTTGTGTTTTGTTCCAACTTTGGAGTACTTTTCATATGATTTATTGGACTAACCTTTTAACAAGATGCCATAGTGCCAGTTGCCTGTTTTCTGCTGTTTTTGGTTCCAGGAAGTCAGAAAATGAATATTCTCGGAATTGGACGGGACAAAAGCCAAAGTTACTATTTTCCCGAAAGACTCACGGAGCCAGAAGGAGAGTCGGAGAGGGGCCATAGGGTGGCCACACCACCCCTAGGCGCGGATCCACTTAGGCCGCGCCAGGGCATGGTGTGGGCCCCCTAGCCGCCCACCGACCTTGCCCTCTGGCCTATAAGAAGCCTCTCGAGGCATAAACCCTAGGTCGTCAATCAGAAATCCACGAAAAGTTCCACTGCGTCGCCGCCACCGAAGGGGAGATTCGGGGGACAGAAAGTCTCTGTTCTGGCACCCTGCCGGGACGGGGAAGTGCCCCCGGAGCCATCTCCACCACCATCTCCATCACCATTGCTGATTCCCATGATGAGGAGGGAGTAGTTCTCTCTCGAGGCTAAGGGTTCTACCGGTAGCTATGTGTTCATCTCTCTATCTATGCATGATCTTGTTGTGGTCATGAGCTTTGTAATCTATAGATCTACCTTGCTACTCAAGTGCTTTAATAGATCTCTGCTCTCCCCATGTGTGTGAAAGTGACAGCGTGCTCACCATGGTGGCACTTAGGCTAGAGATTACAAATACTTGTTATGAGTTATATTTGGAGTTGGATGTCTTTATGAAATTGTGGTGTTTGTTGGACTCATCTAGTACTCAAGGTGACAGTGTGGGGTTTTCTCGATGGGAAAGGCTTACTTTGAGGTGTGTTGTTATAGCCCTACCGTTGATTAGGGTGTCCAACCGGAGAGTAGTTAAGAGTAGTACCATCAAGAGAATATATTTATATGATAGTGTTCACTAGTGAAAGTATGATCCCTAGGCCTCGTTTCTAAGCATTGAAACACCGTTTGTTACTAGATCTGTTACATGTTTGCTTGCTTCTATCTTTATTTCAGTTTGCCTTTAGTCTTTTCCACACCATGAAGCTATTTTCTATCACCGTTACCACTTATAACTATCCATACCACTTGTATTTCACTATCTCTTCGCCGAACTAGTGCACCTATACACCTGACAAGTGTATTGGGTGTGTTGGGGACAGAAGAGACTTCTTGTATCTTGATTGCAGGGTTGCTTGAGAGGGAATACCTTTGACCACTTCCGCCCTGAGTTCGATAAACCTTGGGTGATCCACTTAAGGGAAAACTTGCTGCTGTTCTTCAAACCTCTGCACTTGGAGGCCCAACAACTATCTACAAGAATTGAAGTGCGTAGACATCAGCAGGGTGTCGAGAAGAGCTTCAGATCCCTCCCGATCTAGGGATGGAGATGACGGCGGCTACAGACTCTTTTGTGGAATTTTGATCGGTTCCTTAGGGTTTCCGTATCAGATGCAATATATAGGCGGAAGGAGAGGCCGAGGGGGTGCCTGGGGTGGCCAGACCACCCCCTGGCGCGGGCCAGGCCTGGCTGCGCGGCCAGGTGGTGTGGCCGGGCCCCAACCCCTCTCCGTCTCGTATTCTGGCTCCAGGTGTCCCTCGGTAAAATAATGACTTTGGCTTTTGTCCCGTCCAATTCCGATAATATTCATTTTCTGACTTTCCTGGAACCAAAAACAGTAGAAAACAGGCAGCTGGCACTATGGCTCTTGTTAATAGGTTAGTCCAAGAAATCATATTAAAACTACTCCAAAGTGTGGGCAAAACATAAGAAAGTAGATAAAACCAAGCATGGAACATCAAAAATTATAGATACATTTGCAATGTATCAATGCCTTTGCAAATTTTCTTTCGCAGGGACAGACAGTTTAATGACCAACTATACGGCTAGAACATTTTGTTCCACCCGTATAGTTGCATCCGTATAGCTGTGCTGTCAGGAGGAAGACCTAATATTTTGACAGAACACCAACTATACGGTCGGAATGCATGTTGCGCCCGTATAGTTGCATCTGAGCACAAAATCGCACGGGAAGGTACGCCCAACTCCAAAACTTCAATCATTTTTCTTTCTTCTACCTACAAACTCTCTGAAAACCTCAAGGGATCTTCATCTCTACTCAATTTCATTCGATTTCCTCGCACACAAGTGATCTACGGTATGTTTCTCCTCCGATCCTCCAATTACGTTTTGCAAATTCATCTTCGATCTATTGTCATTATCAATCTAGGGTGAGACCTACTATGAACCAATTGCCATGATTTTTTTCCTCGATTATTATCTTGAGGAGATTCTTTAGTGTGCTTAGACGAGGAATATATTATACTTACTATTGTTGGATCAAAAAGTTTTATTTTTGCCTTTCTTCAATGTTTTAGAAGATGAACACAAGGAGCCAAACTCGTGCTTGTGCCATCGCTAGCGCTTCTCGGGTGATCACCCGGAATGCATGGGGATACGGTTCAGGGATGAGGCTCATCGCGAACGCTTCAACAAGATCAAGAACCGCGAAGTGAAGGACACCAAGTGGGCTTGCCCCATTATATTGAACCAACTCGGTATTTATGATGACTTCAATTTACTTTGCAATAGAGCTGGCCTGCAAAACTTTGTGTACAATGATGTACCTACTTATCGCCGCTTAACCATTGAATTCTTAAGTTCGTTGCAAAGCACCGTTAAACTGTGGCAAGGAGAGGATACTATTTCATTCTTTCTGATGAACAACAACTACGCCTTAATGTTAGATGAATGGTGTGCATGATTTAATTTGCCAAACAATGATGTTCATGCTCTACGTGCATCCTTTACTGGTTTAATTCCTTCCCTCGATCAATACTATAATGGAATGAGTTTCACTAGTAGAGTGAACAAGGGGAAGAATATTCAACATCCTGCAATTCGCTATTTGTTCTATGTTATTGCTAAGACCTTGCAGACACGCAATGAGTTCACGAGACTCAACGAGGAGAACATCCTAGTCCTTGCAAAGGCTGCTTACATCAACTAGAACCTATCACTCAACTTGGGCGCCATCCGTGTGCGCTACTTGGAGCAGCAAGCCTCCCAAAGCCAAGGGCCAATCACAGGAGGAGGCATCATCACCATGCTTGCCACTGCCCTAGAAATCAATCTAGGTGAGTTGCAACCCGTACTAGGTGAGACGCGTGTTGGTTTCTCCACCTTGAGGGCCCGTGGAATGCTCACTAGGAGAGGTGGTGTTTATTATCTGCATATTCTAGAGTTGGTTGTATCTACCCCACGCATTTGCCTAATGGTCTTTTATCTATCGAGGAAGGACGTTTGCTATATGATGTGCAGGTTGAGTAGTGCCAACCTAAGGAGGAAATTCCTGAAGAGGATGAGGACCAAGAGGAGGAGCAAGAGGTTCCCCATCAAGAAGAGCAGCCACAAACCTGGTTCGCCATATACCAAGATTTCCAAGGACTTGGAGGGACTGTGGAGAGGATGCACAACCTCTCTTTGAACCTCCGAGAATCTACAAGTAACCTCTCCACTCAATTCGTGAACTAGAGTAACGACTTTTTCCCTCCACCACAATGATTTGAAGGGCTTGCAAAAGCGTAAGCTTGGGGAAGTTTCCTCATGTATATTTAGTTGGCGTTTATTTGCTTTCATTTTATTTTGAGGTTATGTTTTTATTTGAGTTTATAAGCACTCGTGTTGGTGTCGCCAACACTTTATCTTTAGTTCTTTCTATTTGCTTTTGAAATTTCCTAGCCGAGCTTTGCCACTAATTTTCTATTCTTTATTTCCCTCTCTTAAAAATCACAAAAAGATTTCTCCATTTTCCTTATTTTCCCTCTTTCTTTTCCTTCCGCCTCGAGGTCTTCATATATTTGCAGGAGAGTGATCGACTTCGAGTTTCCAAAAAACAAATAAAAAAGGAAGAGAGAAGTGGAACCAAACATGATAGGTATGCCTTATGACTCCCCACTTTTGAAGTTTGAGAAACCCATGCTAGTTAGTAGTGAATGTTGAGATATTATATTGGTGGAGTGAGTCTTTGTATCATAGTAAGATTATCGTTTGCATGGGTATTTAATTGGGCTCATTTTGTTATAGCTCTCGTAATTAACCAAGTCTTTCCTAAAAATTGCTAAACAATTGTAATAAGAAAAAGTCTCACAATTGAAGGCTTGGGTGTTGTAGTGCTTAGTCTTGAAGGCTTATTTCAAGAGACACCTGACACCACTGAAAATGTTGATTGACTTAATATCTCTCTTTGAAAGGATTTGTTCGATTGAATTAATGTTTAGCGGTTTTTGTGAGCATGCCAAAGTTTGACTTGTTAATCATAAGAATGATATAGCTTTATGCGTGTCAAACTTCATGGGATGCCAACAACTCTGCTGGCCTACGAACGATCTTCATGGAGGAAACTCCTAGATTTTGGCTATGAGTTGATTAAACACTTGTAGCAGCAATGCTATAGTGGGTACGATTCTTGGCACTCCCGGGTAGCTGTAATCATGATGGAATCACTCCTCTGGCTATTATGAGTAATCATTATGCAAAAGGAACAAAAACCTTAGTGATGCCACAAGTGTCCATCATAGCCCGATAAACTAATAAAAATCTTTGCATGCTCTCAATTACTTAAAAACTAAAAATTCTTGAAGGACAATGAATAGAAAAGTAGTGCTTGCAAAGTATTTATTCATTGATGTGGGAGAATTGAGATATTCTAGTATATATGCTTTTCATGACAACTCTCACACTCTTAATTTACATGATTATACTTTACTGTTCAAAGGCAAGCCTATGAGTTGATTACTTGACATGGAATAAAGTTTACTCATTTGAATCATCCATGTTTACAATAATTTTGCTGTGCTATAAGGATGCATGAAACCCGTATGATATGCTTGCCATTACTCTATCTATGCTAAAGTTTTTCAGATTTATGAAGTGGAAGAAACATGAGACTATTAATCATGAGTAAGATCACCATCTCGTTATTTCAGTTTAAATGCTGAGTTCCTTTTTGATTTTGGTTTTCTTGCTTGGGACGATCAAGATTAAGCTTGGGTAGGTTGATGGCTCTGAAATATAGTTATCTACGTCCACATTTAAACTGGATATTAATCATATTTTTGATGAAATATCTCTCTAAACCCTGCCACTAATGCTAATATTCAGAGGGGTATGCAATCCTTTGTTCTTGTATTTTTCCTACGCAGATAATGTCGCTTAAAGGATGGATTCACTATATTAAAGTCAAAGATACGATATTTCCTTCAACCAGAAGAAACCAGGAGCCGTCCCACGAAGGAAGACGCCATAACGACCAACTATACAGCCGGAGCAAAAATTTCGACCGTATAGCTCTGCTCGTATAGTTGGCGCCGCCACTGTTAGGTCAAACAGAACAACTTTCGTGAAGGGACCCCTATATAAAGAAGCCTCCAGCGACGGGAAAACATCTCTCGCTGCACCCCAGACCTCGAAGAAGCCATACCTTGCTAGAAAGCCGCCTCCAGATCTCCACACCCTTTTCCATCTCCATAGCCATACTCCACCACTTGTAATAGTAGATCTCTTCTTCGATTGGCGACATTGTAAGACTATTGCTACAATCTTATGATTTTCATTACAATGTTTATGATTGTTGATCTCATCTCTATGTGTGAGTAATACTCCTTGGGCTAAGGGCTTCGGCCTAGCCATGTAGTAATTATACATGTGATTTATCATAGATGGGACCATGTATTAGTTTGTATGACATGATGATTATTGTATCCTCTCTTGCCTCAATCCAAGGACTTGTCAGGTACCCAAGACCCCGAGGGTTAAGCTAGGTATAGGGAGTATGAGTGATGACTGATCTGCAGGTTGGGAACCCCAGTGACAGAAGGGGTAGTACGGACGTATATGAGGGATTTGCTTGGGAGTAACGGTGACATCAGTATGCATATCATTAGTTCTCTTTCTTCTATGGATGAGACTAGTAGGTTATTGCTATAAGCGGTTGCGGAGGCAATAGCAATTATGGATGCACTGCCCACATATAATTTATCTTGCTCTAACAAGTACACGTATACTTTATTTCTATCTTTTATTTCCATCATATGTTTTTGCACAGCTACAGGTGAAACCGAACGCCCTAGGCCCTCTCTCTCCATCATCGACAACAACAAAAATACGCAAGCTACTAGTCTAGTAAAAACACAAAAGGAATTCTAAAACTCCCGAAGGTCCGTTAAAATAACTTCACTATGCATTCACTTCCTGTGGATTCGATAACCTAGGTCTACTAGGGAAAAAGAGCTATACTACATCCGTAATCCGAATCGAAGGTATCATTCGTGGAGACATGACCAGGATTATGACGTGCGTGAAGAAATCACCCAACGCAAGGTCAACATGATGCGCTCCAAGCGCGCCTACTCAACAGAGTTGGTGGACGAAGGATTAGAGCTTTGTGACGCCAGTTGCTTCAGCATAGCCATACGACAGACTTGAATGCCGAAAGGTTCAAACTTCCTTCGGAAAACCAGAAGTTTGACGACCTCCAGGACCTGAAGATCTGGTTGGAAGACCACATCTCTTTCGTCAAGCTGCATGGTGGAAACAAATGCACAACCATGCAATGCCTCCAGCTGCAGCTGCAGGGTGCTGCTTGCGCATGGCTCAACAATCTGCCTCGCGGATCGATTCGCAGCTGGGAGGAGCTTGTATTTAGATCGTCCGCAACTTCAAGGGCACCTACAAACGACCTACATCAATTGAAGAGCTCAGGGCCTGCTGCCAAAAGCCGAGCGAATCCCTTCGCTCCTACATCCAAAGGTGGTCCATCATCAAAAATTCGACAGACGATATCTCTGAAGACCGTGCAGTCGACGCATTCAACGACGGTGTACGTAGCAAAGGGCTCATGAAGGAGATGGGCCGCACAAAGACCAAAACCATCGACCACCTGATGGACATCGGAAATTGGTGGGCGGACAGAGAAGACTCACTAAACAACAACCGTGTCTGCTCAGATGACGAGGACGACCTCGGCCGCAGACGTGACCACCGAGGGAAGTGTCGGATGCACGTATATGAAGACCGTGAGGAGGTTGACATGGTCGCGTCCGGCTACGCCAACAAACGCGGCGAGGGTAAGTATATGATACCATAGCAGCAGCTATCGCGACAGTAGGGAAACCGCACAAGTGTGGCAACACCGCAACTGCGACAATGCACCTGGAGCATCCAGCATCCAAGCGAAGCTATCTGGACCTGATAACATTCACTTATATATCGATAAACATGATGGCAAGAAGAAGTCCAACCACCTCCTCAAGGACCACCGCGAGTTCTAGAAGATCCACCAGGGTTACGCCCAGCTACATCGCGACATGATAACTCAGAGGTACGGAGCTGCCCTAGGCGCCATAGCTCATGGAGTGCCACCACCACCTGGAGGACCCGCGCAGCCTACGGCTGCGCCGATACAAAACAATGGAGGCGAGAAATACCCACGCCCACTTGGGAACATGGGCATGATCCAGAAGGGGTGCCCCTCAAACACGGTGCAGAAAAAAATCACTCACCAAGTTTGGCAGTCAATGCCCCACACTCAATCCCTGAGTACCTCAGCAGGCCGGAATGCTGCATCACCTTCGACAGAAGCGATCACCCGCATGTCCCTCGCCTAGACCATTCTCCCCTGGTGCTCAAGGCGTAGATCGATGGATTCGAGACGAGTCGAGTCTTCATGGACGGTGGCAGCGGAATCAACCTCATGTTCGCCAGCACCCTGCGCGCCATGAGGATCCCCCTCTCCAGCCTGGAAGCATCCGAGACAACCTTCCACGGCATCGTCCTAGGGATAGGAGTATATCCCCTAGGCAAAATCTAGTTGGATGTCATCTTTGGCACGCCCGTAAACTTTCGGTGTGAGCGCCTGATACGAGCACTAGAAAACTTCCTAACAGTAATCTATCTTTACTTATGCCCTTTACGATGATATTTTATAGAGTTCCTCCCAACAAGGTAGTACGTCTCGTTGGAGGGGTGGGCGGTACTAAGACCACCAATGCCACAAGAGGCCTCACCCTATTCTCCTGAGCACCCACCACACGTCAAACACCCATTCCACTATGGGACACTTGAGGGCGGTCACCAAACCCGTACAAGATTGGGGCAATCTCCACAACTTAATTAGAGGCTCCCAATAATCGCCACCAAGGCCTCAATCTTGGGAGAGCTTCACAACTTAATTGAAGGCCCCAATAACTCGCCACAAAGGCCACACAATTGTCTAGGGTTCCAAGAACCCAAGAGGGAGAAACTTCTTGATTTCACCAACCAAATCCTCCGAGGAGAACTCAAACCAATGCACCTAATGCAAATGGCAAGAACACCACAAAGATGCTCCAACCCTTCACTCTCAAGTTCCAACAAAGCTACTAAAACAATTGGGAGAACAAGATAGGAAGAACACAAGGAGAACACAAAATCCTCCAAGATCTAGATCCCAAAGATTCACTCACGAAGAGATGATTTGGTTTGGTAAAAATATAGATCTAGATCTCCTCAATCTTCCTCTCAAATGGATGCAAGAATCATTGGATGGGGAGGAAGAAATCAAGCTCAAGGAGGGGTCAAATAATAGGGAAAAGCTTGAGAGGAAAAGGGGAGAAGAAAAAAAAGAGGAAGGAGGCTTAAATAAGCCCAAGGGAATTTATGTCCATTGGGGCCATTTCCCTGGACTGGGCCAGTAGTACCACACTAGGCCGATACTACCACCCAGCCCAGCAACCCAACGACACAAGGGAGTGAGCCGATCGACAGAAGTCACCGGGCGAGCGTGCAAGGTGGCCAGGTCGAGCGACGCGGAGCGAGCCAGGGTAGGGGATTGGGGCGACGCGCGTGCGCGAGCAAGTGAAGCGAGAGCAGCACATGCGAGAGGGGATCGGGGGCACGCGGGGTGATCGAGCAAGGCGAGGGGCGGCCTGCTAAGCGAGCGGCGGCGGCTGTAGCTAGGCGGGCGAGACGGGCCAGCCCGGTAGTACCGCTCGGCTAGGCGGTAGTACCGCTTGGGCCGGTACTGCCGGACCTGGGCAGCATCGGTACCCGACCGAGCAAAGAGGTAGGCGCGCTGCTCAGGTGCGGCCGATACAGCGTGCGGTAGTACCGCTTGGCCTAGCAGAAAACCGCTTTTATTTTCCTTTTAAAACAAATAAAAGGCAAACATCAAATATCAATAACTTGAGTTAGGAAACTCCGATTGACCTGAAACCAATTTTGTTGGAAAGAGGACGACAAGAGCTACCCAAAAATTTGGTTGAAAATATTGGATACCACCAAGTGAGAATGTTCAAGTATTATAAAGTGAGGTACCTCACTTGGTGAGGATCCGAAAAACCTCCAAGATCAAAAACGCAATAAGATATAAAGGGGAGATCTGTTTTTGATGAACTAGAGATTGTAATGAACACAAGCTCTTGAACCAAACATGGATAATATCCAACAAAAAACATAGAAAGATGATGCTAAGAATGCAAAGGTTTGAGCTCTCTCCAAAAGATATGATCGAGCTACTTACTCGAGAGCCCCTCTTGATAGTACGGTTATCTATCCTAAACCCGGTCTCCCAACTACCAACATGAGACCGACAAAAGGGAAAACCTATCAAGATTATACCTTTGCCTTGAGCAAACCACTTGCGCAAGATGTAGATGATCTTGTCCTTCTCAAGATGGACACCTTTCTTGATTGCTCTTGGACGCACTCGCTTGATGAAGACTTGATATATGCTCCCCCAAACACCATAGGGAAGCCTCTTATTTGACCTTGTCTTCATTGAACCACGATCACCGAGAATGGCAAGCTTCAAGCATGAGATATTCTAGATATGGCGCATCTTGATGTTGCACAACATTTCTTCAAACTTCATATGACTCCAAATGGCCCAAGGCCCTTGGACAATGCTTCTCCTTCTTCATTTCTTCCACCTTGAATCCAACACATGGTCTAAACGAAGCTAATGGAAAAAATCCTACAAGTGCAACTTAATGCAAACATTAGTCCATAGAGATTGTCATTAATTACCAAAACCACACATGGGGGCCCACATGCTCTTTCAAAAGTAAATATGCAATGGTGGCAAATGCAATGGAATATGATGTTTTTGGGTTTTGGTTGGTGTTTGCAAGTATGAGAAATGTTTTTGTATTTTCGGATTTAATTAGTACTGAAAATAAAAAGTGATGTAGATGTGTTGGATAGTGTTTTCTTATGGTTTATAATGGATAGTGGTTCATGGTTTCGCTTATGCACTCTCTCTTTGAGTTGTGGTGGACACGGGACACTCTAGTTGACATAATATTGGTGCAACATGTCAAAGTATGGATAGCAATTCATATGGGCATAATGTCCTAACATAGATATGTTATTTCTAACAATTCACTTATACTCCACTAGAAATGGGGTCTCCAAGTGACGAGGGTTTAACTCATCAATGCCCATTGTTATAGACTTGGGTTTTGGAGAAGGAGGGAGTGCTGGAGACATCTATCGGCTAGCAAAAAAGCACACAGGGGACAAAGGATTTACCCAGGTTCAGGCCTCGTAGAGGTCCCTACTCCTGCTTGTCTGCTCGTGGAATTATCGAGGGAGTCGAAAGTTACAATGGTGCGCAGATGCAATCTGGCGAGAGTTGTGAAAACTAGGGTTGTGTCTGTCCTCCTCGCCGCCCCCTCCTAGCCTTTATATAGATAGGCTAGGTCTTAGGTAGCAGGTCGAGTCGGTTACAAGTTAGGGTTTTCCCCTTCAAACTTTCTATCTTTAGCTTCTTCTTGTCTCTCAAGCAATCGAGAGTCCGTAGTTTAGTCGAGTCCTTTCGTCTGGGCATTGGCGACACCGTGGGCCTGTACGTATTTAGATCGTATATACCAAGCTTGAGTACCTATAAGGTATACCCATGTCAGTAGCCCCCGAGTATCCAGTGGAATCGCAGATTTGACTGGGTACTTTTTGAAGTTTTGAGTGCCTGAATGAGTGCATTTCGACTGCTTTTATTTGTGTCATAGGGATTGTTGATATACGTGCCTGATATAACCGAAGTATCGGTACCAGTTAACCACCTTAGGGTGAAACAACGCAATCTACTCGAATTCGAGTCCCTAGACTCGAATCCGGAAAAGTGCTGGCGTAATTCGACTCAAGCCGCGGAGGTCTTACAGGAGTCAAATTCCAGTTATATGAGTGTGAGCACTTGACGCGTCCGTCAAGGCATGTTCATCGTGCCTGTAGGCACGGATATGTTACTGGTAGTGCGCAGTTAAATGCGTTGCCAGGCCTTTATTCAAGTCTTACCTTCACGCTGTAAGCACGGCATCCGAATTTTATCATCGCGGAGATGATTCGGGCAACCCAGGAGACGTAATCTCTTTGTAGGAAAAATTATGAGGCGGTGTCGCCATGATCTGCGAGTGCTGATGTAATCAACGCACAGCTTTCGTGCAAATAATCATAGGGTGCGCGACCAGCGCTCCCTATGGGAGTAGCCCCCGAGTGCCTGGTTGAGTCGAAGACTCAGGCGGGGACTAAAGAAATTTTGCGACTGCTATCATTTTTGTCTGTTTGAGTCGAAGACTTGGATTGCGACTGCTGTCGTCTTTTGCTTGCTTGTTTCAGTCGAAATTGTTTCCAGCACTCCCTATGGGAGTAACCCACGTCTATAATCGAATCGTTTTTCGAGTGGCTGGGGATTGATTGAGATTGCTTGTATCCCTGCAATAAGAAAATAAAAATCATAGGGTGCGCGGTCAGCGCTCCCTATGGGAGTAGCCCCCGAGTGCTTGGTGGAGTCGCAGACTCTAGCAAGGACTAAAGTAGTCATAGTTTTCCGCTACGTAGCTGTTGATGACGTCAGTGCTGACGCTTTCATGACCTCAGTTGCCCGCGTGAGCGGCTTTGACGGGACGTGACGAGCAGTGGGTCCCACTTTCTGATTTTGATTTGACTGGGCGTGCGTAATCTTTTTATTAACTGTGCCTCCTCGATTTCCGCGCAGTGGAGGGACGGTTCGCGCTTCCTCTTCCCCACGTGACGAGCGCGATATGTGCCACGCGTCCAATAGGGTTTTTGTGAGCCGTTGGATTGCATCTCTTAGGGGTTAAGTAGCGATGCTACGACAGTAAATTTCCATCTGCGCCCTTTTCTTCCTCGCTGCCATCGCCATTGCCGCTGCTCCTCTGCTTTTCTCCTGCGCTCATCTTTTCCGCAGTTCTGGACCATCTCCGCTCGTTCCCAAGTTACTTTCTACATTCTCATCACTGCCGCGCAATGGGAAAGAAGAAAGGAGGCGCTGCCGCTGAATCCGCCGCCACCACTGCTGCGGCGAAGAAGGGTGGCGTCGCTGCTGTGGGCACCAGTGCCTCTGCCGGTGGGAAGAAGAAAGTCGCGGGCACCCGCGTGACCAATGGTGCCTGGCGCCCCTCAATCATCAAGGCGTCCGATCATCGTCTTCTTCGCCAAGACGGAGTTATTTCCGCCGCAGTCGCCGACGCGCGCGTCCCTAGTGGTGAGACCACTCCTGTGCCTCCCGCTGGTTTTCGAGTGATGTTTCTTGCTTTCATCATTCGTGGCCTTTCTTTGCCTATCCACCCCTTTCTTAGGGGTCTCCTCTGTTTTTACGGGCTCAAGCTCCATCAGCTGTCCCCGAATTCGATTCTTCACATCTCTTGCTTTATCAGTCTCTACGAGTGCTGGCTCGGAATCGAGCCGCACTTTGGCCTTTTCAAGCGTTTGTTCAAGCTAAAGTGTCAGTCCGCATCTGGCTCTTTAGTTTATGACGTAGGTGGTTGTGGAATCCATGTCGACCCATCCGCCTCCTACTTCGACATCAAGCTCGCCAAGTCCGTCCAGGGATGGAGGGACAGATGGTTTTATGTTCGCGACCTGAAGGCCAAGGACGAACACTTTGGACTCGCTCCTTTTGATCCTGCGACTCCCTACAAGAAGATGCGTTCTTGGAAGAACGTGATCATGCCATCCGAACTCGCTGAGACGGACGTGCTATATCAATGCGTCTGCGACCTCGAGAGTCGCATGGGCACATAAGAGGGAGGTTGCGCCCTTATCAGGACTTGGCTTCGTCGTCGCGTCCAGCCTCTCCAAGCTAGAGTCCATCCCATGTTTCAATGGGGTGGTGCTGATGATGCCACTCGCGTGTCTGCCGATGGCATGTCCGTGAGTGAGGTAGATAAGAGGGTGCGACTAGTCACGAAGTACACCTTCAAGGATGTGCTTCCAAATGAGCCATTTGTTCCTCCCTTTGATGCTTTGAATCCTCCTCCCGAGGTACAGTCGTACTATGTAGTAGCTTATATTCACGATTGCTTTTCTGTTGCTTACCTGCTCCTCTTTGCTTTTTGTATGCAGGATTGGGCGGTCTCACCTTGCATGCCTCCTCTGCCTGAGGGCATTAGTCCTCACGAAGCTTTTGAAGAGGACGAGTCTGAGTCGACTGTCCCTTCTGACGTGGAAGAGGAAGCCCCCGAGTCGGAGAGCCCAGATACTCGCAAGCGTCCGCGTAGCGAGGACTCTGATGCGTCGACTCCTTCAACTCCAGAGGGCACAGTTGCTGGCGCGATTCACCAATCCCCGCCGTTCCTATGAGGGCTGTAGCACCAGCTTCTCGCAAGAAGATGCGATTGCCCAAGGAGTCTTCGTCGGAGTCGGCGGAGGCCACGTTTGATCTTGACAAGTTTGACTGGTAAGTTTATGAGTTCGTTCTTTCTTCTCTGTTTTCTTTTTGTTGGCTTTGCCCTAGAGTTTTGCCCTTTCTCAATGTGAATTTGGTCTTGCAGTCAAGAGGCGTCGTCATCTTCGGGCGACGTTGAATTTTTGAAGGAATTAGGAGTCGCGACCTCAAGGGCCAAGGTAGAGGTTGAGCGTGCTCCTTCTCCTCCGGCGGCGGCCCACTCCGGGCACAATTCTTCGAGTTCTCCTCACGAAGGGGAGCATCGAATAGTTGCTCGGATGACAGCTCAACAGACTTCTTTGGAGTCGCTAGAGGACCATGTGAGTATATCTTTCCTTCTTTTGTATTTTGGCGGTCAACGCCTTCTGTTGCCCTTATCTGATTCCTTGATTGGTGCAACAACTCCTTGTAAAAGAGGCCGCGCGAGTGGCGGAGCAGGTGATGGCGATGGTTCGTCAGCATGCGATGTTGGAGACGCGTCACCGCGTGGTCGAAAGTGAGTGCTTCCACGCTTGTTTCTTTCGTCTTTTTCCTGTTCTGGTGTGTTTGACTGATAGCCAATTATTTTGACTGCCATGTAGCTGAGCATAACGCCCTACTGCGCAATGTTGCATCCTTGGAGAAGACACTGGCCGCAGCTGTCAAGGGGCGCGATGAGGCAATCGCGGCTCGTGATGAAGCCCGAAAGCGAGAAGAGGATCTGCGCGCCTCTTTTGCGGACAGGGAGAAGTTGTTCGAGGAGCAGCTATTCTCAGTCGCCAAGGCCCTCTCAGGTACCTTTACTGGTGGATTTTTGATTGATGCTTTTCTCTGCTTCTGGAGTTTTGCCGTTGGCACCAGAAATCTGATCCGTGTTTTTTGGTGTAGATGCTGGCGACTTGAGTTTTGACCCGCAGGCCCTTCGTCGTGATGACGCTCTGGCTGTTGCGGTATCCGCGGTCGAAGACCGAAGCGCCATCGTCCAGAATACATTGTCCAAGGCCAAGGTCGCCCTTAGTCGCCTCCGAGAGGAGTTGATGCCAAAGGCGGAGCAGGTCGACAAAATGGACGAGCTGGTGGAGTCACTCGCCGGGGGTGTGCCTTCTACCTATAAGAACTCCCTCCGGGTGGCTGGTGCAACGATGTCACTCGCCATGGTGCAGGCCCACGGAGTCGAGATAGATCCCTCTGCGGTGTCGAAGACAATGCCTGTTGGCGCGGATGGTTAGCAGGTAGTTTTCGCCCCCTTTGCGACTGCCTGTGCCAAATACGGTCATTCTTTGATTAATACCATTGCCAAGTATTCGGAGGAGCTCCAACGCGCTAAGAAGGCGGCGAAAGCTTCGGCTTCAGGGGCAGGTGGAAAATCAGTGGCGTCTGATACTGCCACGGATGTGATGAAGGCCCCGAAGGCGTCAAAGTTGAAGAAGCCAGCTGCTCCGTAGTTAGCTTTGTGTAGTAGATAACGAATTATCCTTTTGCCCTAAGAACATGCCTGCTAGCGAGTGTGCTTGTGAATATGTTTTTATGCTTATCCTGAATGCATCTGCTATCCCTGCCTTTGTGTTAGTTTGGTCGCCTTATTTGCTTCTGTCTTGATCTGTGGTAGGGCACATCGAGTGGTCCCGTAGGGGGAAATCAGGATCCATCATCTCTTGATGAGAAAGTGGTACCGCCGCGCTCCAGGGTAGAGGAGCTGTCTTTGCTGTCGCGACTTCATGACCGCGTGAAGCTGCTAGAGCGTGAGTTGCCCTTGATCCGCGGTAACGCAGATGTGTGGAAGTCAAAGGCGGAAAAAGCCTCCGCCCGCGAGCAGTATCTGCTTGGCGAGGTGATGCAGCTGGGCGACCAGTTTAAGTGTTAGTTTGGTCGTCCTTATCTTTTTCCTTTGTAGATAGTCGCAGTGGTACGTTGTACTCATGCTGTGGGTGCTGCTTCGTGTAGTTGTTAGCGCACACCGTCCTCAGGAGGAGAGGGATAGGATTGCCATCCGCCTTCATGGTCTCACCCAGGAGCAACTCCAAGAGAGTGGATACTTCTGGGTGGATCATGATCGTGCGACTGCATTGGCGACCCTGCAGGATCGCGCTTCGCGAGTGCTGCTCTTCCTGAAGAAGTCGCAGTCATGTTTGAAGAATATCTACCGAGCGATGTTCCCGTTGGATGACATGCCGTCCAGCCTGTTGGCTCTCCTGGCCAAATTTCAAGATATGTCCGCGGTTCGCGAGTGCGTGAGGCAGCAGTTGGTGGCTGGTGCCAAGGCTGCCCTCTTGATGGTGCGATTGCACAGGCCTGACGTGGATGTCGCCGTCGTAGCTTCCGGTCTGCCAGCGCCGCCAGCCGTATCTTCTTGGAATATGGTGCCGCACTATCAAGCGGTGAACCGCCCAGCAGGGGAGATTGTCGACTTCTTCGAGGAGCAAACCAATGTTCTTCTGTTGCAGCAGTAACCAGATTTGTATCCTGCACATAAGTGTATTTGTGTTGTAAAGTTCATATATATATATATTTGTATGTAATTTATTGTTGAACGCGTATAAATAGCTCTTGTAAGCGTAAGGTGCGTTGCACTATGCGAGTCCTTTTCGTTAGCCTGGCCATCCCTTTTATCAACCTGCCAGGTGCGTTGCAGCTGGGTTGAATTTGCGTTAAGGGGTTCGACTGATGTGCTAGCTACTCAGGATGTCGCATTTATTAGTTCGAAGAACAAATGTGTGTAGGGTGGCGCAGCCCCCGAGTACAATAGTAACAGAAGTGAAAAGAAAAAACACAGAGTTTTGGGGCACTTAGCTTTTATTTATTTGGAGAACCGTACGAGGTACAATGTGTGGCTAAGTAGCCTTGGCTGAGTAGCCTTATTTGCGATGTAAAAGTAAAAATAGCTAGGGGTAGAAGCATCGCAGTTGTGCGACGTTCCAAGGGTTGGAGTATGCGACTCCTGTTTCTAGGTCTTGAAGGCGATAGGCGCCACCTGGGATTACTTCTATAACCAAGTATGGTCCTTCCCAGGGGGACTCGAGCTTGAGATGCCCCTGCTGCTTCAGTCGCAGGACCAGGTCACCTTTGACGAAGGATCTGGGGCGAAGCCTTCTACTGTGGTAGTTGCGCAGGTTCTGCTGGTAGATCGTGGATCTTTCTGCGGCGATTTCTCTCGCCTTGTCGAGGAGGTCGACGGAGTCTTCGAGTGCAAGAGATGACTCTTGTTCGCTGTAAGCGACTATGCGTGGCGCCTTGTACCTTACTTCGGCGGGTAGTACCGCTTCTCCCCCATGCACCATAAAGAATGGCGTGTAGCCTGTGGCGCTGTTTGGAGTTGTACGTAGGCTCCAGAGTACGGATTGGAGCTCATCTGGCCAGCAACCCGCGGCTTGTTCGAGTGGTCGAAGGAGTCGCTTCTTGATGCCGCTGCAAATGAGCCCGTTTGCTTTTTCCACCTGACCGTTGGTCTGTGGATGCGCGACTGAGGCATAACTGATGTTGATCCCCAGGTTTTCACAGAATTCTTGGAACTCCTTGGATGTGAAGTTCGTCCCGTTGTCAGTGATGATGCTGTGCGGCACGCCAAAGCGATAGACGATGGACTCGAAGAACTTGACTGCGTTGTACCCTGATTGCTTGGTTACTGGCATGGCCTCGATCCACTTGGTGAATTTGTCGACTGCTACCAAGAGGTAGACGTATCTTCCTTGCGAGGACCTTGGAAGTTTGCCAACCATATCGAGACCCCACTGTGCGAAGGGCCAGGCCAATGGAATAGGCCGCAATTCTGCGCCTGGTGCGTGTGGTTTGTCCGCGAATTGCTGACAAGCGTTGCACTTTTGGACTATGTCCTTGGCGTCGCGCATGGCCGTGGGCCAGTAAAATCCAGCTCGTAGAGCTTTGGCAACGAGGGCGCGACTGCCGGCGTGGTGTCCGCAGGTTCCTTCATGTATGTCGAGGAGGACTGCTTTTCCATCGGCCAGGGAGACGCATCGCTGTAACACGCCTGTGATACTGCGTTTAGACAGTTCGCCGTTGATAATGGCGAATTCCTTGGAGCGTCGTGCGATGTGCCGTGCGTCCTTCGGGTCGTCCGGTAGGCGCTTGCTGAGGAGATATGTAATGTACGGCTGCGTCCAAGATTGTTCTATCATCATGACGCTCATTGGCCCTTTGACTCCTGTGTCTAGCTCCTTGGGTGGCGTAGCCCCTGAGTCCATTGCTGCGCTTGTTTTCTTCTCTATGGCCTTTGGCTTGATAGAGCGTTCGTAGATGCGCTCGAGAAATACCCCATGTGGTATGGGGGCGCAGGTAGAGCCTATGTTGGCGAGTGCGTCCGCCTCCTCGTTGCTTTCGCGACCTATGTGTCGCAACTCGCAACCATCGAAGTCTCCCTCGAGTGTATCGTAGAGGTCGCGGTATGCGATCATATTGTCATTGAGTGTGTCGCACTCGTGCATTGTTTGGTTGACGACCAGCTTGGAGTCGCCATATATGATGAGCCTCTTTGTGCCGCAGGCTTTTGCCATCCTCATCCCGTGCAACAGGGCCTCGTATTCAGCCTCATTGTTTGAGGCTGTGAACTGCATTCGTAGGATGTATTTCAGCTTGTCTCCTTGAGGTGACGTCAGAATGATAGCTGCTCCTGCTCCGTCTTTCCGCTTGGATCCGTCGAAGTGCATGGTCCAAAGGTAGGACATGTCTGGCTTGTCCGGGAGTTGGTTTTCCATCCAATGCACGAGAAAATCAGGGAGAACTTGCGACTTGATTGCGTTGTGTTTTTCGTATGTGATGTCTCATGGAGACAGTTCGATTCCCCAGAGCGTGACTCGTCCCGTGGCGTCGGGGTTATTGAGGATATGTCCCAATGGGGCGTCGCTGACTACCACGATTGGGTGTTCCTGGAAGTAATGGCGCAGTCGCCGGGCGGTCATGAAGACGCCGTACGCCAGCTTCTGGTAGTGTGGGTATCGCTGTTTTGTTGGCGTGAGGACCTCGCTGAGGTAGTATACCGGGCATTGTACGCTGTGGACCTTGTTTTCCTCGGCCCGCTCGACGACAAGCACTGTACTAACCACTTGGTTGGTAGCGGAGATGTATAGCAGTAGTGGCTCCCTTTCTCGTGGAGTCACCAGTACTGGCGAGGTGGATAATAGGCGCTTGAGGTCTTCGAATTCTTCTTGCGCTTCCTTGGTCCACTCGAATTTGGCAGCTTTGCGGAGGAGCTGATAGAAGGGCAGTGCCTTTTCCCCCATTCGACTGATAAATCGACTGAGGGCCACGATTCGTCCGGCTAGTTGCTGGACGCCTCTTATGTTCTTTGGCTTGTCCATGGCCAGTATGGCCTTTATCTTTTTCGGGTTTGCCTCAATCCCTCTCGCGGAGATGAGATACCCGAGCAGCTGCCTAGATGGTACGCCAAAGGCGCATTTGTCCGGATTGAGCTTAATCCGGTAACGATCGAGGTTGGCGAATGTTTCGTGCAAGTCGTCGATTAGAGAGGCTTCCTCCTTGGTTTTGATTACTATGTCGTTGACATAGACTTGGATGTTGCGACCCAATTGCTCCTTGAGGCAAGCCTGCATGCACCGCTGGTAGGTGGCTCCCGCGTTTTTTAGCCCGAAGGGCATTGTGTTGTAGCAGAACAGACCGAAGGGCGTTGTAAACGCGGTCTTCTCTTGGTCTTCCCCCTTCATTTGAATTTGGTTATAGCCTGAGTAGGCATCGAGGAAGCAGAGGCGCTCGCATCCAGCGGTGGAGTCGATGATTTGATCATTCCGTGGTAGCGGGAAGTGATCCTTTGGGCAGTGCTTGTTTAAAGAAGTGAAGTCCACGCACATCCGTAGGATATCCGTGTCCTTTTTTGGCACCAGCACCGTATTGGCGAGCCAAGTGCTTTCCTTGATCTCGCGTATGAATTTTGCCTCGAGGAGTCTGTTGATCTCCATGCCAACTGCTTGCGCTCGTGGCTCAGATAGTCGCCTGATTGTTTGCTTGACTGGCCTTGCGTTGGGGTTGACGTTGAGTGCGTGCTCGGAGAATTCCCTGGGAACTCCTGGCATGTCCGCAGGACACCAGAAAAAAATTTCCCAATGCTCACGGAGGAATTCGACGAGCGCGAGTTCCTATGCGGGACTCAAGTTGTTGGCGATGAGGGCCGTTTTGGCTGGATCTGTCGGATGGACCTGCACCTTCTTTGTGTGCACGGATGAGTCGAAGGAGAGATCAGGTGAGCTTGCCCTGCTCAGGGGAGACGTACTATTGTCCGTCGTTTCCTTCAATCGCGCGAGCTCCTCCTGCATGCCAAAGGACTAGGAGATTCTGTTGAATTCCCTATCACAACTGTCGGATCGCTCAAAGCTTCCGTTGATAGTGGGGTACTGCCATGAACCTAGCGCACGCGACGCGTCCGAGGATGCAGTGGTATTGTGAGGGCCAGTCGACGACCTCAAAGTCAATGCGCTCGCGCCTAAAGTTCTTCGGGGTGCCTAATATGACGTCGAGGTTGATTTTGCCCAGGGGGTATACGCCTTTCCCTGGGACGATGCCATGGAACGTTGTGTCCGATGCCTCCAAGCAGGTTAGAAGAATCCTCATTGCTCGCAGGGTACTCGCGAATATGAGGTTGATGCCGCTTCCGCCGTCCATGAAGACGCGACTCATGTCGAAACCTCCAATTTGCGCCTCGAGAATGAGGGGGCAATGGCCTGGGCGAGGTACTTGAGGCGGGTGGTCGCGTTTATCGAAGGTGATGCACGACTCACTGCCACTGAGGTACTCAGTGGTGGATGGTGGTGAGTGTGTGGCCAAGTTGACTTGGCGAGTGATAGCTTTCTGCACCCTATTGGAGGGGCGCCCCTTTTGGATCATCATGGTACCCATGGCCCGTGGGTACGGTTCTCCTCCGTGGTGCTGGTCCGGTGCAGCTCCGTTCGGGGGTGGCCCTAGTGGTGGTGGTGCGCCATGTGCCACGGCGCCTGGAGCGGCCCCGTAGCCTCTTTCGACTGCGTTGCGGTTCATCCGAACCAATCCCTCGTGTAGCTTGAGAAATTCGCGGCAGTCTTTGAGGAGGTGGTTGGACTTTCTCTTGCCGTCATGCTTGTCGATGTAGAAGTGTACCGTGCATGGTCCGGACAGTTTCTCCTCGATGGAGGTCGTGGTTGCCTCATCGCGAGTGCGGCGTTGCCACACTTGCGTGGTCTTCCCAGAGTCGTGGTATCCGCCGCTGCGGTATCCGCTGTTGCGGTTGTCGTCGTGTCTCTCGGCGTAGCCGGTTGCGACCATATTAACGTCGTCACGGTCGTCGTAGATGCGCATGCGGCGTTTGCCTCGGCGGTCGTGTCTGCGTTCGAGCTCTGCCTCCTCGTCAGAGTGAGCACGGTTCTTCACTGAATCTTCTCCATCAGCCCATCGATTCGCGATCTCCATTAGGTGGTCGATAGTCTGGGGCTTTGAGCGGCCCAGCTCTTCCCTGAGCTCTAAGCGGCGAACGCCACCGTTGAATGCATCAATCGCACGGTCCTCTGAGATGTTTTCCGCGGAATTCTTGATGATGGACCACCTTCGGATGTATGAGCGCAGTGATTCGCCAGATTTTTGCTGGCAGCATCTCAGTTCTTCGATTGATGCAGGCCGTTTGTACGTGCCCTTAAAGTTGCGCACGAAGCTATAGACCAGCTCATCCCAGCTGCGAATGGATCCGCGTGGGAGGCTATTGAGCCATGCTCGGGCGGCGCCCTACAGCTGTAGCTGCAAACATTGCATGGCAGTACTTCGACTACCTCCGTGGAGTCCGACGGAGGAGATGTGGTCCTCTAGCCAGGTTTTAGGGTCTTGTAGGCCGTCGAACTTCGGGTTTTCCGACGGAAGTTTAACCCCTTAGGCAGTCGTTTCTGCCTAATGGATCTACTGAAGCATCTGGCGCCGCAGAGCTCCCCGTCTTCCTCCTCTGAGTCAGTCGACCGGGCACGTCGTGCTCTTGATTTGTCGATCTTACGTTGTGTGAGGTCGTTGCGCGCGTCATTGTCGCGATCGTGTCGTTGCGAACGACGGCGTCGTGACAGATCGTGACTGTCATCGCTAGACGAGGGCAAGGAGTAGCATTTTGCTAGTGTTTTGCCCTTTTTGGGGTCTGGTACTGGCTGCTTGTCGAGGGCGGCCTCGATTAACCCCAAACCCGCGATCGTAGATCGGTGCATGGAGGTTCGGGGATCTCCAGCCGGTGGCAGGTTGTTGAGGAGGTACATGGTGGCTGCCGTGACCGTGGCCTGCAGCGTTCTGGGGACCACGTTGCCTCTCGTGTCGACTGTCATAGAGCTGAAGTCGAGGACTTTCGCAGCGTCTATGCGCTCTTGTTCGGTGAGGTGAGCCATTCGCGACTGCCTCTTCTTGGCGACGTACTCATTTCCTCGTGAGGAGGATCCTCCGTAGGAGGAGAGCCCAACACGACGAAGGCTCGATTCGTCCGCCGCCCTTTTACGCGCCTCCAGCTGCGCGATTGCTTCTTTTTGGCGCTTGAATTCTTCTTTTAGGAGCCAGTGGTAGCCCATTAGTAATTCCTGTGGGGATCCAAAGGGCAGAGGTGTACCTCGTAGAGCTTCGCGGCAGCGCTCCCACTCTTGCTCGTTGAGCCTGATTACGACGCGTTCGCCGGTTTGCTCATTGATTATGCTGGGAGGTTCGACTGCTCCACCGTTGGCGCCATTACCGCCGTTGCCACCGTTGCCAATGTTGGGTGGATCGGTGCCGTTGCCGGTGTTGACGACGGTGCGATTGGCAGAGGTGTCGCCTACGTTGATGACGGCGCACATGAAGTGATTGGGGAAGCTGTTGCTTCCGCAACTTTCCGATTTGGAACCGCAGGTTCCATCTTCTGTGGCCAGATCGCTCAGATCGGAGTCGCGACTGCTGTCGCTGCTCGTGTTTCCGACTGCTGCCGGAGTATTGAGCTCGCTGAGGGTGCCGATCGATGGAGGGAACCATGATGCCGAGGCAATCGCCGGTGTTGTCGGTTGATCGGGCATGCGAAGCGTGCCCATCTGACCAACTTGGAAGCGGAAGCTCCCAATCGCCAAGCTGATTCCGTCTCCACAGACTCGAAAGCCGGGCGGGTGGCCGGTGTCTGGACGGTGAAGTCGAAGGCGCCGAAGAGCTGGCGAATCTCCGTTGTTGCGGAGTTGTAGATCGCGGTTGATGGGTCCGAAGAAGCCGCAACATCATCACTCCTAGTTCGTATAGACGGCGCCAATTGACGAGGGTTTAACTCATCAATGCCCATTGTTATGGACTTGCGTTTTGGAGAAGGAGGGAGTGCTGGAGACATCTATCGTCTAGAAAACAAGCACACAGGGGACAAAGGATTTACCCAGGTTCAGGCCTTGTAGAGGTCCCTACTCCTGCTTGTCTGCTCGTGGAATTATCGAGGGAGTCGAAAGTTACAATGGTGCGCAGATGCAATCTGGCGAGAGTTGTGAAAACTAGGGTTGTGTCTGTCCTCCTCGCCGCCCCCTCCTAGCCTTTATATAGATAGGCTAGGTCTCAGGTAGCAGGTCTAGTCGGTTACAAGTTAGGGTTTTCCCCTTCAAACTTTCTATCTTTAGCTTCTTCTTGTCTCTCAAGCAATCGAGAGTCCGCTGTTTAGTCGAGTCCTTTCATCTAGGCCTTGGCGACACCGTGGGCCTGTACGCATTTAGACCGTATATACCAAGCTTGAGTACCTATAAGGTATACCCATGTCACCAAGCAATCTAGTATTAAGAACAATCTCAGAGTATAGCATTAAGTTCTATGACACGAAGTTAAAATATGAACATACTTGATCTAGTCTAAGCATGGTATTTTATTTATCCCTAGTAATGCAACTAAGTAAGTTAAACACCCAATTGATTCATAAGTTTTACCGTCCTACCCGCAAGATCACCTCCGTTGCTCCAACTAATGCACACGTTCCCCCACACATGCTCCCATATACAAGTTTGATCAAAACAAGTAAACAAGAACGGGATACATGATATGCATCTATTCATATACTTCCAATGCCGAACAATTGTAATCTCAAATATCAGCTATATAAAGATCCATCATATAGGTAATACAAATATGACCATAATCATGTTATGCAGCTCATACGGTTCAAATACAATCGAGGTCATGAGAGAGAGAGACAATAGTTACTACCACAAACCTGTAGTCCATGGGTGTACTACTCCCCATTCATCATGGTGAAGGTACTGCAGTCGTTGGAGGAGGTGGAGATCACACCGACAGCGCCCCGCCGGAGTTTTCCCCCTCCAATCTTCTGCCTCCTGCCTCTCTGTTTCGTGTTTCTATCTCCTGCGGCGCTCCTTTAGAGCCTTCGCCTAGAATCGATGGCATAGGATACTCGAGGGGGGAAAGAGCACACCAGCCATGGCCAGCCCCTAGCCACGTGTGCTGGGCTCATTTCCTCCCTAGTATTCTTTTCTCGCGGATGTTTGGCCCAATGTTCTTTGTTTTGATAAATAATGGGTCCCGTGAAGTTTTAGGTTAATTGGACATCATTTGGGTACCTGAAAGTCAAAAACATTGAAATAGGGGTTTTCTACCTCAACAGGGTTAATTCCAAAACAATATGGGAAGTGTGAGTTATTCCCAAATATCATTATAAAACATGAATATACCCCATATATGATGCAAATATGTTGGAATATCAAGTAATAAAGTGAAAAGTTCATGGATGCATTTTACATGCATCAACATCCCCAAGCTTAACCTATACTCGTCCTCGAGTATGAAGGTGATAAAACTAACATGGACTTTGTACTTTAATACTATTTTGGATATCAAGACTGATTACTATTGCTACACAAAGTCAAATGATTCATTCTCTAAAGGAATAACAATATGCAAGATATATAATGAAGTGATATCTCATATACCATGAAAGGATGATCAATAGCAATTCAAAAAGTGTAACATAAAAGAAAGAGCTATGGACCAAATGAATGCAAAATTCAAAAGCAAAAGTAATGTAAAAACACACTATAGTGGTCATAGATTTTTCTTCTCAATTCTGAATATAAAAGTGGACACTTTGGAAAGATAGATAATAAGCAGAGATTAATAATGAATAAGTTTCATATAGCTTCCAAACTCTTCTTCTTATGATCATGTTCGAACTATGGTATTCATTAGCTTTGAGCCCTCATTGCCCCTATCATAAGCATCTTGAGTGGCTAAGGTTAGTGTGATAGCAAGTATGAGTTATATGCTTGACAAAGTATAAGTTGAATGCCTCATGCCCCTTGAATACGAGTACCTACACCACATGCTACTCAACTTAGGACCCTAAGCAAGTTATTATCATTGTAAGTATATATATATATATATATATGTATCACCGAGAATGCCAAATGGGATACCTCTTGCCCCATGGTATGTGAGGTTTCCCATACCAAAATGACAAGACAAACAGACAATACGCATCTCAGCAATTCTTTTTATTTACCATTAGAATAGCTTTTCATTGAAGATGCTTCATAGAACTCCTACTATGGGATGATGTAAATTTTTACCATGCATGATGCATGGCTTGGGTTAGCGGCCCATGCGTTTCTATCACATATATACAAACTCCATGAGCTCACAAAGTTTCCAACTTATTTCACAATGATAGGCATCTAGAACAAAAAAACATCATATCAACTAAATATGAATAAGTTCAATGTTGAAAACGTGCCCGATGAAAGCATGGTTATGATAACTCCCAACTCATAATTTTTCAAGCACAAAACTTCATAAGATAGTCACAATGGTTCAAGTTTATTATGTGCAAGAAATAAAAGCATGCCATCAAGTTTGTGAGAGCTTTACTAACCAATTTTCTCATAGCAAACATAGCCATAATCATATTAATTTGGAAGCTAGATAAATAAATAAAATATGAGAGACATACTTGGAATAGAAATCATGCTAATAGGTAGGTATGGTGGACACTCTGGAAAATTTGGTTGAAAGGAGTTGGATAACAAGTTTTAACTTGTTGGTTTTATTTTTGGGCTAGCAAGAGGGAGAAAGTTGACCGTCTACATGCATGCATAAGAGTACATAGTTCTAATTAGTCCATGTCAAACAATGTAAAATAATAGCAATCATAAAAACATGAATAAAAGATAACTCTACACAATGCATTTGCAAATTGATACTCATTCAAAGCATATGAACCATGCAATTATGTGTAATCTTTTTAATATCAACTTCAACATCCCAATCCCAACTTTTTAATAGTATCCAACTTTACTTAAACCAAACCTCCAGTAGCTCTCCCATAATACATATCAAAGTGGTTGTCTTACTCAAATAGAACTAAAATAAAACTAACTAAAACAAATAAAAGACGCTCCAAGTGTATGCGATAGTAATGTGTTGCTCGAAAAACAGAAAATAGTCGTGTGCACACCGAGTGACGTGGGCATACCTTACAGGTACTCGAGCTTGGCATATACGGTCTAGGTCGCCCACGGCGTTCCCGAGGCCCAATACAGGATTCGGGTGACCCACGGAGACTCCGATTACTTGCAGCGCAAGATGAAGCTTAAGATAGAAAGTTTAAAGGGACAAACCCTAATCTGTAACCGACTCGACCTGCTACCCGATACCTAGCCTATCTATATAAAGACTAGGAAGGGGCGGCGAGGAGGACAATCAAAACCCTAGTTTCCACAATCATCGCTAGATTGCATCTGCACACCCCCTGTAACTTTCGACTCCCTCGATAATTCCAAGAGCAGACAAGCAGGAGTAAGGACCTCTATGAGGCCTGAACCTGGGTAAACATTGTGTCCATGTGTGCTTGTTTCCTAGCCGATTGATGCCTCCAGCACTCCCTCCTTCTCCAAAACCCAAGTCCATAACAATGGGCATTGATGAGTTAAACCCTCGTCAATTGGCACTGTCTGTGGGAATCGGGAGTGCTGATGTCACGGCTTCTTTGGCCCCATCAACCGGGATCTACAACTCTGCAATAGCAGAGATTCACCTCCTCTTTGACGCCTTCGACTTCACCATCCACATGCCGGCCACTCGCCCGGCCTTCAAGTCTGTGGGCGATGGGATCAGCCTGGCAATCGGGAGCTTACGCTTCCAAGTTAGCCAGCTGGGCACACTTTGCCTCCCTGATCAGCCGACGGTTCCCACAATTGGTCTAGCATCGTGGTTTCCACCGCCGACCGGCATCCTAAGTGAGATCAACACCCCGATAGTAGCTGGGAGCACGGACAGTGACAACAGTTGCAGATCCGATCTGGGTGATCTGGCTACAGATGGAGCCTATGGCTCTAGATCTGAAAGCTGGGGAAGCAATAGCTTCCCCAATCACTTCATGTGGGCCGTCATCAACACAGGCGACACTAGTGTCAATTGCGACAACACTAGTACTGGTCCATCCAATAGCGAGAACGGTGGCCCCACCAATGGCGCACCCATCAATGATGCACCCACCAACAACGGGATGGGAGGAGACCCGCATCTCACGGCAAATGAGTGCACTGAAGAGCGCGTGCTTATCAAGCTCAATGACAACAAGTGGGCCCGCTGTCGAGAAGCTCTGTGGGCAATCCCCTCCCCCTAAACTCATCACAAGAGATACTGATGGGTTACCATTGGCTGCTCAAAGAGGAGTACAAGTGCCAACAGCAAGTAATCGCGTAACTTGACACGTGGAGAAAGGCGGCGGACGAGTCGAGCCTTCGGTGGGCTCAGCTCTCTTCCATAGGAGGATCCTCCTCCAAGGGCAACGAGCACATGATCGCCAAGAGGCGCTCTTGACTGGCCCACCTCACTGATAAGGAGCGAGAAGAGGCCATACGAGTCCTCGACTTCTCATCCATGACAGTGGACATGCGAGGCAATGTGCTCATACATCCAGAGGCAATGTGCTCATACATCTAGAGGCAATGTGCTCAAGGACACTTACAAAAGGCCCGCATCAATCGAGGAATTAAGAGGCTGCCACCAGAGGTCTAGCGAGTCGCTACACTCATACATCCAGAGATGGTCCATTAGCAAGAATTATGCAGAAGTCATCTTCGAGGATCGCGCAATCAACGTGTTTAATAGCGGCATGCGCTGCAGAGAGCTCAGGGAGGAGCTGGGCCACTTGAATCCCAAGACAATCGACCACCTGATGGAGATCGCGAATCCATGGGCCGATGGAGAGAACTTGGTAAAAACCGTGCCTACTCCAATGATGACGATGACCTCGGGCACAGACGCGATCACCGGGGGAAACGTCGAATGCGCATCTACGAGGACCGCGAAGAGGTCGACATGGTCGCGGCTGGCTACACCAACAAACGCGACGATAACCACTACAACGGATACCACAGTGGTGGATACCGCGACAACGGAAAAAACACGCAAGTGTGGCAGCACCGCACTCGCGATGAAGCACCTGGAACATCCATCCAGGAGAAACTGTCCGGACCGTGCAACGTACACTTCTACATCGACAAGCACGACGGCAAGAAAAAGTCCAGCCACCTTCTCAAGGACTGTCGCGAGTTCCTCAAGCTCTACGCATGCCTAACCCAGATGAATCGCGACACGATCAACCAGGGCTACGGAGCTTTCCCAGGCGCCGTGGCTCATGGAGCCCTCCACCACCACCCGGACCACCACCACCTGCGGCTGCGCCAGTTCAGAACCATGGAGGCGAGCCACACCCTCGAGCACTGGGAAACATGGGGATGATCCAAAAGGGAGTCCCCTCAAATCGGGTGCAAAAAGCAATCACTCACCAAGTCAATTTGGCGATGAAATTTCCGCACTCTACCACTGAGTACATTAGTGGGAGCGAGTCCTTCATCACCTTTGACAAGCGCGACCACCCGCGCCAAGTACCTCGCCCAGGCCACTGTCCCCTCATACTCGAGGCACAGATTGGGGGCTTCGAGATGAGTCACGTCTTCATGGACGGAGGAAGCGGCATTAACCTCATGTTTGCAAGTACCTTGCGTGCAATGAGGATCCCTCTGACATGTTTGGAAGTTTCAGACACAACGTTCCACGACATCATCCCAGGGAAGGGCGTGTACCCCCTGGGCAAGATCAACCTTGACGTCATCTTTGGCACGCCAGCAAACTTTCGGCGAGAGCACATCGACTTTGAAGTTGTCCACTGACCTTCACAATACCACTGCATCCCCGGGCGTGTCGCGTTCGCAAGGTTCATGGCAGTGCCACACTACGCCTACCTGCAGATGAAGATGCTGGCCCAAACGGCATTATCATAGTCAACAGAAGCTTCAAGATATCCGACAACTGTG
The DNA here is from genome assembly GCA_910589775.1 of Avena eriantha. Classification (NCBI taxonomy): domain Eukaryota; kingdom Viridiplantae; phylum Streptophyta; class Magnoliopsida; order Poales; family Poaceae; genus Avena; species Avena eriantha. The sequence continues at coordinate 238,032,668 of OU342746.1, forward strand.
ATAGGGAATTCAATAGAATCTCTCAGTCTTTCGGCATGCAAGAGGAACTGGTGAGGTTGAAGGAGTCGACAGACTACAGTCTGCCTCCCCCGAGCAAGCCAAACTCACCCGACCTATCTTCATGTCGGTGCACACCAAGAAAGTCCAGGTCCATCCAACGGACCCAACCAAGACGGCCCTCATCACCTACAACTTGAGTCCCACATAGGAACTCGCGCTCGTCGAATTTCTCCATGAGCACTGGAAATTTTTCGCCCGGTGTCCAACAGACATGCCAGGAGTTCCCAGGGAATTCGCCGAGCATGCACTCAACGTGAACCCTATAGCAAGGCCAGTCAAACAAATGATCCGATGACTATCAGAGCCAAGGGAAAACGCGGTCGGAATGGAAGTCAACACACTCCTCGACACTAATTTCATACGCAAGATCAAGGAAAGAACCTGGGTTGCAAACCCCGTGCTCATTCCCAAAAAGGACACGGATATCCTGTAGATGTGCGTGGACTTCACCTCCCTAAACAAGCATTGCCCAAAAGACCACTTCCCATTTCCGCAATCGACCAAATAATCGACTCCACCACAGGATGCGAACGTCTCTGCTTCCTCGACACCTACTCAGGCTATAATCAAATTTGAATGAAGGAGGAGGACTAGGAGAAAACGACATTCGTCACGCCTTTCGGTGACTTCTGCTACACAACGATGCCTTTAGGGCTGAAAACATAGGAGCCACCTATCAGCGGTGCATGCAAGCCTGCCTCAAGAACCAACTTGGTCGCAACATCCAAGTATACGTCGACGACATTGTCGTAAAAACCAAGGAGGAAGCCTCGTTACTCGACAATCTCCATGAGACGTTCGATAACCTCGACCACTACCGGACCAAACTAAATCCGGACAAATGCGCCTTCGGCATACCATCTGGGCAGCTGCTCGGGTACCTCATCTCCGCGATAGGGATTGAGGGTAACCCGAAGAAAATAAAGTCCATATTGGCCATGGAGAAGCCGAAGAACATAAAAGGCGTCCAATAGCTAGCTGGGTGAATCGCAACGCTCAGTCGATTCATCAGTCGGATGGGCGAAAAGGCACTGCCTTTCTACCAACTTCTCCGCAAGGCCGATAAGTTCAAGTGGACAAACGAAGCACAAGAAGCATTCGACAACCTCAAGCGTCTACTATCCACCTCGCCGGTGTTGGTGACACCTCGCAAAAAAGAGCCGCTACTGCTATACATCTCCACCACCAATCAGGTGGTAAGCACTGTGCTTGTGGTGAACGAGCTGAAGAAAACAAAGTCCACGGGGTACAGCGCCCAATCTACTACCTCAACGAGGTACTCACGCCAACCAAACAACGGTACCCACATTATCATAAGCTGGCATACGACATCTTCATGACAGCCAGGCGACTGCGTCACTACTTCTAGGAGCACCCAATCGTAGTGGTTAACGATGCCCCACTCTGGCACATCCTCAACAATCCCGACTCCACTAGACGAGTCGCGCTCTGGGGAATATAGTTGTCTCCATGAGACATCACATACGAGAAGCGTGATGCGATCAAGTCGTAAGTTCTCCTAGACCTCCTTGTGCACTGGATGGAAAACCAGCTCCCCGGCAAGCCAGATATGTCTTATCTATGGACAATGCACTTCGACAAGTCCCAACGCAAGGAAGTAGCTGGCACGGGTGTCATCCTGACATCACCACAAGGTGACAAGATGAGGTATGTTCTGCAAATGCAGTTCACCGCCTCCAACAAAGAAGCGGAATGTGAAGCCTTGCTCCATGGGATGCGGATGGCGAAAGCCTGTGGTGCCAAGCGACTCGACATCTACGACGACTCCAAACTTGTGGTCAACTAAACAATGAACGAGTACGATGCTCTGAGCGACAACATGATCGCCTATCGTGACCTCTACAACACACTCGAGGGAGACTTCGACGGCTGCAAGCTGCGACACGTTGGCCGCGAAAGCAATGAGGAGGCAGACACACTCGCCAACATCAGCTCCACCTATGCCCCAGTGCCACCCGGAGTATTTCTAGAGCGCATCTGCGAGCGCTCCATCAAGCCAAAGGCTCCAGAGAACAAGACAAGCACACCAACTGACTCGGGGGCTATACCACCTAACGAGCCAATGGCACTCGATAACACGAAGCTAGACACATGACTCGAAGGTCCCATGGAGGTCATGATGATCGAGCCATCTTGGACACAACCATATGTCACATACTTACTTAGTAAAAGGTTGCCAGATGACGCGACTGGCGCGCGTCACATAGCGGACGATCCAAGGAATTCGCCCTCATCAACGGCGCACTGTACAAGCGCAGCATCATAGGAGTTCTTCAGCGGTGTGTCTCCAACGGAGATGGAAGAGCAATCCTCCTCGACATACATGAAGGCACTTGTGGCCACCACGCTGGCAATCATGCCCTCATTGCCAAATCTCTACGAGCGGGTTTCTACTGGCCAACGGCCATGCGCTACACCAAGGACATCATCCAACGTTACAACGCATGTTGGCGATTCGCGGACAAGCCGCATGCACCTGGCGCAGAGCTCAGGCCAATACCCGTGGCTTGGCCCTTTGCAGAATGGGGACTCAACATGGTCGATAAGGTCTAAAGATCCTCGTGAGGAGGATATGTCTACCTCCTAGTTGCGATCAACAAATTCACCAAGTGGATCGAGGCCATGCCAGTGACAAACCAATCAGGAGCTAGCATCGTCAAGTTCTTCGAGTCCATTGTCTTCCGCTTCGGGGTGCCCCATAGTATCATCACGGACAATGGGACAAACTTCACCTCCAAGGAATTCCAGGATTTCTGCAAAAACATGGGAATCAACATTAGCTACGCCTCGATAGCACATCCCAGGACCAACGGTAAAGTCAAAAAGGCTAACGGCCTTATCTGTGGTGGGATCAAGAAAAAGCTTCTCCGACCAATCGAAAAAGCTGCTGGCTACTGTCATGACGAGCTGCAATCAGTACTATGGAGCATGCACACAACTCCAAATAGTGCTACGGGCTACACTCCATTCTTCATGGTTCATGGTGCCGAGGCGGTGCTACCTATAGAAGTGCGCTACAAGGCCCCACGGGTAGTAGCTGATGGCTCATGTATTAGACTAAAGGTAAACTGAAATAAAGATGGAAGCAAGCAAACATGTAACATATCTAAATACAAACGGTGTATCAATGCTTAGAAAAAAGGCCAGGGGATCATACTTTCACTAGTGAACACTCTCATATAAATATCTTCTCTTTATGATACTACTCTTAACTACTCTCCGGTTGGAGACTCTAATCGTCGGTAGGGCTATAACAGCACACCTCAAAGTTCATCTTTCCCATCTAGATAACCCCACACTATCACCTTGAGTACTAGATGAGTCCAACAAACACCACAATTTCATAAAGACATCCAACTCCAAATATAACTCATAACAAGTATTTGTAATCTCTAGCCTAAGTGCCACCATGGTGTGCACGCTGTCACTTTCACACACATGGGGAGAGCAGAGATCTATTAAAGCACTTGAGTAGCAAGGTAGATCTATAGATTACAAGCTCATGATCACAATATGATCATGCATAGAGAGAGAGAGAGATGAACACATAGCTACCGGTAGAACCCTTAGCCTCGAGAGAGAACTACTCCCTCCTCATCATGGGAATCAACAATGGTGATGGAGATGGCGGTGGAGATCAATGGAGATGGCTCCAAGGGCACTTCCCCGTCCCGGCAGGGTGCCGGAACAGAGAATTTCTGTCCCCCGAATCTCCCCTTCGGTGGCGGTGGCGCTGCGGAACTTTTCGTGGCTGGAGGCTTGGTGCTTTAGGGTATTTGCCTCGGGAGGAATATATAGGCGAAAGGGCAAGGTCGGTGGAGGCCGGAGGGGCCCACACCACCTGGTGGCGCAGCCAGGGGGACCCGCGCCACCCTATGGTGTGGCTGGCCGCTGGCCCCTCTCCATCTCGTCTTCTGGCTCCGTGTTCCCCTCGGTGAAATATTGACTTTGGCTTTTGTCCCGTCCAATTCTGAGAATATTGATTTTCTGACTTTCCTAGAACCAAAAACAGCAGAAAACAGGCAAGTGCACTATGGCTCTTGTTAATAGGTTAGTCCAAGAAATCATATGAAAAGTACTCCAAAGTATGGACAAAACACAAGAAAGTAGATAAAACCAAGCATGGAACATGAAAAATTATAGATACATTTGCAATGTATCAACATCCCCAAGCTTAACTCCTGCTCGTCCTAAGTGATAGAAACAAAGAATAATTTTTGAGGTGACATGCACCACCATAAACTTGATCAAAGTATTTGTAAAACATTCAATGCTGGGATCATAGTACTTCAATCATAACATGAAAGACAAAGGTCTAGCAATAAGATAAAGAAACTATGATGCAACATGAAAAGGCACAAACAAAAGATTCATGAATAACAATGCTTTGCAAGACGTTTATTTGTTTCACATAAAGCAAACATAGCATAATAGTATTCAGCTTGTCCCTCATAGAGTAGAAAATATAAATGCATAGGACACCTTCAAAGTTCATAAGAGTGACTAGATACAAATAGTTTAAAACAAGCAATATCAAGTTATGCATCAATCAACTAGTCTTGGGACAATGCACATAGAACTAAGAATGGCCACTATGCTCTCAAAGTAGGTGCATAAAGATAGAAGGTGGAGACTCAATATATTTGTGGAAGAAAAGCCTTCATAGAAGGAAGCAGGGATTCGAGTCTCATAAAGAGCTTCCAAAAATTATGGTACTTATTAGCTTTCAGCTCTCATTGCCCCTATCATAAGCATCTTGAAGTGATTAAGGTTAAAGTGACACAACTAAGAGGATATGCTTGACAAGTTATAAGCTGAAATCTCATGCCCCTTACTTACGAGTACCGAACCTCATGCTACTCAACTTTAGTCACAAGTAAGCTCTTGTCATTGTAAGTACATATGTATCATAGAGAACCGCCAACGGGGTACCCCTTGCCTGATGATACGGAAGAATCCCCATATCAAAATGACAAGGCAAGCAGACAACGAGCATCTCAGCAATCTTCTTATTTACCATGGGAATATGGTGCTTCTTTCTCTCTTTCCTCTTTTCATATCTTTTTTTCTTTTTCTCTTTTTTCTCAATAACTGACTCTTTTTTTATAAGAAGAATGCTTCATAGACAGCTCATTATGGTTACGCTGCAGGTTTCCACCATGATTAGGCATGGATTAGACCAGCGGCCTAGGCGTTTCTCTAACACACATACAAACTCCATGATCTTACAAGTTCCACTTTTATTTCACACCGCCAGGATCTGATACATTGCAAATGTATCTATAATTTTTGATGTTCCATGCTTGGTTTTATCTACTTTCTTATGTTTTGTCCACACTTTGGAGTACTTTTCATATGATTTCTTGGACTAACCTATTAACAAGAGCCACAGTGCCAGTTGCCTGTTTTCTTCTGTTTTTGGTTCCAGGAAGTCAGAAAATGAATATTCTCGGAATTGGACGGGACAAAAGCCGAAGTTACTATTTTCCCGGAAGACTCACGGAGCCAGAGGAGAGTCAGAGAGGGGCCATAGGGTGGCCACACCACCCATAGGCGCGGGTCCACCTAGGCCGTGCTAGGGCATGGTGTGGGCCCCCTGGCCGCCCACCGACCTTGCCCTCTGGCCTATAAGAAGCCTCCCGAAGCCAAAACCCTAAATCATCAAGCCTCTAGCCACGAAAAGTTCCGTAGCGCCGCCACCACCGAAAAGGAGATTCGGGGGATAGAAAGTCTCTGTTCCAGCACCCTGCCGGGACGGGGAAGTGCCCACGGAGCCATCTCCATCGATCTCCACCGCCATCTCCATCACCATTGTTGATTCCATGATGAGGAGGGAGTAGTTCTTCCTCTAGGCTAAGGGTTCTACCGGTAGCTATGTGTACATCTCTCTATCTATGCATGATCATATTGTGATCATGAGCTTTGTAATCTAGTAGATCGACCTAGCTACTCAAGTGCTTTAATGAATCTCTGCTCTCCCCATGTGTGTGAAAGTGATAGCGTGCTCACCATGGTGGCACTTAGGCTAGAGATTACAAATACTTGTTATGAGTTATGTTTGGAGTTGGATGTCTTTATGAAATTGTGGTGTTTGTTGGACTCATCTAGTACTCAAGGTGACAGTGTGGGGTTTTCTAGATGGGAAAGGCTTACTTTGAGGTGTGCTGTTATGGCCCTACCATGGATTAGAGTGTCCAACCGGAGAGTAGTTAAGAGTAGTATCATAAAGAGAAGATATTTATATGAGAGTGTTCACTAGTGAAAGTATGATCCCTAGGCCTTGTTTGTAAGCATTGATACACCGTTGCTACTAGATCTGTTACATGTTTGCTTGCTTCCATCTTTATTTCAGTTTTGCTTTAGTCTTTTCCACGCCATCAAGCTATCTTCTATCACCGTTACCACTTATAACTATCCATACCACTTGTATTTCACTATCTCTTCGCCGAACTAGTGCACCTATACACCTGACAAGTGTATTGGGTGTGTTGGGGACACAAGAGACTTCTTGTATCTTGATTGCAGGGTTGCTTGAGAGGGAATACCTTTGACCACTTCCTCCTTGAGTTCGATAAAACTTGGGTGATCCACTTAAGGGAAAACTTGCTGCTGTTCTACAAACCTCTGCACTTGGAGGCCCAACAACTGTCTACAAGAATAGAAGTACGTAGACATCAAGCTATTTTCTGGCGCCGTTGCCAGGGAGGTAAGGTAAAAGGTACTCACATCCTCCGGTGTGAGTGCTCGAAGTTATTTCCTTTAGATTCTGCAATTTTGTCTTTTTGTTTCTTGTTTTCACTAGTTAGGCTTAATGGAAAACAACAACAAAATTAGAGAGCTTTATAGTATTTATCTTGAGTTAGGACATGAAGTGTTTGAAGAGAAAATTAAAAAACCTATGGAACTTTATTTGCATGCTAATAGCAATGTTGTTAGTATGAACTCTTTGGACACCATTATTGCTAATGATATGGAAAAGTCTAAGCTTGGGGAAGCTTGTTTTTATAAAGATGACCTTTTTAGTCCCCCAAGCATGGAGGAGACAATTTACTTTGATGATACACAACCTCCAATATATGATGATTGCAATGATGATTATGATATTTTCAGTCCACCTGCTATTGAGGAGGAAATAAATTATGATTACAATATGCCTCCTATATTTGATGATTATGGTGATGAAAATAATAATGATAGTTATTTTGTTGAATTTGCTCCCAGTACAATCAATAAGAATGACTATGTTTATGTGGGGAGTATTAATTCTTTTATGCATGTGGCTCATAATAAGAATGTTTCTTGTGATAGTTATATTGTTACTTTTATTCATGATGCTACTGAAAGTTATTATGAGAGAGGAAAACATGGTTTTATGTGTCTCAACAATATTAAGTTTCCCCTCTTTATGTTGAAATTTTTGAAGTTCAATTGTTTTGCTTTCCTATGCTTGTTGCTTTGTGCTTTCATGACTTGTTTCTTTACAAGATTCCTATGCATAGGAAGTGGGTTAGACTTAAATGTGCTTTGAATTTGCTTCTTGATGCTCTCTTTTACTTCAATTCATATTTCTTATGTGAGCATCTTCTCAAACTATCATGCCTAACTTAAAGGCGTTAAAGAAAAGTACTTATTGGGAGATAACCCAAAAGTTTTAGATGAGTCTTGGAAGTTATTACCTCTGTAATAACTGCTCCTTATCCTTTTTATTTGCTTTTTGTGCCAAGAGTAACCTCTAATGAGAGAGAAGTAATGATTGGGAAAGTTGCTGTCCCGAAACAGATTTCTGTGCTTCACCGTAAAAAACGTGAGAGATCTCTGTATGTCAGATTGAGCTGTATGTTTTTGTGCTTCTGCCTCAGGTTTTTATCGAACTTTCGTTAGTTCAACACTTTTTAATTTGAGCAACATAAGGTCTTCGAAAAAATTCGTCTTTACCTGCTAGTCTGTTTTGACAGATTTCTGCCATTATTTGCATTTGCTTCTTGTTGGTTCCTTTTTGAGTTCTTTTGGGGAATTGAGCTTTTTGAGGGAAGTGCTACAGTACCTTGTGTTTTAATGGAAGTTTTATTGGTGTTAGAACTGAACCTTAAGACTTATTTATCTTGAGTTCAATAATGTTGCTAATGAGATTGTGTGAAGTTTTGTATGAAGGAAAAATTCCAGGTGTATGGAAGGAAGGAGTAATGAGATGAAGGATGGACTAAAGCTCAAGCTTGGGGATGCCACGCGTGTCACCCCAAGAAATATCCAAGAAGTACAAGCGTCAAAGCTTGTACAGTTGTGTTGTTCCGAACACTTCATTTTTATTGTTTCATGCACAGTTGTGTTGTTCTTGGAGCGTCTTCTTTTTCGTTTTCGTTTTGGTTTTTAGTTTGCTTGGTTTGCTTAGTTTTCTCAATAAATTGGTTGGACCCCCCCTCTTTCATACTTTGGTTTTCAAATATTTTGGTTTGGTTTGGAAAAGAGTAGGAAAGTTCATCCTTATGTGGTAAAAAGAGCTTGTTTTTGACTGTGGCCTATGCTTTGTCATGCCATGCTTGATATTGTTTTGGCTTTATGCTTAGTATTCTTTGCTGTAGCATGACTTGTTATAAACAATTGAGATTGCTTAATGTGCCTTGGATGAATCATGCGTTGTTTTAGCATATTAAAGCATAGTATAGTGGTATTCTCCTTTGATGCTTTATTTGGGTTGACTTGGCGCATGCTCACACCTTGTTATGACTATCCCAAGTCACCATAGCCTTGATGATCCTTTAGTTTTCAACTTGTAGTATCACTTTATGCTTTGATTAATAATGTTTTGTCGCTTTGCATGATTATGGCCATTATTGCTCTCTTAGTTTGTTGCTCCCAGTCATTTGCTAGCCTCCGTAACCAAGTATGAGTACCACTCATGCATCCAACTCCTTAAACAAGGTTATTCCAAAGAGTCCACCATACCTACCAACTATCATATGCTATTGCAAGTATATTCTTGTTTTTATCTACCTTCCAAATTAAACTTGTTATGTGAAAATTAGTGATTAAAGCTCTCACGAACTTGATGGCACACTTTACTTTTCTTGCAATTAATAAACTTGAACCATTGGGTCCTTATTTGTTGCGTATATGCTTGCGCTTTATTAGTTGAAATTAGCAGAACCATGTATCATGGGGAACGCTTTCAACATTGCACTTGTACTTTGTACCCCGTTGATATCATGTTCTTTTGCTTACGAATCCCGGCGGTGTGAAATAAAAGTGGAACTTGTAAGATCATGGAGTTTGTATTTGTGTTAGGCTATATGCTTAAGCTAGCGGCCCAGGCGTTTGTCTAACACAAATACAAAATCCATGATCTTACAAGTTCCACTTTTATTTCACACCGCCGGGATTCGTAAGGAAAAGAACATGATATCAACGGGGTACAAAGTACAAGTGCAATGTTGAAAGCGTTCCCCATGATACATGGTTCTGCTAATTTCAACTAATAAAGCGCAAGCATATACGCAACAAATAAGGACCCAATGGTTCAAGTTTATTAATTGCAAGAAAAGTAAAGTGTGCCATCAAGTTCGTGAGAGCTTTAATCACTAATTTTCACATAACAAGTTTAATTTGGAAGGTAGATAAAAACAAGAATATACTTGGAATAGCATATGATAGTTGGTAGGTATGGTGGACTCTTTGGAATAACCTTGTTTAAGGAGTTGGATGCATGAGTGGTACTCATACTTGGTTACGGAGGCTAGCAAATGACTGGGAGCAACAAACTAAGAGAGCAATAATGGCCATAATCATGCAAAGCGACAAAACATTATTAATAAAAGCATAAAGTGATACTACAAGTTGAAAACTAAAGGATCATCAAGGCTATGGTGACTTGGGATAGTCATAACATGGTGTGGGCATGCGCCAAGTCAACCCAAATAAAGCATCAAAGGAGAATACCACAATACTATGCTTTAATATGCTAAAACAATGCATGATTCATCCAAAGCACATTAAGCAATCTCAATTGTTTATAACAAGTCATGCTACAGCAAAGAATACTATGCATAAATCCAAAACAATATCAAGCATGGCATGACAAAACATATGTCACAGTCAAAAACAAGCTCTCTTTACCACTTAAGCATGAGCTTTCCTACTCTTTTCCAATCCAAACCAAACTATTTGAAAACCAATGTATGAAAGAGGGGGTCCAACTAATTTATTCAGCAAACTAAGAAAACCAAGCAAACGAAAAACGAAAAACAAAAACGAAGACACTCCAAGAACAACACAACTGTGCATGAAACAATAAAAATGAAGTGTTTGGAAGAAACTTGATATTTTTGTTGATGAAGAAGGGGATGCCTTGGGCATCCCCAAGCTTTGACGCTTGTACTTCTTGGATAATTCTTGGGGTGACACGCGTGGCTTCCCCAAGCTTGAGCTTTAGTCCATTCTTCACCTCATTACTCATTTCTTCCATACACCTGAAATTTTTTCTTCATACAAAACTTCACACAATCTTTATTAGCAACATTAGTGTAATCAAGATAATAGGTCTTTATGTTCAGTTCCAACACCAATAAAACTTGCATTAAAACACTAGATACTGTAGCTCTTCCCTCAAAAAACTCAATTCCCCAAAAGAACTCAAAAAGGAATGAACAAGAAGCAAATGCAGAAAATGACAGAAATCTGTCAAAGTAGACCAGCAGGTAAAGGCGAATTTTTTCGAAGACTTTTTGTTGCTCAAATCAAAAAGTATCGAACTAAAGAAAGTTAGATAATAACCTGGGGCAGAAGCACAAAAATTCACGCCTCAAAAGGACGTACAGATATTTTACACGAATTTTTACGGTGAAGCACAGAAATCTGTTTCGGGACAGCAACTTTCCCAATCATTACTTCTTTCTCATTCGAGGTTACTCTTGGCACAAAAAGCAAAATGAAAAGGATAAGTAGCGGTTATTACAGAGGTAATAACTTCCAAGACTCATCTAAAACTTTTGGGTTATCTCCCAATAAGTAATTTTCTTTAACGCCTTTAAGTTAGGCATAAGAAGCAAGAAAAACAATCAAGTGTTCTCAAATGAAGAAGCATTAAGACCAAATTTTGTTTTCATAGGAGAAGCAAAAGAAATCTTCTCTCTCTTCTTAGGGAAGTGTTCTATACCTTTCTTGAGTGGGAGTTGATATTTAATGGTGCCTTCTTTCATATCAATAATGGCACCAACAGATCTAAGAAAAGGTCTTCCCAAAGTAATATGACAAGAAGCATTGCATTCAACATCCAAAACATAGAAATCAACAGGGACATAGGCATTGTTAATCATAATAAGAACATCATTAAGACTCCCCATGAGTTTCTATTTAACATTATCATCAAGTGGGACATTCAAATAACAATCTTCAAGTGGAGGTAAATCGAGCATATCATAAATCCTTCTAGGCATAATAGAAACACTACTATCAAGATCACATAAAGCTTTGAAATCAAAGTCATTCACTTTCATATTAATGATGGGTTCCCAACCATTTTCTTGTTTAATAGGAATAGAAGCTTTATGTTTCATCTTTTCTTCTTTAATCTTTATGAGAGCATCAGTAATGTGTTTTGTAAAGGCCATGTTCATAGCACTAGCATTAGGAATTTTAGCAAGCCTTTGTAGGAACTTAATGACTTCAGAGATATTGCAACCAGCAAGATCAAAATCAAATTTATCATCTAAAGTAGTAGAACTATTACTAGCCTCAACACTAGTGGTGGTAATAGTAGAAACACTAATGTTTCTAGCAATTTCATCTTCTCTTTCCCACTTAGCATGTAATTTAGCTAATAGTCTAACATTTTCATCAATTCTTACTTGTATAGAATTAGTAGCTACAAAGGGATTATCATTAGTTTCAGGTTTAGGAGCCATTTTATTCAAAGAAGATTGAGCTTCAGCCAAAGATGCTATATTTCTTTCAGCATTAGAGAGTTTTTCCTCATTAGTTTTATTGAAAGCAGTTTGCTTACTAATAAAGTCTTTAAGCATAACTTCAAGTTCAGAGGGAGCACTCCTATTATTGTTGTAGGAACTTCCGTAAGCATTACCATTGTTGGGAGGATATGGCTTATAATTGTTGTTACCAAAATTCCTATAAGAATTATTGCCAAAGTTGTTATTTCTTATGAAGTTCACATCAACTTGCTCTTCTTGAGCAACCAAAGAGGCTAAAGGAACATTATTTGGATCAATATGGGCTTTCCCATTCACAAGCATAGACAAAGTAATATCAATCTTATCACTCAAGGAGGAGGTTTCCTCAACCGAATTTATCTTCCTACCTTGTGGAGCTCTCTCAGTATGCCATTCAGAATAATTAACCATCATATTGTCCAGAAGTTTTGTTGCAGCACCCAAAGTGATGGTCATAAAGGTACCTCCAGCAGCAGAATCCAATAGGTTCCTTGAAGAATAGTTCAATCCTGCATAAAAAGTTTGGATGATCATCCAAGCAGTCAGTCCATGAGTGGGACAATTCTTTACCAAAGATATCATTCTTTCCCAAGCTTGAGAAACATGCTCATTATCAGATTGTTTAAACTTCATTATTTCACTTCTCATAGAAATAATCTTAGCAGGAGGATAGTATTTTCCAATGAAATCATCTTTGCACTTAGTCCAAGAATCAATACTATTCCTAGTTAAGGAATTCAACCATTCTTTAGCTTTTCCTCTCAAAGAGAAAGGAAACAATTTCAGCTTAATAATATCACCATCTATATCCCTATGCTTTTGCATCTCACAAAGTTCAACAAAGTTATTTAGATGGGCAGCAACATCTTCATTACCAATACTAGAAAATTGTTCTCTCATAACAAGATTGAGTAAAGCAGGTTTTATCTCAAAGAAAGTATCTCCAGGCACAGGTGGAGCAATAGGTGTGCTCATAAAATCATTGTTGTTGCTGCTAGTGAAGTCACACAACTTAGTGTTTTCAAGGGTAGTCATTTTTTTGTGTTTTCAAAATAAGAAAGCAAACTAGTAAAACTAATTTTTTTGTGTTTTTGATAAAGAAACAAGCAAACAAAGCAAAAAGAAACAAAGCAAAACAAAAATAACAAAGTGAAGAGATTGGTTATGAGGGACTCCCCTTGTGAATATGTCCTTGACTCCCCGGCAACAGCGCCAGAAAAGTGCTTGATGGCTCGTGTATTAGACTAAAGGTAAACTGAAATAAAGATGGAAGCAAGCAAACATGTAATAGATCTAAATGCAAACGGTGTATCAATGCTTAGAAACAAGGCCTAGGGATCATACTTTCACTAGTGAACACTCTCATATAAATATCTTCTCTTTATGATACTACTCTTAACTACTCTCCGGTTGGAGACTCTAATCGTCGGTAGGGCTATAATAGCACACCTCAAAGTTCATATTTCCCATCTAGATAACCCCACACTGTCACCTTGAGTACTAGATGAGTCCAACAAACACCACAATTTCATAAAGACATCCAATTCCAAATATAACTCATAACAAGTATTTGTAATCTCTAGCCTAAGTGCCACCATGGTGTGCATGCTGTCACTTTCACACACATGGGGAGAGCAGAGATCTATTAAAGCACTTGAGTAGCAAGGTAGATCTATAGATTACAAGCTCATGATCACAATATGATCATGCATAGAGAGAGATATGAACACATAGCTACCGGTAGAACCCTTAGCCTCGAGAGAGAACTACTCCCTCCTCATCATGGGAATCAGCAATGGTGATGGAGATGGCGGTGGAGATCGATGGAGATGGCTCCAGGGGCACTTCCCCGTCCCAGCAGGGTGCCGGAATAGAGACTTTCTGTCCCCTGAATCTCCCCTTCGGTGGCGGCGGCGGTGCGGAACTTTTCGTGGCTGGAGGCTTGACGCTTTAGGCTTTTTGGCTCGGGAGGAATATATAGGCGAAAGGGCAAGGTCGGTGGAGGCCGGAGGGGCCCACACCACCTGGTGGCACGGCCAGGGGGACCCGTGCCACCCTATGGTGTGGCTGGCCCCTAGCCCCTCTCCGTCTCGTCTTCTGGCTCCGTGTACCCCTCAGTGAAATATTGACTTTGGATTTTGTCTCGTCCAATTCTGAGAATATTGATTTTCTGACTTTCCTGGAACCAAAAACAGCAGAAAACAGGCAACTGGCACTATGGCTCTTGTTAATAGGTTAGTCTAAGAAATCATATGAAAAGTACTCCAAAGTATGGACAAAACACAAGAAAGTAGATAAAACCAAGCATGGAACATCAAAAATAATAGATACATTTGCAATGTATCAGTAGCATATAGCGAGGCAGAATCCACCCTCACACTCGAAGACTCCGTCGACCTCCTCGATGAGGCACGCGAGATTGCAGTGGAGAGATCCAGGATCTACCAACAAAACTTCCGCAACTACCACAACAGAACGCTACACCCCAGATCCTTCATCGAAGGAGATCTGGTCCTGCGACTGAAGCAACAAGGGCACCTCAAGTTCGAGTCCCCTTGGGAAGGACCCTATGTGATTACTGAAGTAATCCCAGGTGGCGCCTATCGCCTTAAAGACCTCACGAGTGGAGTCGCATACTCCAACCCCTAGAACATCACGCAGCTGCGTCGTTTCTACCCCTAGCTATTTTTACTTTACAAATAAGGCTATTTAGCCACACATTGTACCTCGTGATATTCTACGAATAAATAAAGCTAAGTGCCCCAAACCCTGTGTTTTCTCTATTTTCCTTGCAATTATTCTACTCGGGGGCTGCGCCACCCTTTACACCTTGTTCCACAAACAACACAGTATCCTGAGTACCTGACGCACTACCAATCGAACCCTTGATAACACCAACCCAGCTGTAATGCACCTAATAGGTTGGCAAGGTGCTGAGATGAATATACATTAGGCTAACAAAAAGGAATTGTATATTATGATAGACTCGAAAAATATACAAGCTAGCAAACTCTCTACACATTAACGGGTATCAAACACACACGGCACAATTGTATGAATTTTACAACACTTATACATTTATGTGTAGGGTGCAAAACTACACTACTGCTGCAAAAGGAGAACCTTTGTTTGATCTTCAAAGAAATCGATGATATCTTCGGCTGGCTGATCAACCGCCTAGTAGTGTGGCACCATGTTCCAGGTCATCCCTTCAGGCGGCAGCAGCGGCCCAGCGGAAATGGCCACGATATCCACATCTGGCCGATGTAATCAAACAAGCGCCAATGCAGCCTTAGCACCCGCGGCCAATTGCAGGCGCACACACTTGCGGACCGCGCTGATATCTTGAAACTTCGCCAGCAAAGCTAGCAGGCTTGATGGCACCGTGTCCAGGGAAACATCGCTTGGAAGATAAGCCTAAGGCACGACTGTGGCTTCTTCAAACACTAAAGCACTCGCGAGGCGCGATCCTGCAGGGTTGCCAACGCGACTGCATGGTCATGATCCATCCAGAAGTAACCAGTAGCTTGCAGCTGCTCCTCGGTCAGATTATGCAGGCGAATGGCAACCCAATCCCTCTCATCCTACGGATGATGAGCGCTAACAACTACAAGAAGCAAGAGAAGAGCATAAGGCAAAGCATCACCACGAATGGCCAAAGAAAAGAAGAGGAAGATAGAAGGCTAACACTTAAATTGCTCGTTCAGCTGCGCAACTTCGTCCAAGAGATACTTCTCACGTGCACTAGCCTTCTCAGCCTTCGACTTCCATACATCCGCATTACTGCGGATCACGGGAAATTCTCGCTCCAACTACTTCACACGATCGCGCAGTCGTGCGAGCAGCGACAACTCCTCCACTCTTGAACGTGGTTGCGCCATAGTTTCATTAGTGGGAGGAGAGTCAGGAGGACCACTCGAAGGACCCTATTATAGCCAAACAAGAGGCAAATAATACCAACTATGCATTACCAGGGAAGTGCACTCAAGTTCAACCAAGTATCCACAGGGGTACCCCCACAAAATATGGTTCATCAGAAGAAAAGCTAAGCCATTACAGATGACAACTAAGGAACATTCTGCTTTTTCGACTTCGACTTCGGGGGCTTCCTCGAATCTGTGGCAGTCTCCGACGCCACAGACTTCCCAGTTATAGCCCCAGATGCCGCAGCCTTCGCACTCTTCAATCGCCGTAGCTCAGCAGAATAAGTAGTGACTGTATCAATGAGCCGAGGCCCATACTTACTACAGTTAGTGGTGAAAGGCTGGAAGATTACCTGTTGGACATCTGCAGTGACCGACATCACCGAAGAAATCTCGCTGGCATCTAGCTCCATGCCGTGGGCTTGCGCCATTGCGAGTGCCATGGTCGCGCCAACTGACCTCTGCGTATCCTTGAAGTCCATTGGGATGCCCTCTATGAAGGACTCCACCAGGCCATCAAGACTCTCGATTATATTGGCCTTGGGAGACACCTCCTCTCGGAGGTGACTCAGCACGCCCTTGGCCTTTCCGAATGTGTCTTGGAGAGCGGCACTTCGGTCCTCAACTGCGGTCACATCGCCAGATAAAGCATCCGCACGGGCCAGCGCCTGGTTGTCAAAGCTCACGCCGGCAGAATCTGATGAATACACATATCAGCACAACATCATGAAGTACAAACGCATTGGAAAATGCAAGTAAGACGAAGTAATACCTGAAAGTTCTTTCGTAATGGAGAAAAGCTGTTCCACGAACAACTTCTCCCTCTCAGCGGTCGAAGAACGAAATTCTTCCTCGCGCCTCTGCGACTCCTTCAGAGCCTCGACTACCTCTTCGCGTTTCTTCACTACCGCTGCAAGTCCCTTCTCGAGGGAAGCGACGCGACGAAAGAAGCTCATTATGCTCACCTGCAAAAGATATAAACCTGGCAAGATCACTCGCTAATCTCTATACAACAGAACGAAGAGAAAAGTTTAAAGCTAACCTTCGAAGGCTCGATGGCGGTTATCCAGCAGGGCATTCTGTCGACCTAAGGAAAGGATCTGCTCAGCGAGGCGAGTGGAATCCTTAACGATAGGCTACAATAAAAGAGAAGCAGTGTGAGCATTAATACAAAATTCGAGTGCCAACGGCACGAAGAAAACTCACGTGTTCCTCTAGGGACTCTGAAGATTCTTGCAGAGTCGATGTCCGGGCAACAACTTCATGCTCCCCAGCATGAGGAGAGCTCAAAGCATGCGCGCCGGAGTGGGACGCCACCGGATGAGAAGGAGACTGCACCGCCACCTCCTTGTTCTTGGAGTCTGCGACTCTAGACTCCTTAACAAATTGGCAGTTGTCAGAGGACGACGATGCCGTTTGACTACAAAAATATCCAATACAACATCAAAAGAAGACATTTTGAGAAGACAAGACGAACTCGCAAAAATAAAGACTTACCGTCAAAATTTTCAAGGTCAAAGGAATCACCAAATGACTCCTTTGGCAACCTCAGCTTCTTCCGAGAGGGGGGAGCCATGGCACTCACATGCACGTCGGCGATTGGATCCTCCATAGCAGTAGTGGGATCCTCTGGCGTCGACGGTGAGGAAGCATATGCACCCTCGCTACGAGAACGCTTGCAAGTCCCATGGTCACTAGACTCGGGGGCTTCATGTTCCTCCCCAATAGGGACAGTGTAGCCTGACTTTTCCTCTTCCTCTGCTTCACGCGGGATAATTTGTTCAGTCTGAGAAGGAAAATTGGCGGCCACTTTCCAATCCTACAATCAGAAGAAGCATCAATATACAAGTCACCTAATAGGCAATCGAAAAACACAAAAACTTCAAAGAGAAATTCACCTCAGGTGGAGGATTGCTGGCGCAGAATGGAGGCACGGCTGAGTCACCCGGGAGATCCTCCTTGGTGGTGTACGTGGTCACTAGCTGCAACCTCCTGTCCACTTCACCCGAAGAAATGCCCTCTGCAGAGATGCGAGTGACATCGCCAGTACCAATCTAGCGGTACATCGGATGCAACCTGGCCCGCAGAGGCTGTACGCGGTGGCACAACCACGTGCGAATGAGTTCAGCTCCACCTTCTTCCTTGCCTATGTGGCGTTCGAGGTCTCAGACACGCTGATACAGCATCTCTGTCTCCTCGACTTCACTGGGCATCACAACGTTCTTCCAGGATCGCCTCCTCTTACAGATCGCCACCGGATCGAAGGGCGCGAGTCCATAGTGCTCTCCACCGGCCTTCTGGTCATGGATGTAGAACCACTTATGCCTCCACCCTTGGACAGACGCGGTGAGCTTGATGGCGAAATAAGTGACATTGGATTCGACGTGGATCCCGTAGCCTCCTACATCGTAGACTACTGAACTCGACCCCGACTGACGTTTGAGCTTAAAGAGTTTTTTGAAGAGGCCGAAGTGTGGCTCGATTCCGAGGCAGCACTCGCAAAGAGTGATGAAGCAGGCGATGTGGAGAATAGAGTTTGGGCATAGCTGGTGTAGCTGGAGCCCGTAGAAGCAAAGAAGACCCCTAACAAACGGATACAGGGGGAGAGAGAGACCATGAATTATGAACGCAAGGAACATCACTCGAAAACCCGTAGGAGGACTAGGGATTACCTCTTTGCTGGGAACACGAGAGTCATACTCCGCGGGAGGAAGTGCTCCATCTTGGCGCTGGGTGAACAGCTCCGATGGCTTGATGATGGATGGGTGCCATGACCCATTGGTGATGCGAGTGCCCGCGCCCTTCTTTTTCCCCTCCGCGGTAGCAGCACTGGTGCCCACGGTGGCGACACCCTTCTTCTTGGACGCTACAATGGCAGCCTCAGATCCAGCGGCGGAGCCTCCTTTCTTCTTGCCCATCTTGCGCTGGCGATGTGAGCGCAGGAAGTAGCTGGGAAGGTACGGAGTTGGTCCAGTGCAGCGGAGGAGATGCGTGCAATGGAACAGCAAGAACAACAATGACAGAGGTGCGCGAGCGAGAAGAAGATGTGGGGAAATTACCGCACAGTGAACCCCTACTTAACCTCATAGCAGATGCTATCCGACGGCCAAGAGAAACCCAACCTGACGCGTGGCACACATAGACGTCGACGCATGGCAAGGGCAACCCACAGACCGTCGCCCCACTCCACCCATTACGTGCGAGAATCGAGGAGACACGGTTAAACTAGAAGATTATGCACGCCTGGTTAAATCAAAGTCAGAAAGTAGGACCCACTACTCATCACGTCCCGTCAAAGCCGCTCACGCGGGTAATTGAGGTCATCTCATCGTCAGCACTGACGTCATTAACTCCAACATGAGCAACTTTTTGACTGCTTTAGTCCTTACTCGAGTCTTTGACTCAACCAAGTACTCGGGGGCTACTCCTAACAGGAGGGCTGGCCACGCACTCGAGGATTATTTTTCTCAAACATTGAAGAACCCTTTACTCGAATCTACGATTCGACTGTGCACTTCGGGTTACTCCCATAGGGAGCGTTGCAAGCACATTTGACTGAAACAAGCAAAAGACGTAGCAGTCACAAAAATACTTATAAGTCTCCACTCGAGTCTACGACTCGAATAGGCACTTGGGGGCTACTCCCATAGGGAGCGCTGGTCACGCACCCTATGATTTTTTCTTATACATAACTACGTGTTGACAACGTCTACACTCGAAAGCATCGGCGACTCTACCTCATATTTTCCGTACAAAGAGACTACATCTCCTAGGTCACCCAAATCATCTCCGCGATGATAAAATTAGGATGTCGCGTCTACGACATGAATAAGGCCTCACAACGCATCTGCTATGCTCTACCAGAAAATATCCATGCCTGCAGGTACGATGAAATACGCCTTGACGGATGCGTCGAGTGCTTACACTAATACACTGGGATTCAAACTCTATGACCTCCGCGGCCTGAGTCGAATTACACCAGCACTTTTCCGAATTCGAGTCCGAGGACTCGAGTTTGAGTAGATTGCGTTGTTTTGCCCTAAGGCAGTTAACTGATTCCGATGCATCGGATAAATCAGGCATGTATATCAACAATCTCTATGACATCAATCAAAGCACTCGAAAATATGCTCATCTATGCACTCGAAAGACTTCATAAAGTCTCCACTCGAATCTGCGATTCAACCGGTCACTCAGGGGCTACTAACGTGGGCATAACTTACAGGTACTCAAGCTTGGCATATACGGTCCAGGTCTAGTAGAAGCCCACGGCACTACCAAGGCCCAATACAGGATTCAGGTGACCCACGGAGACTCCGATTACTTGCGGCACAAGATGAAGCTTAAGATAGAAAGGTTAAAGGGACAAACCTGAATATGTAACTGACGCAACCTGCTACCCGAGACCTAGCCTATTTATATAAAGGCTAGGAGGGGGCGGCGAGGAGGACAATCACAACCCTAGTTTCCACAATCATCTCCAGATTGCATCTGCGCACCCCCTGTAACTTTCGACTCCCTCGATAATTCGAAGAGTAGAAAAGCAGGAGTAGGGACCTCTATGAGGCCTAAACCTGGGTAAACCTTGCGTCCAGCGCTCCAGCGCTCCCTCCTTCTCCAAAACCTAAGTCCATAACAATGGGCATTGATGAATTAAACCCTCGTCACCGAGAGTGTGGTTGGTCCAGCGGGGTGCCTTAGGCATCCCCATGCTTATGGTTTTCACCATACTTGGATTGATCTTGGTGCAGCTCCTCTAATCCCTGTGTAAAAACATCAACACAAAATTTTCTCCCATCTCTTTTCTGTGGGGTGACATTAGTGGGTACAAAAGACACATTGGTTGCTGCAAGAAATCCTTAAAAAAATGTATATATAAAATTTCCAGTAGGTATAATGTTGTGTGCTTTTTCATGAACTCAAATCAATAAAAAAAATTCAACTTAAAATCTCAAAGAATGCATAAAACAAAATGGGACATAATCTATCCAGAATTTTGTAGTAGCAAAACATTATTAATTATCCTACTTAGACATGTCATAAAATCGCAAAATTACATGAGCATACATAGGATGAAAAGTTGTAACTAAAGTTCCAATATGAGATCAATCAGAGTTACATAAAAAAATATGAAAATCATACGGTATAGAGACTCGTGTAGAAATCTGCAACTCTATATATGTGTTCAACTTTTTCAATCCAAAATGGGTAAAACTTGGTACTTTATTGAAAACTATAGAACAAAAACAAAAACTAAAGTCTCTTGCTATAGCAAGAGTACACAAAGAAAATCAAAACAAAAACATTCGGGTTGCCTCCCGCAAATCGCTTTCTTTAAAGCCATGTAGCTAGGCTTATTTACTTGAATTTCAAGATGGGTGAAGCTCATGAGGGAGCTTAAATTTTGGAGTGTCCCTCTTCCTTGGAAAGTGTTCCATACACTTTTTATGTGGAAACTGAAACTTTACATTACCTTCCTTTGAATCAATAATAGCACCTATAGTACGAAGGAAAGGTCTTCCCAAAATAATTAGACTAGAGGTTTTACTCCCCATGTCCATGATAATAAAATCAACGGGAACGAAAGTCATGTGAAGCTCTACCATTACATTATTAACTTTGCCTACAGCATGTTTAATGGTATCATCAGTAACTAGTACGTCCATAGAGCATTTTTCTATATTTTTCAATTCTAGCAATTCATATAGATCTTTAGATAAAACTGAAACACTAGAACCTAGATCAAGTATAGCATGGTGTGTTTCTTTTTCAATAGTAATTAATACCTTGGGGATCCATACATCCCCAATCTTAGGTGGTAT
This sequence comes from Avena eriantha, assembly GCA_910589775.1. Classification (NCBI taxonomy): domain Eukaryota; kingdom Viridiplantae; phylum Streptophyta; class Magnoliopsida; order Poales; family Poaceae; genus Avena; species Avena eriantha. Next base: position 238,054,433 of record OU342746.1, read on the forward strand.
CATAGCATCTTGATTGTACCTAGCAATCTTTTCTTTAAGCACATGGTTAGCTATATAAGAACTAAAACCCGCTTGGTGAGAATTTATGGAAGGATCACTAGCAAATTTTTGTAGCACATTAATGAGTTCATGCAAGCTACACTTATATAGATCAAGTAATGGATCCTTAAACTCACTAAGAATATTTAATTCTTCTAAAATTTTCTCATTCATAGTCATGAGAGATTCATTTTCCACTCTCTTTCTTTCATTAATAACTTCCCAAGATCTATCTATTACATCTTGCACATAGTTTATAGTTTCCTCATGTTTTTGAGCAATGATAGTTTCTTTCAATGATTTTACTTCCCTAGTGCGCTGATATACCCTCTCAAACAAAGCATATTGTTTCTCCAATTTAGATATAAATTCTTTGTTCAACTCTTTTTGGTAGATATAAATGTTCTAATAGTGTTTTCCAAGTCATTAGAAACATTACCACTACTAGCATATTTGTTGGGAACAAAGGGTGGCCTATCGTAAGAGTTGTAGTTATTATTACCATAGCTACCAGTACCAAAGATCCTAACAAAGTTCACTTCCACACTTTCAACATTATTACCAACTAAGTCTTGCAAAGGAACATTCTCAACATTTTGTTTAGACATGAAAGAAAGAATGGCGTCCAATTTACTAGATAAAGTGTCTATCTCTTCTATGGAATTTACTTTCTTGGAAGGAATAGGTGCTCTTTCAGTATGCCATCGACTATAATTTTTAATATACTTTATAATATGGATTTTGCTTCTACAATAGTTTTACTCATAAAAGCACCTCCACCAGCAGAATCTAGTATGTTTCTAGACATATAGTTCAAACCATTATAGAATGAATTGAAGATGGTCCATTCATTGACTCCATTTGATGGACAAGTACTAAGCATTATCTTAATTCTCTCCCAAGACATAACTACATGCTCATTTCCATTTTGCCTAAATGATAAGGTGTTATTCCTATTTTGCAAAATTTTAACAGGCGGATAATATTTTTTATGAATGCTTCTTTTAAATCATCCCAAAAATTTATACTAGCGGTTGGTAGTGATAGTAACCATGCTTTAGATTTTCCTCTAAGTGATAATGGAAACAAGTTTAGTTTGAGGATATCATTTTCAACATTTTTAAATTTTTGCATGTCACATATTTCACAAAAATCATGAAGATTCATAGAGGCATCCTCATTTGCACTGCCTCCAAATTGTTCCCTAGTTATCAAGTTTAGCAAACTAGGACTAACTTCAAAGCTCTCCATTGTAATCTCAGGTGTGGTAATGGTCTTAGCAATAAATTGATCATTAGGTGTATTTGTGTAGTCACACAATTTAGTTCTTTCTCCCATTATGCAAGTAGTAAAATGATACTAATTTTTATGTGCTATATGTTTTTGAATGAAAACTGAAAATAAAATGATACTAAAACTAACACTACTGAACTAACAACTAACAAATGAAACACAAAACTAAAAATAAAAATACAAACTGAAATACAAAAGTAAAGACAAAATCTGAAAAATAAAAAGTAAATGCAAAACCGAATGTAAAAAGTAACTAGAAATGTAAAAACTGAAATGTAAAGATGAAACTAAAGACAATAACAAAACAAAATAAAACTATTTGGAAGATTTAAAAGAACAAGAAGATACTTACGTAGGTACAACCTCCCCAAGCTTAGGTGTTTACACAAGTTGGTGATGAAGTTGAACTTTCTTGTGAGTTATCCTTTTACTAGCTCCCCGACAACGGCGCCAGAAAACTTCCTTGATGCGAGCGCTAGAAAACTTCCTGACAGTTGTCGTAGGAGCTTCTCGCTGCACCTTAACGGTTGAGACTCTAAGTGGAGAGTGATGTAGTAAATGGAAGTCTTCCCCACGAGGGAAACTCGATGGTTTAAATATTGAACTCTCGGGGAGCTATGTGTAAGAGAATGATTGGGTTGTTCTTCATCAAACAACCTACAAAATAGTTGTAGATTGTTTTGTGCCCTCAACCTCACCAAGTGGTTGTCAAGCACAAGGTGTATGTAAGCAAAACTGAAATAAAATGCAATAAAATTAAAATGCAATGCAATAGTAAAGTAAATATGCAATGGTGGAAAATGCAATGGAATATGATGTTTTTAGGTTTTGGTTGGTGTTTGCAAGTATGAGAAATGTTTTTGTATTTTCAGATTTAATTAGTACTGGAAATAAAAAAAGTGATGTAGATGTGTTGGATAGTGTTTTCTTATGGTTGAAAATGGATCGGGGTTCATGGTTTCGCTTATGCACTCTCTCTTTGAGTTGTGGTGGACACGGGACACTCTAGTTGACATAATATTGGTGCAACATGTTAAAGTATGGATAGCAATTCAAATGGGCATCATGTCTTAACATAGATATGTTATTTCTAACAATTCACTTATACTCCACTAGAAAGGGGGTCTCCAAGCAATCTAGCATTAAGAACAATCTCAGAGTATAGCATTAAGTACTATGATATGAAGTTAAAATAAGAACATACTTGATCTAGTCTAAGCATGGTATTTTCTTTATCCCTAGTGAGGAAACTAAATAAGGAAAACACGCATGTGATTCGCAAATTTACTGTCCTGCCCGCATGATCACCCCCGTTGCTCCAACTAATACACATGTTTCCGCCACACATGCTCCCATATACAAGTTTGATCAAAACAAGTAAACAAGAATGGGGTACATGATATGCATCTATTCATATACTTCCAATACTGAACAATTGCAATCTCAAATATCAACTATATAAAGATCCACCATATAGGTAATACAAATATGACCGTAATCATGTTATCTAGCTCATACGGTTCTAATACAATTGAGACCATGAGAGAGAGATACAATAGCTACTGCCACAAATCCGTAGTTTAGGGGTGGACTACTCCCCTTTCATCATGGTGAAGGTGCTAGAGTCGTTGGAGGAGGTGGAGATCACACCGCAGCCTCTAATGAGTGCATATTCGCATCATGTTTTTATATTATTATTTTGCACTATAGTTGTACGATTTGGGTATTTTACAGCGTTCGTGCGCATGTTTTATGTCTATTTTCACCAGGATCAGGATAGATGATGGATACGATGGACACAATTCTTGGAGCATTTGTATTGGGGAGAAAAGGAGTCAAAAACAATGTAAAACGCTTATTTGAGAAATATCAGTAACACCAGAAGAAAACCCGAAGAAATCAAAGCATACAGACAGTTCAACGACCAATTATACGGGGCAATAAAAATTCTGACTGTATAGTTCCGGTCATATAGTTGGCGCCACCACCTCCTCCTCAAATAGTTTCACCCCGTGCAACTGGATCGGGGAGACGACATACAAAACACCCAAAATCACCGAAACCTCACCTCTAGAAGGCATTTGGAGGGGGAACTTACCCAAGGGATCCATCTTCGCCCTACGCAGATCTAGGAGGCAAAGGCATCGATCTTCATCTTCATCAACCGCTGCACCACCATAATCTCCATCCAACTCATCTTCATCCCATCTAGATCTTATTGTAATTTCCGTACTCGTTGTGGATTTATACAAGAACTATTCATTTACAATTACTTCCATTACCATTGCCATGATGTTGATTGCCTCCATGTATGAGTAGATATTTAGTTCTTGGGGAGATGGAGAAACCCTAGCATATGATTGAGATAAGATAGAGATTATTATGTTATACATCATTATGTGTATGTGTTAATTGTCTTCATCTTGATGTTGGGAGTTGTGCACCTCCTTATTATTTGCCTCTTATGGGGACTCGATGAAGGGGATTACTTGTTGGTAGACGAAGGGATGATAACACTTACTATGACTATAAAGTTATTGTCATTCTTTATGTACTAACTTGGGGAAACAAGAAGAACTCATAAAGCCATTGTCGTGGTGGTGTCACGGCAGATGCCATGGATAGGCTAAAGGTGGGGACTAAATGCACTAGGGGAATCCAGGGAGGGATAGTGTGGTGGTTCCACACACGGTATCTTTGTATTCAACTCAGTTCCAAGGTTTACAAGTGCTCCTTGAGCTATATTGGGGAGAGGAGGAAGAATAACTCTCTTACTCTCACCGCTAGCCAAACCCAACTCTCTAGGAGACAACCAGAAAAACCAACCCAGTCGTGATCAACCCTCTCTACAGAGGCCCTAGCCCTCCTTATATAGGGATAGCTAGGTCTCCAATTAGGGCATACGTGGAGGCATATTCCAGGGAATATGCCTCCTCCCAAAATAGTAAGCCGACCGGGTCACTTTTCCCCCGCATCATCCATGCAGAGGCTATGTGAGCCTCTGCGGCACCTGCGTCATCCGACATAGGCTTCATCACCTTTGTTGGCCATGCCTCGGTGGTCCTGCCTCTGTTCGCTTCGCTCACGCTCTGTGTACAGTGGTCATCTTTGACCAGCGAGATACCTTCCTTCTCTTACAAGCTTGACATGACCCGGATCCTTCATAGTTGATCCGGCCACACCTGTTCCTGCATACAAGTTAGATATATCTTATCGACATACGGCTTAAGTCGGTTGAGACCAAGTTAGGTGGACGTCCCCTGGTCCGGGTTACTCCGTGATCCGGCCTGCCTTGAGGTGACTCGGCCAGCACTTGCTTTGACCTTGCCGTACCTCGGCTAACTAGGCCTTTATACCCCGGCGTGACCCTACCCGGAGGTATCCCCCCAACAGCCATGTCCATGTGATACGTCATAAACGTATCTATAATTTTTGATGTTCCATGCTTGTTTTATATCAACTTTCTTATGCTTTTTTCACACTTTGAGGTATTTTTATACATTTTCTAGAACTAACCTATTAACAAGATGCCACAGTACCAGTTGCCTGTTTTCTGTAGTTTTTGGTTTCAGAAAAGCTAGTAAGGAAATATTCTCGGAATTGGACAGGACAAAAGCCAAAGTCAATATTTTACTAGAAGGAACACGGAGTCCGGAGGGCTGTCGAAGGAGGGGTAGGGGATGGCCACACCCTATTGTGGCATGGGTACCCCTGGCCGCGCCACCAGGTGGTGTGGGCCCCTCGGGCCTCCACCGACCTTGCGCCTTCGCCTATATATTCCTCCTGGGAAGAAAACCCTAAGAACCCGATCAGAATTCCACGAAAAGTTCTGTAGCACCGCCGCCACCGAAGAGGAGATTCGAGGGACAGACGTCTCTGTTCCGGCAGCCTGCCAGGATGGAGAATTGCCCCCGGAGCCATCTCCATCGATCTCCACCACCATCTCCATCGCCGTTCTTGACTCCCATCATGAGGAGGGAGTAGTTCTCTCTCGAGGCTAAGGGCTCTACCGGTAGCTATGTGTTCATCTCTCTCTATGCGTGATCTTATAGAGATCATGAGCTTTGTAATTTATAGATCTATTCTACTACTCAAGTGCTTTAATGAATCCCTGCTTATCCCCACGTGTGCGAAATTGACAGTGTGCATACCGTGTGGCACTTTAGCTAAGGTTACATAAATACTTGTCATGAGTATAATTTGAGTTGGATGTCTCTATGAGATTATGGTGTCTGTTGGAACCATCTAGCGCTCAAGGTGACAGTGAGGGGTTATCTAGATGGGGAATGTGAACTTTAAGGTGTGCTGTTATAGCCCTACATCGTCCAACCGGAGATTAGTTCAGAGTAGTATCATAAAGAGAATATATTTATATGAGAGTGTTCACTAGTCAAAGTATGATCCCTAGGCCTTGTTTCTAAGCATTGAAACACCATTTGCAACTAGATTCGTTACATGTTTGCTTGCTTCCATCTTTATTTCAGATTTCCTTTAGTCTCTTCCTACCCGTCAAGATCTTTTCTAGCACTGTAACCACTTATAATTATCCATACCACTTGTATTTCACTATCTCTTCGCCGAACTAGTGCACCTATACACCTGACAAGTGTATTGGGTGTCTTGGGGACAAAAGAGACTTCTTGTATCTTGATTGCAGGGTTGCTTGAGAGGGATACCTTTGACCACTTCCTCCCTGAGTTCGATAAACCTTGGGTAATCCACTTAAGGGAAACTTACTGTTGTTCTACAAACCTCTGCACTTGGAGGGCCAACAACTGTCTACAAGAATAGAAGTGCGTAGAAATCAAGCTATTTTTTGGCGCCGTTGCCGGGGAGGTAAGGTAAAAGGTACTCACATCCTCTGGCTACTAAGCACGAAGGAGAAAAATTACTTTGATGATACTATACCTCCAATATATGATGATTACAATGATGAATATGATATTTTCAATCCACCTACTATTGAGGAGAAAATTAATTATGATTACACTATGCCTCCTATATTTGATGACTATGGTGATGTCAACACCCAAATTTTTAACCCCAGATGCCTGTTATGCCATACCTCGCAATCCCAGGATTACCATTTTTGCGAGACATAACAGATTGATATCACAGTACATCATCCATTACAAACCATAATAAGGTCTTACACAAATAAAGGATCTCATGATCTAGTCTTAAATAATCAAGCAGTGGAAATAATAAACGTAGTAGTGGGCTCCATCTTCAGAGTCACAGGCAATGCTGACGATGGGAGATGATCCTAGTTATCGTAGACATCCTGATGTCCATCATCCTGGTAGTCCTCCTCATAGTCTGGCCACGGGAATAGCCAGGGACAAAGCCATGAGTACTCTTTAAGTACTCGCAAACTATCACTAACAAATAAGGTAGTTCTAGTAGGAATCTTAAGCTCTAGGTTTATTTGCAAAAAGGCAGATTTATCTAAACTGGGTTCAGAAGTAAAGAAAACTAATTTAATGTTCTAAAGCACTTAAATGGGAAACTAGTTTTCATATTCACAACCCTGTTGTGGTCAAGTCAAAGTCATCGTTCAATTCACAAATCATTTTGAAAACATCTGCCGACGGAACAGTATGGCCACTTCAACTGTCCATGACCGCAGACACGGCTATTCGAATAGTTTGACACTCTGCAGAGGTGGTACACTTTCACCACAAAATTCAATACATCCGTCAGGGATAACCCTGAATCAATCATACTTAGGATGCGGATAATCAATCATAACCTTTCAATTACACACCCTAGTATAGGCACCTCCCCTATGAGCTTGGCGTCCCAGCCATGGCCATCTGCCATCCTGGGCACTGCATAGGTGGACAATCATTAAGAGGTAGCCTCAGCTCAAACCTCTTCTCCAAGGGAACCCATACTAAGGCATATAAACTTCTGGCTAAGCCCTACCCAATTCAGGTATTGTGGTTTTATGGTAAAATTGGAATGGTATCGTATTCGAACCCAACAATCAGTTTTATAAAAGGGCTAAGGCTCATGCCTAAACATTTCCATCATCAAACCAATTTTTTTTCTCAACACATGGCAAAACATCTCAATATAATGAATCATCATTCCAAGGTTTTCATAATTCTTTTCACCAAGTATTCCCATCTAAAGTGATCAACTTTTATGCTTAGCACTAGCCACTAAAGTTGGGGGGATTCTCTATTGAGGGGTGCTAAACTCCAATCTCATGCCATGGAATGACATCTAAGTAGGGCTACTTAGGCCTAGTTTTATACTCTTTATGTTATCTATACTATTTCTTCAATACTCACTAAACACTGGCTAAAAGTAAAGAACTTAAGTAAAAGTAAGAGAATAAAGCTTGCAAGTAAAACTTGGGATTGGTATGCCTAATGCATCTTGCTTAGGTTATGAAACTTGCAAGTGTTAGCTTGCATGGTTCTAGCTTGCTAGTAGTGATGGATTGCATAGGTATAATACTTGCAAGTGTTAGCTTGCATTGTTAATGATGGCTTGCCTTGAGTAGTGTAGTGATTGAAGTTTTCTTCTTCTTCTTGTTGGTAGTTTTCCTCCTCCTCGTATCTAGGGTCAGTAATATCATCTATACGTACATACTAGGTACACAATCATCAAAAAATACTTAACTACTTCTATTTAGCAAACTAAGGCTCACACTTGATGATCTAGCATCATCACAATCATCACATGAAATAAAGACCTAGTCTTATTTATTTTATTTTAGAAAAGTAATTTCTACTCATTGAAAATACTTAAGATTTAATATTCTCCAATTAAAATATGGGATCATGTTGACACATGTCATCACCACATATATACATGGGAATGTGATTTAAAGTGTTGATCATATTTAATAAAATTTAGGATTATTATTTAATAGATTTAAAGTGACTAGAAATGCCTATATAGCATTATTTTGGTACGGATCCAAAGTCACTACATGCAAACCTAAATATTTTTACATATTGAGATAGATCTTATCAAATGTGATTTTTGAGAGTTGGAATCAACTCAAAATCATTTATAGTTGATTTTTTAAAAATGTTTCAAGTTGGAAAAGTGTCTGTCTTCTTATTTTTGGTATAGGTGATCCCTAACTCCAAATGATTTGAATCCACGGGCTTGGATAGATAATTTAATTACCTTTCTAACCAAATTGGAATCATGCAATTTGGTTTAGTGACTCTCTCTGAATTGATTTTTGAATCTACTGACAGAATGGGGTTTTAACTAAATTGGAAAATACTAATTTGAATTCACTGGGTTGCACGGGAAATTAAACGGGCTAGCCCAATCTACATAGCACAGTGTAGAGGGCTACTGACAGAGGGGGGGTCCACTAGTCAGCGACTTAAACTACGCGAAGTGGTTTCTGTGAATCTAGGCCGTGTGATTAAAAGACGATCCAATGGTGGAGGATCATCATCGACGACGAACTGCTCCGATGAGGAAAATAACCTAATGCGGCGGTGGGGGTCCGGCGAGGCTCACCTGGGCTCTAGCTAGGGTCGGCGATGGGGGCGAATGGGGTTATCGATAATGGCGGTTCGAGGCGTGGTCACGGCAGGTCCTGGGCAGCTTCAATCGACGACGCCCTTCTCCTCCTGTAGCGGCGGGCTCCGGCCAAATTCTGATTAAGAAGAGCTTGCCTTGTGATACATTCCAAATGTATCTATAATTTTTGATGTTACATGCTTGGTTTTATCCACTTTCTTGTGTTTTGTCCACACTTTGGAGTACTTTTCATATGATTTCCTGGACTAACCTATTAACAAGAGCCACAGTGCCAACTGCCTGTTTTCTGTTGTTTTTGGTTCCAGGAAAGTCAGAAAATGAATATTCTCGGAATTGGACGGGACAAAAACCAAAGTGCCTATTTTTCCGAAAGTCATCAGATGCCAGAATATGAGACGGAGAAGGGCTGGGGGCCGGCCACACCATCTGGCCACGCGGCCAGGCCTGGCCCATGCCAGGGGGTGGTCTGGCCGACCCCAGCACCCCCTCGGCCTCTCCTTCCGCCTATAAGATGCCCTCGGGACGAAAAATCTAAGTACCCGATCAAAAATCCATGAAAGAGTCTGTAGCCGGCGTCATCTCCATCCCTAGATCTAAAGCTCTTCCCGGCACCCTGCCGGAGAGGGGAATTCACCCCACGGACAGTTCTCTAATTCCTCAATCCTAGTATCACCCTCTCTGTTCATTTCACTCATGATATTTCTCCCCTTCACTTTTACAGCATCTACTTTATTTGCCTTTGCATACTCACGCAATGTCATGTTCAACGACTGCTGAGCCGCAGCTATCTTTTTCGTAGCCTCTAGTATTTTTTGCCTAGTCTCCTCTAGCTCGGCCTGTGCCTGAGCCGGATCTACTGCTGCTGCTACCGGGTTTGCCAAGCTATCCATCGCCTGCTGCAGCACATTCTCAGGCCTCTCTAGCGGAGGACCTCTACTTTTCCTTGGTGCCTTAGGTGTTACCTCCGGATCTGGTGCTGGATCCTTGCTTGTGCCAGCGCCAGGCGCGGTCATCATCACCTCAGCGTGGTCCGGGGAGCGAGTGATACGCGCCCCGCGAACCGTACTAAGGGGTGGCTCGCCTCCTTCGACGACGTGCCGCGGATGAACACACGACACATCAACAGCAACGTAAACCTTGTGCGTGCCGAGCTTGACGAAGAGGCCGTTGCGCGGGAGAGGACGCTTGCCGAAGCAGCCAACGTTGTCGCTGACGAACTCCAGCGCTCCAAAGCGCTGAACGAGCCCAGAGACGATGCGTTCGCCGGTGCCGATGAAGTTTCCGGTCCGGATCTTTACCCCTGCTAGCGCTGCTAGCCCCACGGTGGGCGCCAACTATCGTGGTGGTGTCATGGTAGATGCCATGGATAGGCTAAAGGTGGGGACTAAATGCACTAGGGGAATCCAGGGAGCGATAGTGTGGTGATTCCACACACGGTAGCTTTGTATTCAACTCACTTCCAAGGTTTAGAAGTGCTCCTTGAGCTGTATTGGGGAGAGGAGGAAGAAGAACTCTCTTACTCTCACCGCTAGCCAAACCCAACTCTCTAGGAGAAAACCAGAAAAACCAACCCAGTCGTGATCAACCCTCTCTACAGAGGCCCTAGCCCTCCTTATATAGCGATAGCTAGGTCTCCAATTAGGGCATACGTGGAGGCATATTCCAGGGAATATGCCTCCTCCCAAAATAGTAAGCCGACCGGGTCACTTTTCCCCCGCATCATCCATGAAGAGGCTACGTGAGCCTCTGCGGCACCTCCGTCATCCGACATAGGCTTCGTCACCTTTGTCGGCCATGCCTCTGTGGTCCTGCCTCTGTTCGCTTCGCTCACGCTCTGCGTACAATGGTCATCTTTGACCAGCGAGATACCTTCCTTCTCTTACAAGCTTGACATGACCCGGATCCTTCATAGTTGATCCGGCCACACCTGTTCCTGCATACAAGTTAGATATATCTTACCGACATACTGCTTAATTCGGTTGAGACCAAGTTAGGTGGATGTTCCCTGGTCCAGGTTACTCCGTGATCCGGCCTGCCTTGAGGTGACTCGGCCAACACTTGCTTTGACCTTGGCGTACCTCGGCTTGCTAGGACTTTATACCCCGGCGTGACCCTACCCGGAGGTATCCCCCCAACATTAGTCCCCGAAGCTGGTGCAGTCTTAGCTGCCTTAGCCGCTAAGGCCACAGCAGGTTGAATCTGACTGAGCTCCTTGCTCCTTCTCCGAGTTACCTCATAATCCGGATTCCATAGGTTTATTTTCCCTTGGCACATTCCAAGTTTTTACTTGCTGGCCGGGTTACCTCATGATCTCGATTCCAGAGGTTTATTTTCCCTTGGCACATTCCAAGTTTTTACTTTCTGGCCGGGTTACCTCATGATCCGGACCATTCTTCTTTCTCTCGTACACTTCCCCACGTGAAGGATAATAATTACTTTGCCTCATTTTAAGGGCCTGCTACAGTAACCGCCACAGTTATTGTCAGAAGTTACTGTGGCGCACGTCACGTCATGCCTGCCTCCTCGTTAACTGCATCACAGCGTCGCGTCATGGGATCCGCTGCGCCCTGTGGCCCTTCCTGTGGCTCGTCCCTGATTGGTTAATCCGGTGCATACACGGCCACATGGTGTGGCCCACCCGCAAAATGCGATCCCACTACCCCCTTAAGGGAGTGGTTAAATAGGGGAGGGGCGTGCCCCCTAGGTTCTTTCCCCACTTCCGCGCCCCTCTGCCTCTGCTTCTTCCTCATCTCCCCCAGCGACAGCGCCGCCGCCACCGCATCTGAGTAGCAGCGCCGCCGCCGCACCGCTTCCACGCGCACCACCATCGCCGCTGCCTCCGCGCATCTCCTCCACCACGGGTCCCCGCCAGTCCAGGCCACTGCCACCCACCGCCGCTAGCGCAAGTGAGGGGAGTGACCTTGAGATGACTGAGGAGGAACTCACAGTCGCCGAGCAGGAGATGGAAGAAGACGCTATGAGCGCCGACCGTGGCGCGTGGGCCGGATCCTGGGTCTGCCAGGATGACCTGGATTGGCTCTACCGCACCAGGCGCAACCCAGAGGGTGTCACCGCGCGCCTTGCTTCCGCCGAGCTTGCCCCCTCACCCAATCTGGGTGAGTATGTGGTGTTCCTATCTCATTTTCAACGCGGATTTGGTCTGCTAGTTAGCGACTTTTTCCACGACTGGCTCAGCACGTACGAGCTCCAGCCGCACCACCTTCCGGCTAATGCCATCACACCTCTCTCCACCTTTGCCTCCACCATCGAAGGTTACACCGGATTATGGCCCACGAAGGAGCTCTGGATCTGTTTCTTTGGCCTTCGTCAGAACGTAATTCCAAACATAGATCTTGAGCCGCAGGACAAGCAGCTCACGTAGTTTGGCGCTACGTCAATCTCACCCCGGAGGCAGTCCATCTTCCCCTGAGTTACGGGGCTTGACTCCTGCAAGGGATGGGCCCGGACCTTCTTTTACGTCCAGAACAGCACATCCGAGGATTTGATCCGGCTGCTTCCCTACACTCCGGGTCCTCCTAACCCGGATTTATGGGACAAGGTTCCCAAGAAGCCCACTGTCTTGGTGAACCAAGTCAACAAGAGGTTTCAGGAGTTGATGGATTTGGGATTGCACAATGAAGACGCAATGATTACGTTTGTTTGCAAACGGATCTCCCCCTTCAGAAACGCACTCATAAGCTCTGTCATATGAGCTGGGGCCGCGACCCCAACCGGACCTCCTCGTTCGAATTAAGCAACACCGAGATCTACCGCTGGGTCAAGGCCCTCTTAACCACCCACAAGGACTTCTCCTCTGAGTGGACATGGGGGCTTGAACACTTCTGCCGAGATAGGCTTCCTCCTGCGGTAAGTCTCGTGCCCCAAACTCTTTCCGAATTAAATCGTACATCGGTCTTTATTGTACGTTTAATCTTGTTGCCTTTTCTTTCCCTTAGATGTTTCTTCAGCAAACCATAGAGGATGTCACCGAGCCTTCTCTTAAGTGGGCGCCCGATCACGAGACCTCGGACGAGGAGGAACTGGATCAGGAGATGTTCCTGCCTATGGTAGACGCGACCAAGCGACCCACCGGTAAACTCTCCTCCATTAGAGATTGGCCCGATGATGAAGATGATTCGGACGTTGAGGTGATGGAGGCATTTGACGCTGTCCCCCTTTCTTATTCTTTTCCGGCATCAGCTAACCCCGGTGGGTAGATCCATGAAGATCCTCCCCTTGCCGTGGGTGAGCCTGTCCCGGTCGCGCCGAAGAAGAAGAGGGGAGCTGCATCAGCGTCTTCCTCCGGACCTTCTCAGCCAGCTAAAAGGCGAAAGAAGTCCGGGGATAAAATTGCCACCAAGCCTCCAACCAAGGCCACAGCCCGGAGGGCCCGAAAGCCCAAAGAGCCTCTGACCTCGGATGAGTAAGCCACTTCACCCTTTGCCATTCACTTGTTATTCTTTTGTTATAGTTTCTCATCATACATTATTTGATTCAGCAGGGCTGCGGTGGAGGTCCCATAGAGTGGATCCGGCATTGCCTCGCCGCTCCGACATAGCCCATCTCCCCCTCGTGGTGACGATTCATGACCGTTGAGCCCCATTCTGGAGGGTTCAGCGGCTGCTCCGGGTTCCAGCCCACCTCGTCGAGAGGAGGGCAACCTCGGAGCGGGGGAGACTAGCTCTGCCGAGGCGGCAACAACCACCACTTCGGCTCCGCCACAACCAGCTACCACCGAGGTTCGCTCAGTACCTCCGCCGAAGCAGAAATCAGCACCAGTAACAGCACCAACCCCAGCACCAGCAGCAAAAGCAACAACAGCAGCACCGAACCCCTCCACCTCGTCCGTGTCTTCCAAGCCTCGGCGAGAAAGCACCAAGGCAGCTCCCAAGGGCAAATCTACTGCAGCAACCTCCACTTCTCAGCAGCAACCCAAGGGCAAGAAGGCTCGTGATGCCGCCAGGGCGACGTTCATTGAGGCTAGACAGCGCACACTTGCGTCCATGCTCCCAAAAAAGACTCCATCGCCGAAGGATGCCCCTGCCGAGCCAGCTGATACGCAACTTGCTTTGCACACCAGTCCGGCCCTTGCCCAGGTTGAGAGGAGGGAGGCTCATGCCAAAGGTTTAGTGGCACCCCACATGCTTAGCGGTGAACGATACCCTCCGACCTTGATCGAGTTTTTAAATAACTGGAACAAGGCGGAGTTCGTCTACAACGACGATCTCCCGGAGAAGTTCGGTCCCGCCGAATTCGGTGCGCAGATGAATACTGCCGCCAAGGCAATTAACCTTGCGGGTTGGATGATGGAAGTATGTTACTTTACCTTTTCCTTAGCATACAGAAGATTACAAGTGATATAACCATTAGTCCCCGAGCCTCCGGGGGAGTAACTTGTTACTCGGCCGGATGCTCCTTAGAAAATTAATGTAGCTCCTTAATAACTTCGAATATGCATACACCTAGAGCCGGGTTAAGTTCCACTTGGCCCGGATTTTGTACACTTCGAATATGCACACACCTAGAGCCGGGTTAAGTTCCACTTGGCCCGGATTTTGTACACTTTGAATATGCACACACCTAGAGCCGGGTTAAGTTCCACTTGGCCTGGATTTTGTACACTTCGAATATGCACACACCTAGAGCTAGGTTAAGCTCCACTTGGCCCGGATTTTGTATACTTCGAATATGCACACACCTAGAGCCGGGTTAAATTCCACTTGGCCTGGATTTTGTACACTTCGAATATGCATACACCTAGAGCCGGGTTAAGTTCCACTTGGCCTGGATTTTGTACACTTCGAATATGCACAAGACTAAGCTGTCCATTTTTTCTCTTTCAGGTGACCATCAATCGTTGGAGCGCTGAATTTCAGCGTCTCCTTGATACTCACAAGATGCTGCGCGCAAAGCATAGTGCGTTGCTCGCTTAACATGATAAAGGGGGTAAGTTTCTTCCTTGGCATTTTTCTGTTTTTCTTCATCGTTTTCCGCCGAACTAATCCATCATTCGGATTTCACAGCTGGGGTGGAGGCTGAGAATACCATCATGAGGAAAAACTTGGATCAGATCAAGGGTAAGTTATTTTTGCTCAAACTTGCTATGCTTTCTATTTCCTTTTCTCCTTGGCTCGGCAAACATTCATATCTCGGTTTTACCAGGTCAACAAACTATTTCAGCGTCTCTTGAAGATAGTGTGCCCGTGCCTGATATGATGCTACATTTTCTCGAACAAGCAGGGCAGCATCAGGCTGAACTCAAAAAGAAAGATGATGAGCTTGCCCTCCTCCGAACCAAAGATGATGAGATTGCCAAGCTTAAGGCAGATATGAAGAAGCTAAAAGCGCAGCACCAAACCAAACTTCGAAAAGCTGGCCAGGACTATACTGAAGAGCGGGAGCGCCTCAACCTCCAGATTGCCAAGGACCAAGAATTACTTAAGGAGGTCGACGTCAAGCTTGAGTCAGCGAATGCTGAACTTGTGCAACTTCGGGAGAGGCGCGACAACTGCACCAACGAGCTGACCCGGGTTCACAGCCACATTTCTGGTAAGTTCTTTTCCTTCGACCGACATTGCTCTTTCCGGGTCTACTTCCTTTACTTACTCTACCTGTGTCATTTTTCAGGAAAATTCCCAGAGAGTGATGTCATTGCATCTAATGCTATTACCAAGTTCCGCATGCAGAGGGGTACTCCGTCTGGTTCTGGCTCCATTCCTCTTGATCTCGAAGACTTGATAGTCAGCTTATCCGCCCGAGTCGAGACTGTGAAGAACTACAGCAAGGATATCATGGACGTAGTAATCTGGATCTTCAACGCCTTTTGGCCTGAAGAAGATACTCCGAAGAATATGTCTGTTCTTTTTGCCAGGCTTATGGAATGCGAGACTCAGCTCGATCTCTGCATAGAATCTGTTGGACGCGCCGGGGCTGAGATCGTTCTCCACTACGTGCTTACGTGGTACGAGAAAATTGACCTCAAACTCCTTGAGCGCATGCGCACGGGATCAAGGTGGTATACTGACCCGGACTGGGTAGCTCGGCGCAAAGCTTGCGCTCATAGCTTCATCCAATATGCCCCCATTCACCAATGGAACGATGGACCCAGCTTCCTAGATGCCGCCGATGATGAGAATGTTGAGCATGCTGAAGATGACTCAGGTGAGGATGATGAGAGCGAAGCCTCGGATGTCGAAGAAGACGAAGGTGAAGCTGAAGCCGAGGCTGGAGCTACCCTGCTAGCTCCAAATTACCTCCTCATGCTGCTCCGTGAGCGAAAAAACTTTGAAATTTATCAGATCCCCGGTATGCCGGGTGCAATTGTATCTAAGAACATTGGTTATATTTTGCTACTAAGTTTTTATGCCGTATTAACTTGGGCGTAGTCCCCGAGTTTCATTTTCTTGTTTCACCAATTTCTTGGCTCGGCTCGTGTCCACCTTGGTTCGGTTTTATGACTTACGAGTCCGAGTTTCAAAAATTGACTTAACAATACTTGGAAACTTTAGGATTTAGCTCAAAATAATTCAGCGTAATAAATTTAAAGTAAGCACAAGGTTAGTCCGAAAAACAAACATCGGCTCGATTAAGTCACTTTCCTTAGTCGTTTTTCATGTGCTACGCAATTCCAAACTTGTTCTCTTGCTTGCCATGAAGCCAAATCTTGTTGGACATCAGCAAGTCAAAGAGTTAGGTCTTTGGTGCTCACACACTACTAATCCGGCTTAAGTAGAAGCAACTTACGCCAGCCCACGTATAAATAGTAAATATAGAGGACAACTAAAATTACTAAGGCAGTCCCCGAGTTACTGCTCGAGGTGCCAAGATTTCATTGATAAGCTCATTGCCGGCATACATACCGACATATGAGAGACTCGGATACATACACTTCTCTGCTAAGTGTAGAAAGGACGAAGTAGAGCTACATTCCATGGACGTTTGGATTCCTCGCCGAACCTGTCTGCCTTGTTCTTCTCCTATGGTTTTGCATCGATAAGATAATACGAATTATTGTGCAATGCTTTGCTCACAATGAATGGCCCTTCCCATGGGGGTGATAATTTATGCATGCCAGCAGTACGTTGTACCAACCGGAGTACCAGATCACCTTCCCGGAAAATTCGGGGGCTTACTTTCCGGCTATGATAGCGTCGGAGATTTTGCTGATATATGGCGGATCTGGACAATGCCAATTATCTAGCTTCTTCCAGCAGATCAACATCATTTTGCCAGGATTCTTGCACTTCGGCTTCTATGTATTGGGTGACCCTAGGCGAGTCATGCTCTATGTCGGCTGGTAATACAGCTTCTGCCCCATATACTAGAAAAAATGGCGTATAGCCCGTTGATCGATTCGGAGTTGTTCTTAAACTCCATAGTACCGCTGGTAGTTCTTCTATCTAGTACCCCGCTGATCTTTGCAGCGGCTCAATGAGCCGGGGTTTTATCCCGGATAGCACTAATCCGTTGGATCTCTCCACTTGTCCGTTCGATGCGGGGTGTGCTACCGAGGTGACGTCCAGCCGGATCGTCTTATCCCGGCAGAAACGTGCAAATGCTCCTTCAGCAAAATTTGTGCCATTATCTGTTATTATACTGTGAGGATAATCGTATCTCAAGATGATGTCTTTGAGAAAAGTTACGGCAGTAGCTCCATCACATTTTCTTATTGGCTTCACCTCAATCCATTTCGTAAATTTGTCAACCATGACCAGGATGTGGGTCATGTTCCCTCTTGCTGGTTTAAACGGGCCAACCATATCCAAGCACCAAACGGCAAATGGCCATGTAATTGGTACGGTCTTGAGCTCCGACATTGGCATATGTGTTTTTGTCGCATATCTCTGACAGCCATTGCATTTTCTCACCAGATCTTCTGCTTGTTCCAAGGCACTTGGCCAGTAAAACCCATGGCGGAAAGCTTTTGCTACCAAGGCTCTGGACGAGGCATGATGCCCACATTCCCCTTGATGTATATCTCGGAGGATGTCTAGTCCCTCCTCCGGGTCAACACATCGCTAGAGGACATTCGTCACACTCCTTTTGTATAACTCGGAATTGATGATCGTGTATGCTTTTGCTCTCCTCTGAGTTTGCATGGAAAGCACCTCCTCAGCGGGTAAAGTTCCATCCTTCGGGAATTGGAATATGGGCAATGCCCAAGCTGGTACAGCTCGCACAGGGAACACATCCTCATCAATTTCCATCCGATCCACTGACATAACTTTTACCGGATCACGCTGCACAGTCCCCGGGTCCTGCGAAGCAGTCTCCGGGTTTGCCGAGGCAGTCCCCGGGTTTCGCGAACCATTCCCCACATCAATGTCCATGGGCACAGCCTCTGATTCCGGGTTTGCCGGGATAAAAATTGAGTCGGATTCCGGGGATGGCCTGATAGATGGTTTTCTGAGGTGCTCTAATGCTACACCCGGTGGAATTGCTTGTCGGGTTGATCCGAGCTTCGACAGTACGTCGGCAGCCTCATTTTCCACCCAGGGTATATGGTGAAATTCGCATCCCTCAAAGTAACCAGATATCTTCTGCACATGAAATCTGTACAGTGCCATATTTGCATCCAAAGAATCCCATTGTCCGGAGACTTGCTGGACTACGAGATCCGAGTCACCGAAGCATTGGATCCGACGTATTCCAATCTCCTTTGCCACTTTGAGCCCATGTACAAGTGACTCATATTCTGCAACATTGTTTGATGCAGTGAAGTGGATTTGCAGCACATATTTCAGCTGGTCCTTCTTTGGCGAGGTAAGCACAATTCCGGCACCTAACCCGGTTTTTGTTTTTGACCCGTCAAAGTGCATCTTCCAGTAGTTCGGATCTGGCAAAGGTGGTTCATATTGCACCTCGGCCCAATCCACAAAAAAGTCCGCCATTGGTTGAGATTTGATCGCTTCTCTTCTATCATATTGTGGCGCATAAGGAGCCAGCTCAATTGCCCATTTTGCAATCCTGCCACTTGCATACTTGTTGCTCATTATCTCGGATATGGGAGCTTCACATATTACCTTGATGGGGTGCTCTTCGAAATAGTGCTTCAGCTTCTTAGCTGCCATATACACTCCATATGCCATCTTCTGATAGTGAGGATAGTTCTGCTTCGAGGCCGATAATACCTCGCTCAGATAATACACTGGCCTTTGCACCGATTTACCCTCTTCATCGCGCTCTACCACTATTACTACTGCACTTCCAACTCGGTTGGTTGCGGCTATATAGAGCAACATTGGCTCCTTTGATAGTGGAGAGGCTAACACTAGTGTAGTGGCTAACATCTTCTTTAGTTGGATAAAGGCTTCATTGGCCTACGGCGTCCAAATGAACTTGTCTGACTTTTTCATGAGTTGATAGAGAGGCAATGCCTTTTCTCCCAACCGACATACAAACCGACTTAAGGATGCCAGGAAACCAGTGAACTTCTGGACATCGTTAAGACACTTCGACAGTTCCATGCGCTCTATGGCCCGGATTTTAGTTGGATTGACCTCGATACCTCGGCTGGACACAAGAAATCCGAGTAACATTCCAGTCGGGACACCGAAGGTACATTTCTCTGGGTTAAGCTTCATTCGGAACCTCCTTAGGTTCGCAAATGTCTGCCTGATACGTCAAGGAGCGTTTTGCTTTCCTTGGTCTTTATCACAACATCATCCACATATACCTACACATTTTGACCAATTTGGTCATGCAAACTTTTTGCATACATCTTTGGTACATTGCCCCTGCATTACGTAAACCAAAAGGCATGGTGCGTTAGCAATAAGCCCCATATGAGGTGATAAACGTAGTCTTTATTTGATCACTTGGGTTCAGAGGTATCTGGTGGAAACCAGAATATGCATCAATGAACGACAACAACTCACACCCACAGTGGAATCTATGACTTGGTCTATCCTTGGCAGTGGGAATGGATCTTTTGGACACGCCTTATTCAGGTTCGTGTAATCGATACACATACGCCAAACCACTACTACATTCAGATCGTCTTTTTTCTTCCCCACCACCACCGGATTAGACAGCCAATCCGGGTAAAGCACTTCCATGATAAATCATGCAGCCAACATCCGAGCTATCTCATCTCCTATGACCTTTCTCCTGTCTTGGGCAAAGCGGCGGAGAGGTTGCTTCACCGGCTTTGCTCCGGGTTTTACATTCAAAGAGTGCTCGGCCAACTCCCTCAGAACACCTTGCAAGTCCTGTGTGGACCAAGTAAAAATATCCCGATTCTCATGAAGGAAGTTGACGAGCTCGCTTTCCTATTTGTCGTTTAACCCGACACCAATTGTTACGGTGCGTTCAGGGAAAATATCATCAACAGGCACCTTCTTAGTATCTTTTGACGGTTGGAATGAGACACTACCATGCGGGTTACTCAGCGCCGGCATATACTGCTGCGCGGACTGAGCCAATGCCGCCACTTCTTGGATCTTTCTCTTCTCTTGCGCAATTACGAGTGACTCTGCTAGGTTAGATCCGGTAGATGCACATTCTATGGAACGTCGGAAATCCCCAGCTATGGTGATCACACCATTTGGCCCGGGCAGCTTCATCTTCAAGTAACTGATTTGACAACTTCCCATGAATCTGTTCAGAGCTGGCCTGCATCCCTTCTCTCATGGTTATCATACCTCGGCAGAGGGGGAGGCAACATTAGTTGTTCCGTGTTCGCTCCGGAGAGCAATTGCTGCCGGGGTAACTCCTGCCGAGGTTGATCATCCGAGGTGCTTGAGCATTCCGCGAAACACCTTGTTCTATCTTACGCATCCACTCACACTGCCTTGTTGTATGACCCGCTGGGTTACTCGGATTTGGAGTGTGAAATTTACACGGCTGATCCAGCATTGACTCGTAAGTATACCTCAGACGGTCCTTCTTTTCCTGCCACTGTTTCTTTTGCTCTGGCGTCCAAGTTTTCTTGCCATCATTTCTTGGAGTCCATTGCTGTCCCCCAGTTTTCTAACGTTGGCCGCCTCCTGCTCCGGGCTGATCTTGATTCACAGCCGCAACTTGTTGCGAACTGTACCGGCAATCCGGTCTTTCATCTCTTCTTTTGCCCCGGTAGTCATTCCTCCGAGATGACCCGGCTCCATCTCTCTGGTAATACTCCTCATTTGACTCGTTTGAAACGAGCCTGGGTTGAGTCGGATCACCCAAAGAATACGAATCAGCAATCCGGATTGTTTCTGCCAACGTAGTTGGCATATCCCTTTGCAATCTTTGCCACAACATGCTTGCATATCTGCATCCTTGCGCAACCCATGCTATGGCATGTGACTCAATCACACCCTCACATGAGTCTCGCACGGTACACCACCGGGTTAAGAACTCCCGGTCCTTCTCATTCGGTCTCTTCTTGCACATTGCTAGGGTATGTGGCCTATTCGGCCTCTCATACGTACTTGAGAAATTGCTAACAAACATCTCCTCAAAATCGATCCAACAGTTAATACTTCCGGGTGGAAAATTATTTAGCCATACCCTCGCTGGCCCCTCCAGCATCTGGGGTACGTATCTCACAGCCCATCTCAAGTTACTCGTGGCAATTTTTACAGCAGTTGCATAGTTAATCAACCAATCCTCCGGCTTAGTGCTGCCGTCATATGTCTTCGTGCCTCTAGGCAACTGGAAGTTAGGTACCGGAGGTTCCTTCATGATCCGGGGCCCAAAACATGCTAGACCCGGAGGACCTTGACACTCAATTTGCTCCGACCTATATAGCCGGTCCAGTTTTAGCCTGGCGTCATCAGGCATCAAATTCCTGCTTCCCAATCTTGACCCTATCACGTGATAGTCCAGCCTTGGGTATCCTGCGTTCACCATTTCCGAATTACCATCATTATATCGGTCTTGCTCTCGTGGAGCACCTCTCTGTTGCTTACCTCGGGCGGCACTGTGCTCTTGTCGTGGTATATTCCGCTGCTGCGGTTGACCTGCACCTACCGAATTACGCTGTCCGACATTGCCGTTTACAGCATTCCCTTGACCGGCATTGCCTTGGTCATGGTTACCTCGGCCAGCTTCACCTCGGCTCACACTCCTTTGATCCTCGTTTCTCTGCACTTCTTTTCCTTTCATGCCCTTGCCGAGTCATATGGGACTATTTGCTTATTCTTCCTAGCCGAGGTTACGACCTCTTCTCTCCTAGGACCACCATGAGGAGACGATGCGGCTCCAGCGGATTTCTCTGGGTTACCCACCGCCGAATGAACGATCTTGGAGGCCCCAACTCTCTCCGTGTTTACCCTGAGTAGCTCCTCGTTTTGCCTGTTCGCGATCCGAACCAACTCATTGACTCTATCTTGTTGTCTTTGGCGGGCTTGACCCGTTAGACCTTCTAACTCGGATGAAGCTGCATCTGCTGCTCTGGGGTTTTTTGCCGGGGTACTATACTTCGGCAGCCCCACTGATAGACAGTTCTCTGATTCCTCAATCCTAGTATAACCCTCTCTGTTCATTTCACTCATGAGATTTCTCCCCTTCACTTTTACAGCATCTACTTTATTTGCCTTTGCGTACTCACGCAACGTCATGTTCAACGACTGCTGAGCTGCAGCTATCTTTTTCGCACCCTCTAGTATTTTTGCCTAGTCTCCTCTAGCTCGGCCTGTGCCTGAGCCGGATCTACTGCTGCTGCTACCGAGTTTGCCAAGCTATTCATCGCCTGCTGCAGCACATTCTCAGGCCTCTCTAGCGGAGGACCTCTACTTTTCCTTGGTGCCTTAGGTGTTACATCCGGATCTGGTGCTGGATCCTTGCTTGTGCCAGCGCCAGGCACGGTCATCATCACCTCAGCGTTGTCCGGGGAGCGAGTGATACGCGGCCCGCGAACCGTACTAAGGGGTGGCTCGCCTCCTTCGACGACGTGCCACGGATGAACACACGACACATCGACAGCAACGTAAACCTTGTGCGTGCCGAGCTTCACGAAGAGGCCATTGCGCGGGAGAGGACGCTTGCCGAAGCAGCCAACGTTGTCGCTGACGAACTCCAGCGCTCCAAAGCGCTGAACGAGCCTGGAGACGATGCGTTCGCCGGTGCCGATGAAGTTTCCGGTCCGGATCTTTACCCCTGCTAGCGCTGCTAGCCCCACGGTGGGCGCCAACTGTCGTGGTGGTGTCATGGTAGATGCCATGGATAGGCTAAAGGTGGGGACTAAATGCACTAGGGGAATCCAGGGAGGGATAGTGTGGTGATTCCACACACGGTAGCTTTGTATTCAACTCACTTCCAAGGTTTACAAGTGCTCCTTGAGCTGTATTGGGGAGAGGAGGAAGAAGAACTCTGTTACTCTCACCGCTAGCCAAACCCAACTCTCTAGGAGACAACCAGAAAAACCAACCCAGTCGTGATCAACCCTCTCTACAGAGGCCCTAGCCCTCCTTATATAGGGATAGCTAGGTCTCCAATTAGGGCACACGTGGAGGCATATTCCAGGGAATATGCCTCCTCCCAAAATAGTAAGCCGACCGGGTCACTTTTCCCCCGCATCATCCATGCAGAGGCTACGTGAGCCTCTGCGGCACCTGCGTCATCCGACATAGGCTCCGTCACCTTTGTCGGCCATGCCTTGGTGGTCCTGCCTCTGTTCGCTTCGCTCACGCTCTGCGTACAGTGGTCATCTTTGACCAGCGAGATACCTTCCTTCTCTTACAAGCTTGACATGACCCGGATCCTTCATAGTTGATCCGGCCACACATGTTCCTGCATACAAGTTAGATATATCTTATCGACATACGGCTTAAGTCGGTTGAGACCAAGTTAGGTGGACGTCCCCTGGTTTGGGTTACTCCGTGATCCGGCCTGCCTTGAGGTGACTCGGCCAGCACTTGCTTTGACCTTGCCGTACCTCGGCTAACTAGGCCTTTATACCCCGGCGTGACCCTACCCGGAGGTATCCCCCCAACAGCCATGTCCATGTGATACGTCATAAACGTATCTATAATTTTTGATGTTCCATGCTTGTTTTATATCAACTTTCTTATGCTTTGTTCACACTTTGAGGTATTTTTATACATTTTATGGAACTAACCTATTAACAAGATGCCACAGTACCAGTTGCCTGTTTTTTGTAGTTTTTGGTTTCAGAAAAGCTAGTAAGGAAATATTCTCGGAATTGGACGGGACAAAAGCAAAATCAATATTTTACTAGAAGGAACACGGAGTCCGGAGGGCAGTCGAAGGAGGGATAGGGGATGGCCACACCCTATTGTGGCACGGGTACCCCTAGCCGCGCCACCAGGTGGTGTGGGCCCTTCGGGCCTCCATCGTCCTTGCCCCTTCGCCTATATATTCCTCCTGGGAAGAAAACCCTAAGATCCCGATCAGAATTCCACGAAAAGTTTTGTAGCACCGCCGCCACCGAAGAGGAGATTCGGGGGACAAAAGTCTCTGTTCCGGCACCCTACCGGGATGGAGAATTCCCCCCGGAGCCATCTCCATTGATCTCCACCACCATCTCCATCACCGTTGTTGACTCCCATCATGAGGAGGGAGTAGTTCTCTCTTGAGGCTAAGGGCTCTACCGGTAGCTATGTGTTCATCTCTCTCTATGCGTGATCTTATTGAGATCATGAGCTTTGTAATCTATAGATCTATTCTGCTACTCAAGTGCTTTAATGAATCCCTGCTTATCCCCACGTGTGCTTTAAGGAGTGATGTTATAGCCCTACATCGTCCAACCGGAGAGTAGTTCAGAGTAGTATCATAAAGAGAATATATTTATATGAGAGTGTTCACTAGTCAAAGTATGATCCCTAGGCCTTGTTTCTAAGCATTGAAACACCATTTGCAACTAGATCCATTACATGTTTGCTTGCTTCCATCTTTATTTCAGATTGCCTTTAGTCTCTCCTTACCCGTCAAGATCTTTTCTAGCACTGTAACCACTTATAATTATCCATACCACTTGTATTTCACTATCTCTTCGCCGAACTAGTGCACCTATACACCTGACAAGTGTATTGGGTGTGTTGGGGACAAAAGAGACTTCTTGTATCTTGATTGCAGGGTTGCTTGAGAGGGATACCTTTGACCACTTCCTCCCCGAGTTCGATAAACCTTGGGTAATCCACTTAAGGGAAACTTACTGTTGTTCTACAAACCTCTGCACTTGGAGGGCCAACAACTGTCTACAAGAATAGAAGTGCGTAGACATCAAACTATTTTTTGGCGCAGTTGCCGGGGAGGTAAGGTAAAAGGTACTCACATCCTCTGGCTACTAAGCACGGAGGAGAAAAATTACTTTGATGATACTATACCTCCAATATATGATGATTACAATGATGAATATGATATTTTCAATCCACCTACTATTGAGGAGAAAATTAATTATGATTACAATATGCCTCCTATATTTGATGACTATGGTGATGTCAACTCCCGAATTTTTAATCCCAGATGCCTGTTATGCCATACCTCGCAATCCCAGGATTACCATTTTTGCGAGACATAACAGATTGATATCACAGTACATCATCCATTACAAACCATAATAAGGTCTTACACAAATAAAGGATCTCATGATCCAGTCTTAAACAATCAAGCAGCAGAAATAATAAACGTAGTAGTGGGCTCCATCTTCAGAGTCACAGGCAATGCTGACGATGGGAGATGATCCTAGTCATCGTAGACATCCTGATGTCCATCATCCTGGTAGTCCTCCTCATAGTCTGGCCACGGGAATAGCCAGGGACAAAGCCATGAGTACTCTTTAAGTACTCGCAAACTATCACTAACAAATAAGGTAGTTCTAGTAGGAATCTTAAGCTCTAGGTTTATTTGCAAAAATCCAGACTTAGCTAAACTAGGTTTAGAAGTAAAGAAAACTAATTTAATGTTCTAAAGCACTTAAATGGGAAACTAGTTTTCATATTCACAACCCTGTTGTGGTCAAGTCAAAGTCATAGTTCAATTCACAAATCATTTTGAAAACATCTGACGACGGAACAGTATGGCCACTTCAACTGTCCATGACCGCGGACACGGCTATTCGAATAGTTTGACACTCTGTAGAGGTGGTACACTTTCACCACAAAATTCGATACATCCGTCAGGGATAACCCTGAATCAATCATACTTAGGATGCGGATAATCAATCATAACCTTTCAATTACACAACCTAGTATAGGCACCTCCCCTATGAGCTTGGTGTCCTAGCCATGGCCATCTGCCATCCTGGGCACTGCATAGGTGGACAATCATCAAGAGGTAGCCTCAGCTCAAACCTCTTCCGCAAGGGAACCCATACTAAGGCATATAAACTTCTGGCTAAGCCCTACCCAATTCAGGTATTGTGGTTTTATGGTAAAATTGGAATGGTATCGCATTCGAACCCAACAATCAGTTTTATAAAAGGGCTAAGGCTCATGCCTCAACATTTCCATCATCAAACCAATTTTGTTTCTCAACACATGGCAAAACATCTCAATATAATGAATCATCATTCCAAGGTTTTCATAATTCTTTTCACCAAGTATTCCCATCTAAAGTGATCAACTTTTATGCTTAGCACTAGCCACTAAAGTTGGGGGGATTCTCTATTGAGGGGTGCTAAACTCCAATCTCATGCCATGGAATGACATCTAAGTAGGGCTACTTAGGCCTAGTTTTATACTCTTTATGTTATCTATACTATTTCTCCAATACTCACAAAACACTAGCTAAAAGTAAAGAACTTAAGTAAAAGTAAGAGAATAAAGCTTGCAAGTAAAACTTGGGATTGGTATAATCAAAATGGTATAACCGAAGCATGCCTAATGCATCTTGCTTAGGTTATGAAACTCGCAAGTGTTAGCTTGCATGGTTCTAGCTTGCTAGTAGTTATGGATTGCATAGGTATAATACTTGCAAGTGTTAGCTTGCATTGTTAATGATGGCTTACCTTTTAACAAGAGTCACAGTGGCAGTTGCCTGTTTTCTGCTATTTTTGGTTCTAGAAAGTCAAAAAATGAATATTCTCGGAATTGGACGGGACAAAAGCCAAAGTTGATATTTTACCAGAAGACTCACGGAGCCATAATACGAGACGGAGGAGGGCCAGGGCCTAGCCACACCATGTGGTGGCGCGGGCTAGCCCTGGCCACGCCACCAGGTGGTGTGGGCCCCTCTGACCTCCACCGACCTTGCCTCTTCGCCTATAAGAAGCCTCCCGATGCATAAACCCTAAATCATCAAGCCTGTAGCCACGAAAAGTTCTGTAGCGCCGCCGCCATCGAAGGGGAGATTCGGGGGACAGAAAGTCTCTGTTCTGGCATCCTGCCGGGACGGGGAAGTGCCCCCGGAGCCATCTCCATCGATCTCCATCACCGTTGCGGATTCCCATGATGATGAGGGAGTAGTTCTATCTCGAGGCTAAGGGTTCTACCGGTAGCTATGTGTTCATCTCTCTCTCTATGCATTATCATATTGTGATCATGAGCTTTGTAATCAAGTAGATATACCTTGCTACTCAAGTGCTTTAACAGATCTCTGTTCTCCCCATGTGTGCTTTAATTGATAGCAGGACGTAGCGATCCTCCATCGAGGGGACGTGAACCGGGGTACATCGTGTGCCAGTCTCGCTCTCAGATTCTCCTACGTCGCCTTGCCCTTTCCTCTACGTAAGCTACCCTATAGCATCTGCCGTGGTCAATTCCACGACGGTTGGCGCCCACCGTGGGGCAAGCGGTGCTTGGAGGCGATGATCCGGACGGGATCCCTCAAATTCATCATCTACATCTGCTCGTGATGAAGAAAAAATACTCGCAGCGAGGGTACGTGGATCAACCTTGACAATGCCCACGTACGCATGCTCAAGATCGATAAAAATCGACTTCGTACATGCTCACTCGGTTTCACGTGGTTGTGGCCTGCGATCTAGCATATTACCCTAATAAATCTTATATATTCTAGCTAATTTATCAACATATTTTATTTGGATCTGATCCTCTTATGTCTGCATGTGCTCACTCGGAGAAAGGTCCAGTCAGATCGGTGGCGCCGTCATCGCGTCACGACGTCGCGCTCCAAAGCAGCCTTGAATCCGGCCGTGCTATTTTATTTGCACTCGGCCATGGCGTTTATTGCATTATCAACGGCAGCTCACCTGTGCATCAAGGGAGAGATGGTCTGGTCAGAGTACATGGATCGCCCCAACATGGCCTTGTCCCTCGTGAAAAAAATGCAAAATAGATGCTCCATGCGGCCATCACCAATGTTTTCTTTTTTTAATCTATTCGCTCTTACACAATCATCCGTTCCATGAATCGATTATTCTATCTAACTCATTAAATTTTGTCTTGGTTTGCATGCACTGCACAACGTACATGGCTCCATGCCGCACAACATCGACACCAACCTTCGCCTGTGACCTCGGAGCTCGGTGAGTCGGTTTTCGCGTCAACGGTGATCGTTCACGACCTCGACGACGGGCTGGCCGCACACACATTGGCAACATCGGCAACTGTGAAGGTGCCGCTCCACGGCCCATACGCCTCGGCTCCACGTCCGCTCATCACAAACTCACCACGGTCGCGGACACACCACGTTTGGCGATTCGCCTGCCGCGAGCTCCCCATGGACTCGGACTCACCACGTTCAGCGGCTTGCAACGGTACCAGCTATCATACATCTCCACCAATGAAACTCCGCCATGCGACTCTGTCCGACCAATGGTCCGATCGAGCTTGCTACCACTACTCATCGTTGCGCCCACTCCTTCCGGCTAAACGCCATTCTCAGGGACTCGCGACTCGCCGCCCTCGCGGACTCTCCATGCTCGGGGACTCTCCCCTCGCGGACTCGCTCACCGCAAACTCTTCCTACGCGGACTCGCCATGCTCGGCAACAACCACTACTATTTTCAGAATATGCATCTCTAAAGAGCCTCAAGTCACCTCTACAAGCCAACTCGAGCCTCGGGGACTACTCCTAGGCATATTGTGTGTGCGCATGGTTCTATGACCGTGGCTCGCCACCACGGACTCGCCCTCACGTACTCAACACGCTCGGGGACTCGCCACCGCGGACTCGCCCTCGCGCACTTAACACGCTCGGGGACTCGACACCATGGATTCGCCCTCGCGTACTCAAAACGCTCAGGGACTCACCACCGCGGACTCGCCCTCGCGTACTCGCCACGCTCGGGGACTCGCCACCGCGTACTCGCCACGCTCGAGGACTCGTCACCGCGGACTCGCCCTCGCGTACTCAACACGCTTGGGGACTCGCCACCGCGGACTCGCCCTCACGTACTCGCCACGCTCGGGGACTGACCCGCTGTGGACTCGCGATGCTCGTGGATCCTCCCGCCATGGACTCGCCATGTCCGGCGGATCTCTATGCTACCGGCTACCCAAGGTCTCCAAAGCAACTCCGCCACGCTACCCTGTCCGACCAATGGTCCGATTGGGCTCGCTACCACTACTCGTCATGCTAAATGCCATATGACTCCGCCACGTCGACCCCGTGTCCGCCGCATCGACTTCGCCATAGCGTGACTTCCATCCGCCGCGTTGACCCCGTGTCCGCCGCGTCGACTTCGCCATAGCGCGACCTCCGTCCGCCGCGTCGACCCCATGTCCGCCGCGTCGACTTTGCCAAAGCGCGACCCCCATCCGCCGCGTCGACCCCGTGTCTGCCGCGTCGACTTCGCCATAGCGCGACCTCCGTCCGCCGCGTCGACCCCGTGTCCGCCGCGTTGACTTCGCCAAAGCGCGACCATACTTCCACCGCGTCAAATCTTTCTGGCTACGTCAAATGCGTACACCACGCCTACTAAGGGACCTTCATCGTCCGAGTCGCCAGAGGGGGTCGCATGCCACGCTGCATGGACTCACCACTGGGCGTCTCTTCCCCCGAAGAAAAATCGTTCGCCTTTGTCAACCTTTGAAAGAGCGACTCGCAATGGCCAAGTAGTGCGGACGAGGACTCGCAAACTGAGGCCCGGATCGTCCACGGAAGACGCTAACCGAGAGCCATCATTGGAGTCGCCTTGCTCGACTGGCCTTTTGGACCAAGACAAATGGTAGTGCTACACAAACAGCACCATGTCCTCCTCAACCTTAGACAGTGCGACTCGCACGGCCAAGTACTGCGGACGAGGACTCGCAAACCGAGCCTCGGATCATCCAGGAAGAACACCAAGACAAGAGCCATCTTTGGAGTCGCCAAGCGACTGGCCCCCCAAGCCAAGACGAGAGACTCGCTAACAAAAACAGCGCAATCAACATCATCGTGGACTCGCCACACTTGGGGACTCTCCCCTCGCGGACTCGCCCTCACGTACTAGCCACACTCAGGGACTCGGCGCACTACAAACATCACCACTCGCCGGTCGCCCGACCTCACCACTCGCCGCGCTCAAGGACTCGACGCGCTACAGATAGTGCCACTCGTCGGTCGCCCGACCTCGCCACTCGCCATGCTCGGGGACTCGGCACGCTCCATGGTTGAGGACTCGCCGCAACTGGCGGCTTCACCAACTCCCTGCGCCTTTCGCCAACTGGCCCTGACCAACTGGCTTTCGCTGATTGGTTCTCACCGACTGGCTCATGTCGATCGCCGACCGCCTCTCGTTTCACGGTTCTTTCCTCTGTTTAGGAGCTCATCATTGATTCGCCATGATCCATCACCAAGACTCTCCGTGCCCTGCCTCAAGCCCGCGTCGAATCCACG
This sequence comes from Avena eriantha, assembly GCA_910589775.1. Lineage (NCBI taxonomy): Eukaryota > Viridiplantae > Streptophyta > Magnoliopsida > Poales > Poaceae > Avena > Avena eriantha. The sequence goes on from OU342746.1 coordinate 238,084,952, forward strand.
ACACGCTTGGGGACTACTGATGGGGGAATACCAATCGGGGTATACCCATGAAGCAGAGTCGCTAGTTGGAGCGAGCCGACTGAAGCCAAGCCAGAGTGGATCGACTCGCCGAATACGTACTGGACCCAGACGCCATGCCGATTGGAGGCCCAAGACGGCGACCCTAATAGAAAGCCCATTAGCACTTGTAAACCCTAACTGGCTGCGTATATAAAGCCAACAGGGGCAGCCCCATGGGGCACGTTCTCTCCCACGTCTCATTAGATCTAGTCTCTCTCACCGCCTCCAGCGGCTCCATGTAAACCAATCTATGATCATACTGGATTGATAGCAGGACGTAGCGATCCTCCATCGAGGGGACGTGAACCTGGGTACATCGTGTGCGAATCTCGCTCCCGGATTCTCCTACGTCGCCTTGCCCTTTCATCTACGTAAGCTACCTTATAGCATCTGCCGTGGTCAATTCCACGACAGTGAAAGTGACAGCGTGCACACCATGGTGGCACTTAGGCTAGAGATTACAAATACTTGTTATGAGTTATATTTGGAGTTGGATGTCTTTATGAAATTGTGGTGTTTGTTGGACCCATCCAGTACTCAAGGTGATAGTGTGGGGTTATCTAGATGGGAAATATGAACTTTGAGGTGTGCTATTATAGCCCTACCATCGATTAGAGTGTCCAACCGGAGAGTAGTTAAGAGTAGTTTCATAAAGAGAAGATATTTATATGAGAGTGTTCACTAGTGAAAGTATGATCCTAGGCCTTGTTTCTAAGCATTGATACACCGTTTGCAATCAGATCTATTACATGTTTGCTTGCTTCCATCCTTATTTCAGTTTGCCTTTAGTCTCTTCCATGCCATCAAGCTATTTTCTAGCACCATTACCACTTATAATTATCCATACCACTTGTATTTCACTATCTCTTCGCCGAACTAGTGCACCTATACACCTGACAAGTGTATTGGGTGTGTTGGGGACACAAGAGACTTCTTGTATCTTGATTGCAGGGTTGCTTGAGAGGGGATACCTTTGACCACTTCCTCCCTGAGTTCGATAAACCTTGGGTGATCCACTTAAGGGAAAAGTTGCTGCTGTTCTACAAACCTCTGCACTTGGAGGCCCAACAACTGTCTATAAGAACAGAAGTGTGTAGACATCAAGCTATTTTCTGGCACCGTTGCCGAGGAGGTAAGGTAAAAGGTATTCACACCGGAGGATTAAAGAAGAAGAACCTCCCACGGCAAACGCCTATTTTCTGGCGCCATTGCCGGGGAGGTAAGGTAAAAGGTACTCACATCCTCCGGTGTGAGTGCTCGAAGCTATTTTCTTTAGATTCTGCAATTTTGTCTTTTTGTTTCTTGTTTTCACTAGTTAGGCTTAATGGAAAACAACAACAAAATTAGAGAGCTTTATAGTATTTATCTTGAGTTAGGACATGAAGTGTTTGAAGAGAAAATTAAAAAACCTATGGAACTTTATTTGCATGCTAATAGCAATATTGTTAGTATGAATTCTTTGGACACCATTATTGCTAATGCTATGAAAAATTCTAAGCTTGGGGAAGCTAGTTTTTATGAAAATGATCTTTTTAGTTCCCCAGCTTTGGAGGATAGCTATTCTATTACTTATGATGATACCAAACCTCCAATATATGATGATTACAATGATGAATATGATATTTTCAGTCCACCTACTATCGAGGAGGCAATTAATTATGACTACAATATGCCTCCTATATTTGATGATTATGGTGATGAGAATAATAATGATAGCTATTTTGTTGAATTTACTCCCACTACAATCAATAAGAATGACTATGCTTATGTGAAGAGTAATAATGATTATATGCATGTGGCTCATGATAAGAATGTTTATTGTGATAGTTATATTGTTAATTTTATTCATGATGCTACTGAAAGTTATTATGAGAGAGAGAAACTTGGTTTTATGCATCTCAATAATATTAAGTTTCCCCTCTTTATGTTGAAAGTCTTGAAGTTGCACTTGTTTTGCTTTCCTATGCTTGTTGCTTTGTGCTTTCATGACTTGTTTCTTTACAAGATTCCTATGCATAGGAAGTGGGTTAGACTTAAATGTGTTTTGAATTTGCTTCTTGATGCTCTCTTTTACTTCAATTCATATTTCCTATGTGAGCATCTTCTCAAACTATCATGCCTAACTTAAATGCATTAAAGAAAAGTACTTATTGGGAGATAACCCAAAAGTTTTAGATGAGTCTTGGAAGTTATTACCTCTGTAATAACCACTCCTTATCCTTTTTATTTTCTTTTTGTACCAAGAGTAACCTCTAATGAGAAAGAAGTAATGATTGGGAAAGTTGTTGTCCCGAAACAGATTTCTGTGCTTCACCGTAAACAATCGTGTAAAATCTTTGTACGTCCTTTTGAGGCGTGAATTTTTGTGCTTCTGTCCCACGTTGTTATCAAACTTTCGTTAGTTCAAAACGTTTTGATTTGAGCAACATAAGGTCTTCAAAAAAATCGTCTTTACCTGCTGGTCTGTTTTAACAGATTTCTGCCATTTTCTGCATTTGCTTCTTGTTGGTTCCTTTTTGAGTTCTTTTGGGGAATTGAGCTTTTTGAGGGAAGTGCTACAGTAACTTGTGTTTTATTGGGAGTGTTATTGGTGTTTAAACTGAACCCAAAGACTAGTGCACTAATGTTGCTAATAAAGATTGTGTGAAGTTTTGTATGAAGGAAAATTTTCAGGTGTATGGAAGGAATGAGTAATGAGATGAAAGATGGACTAAAACTCAAGCTTGGGGATGCCACGCGTGTCACCCCCAGAAATATCCAAGAAGTACAAGCGTCAAAGCTTGGGGATGCCCAAGGCATCCCCCTCTTCATCAATAAAAATCCTAGGTTTCTTCCAAACACTTCATTTTTATTGTTTCATGCACAGTTGTGTTGTTCTTGGAGCATCTTCTTTTTCGTTTTCGTTTTGGTTTTCGTTTGCTTTGTTTGCTAATTTTGCTGAATAAATTGGTTGTACCCCCTCTTTCATACATTGGTTTTCAAATAGTTTGGTTTGGTTTGGAAAAGAGTAGGAAAGTTCATGCTTAAGTGTGAAAGAGAGCTTATTTTCGACTGTGGCCTATGCTTTGCCATGCCATGCTTGATATTGTTTTGGCTTTATGCTTAGTATTCTTTGCTGTAGCATGGCATGTTATAGACAATTGAGATTGCTTAATGTGCCTTGGAAGGATCATGCGTTGTTTTAGCATATTAAAGCATAGTATTGTGGTATTCTCCTTTGATGCTTTATTTGGGTTGACTTGGCACATGCTCACACCATGTTATGACTATCCCAAGTCACCATAGCCTTGATGATCCTTTAGTTTTCGACTTGTAATATCACTTTATGCTTTGATTAATGATGTTTTGTCGCTCTGCATGATTATGGCCATTATTGCTCTCTTAGTTTGTCGCTCCCAGTCTTTTGCTAGCCTCCACAACCAAATATGAGTTCCACTCATGCATCGAACTCCCTAAACCAAGTTATTCCAAAGAGTCCACCATATCTACCTACTAGCTTATGATATTCCAAGTATATTCATGCTTTTGTTTACCTTCCAAATTAAACTTGTTATGAGAAAACTTGTGATTAAAGCTCTCACAAACTTGATGGCACACTTTACTTTTCTTGCCCTTAATAAACTTGAACCATTGTGTCGTCTATGTTGTATATGCTTGCACTTATTTGTTGGGAATTAGCAGAACCATGTTGTCATGGGGAACGCTTTCAACATTGCACTTGGTACTTGTACCTAGTTGATATCATGCTTTTTTGTATATGGATGTCGTCGGTGTGAAATGAAAGGCGAGCGTGTAAGTCCATGGGGTTATGTATATGTGTTAGAGAAATGCCTAGGCCGCTGGTCTAATCCATGCTAACATGGGGGAAACCTGCAGCGTAACCATAATGAGCTGTCTATAAAGCATTCTTCTTATAAAAAAAGAGTCCTATATTGAGAAAAAAAGAGAAAAAGAAAAAAAAAGATTATGAAAATAGGAAAGAGAGAAAAAGCACCATATTCCCATCGTAAATAAGAAGATTGCTGAGATGCTCATTGTCTGCTTGCCTTGTCATTTTGATATGGGGATTCTTCCGTATCATCGGGAAAGTGGTACCCCCGTTGGCGGTTCTCTATGATACACATGTACTTACAATGACAAGAACTTACTGGTGACTAAACTTGAGTAGCATGAGGAGTGGCCCTCGTATACAAGGGACATGATATTTCTAACTTATACTTCGTCAAGCATGTACACCATAGTTTGTTCACTTTAACCTTAATCACTTCAAGATGCTTATGATAGGGGCAATGAGAGCTGAAAGCTATACCATAATTTTTGGAAGCTCTTTATGGGACTTGAATCCCTACTTCCTTCAATGAAGGCCTTTCTTTTAATTTTGTGTTGAGTGTCCACCTTCTACCTTTATGCACCTACTTTGAGATCATGGTGGCCATTCTTAGTTCTATGTGCATTGTCCCAAGACTAGTTGATTGATGCATAACTTGATATTGCTTGTTTTAAACTATTTTGTATCTAGTCACTCTTATGAACTTTGAAGGTGTCCTATGTATTTATGTTTTGCTACTCTATGAGGGACAAACTGAATGCCATTATGCTATGTTTTCTTTATGTGAAACAAACAAACGTCTTGCAAAGCATTGTTATTCATGAATCTTTTGTTTGTGCCTTTTCATGTTGTAACATAGTTGCTATGTCTTATTGCTAGAACTTTGTCTTTCATGTTATGATTGAAGTATTATGATCCCAGCTTTGAGTGTTTTACAAATACTTTGATCAAGTCCTTGATGGTGCATGTCACCTCAAAAAATATTATTTCTTTTTATCACTTACCTACTCGAGGACGAGCATGAGTTAAGCTCGGGGATGTTGATACATTACAAATGTATCTATAATTTTTGATGTTCCATGCTTGGTTTTATCCAGTTTCTTGTGTTTTGTCCACACTTTGGAGTAGTTTTCATATGATTTCTTGGACTAACCTATTAACAAGAGTCATAGTGCCAGCTGCCTATTTTCTGCTGTTTTTGTTTCCAGGAAAGTCAGAAAATGAATATTCTCGGAATTGGACGGGAAAAAAGCCAAAGTGCCTATTTTTCCGGAAATCATCAGATGCCAGAATACGAGACGGAGAAGGGCTGGGGGCCGGCCACACCACCTGGCCGCGCGGCCAGGCCTGGCCCACGCCAGGGGGTGGTCTGGCCGACCCCAGCACCCCCTCGACCTCTCCTTTTGCCTATAAGATGCCCTCGGGATGAAAACCCTAAGTACCCGATCAAAAATCCACGATAGAGTCTGTAGCCGCCGTCATCTCCATCCCTAGATTGGGAGGGATCTGAAGCTCTTCCCGGCACCCTACCGGAGAGGGGAATTCACCCTGGAGGCCTTCTTCATCATCATGCAAGCCTCTAGTGTGATGCGTGAGTAGTTCATCTTTGGACTACGGGTCCATGTAGTAGCTAGATGGCTGGTTCTCCTCCTTTGTGCTTTCATGTCTAGATCTTGTGAGCTCTATTCATGATCAAGATCATCTATTTGTAATTCATACATGTTGTGTTTGCGGGGATCCGATGGATATTGAGATGCTATTTCAGATTGATTATTGATTCTATCATGTCTTTGTTATTTGTGATCTTGCATGCTTTCCGTTGTTAGTAGCTATCTTGGCCAAGTAGATGCTAGCAACTCCAAGAGTTAGTATTTATGCTCGATAGTGGGTTCATGCCTCTAGTAATCTGGGGAAGTGACAGAAATCTCTAAGGTACTAGATGTGCTGTTGCTACTAGGGAGAAAACAACAATCCTTTGTTCATAGAACAATCGTATTGTTAACATTACACGCAATTCGTAAAGCAATAATCTGTTGCTTGCAACTTAATACTGGAGGGGGTTCGGATGATAACCTGAAGGTGGATTATTAGTCATAGATGCAGTTGGATGGCGGTCTATGTATAATGTTGTAATGCCCAATCAAGTTCCAAAGGAGTCAAGATGATTAGTATATGCATGTATTTCTTTCTCGATGTTTGTTAATTGCCCCGCTATAATTTGTTCACCCAGCATGTTATCTATCTTAAGGAGAGCCACCTCTAGTGAACTATGGATCCCGGTCCTTTCTTTTACATACAATCTATAAACTATTTACTGCTTTGTGTTTACTTTCTGCAAACTATTACTTCCTTCCATTCGATACGTTTAATCATTTGTTTTCAGCAAAACCGGTGAGATTGAAAACCTCATCGCAAGTTGGGGATGGTGTTCTGTGGTTGTGTTGTGCAGGTCTCCACGTTGCTGCTGGCACCGGTAGTGCGCCCTGCCAACGTTCAGCTAGCTACACCTTTGGGGTGTTTCCTTGGTCCTACTAGATTGATAACCTTGGTTTCGTACTGAGGGAAAACTTGCTGCTGTGCCCATCATACCATCCTCTTGGGGTTCCCCAACAAGATCGATATATTATGGGCCATCACCTTGCTCTGGGAAGGGTGTGGGAGTGTTAGTGAGGAGTGGGGAGGGTGTTGGTGTGGAGAATGGAGGCAGTGGGGGTCTCCATTTATACTGCGGTGAGGGGACTGAGCAGGATTGGATGGCGTCTCCGGCGAGGGCGGTACATGCGGCTAGCGGCGTGGCTGAGGCTAGGGGACGGTGCGGTGTTCCCTAGCGATCATCATGGAGGTAACGGCGCGGCTCGGGGCGGTCTAGGCTGGTGGGGAGTGTGTGATGCTCTGCGCGGCACCGGCGGTGTTTTCTACAGCGCACGGGTTCTACGGGTTGCGTGGCGGCGAACGGGGGTGTCTGGGGGCTGTGGTGATCATGGTGAACGTGAGCGTGCGCGACGAGGGCGAGGCGTGGTCTATGCGAGGCGGTCGGGCACGAAACTGTGGCGCGTTCTCGGCACGGCGCAGAGACGTTGGGCGTGACATAGCTAGGGTGGTCCAGGGATAGGCTGGGGTCGTGGCTTGGACAGGGGTGGCTGTAGACTGAGGCGCTTCTGGTGCGCGTCGTGGGCGAGGGCGGCATGGCCTCTATCGCATTGTCCATTGTCGGCCGGCGACGACCAAAAATGGGCGGCGCACCACTGTGCACAACGGCTAAAGGGGAGTTGGTCTAGTGCTGCTCAACACTAGGGGAGACAAGGGAGTTAAGAGGGGACCAATTGGGTCTAGGATTACTACCCAAATAGTGAAGTTAGGCAGATGATTATTTAGTGTAAACAAGGTGTTTGATGAAATGGCCGCAAGAACTTTAGTTTGAAATTTTCAAATGAAATTTGGTGAGTGATTTGATCTTAAGCTTGAGTGTCTATGGTTGCTAGGAAAAGTCAAGTGGATTTGGTTTGATAGGTTTTTGCAAAAGTGTGATCTTAGTACATACACTTGATTCAATTTTCAAATGTCCTTTAAATGGATTTGAAAATAGTTTCTATGGGTTTGTAAAGTGGGTTTGGATTCACTTTTACTTGGTTAGCAAGGGGTGAAAAGAAATAGAAATGTTTCTGTTAGAAATGCTCTTCTAGGAACACTCAAAGTGGCCTAGTGGTTAACTTTGGTCAAAATGACCATTTGATATTTTTATTCATATTTGATTTGTTTTTATTTTGCTTTTGTTTGTAATTGGCCTAGATGATGTAGTATTCACCTTTAAACCATTTCTTATCATTTGTAGCAATCAAACATGGCAATTGCAAATCATTCATACACTAATACAAATCACACGCGCACTCTTATTCATTTTAATAATAAAAGTTTTTGTTAACCCTAAACTTGGGCGATTAGAATTTGGTAATCTTCATTAAAAGATTTGGGGTGTTACAAACCTTCCCTCCTTAAAAAAATCTCGTCCCGAGATTTAAGAAAAACTGGAACTAAAGAGATTTGGAAACTCAGTCCTAATGTAATCTTCTCGCTCCCAAGTAGCTTCTTCTTCGGTATGGTTACTCCAATGGATCTTGAGAAACTTGATACTTCGGGTCCTGGTGGTTCTGAAGGCTTCTTCCAAAATACGAATGGACACTTCACGAAAAGTCAGATCCTTGTTGATATCTATGGCTCGATGATGGATGTTCTTAAATACTTCGGTCTTCTCCGGAACTTCTAGGCATTTGCGAAGTAACGAGATATGGAACACATCATGGATGGCTGACATCTCCTCTGGCAGTTCTAGTTGGTAAGATACTTCTCCTCGGCGATTCAAAATCTTGAAGGGTCCAATATATCTAGGGGCTAACTTTCCTTTCAGTTGAAAACGTTGCATTCCCTTCAAGGGTGACACTTTGAGATACACAAAATCTCCGACATTGAAAGTCAGGTCTCGACGTTTCTTGTCAGCATATCTCTTCTGTCGGGATTGGGCGGTCTTGAGGTCCTCCCAGACTTTGTGAACCTTCTCTTCGGCTTCTCGTAGAATGTCAGGTCCGAAGATCTGACTCTCTCCTACTTGCGACCAATTCAAGGGGGTACGACACTTCCTTCCATATAAGAACTTGATGTCTACGCACTTCTATTCTTGTAGACAGTTGTTGGGCCTCCAAGTGCAGAGGTTTGTAGAACAACAGGAAATTTTCCCTTAAGTGGATCACCCAAGGTTTATCGAACTCAGGGAGGAAGTGGTCAAAGGTATCCCCCCTCAAGCAACCCTGCAATCAAGATACAAGAAGTCTCTTGTGTCCCCAACACACCTAATACACTTGTCAGGTGTATAGGTGCACTAGTTCGGCGAAGAGATAGTGAAATACAAGTGGTATGGATATAAGACAACGGTGCCAGAAAAGAGCTTGATGGCGTGGAAGAGACTAAAGGCAAACTAAAATAAAGATAGCAGCAAGCAAACATGTAACATAACTAGTTGCAAACGGTGTTTCAATACTTAGAAACAAGGCCTAGGGATCATACTTTCACTAGTGAACACTCTCATATAAATATCATCTCTTTATGATACTACCCTGAACTACTCTCCGGTTGGACACTCTAATCCATGGTAGGGCTATAACAGCAATCCTCAAAGTTTGATTTTCCCATCTAGATAACCCCACACTGTCACCTTGATCTCTAGATGGTTCCAACAAGCACCACAGTTTCATAGAAACATCCAACTCCAAATATAACTCATAACAAGTATTTGTAATCTCTAGCCTAAGTGCCACCATGGTGTGCACACTGTCAACTTCACACACATGGGGAGAGCAGAGATCTATTAAAACACTTGAGTAGCAAAGTAGATCTACTTGATTACAAAGCTCATGATCACAATATGATCATGCATAGAGAGAGAGATGAACACATAGCTACTGGTAGAACCCTTAGCCTCGAGGAAGATCTACTCCCTCATCATCATGGGAATCAACAACGGTGATGGAGATGGCGGTGGAGTCGATGGAGATGGCTCCGGGGGCACTTCCCTGTCCTGGCAGGGTGCCGGAACAGAGACTTTCTATCCCCCAAATCTCCCCTTCGGTGGTGGCGGCGCTGCGGTACTTTTCGTGGCTGGAGGCTGTTTTATTTAGGGTTTTGCATCGGGAGGGAACTTATAGGCGAAGAGGCAAGGTCGGTGGGCGGCCAGGGGGCCCACACCACCTGGTGGCGCGGACGGGGGTAGCCCGTGCCACCACATGGTGTGGCCACCTTGTGGCCCCTCTCCGTCTTGTCTTCTGGCTCCGTGAGTCTTCCGGTAAGATATCGACTTTGGCTTTTGTCCGGTCCAATTCTGAGAATATTGATTTTCTGACTTTCCTGGAACCAAAAACAACAAAAAACAGGCAACTAGCACTGTGGCATCTTGTTAATAGTTTAGTCCAATAAAGTGTATAAAAAGTACTCCAAAGTGTGGACAAAACATAAGAAAGTAGATACAAACCAAGCATGGAACATCAAAAAATATACATACGTTAGCAACATATCAACATCCCCAAGCTTAACTCCTACTCGTCCTTGAGTAGGTAAGTGATAAAAAGAAAGAATAATTTTTGAGGTGACATGCACCATCACAATCAAGATCAAACCATTTGCAAGCATTGAAAGCTTGGATCAAAGTACTCTAAACATGAGCATGAAAGATGAAGTTCTAACAATAAGACATAGCAACTATGTTGTAACATAAAAAGGCACAAACAAAAGATTCATGAATAACAATGCTTTGCAAGACGTTTGTTTGTTTCACATAAAGAAAACATAGCATAGTGGCATTCAGCTTGTCCCTCATAGAGTAGCAAACATAAATGCATAGGACACCTTCAAAGTTCATAAGAGTGACTAGATACAAGTAGTTTAAGAACAAGCAATATCAAGTTATGCATCAATCAAAAAGTCTTGGGACAATGCACATAGAACTAAGAATGGTCACTATGCTCTCAAAGTAGGTGCATAAAGGTAGAAGGTGGAGACTCAACATAAAAGTAAAAGAAAGGCCTTCGTAGAACGAAGTAGAGATTCAAGTTTCATAAAGAGCTTCCAAAAGTTATGGTACCTGTTAGCTTTTAGATCTCATTGCCCCTATCATAAGCATCTTGAAGTGATTAAGGTTAAAGTGACACAACTAAGAGGATATGCTTGAAAAGTTATAAGCTAAAATCTCATGCCCCTTACTTACGAAGACCGAAACGCATGCTACTCAACTTTAGTCACAAGTAAGCTCTTGTCATTGTAAGTACATATGTATCATAGAGAACCACCAACGGGGTACCCCTTGCACATGATACATGAGTTATTCCATAATCAAAATGACAAGGCAAGCAGACAATGAGCATCTCAGCGATCTTTTTATTTGCTATTTGCATAGGTTTTTATTGAGGATGCTTCATAGAATGCTCATTATGGTTACGCTGCAAGTTTCCACCATGATTAGGCATGGCTTAGGCTAGCGGCCCAGGCGTTTCTCTAACACACATACAAACTCCATGATCTTACAAGTTCCACTTTTATATCACACCGCCGGGATCCATAAGCAAAAGAACATGATATCAACGGGGTACAAAGTACAAGTGCAATGTTGAAAGCGTTCCCCATGATACATGGTTCTGCTAATTTCAACTTATAAATCGCAAGCATATACGCAACAAAGATGGACGCAATGGTTCAAGTTTATTAAGTGCAAGAAAGTAAAGTGTGCCATCAAGTTCGTGAGAGCTTTAATCACTAATTTTCACATAACAAGTTTAATTCGGAAGGTAGATAAAAACATGAATATACTTGGAATAGCATATGCTAATAGGTAGGTATGGTGGACTCTTTGGAATAACTTGGTTTTATTTGGAGTTGGATGCATGAGTGGGACTCATTCTTGATTGTGGAGCCTAGCAAAAGACTAGGAGCGACCAACTAAGAGAGCAATAATGGCCATAATCATGCAAAGCGACAAAACATCATTAATCAAAGCATAAAGTGATACTACAAGTTGAAAACTAAAGGACCATAAAGGATATGGTGACTTGGGATAGTCATAACATGGTGTGAGCATGTGCCAAGTCAACCCAAATAAAGCATCAAAGGAGAATACCACAATACTATGCTTTAATATGCTCAAACAACGCATGATTCTTCCAAGGCACATTAAGCAATCTCAATTGTTTATAACAAGTCATGCTACAGCAAAGAATACTAAGCATAAAGCCAAATAAATATCAAGCATGGCATGACAAAGCATAGGCCACAGTCAAAAACAAGCTCTCTTTACCACTTAAGCATTAACTTTCCTACTCTTTTCCAATCCAAACCAAACTATTTGAAAACCAATGCATCAAAGAGGGGGTCCAACCAATTTATTCAAGAAAACTAAGAAAACAAAGCAAATGAAAAACAAAACGAAAACGAAAAAGAAGACGCTCCAAGAACAACACAACTGTGCATGAAACAATAAAAATGAAGCGTTTGAAAGAAACCTGGGATTTTTATTGATGAAGAAGGGGATGCCTTGGGCATCCCCAAGCTTTGACGCTTGTACTTCTTGGATATTTCTTGGGGTGACACGCGTGGCATCCCAAGCTTGAGCTTTAGTCCATCCTTCATCTCATTACTCATTCCTTCCATACACCTCAAATTTTTCCTTCATACAAAACTTCACACAATATTTATTAGCAACATTAGTGCACTCAAGATAATTGGTCTTTAGGTTCAGTTCAAACACCAATAAAACTTCCATTAAAACATAAGCTACTGTAGCACTTCTTTCAAAAAGCTCAATTCCCCAAAAGAACTCAAAAAGGAACCAACAAGAAGCAAATGCAAATAATGGAAAAAATCTGTCAAAACAGAGCAGCAGGTAAAAACCAATTTTTGCGAAGACCTTCTGTTGCTCAAATCGAAAATTGTTGAACTAACGAAAGTTAGATAGCAACCTGTGTCAGAAGCACAAAAATTCACGCCTCAAAACGAGGTACAAAGATTTTACACCAATTTTTACAGTGAAGAACAAAAATCTGTTTCGGGACAGCAACTTTCCCAAGCATTACTTCTTTATCATTAGAGGTTACTCTTGGCACAGAAGGCAAATAAAAAGGATAAGGAGCAGTTATTACAGAGGTAATAACTTCCAAGACTCATCTAAAACTTTTTGGTTATCTCCCAATAAGTACTTTCTTTAACGCCTTCAAGTTAGGCATGATAGTTTGAGAAGATGCTCACATAGGAAATATGAATTGAAGTAAAAGAGAGCATCAAGAAGAAAATTCAAAACACATTTAAGTCTAACCCACTTCCTATGCATAGAAATATTGTAAATAAACAAGTCATGAAAGCACAAAGCAACAAGCATAGGAAAGCAAAACAAGTGTAACTTCAAAAATTTCAACATAAAGAGGGGAAACTTAATATTGTTGAGACACATAAAACCAAGTTTCCCTCTCTCATAATAACTTTCAGTAGAATCATGAATAAAATTAACAATATAACTATCATATGAAACATTCTTATCATGAGCCACATGCATAAAAGAATTAATACTCCCCACATAAACATAGTCATTCTTATTAATTGTAGTGGGAGCAAATTCAACAAAATAGCTATCATTATTATCCTCATCACCATAATCAACAAAAATATAGGAGGCATATTGTAATCATAATTATTTTTCTCCTCAATAGTAGGTGGACTAAAAATATCATATTCATTATTGTAATCATCATATATTGGAGGTGTAGTATCATCATAAGCAATAGAATAGTTATCTTCCAAAGTGTGTTCATTTGTAAACATATCATCATTGGAAGGATCATGGATAGCACTAACAGTAAAACAATTATTAATATCATCATTTTCAGAATTGGTACCAAAGAGATTTTCAATATCAAAAGTAGTGTGCTTTTCCCAATCATGATCACTATTATAGGTAACAGGCATAGGAACATCATCGAGTTCAGACTCATCAAAAACTATAATAGGAGCAACATGCTTAGGGGAAAATACCATTTCCTCTCTCCTTTTACTCCTCCTCTTCTTGTTTTTCTTATTCTCTTTAGGAGGGAGAGGCTTGAAAGGAAGCTTCTCCATATACCCTGGCTTATTGTTAGAGACAATAGAAGAAACTTTGGAGGATTCCTTCTTTTCATTAATAAGATCAAAAAACATATTAGTCCTATCATATTTTGGTAAAATCTCATCTTCTATAATATTTTGTATGTAAGTATTTGTGTGACAATTATCAACACAATAAAGATGACAACCATGCATGACACTATTCATATCAAAAGCACCCATATCTACCAAAGAGGTTTTTCTTGATGACTCTTCACGGCCCAAAAATAATGTAAGTTCATCATGCTGATTAGGAGTGATCATGTCAATACAATACAAACTTGTAATACTCATTGGATTAGAAGGGCTATTATTATGGCCTGAGCATTGAAAATTGAAATGACCCACTTCAAAGCAAAGTTCACAAATAAAAGGATAGATGGCACAAACTTTTTTACCAAGATCATTTAGAGCCTTATACCATATTCTAGTTTTTTCATTCCTGTGGGTGATACAATATTCTTCTTCAATCTGATTATTCTCACAAGGTCTATGTATTCCACAAAAGTTAACATGCTTATAAGAAATAGTACTTTCAGAGGTTTGTGCATGTTTATTGCTATCATTAATAACAATTTCTTTTTCCATGCAAGTGTATTTAAAAGGCTCATGATACATGTCCCTCTTTTCTTTAGGAGCGTTAATATGAGAAGCAAAGGCTCTAAAACAATCAATAAGAATTTGAGGATTAAGACCATATTTAGCACTAAGCTCTTGAAAATTAGCAGTTTCAGAGAAAGACTTAATGCAATCATACTCATAGTTTATACCTGGTTCTTTACCTTTGTTGTTATCCCAATATTCGGTATTGCTTTGAATTGTTTCAAGAAGATCCCACTTAGCTTTGACCTCCTTACTTGTGAAGGATCCCTCTAAACAAGTATCTAGATAGTCCTTGTAATGTCCTGAAAGCCTTGCATAGAAATTATTAATAACAATATTACTGGGGAGCTCATGAATGGGACATTTGAGCATTAGTGACTTCAATCTCCCCCATTCTTGGGAAATACTTTCTCCATCATGTGGATGAAAATTATAAATGTAATTCCTATCTTTGTGAATTTCATGAGGAGGATAAAATTTAGAGTAAAAGAGAGATTCAAGTTCCTTCCACTCCAGTTGATGAGGATCATCTAGTAGCTCATACCACTCCCTTGCTTTTCCCTTAAGTGAAAAAGGGAATAGTTTCCTCTTAACTTGGTTCATTGAAATACCTGGACACTTGAACAACTCGCATAACTCATGTATAAAGAGTAAATGATCACTAGGATGGACATTTCCATCTCCAAAATAACAGTTATTCATATAACATTTAACAATCTTTATAGGTATTTTAAAAGGGATGCTTTCAGTATGTGGATTAAAAATATTACAAGTATCATTAGAATTACCACATATGGGAGATAAAGTATCATTAGAGCAAATTTTCTTCTTGAAAGCTGGGGAACTAAAAAGATCGTTTTCATAAAAACTAACTTCCCCAAGCTTAGACGTTTCCATAGCATTAGTAACAAAGGTGTTCAAAAGATTCATACTAATAACATTGCTATTAGCATGCAAAGAAAGTTCCATGGGTTTTTTAATTTTCTTTTCAGACAATTCATGTTCTAACTTAGGAAAAAAACTAAAAAGCTCTCTAATTTTGTTGTTGTTTTCCATTGAGCCTAACTAGTGAAAATAAGAAACAAAAACACAAAATTGCAGAATATAAAGGAAATAACTTCGAGAACTCACACCAGAGGATGTGAGTACCTTTTACCTTACCTCCCCGGCAACGGCGCCAGAAAATAGCTTGATGTCTACACACTTCTATTCTTGTAGACAGTTGCTGGGCCTCCAAGTTTAGAGGTTTGTAGAACATCAACAAGTTTTCCCTTAAGTGGATCACCCAAGGTTTATCGAACTCAGGGAGGAAGTAGTTAAAGGTATCCCCTCTCAAGCAACCCAGCAATCAAGATACAAGAAGTCTCTTGTGTCCCCAACACACCCAATACACTTGTCAGGTGTATAGGTGCACTAGTTCGGCGAATAGATAGTGAAATACAAGTGGTATGGATATAAGACAACGGTGCCAGAATAGAGCTTGATGGCGTGGAAGAGACTAATGGAAAACTGAAATAAAGATAGAAGCAAGCAAACATCTAACATATCTAGTTGCAAACGATGTTTCAATGCTTAGAAACAAGGCCTAGGGATCATACTTTCACTAGTGAACACTCTCATATAAATATCATCTCTTTATGATACTACCCTGAACTACTCTCCGGTTGGACACTCTAATCCATGGTAGGGCTATAACAACACTCCTCAAAGTTCGCTTTTCCCATCTAGACAACCCCACATTGTCACCTTGAGCTCTAGATGGTTCCAATAAACACCACAATTTCATAGAAACATCCAACTCCAAATATAACTCGTAACATGTATTTGTAATCTCTAGCCTAAGTGCCACCATGGTGTGCACACTGTCAACTTCACACACATGGGGAGAGCAGAGATCTATTAAAGCACTTAAGTAGCAAAGTAGATCTACTTGATTACAAAGCTCATGATCACAATATGATCATGCATAGAGACAGATGAACACATAGCTACCGGTAGAACCCCCAGCCTTGAGGAAGATCTACTCCCTCATCATCATGGGAATCAACAACGGTGATGGAGATAGCGGTGCAGTCGATGGAGATGGCTCCGAGGGCACTTCCCCGTCCCAGCAGGGTGCCAGATCAGAGACTTTCTATCCCCCGAATCTCCCCTTCGGTGGCGGCGGCGTTATGGAACTTTTCGTGGTTGGAGGCTATTTTATTTAGGGTTTTGCATCGGGAGGCATCTTATAGGTGAAGAGGAAAGGTCGGTGGGCGGCCAGGAGGGGCACACCACCTGGTGGTGCGGCCAGGGCTAGCCCGCGCCACCACATGGTGTGGCCACCCTGTGGCTCCTCTCCGTCTCGTCTTCTGGCTCCGTGAGTCTTCCGGTAAGATATCGACTTTGGCTTTTGTCTGGTCCAATTCCGAGAATATTGATTTTCTGACTTTCCTAGAACCAAAAACAGCAGAAAACAGGCAACTAGCACTATGGCATCTTGTTAATAGGTTAGTCCAAGAAAGTGTATAAAAATTACTCCAAAGTGTGGACAAAACATAAGAAAGTAGATATAAACCAAGCATGGAACATCAAAAATTATAGATACATTAGCAACGTATCAGAACTCAAATGGGGCCATTTGCAAACTGGCTTGATAATTGTTGTTTTATGTGAATTCTGCGAAAGGCAGACAATCTTCCCATTTTGATCCATACTCTAGAACACAAGCTCTCAACATATCTTCTAAGATTTGGTTGACTCTTTCAGTTTGTCCATCGGTGCGGGTGATAAGTTGTGCTGAAGTTCAGCTTGGTACCTAATCCTTCTTGGACTTTCTGCCAAAATCTTGAGGTAAAGTAGGTTCCTTGATCCGATATTATGGTCTTTCGGGTTCCATGTAAACTAATGATTCTAGCAATGTATAGCTCTGCTAGCTTCAAACTCTGGTAGGTGGTATTGACAGGTATAAAATGGGCTACCTTGGACAGTCTATCAACTATGACCCAAATAGAGTCATTTCCCCTACTAGATGTAGGCAAACCGGTGATAAAGTCCATTCCTATAGAATCCCATTTCCATTCTAGAATCTGCAATGGTTGCAAAAGTCCTGCGGGTCTTTGATGTTCTGCTTTGACTCTGTGACAAATATCACACTTGGCGATGTAGCTTCCGATTTCTCTCTTCATCTTGTGCCACCAAAATTGCTCCTTCAAATCCTGATACATCTTCATTCCTCCGGGATTGATAGAATAAAGAGTATCATGAGCTTCCTGCATGATAACTTGCTTCAGCTTGGAATCTGCTTGCACACAGATATGTCCTTGGTACCACAAATGTCGTTCTTCATCTTCGGTGAATCTAGGTACCTTCCCTGTACCAATACGACGATTGATTCCATCTATACTTGCATTTCCTTTCTACGCCTCCTTGATCTGACTGATCAACGTGGGTTGAAGTTCTATGCTAGCTAAAAAACCTTTGCTAACTAGCTCCTTCCTAAACTACTCCAACTCTTCATGCAAACTTGGCTGGTTTTCCTTGATCATGGTGTTTAATCTACACGGCAATCTGCTAAGAGCATCCACTACACATTGGCTTTGCCGGGGTGATAGTGAATGTCAAGGTCATAATCCTTGATTAACTCTATCCATCTCATTTTCCTCATATTCAGCTCCTTCTGGTGAAAATATACTTCAGACTCTTGTGATCCAAGTAAATCTCACAGCGGTTACACATAAGGTAATGCCGCCATGTCTTCAAGGCTAAAACTACGGCTGCTAGCTCAAGGTCATGGGTAGGGTAGTTTTGCTCATGTTGCTTCAGTTGTCGGTACAGATATGCTATGACTTTGCCTTCTTGCATCAACACACATCCGAGACCAATCTTGGATGCATCACAATACACATCAAAAGGCTTCTTGATATCCGGCATAATCAGAATTGGGGCTAAAATCAATCTCTTCTTGAGATCTTGAAAACTTTCTTCACATTTGTCTGTCCATTCAAACTTCTTATCTTTCTTCAACAGTTGAGTCATTGGTCTTGCGATGCTTGAAAATCCTTCAACGAACTTGCGGTGGTATCCCGCTAATCCGAGAAATGCGCGAACTTGGGTTTGAGTGGTTGGGGCTTTCCATTCTTCAACATCTTTGATCTTGGTGGGATCGACAGCGACTCCTATTGCCGACACGATATGTCCTAGGAATCCTACTTCCTTCAACCAAAACTCACATTTGCTAAACTTGGCATACAAGTGATGTTCTCTAAGGGTTTCAAGGATGGTTCTCAAGTGTAGCTCATGGTCTTTTTAGAACTTGGAATATATTAGAATATCATCAATGAAAACAACGACAAACTTATCCAGAAAGTTCATTAAAATCTTATTCATGAGATTCATGAAATAAGCGGGGGCATTGGTTAATCCAAAAGACATGACTGTATACTCATACAATCCATATCTAGTGGTAAAGGAGGTCTTTGGAATATCCCTTGCACGAATCTTGAGTTGATGATAACCAGTTCTAAGATCAATCTTAGAAAACACTCTGGCACCAGTCAACTTATCAAACAGATCCTCTATCTTTGGCAATGGGTACTTGTTCTTGATGGTGACATCATTCAGCTTCTAGTAATCAGTGCACACATGGTTACCTCCATCTTTATCATCCACAAACAAAACAGGTGATCTCCATGGAGATGCGCTTGGTTGAATCAGATCTTTCACCAGCATAGCATCAAGTTGCTTCTTCAGCTCCACTAAATCAGATGGGTTCATACTATAAGGTCTCTGAGCTATGGGTCTAGTTCCAGGAATTAGTTCAATGATGAACTCGATATCCCGATCTGGGTGCATACCGGGCAATTCATCTGGGAATACATCGGGGTATTCACAGACTACTCTGACTTGGTCAAGGGTTGGTTGGGATAGACTCTTGTTGCACTTGAACTGGCGGGGTAAGGTCTCAGATACATGCTCTACTGATACTCCAGAGCTACTGGTATGGTTATGGCTTTCTTGGCACAGTCGATCAATCTTTTATGTTTTGACATCCAATCCATTCCTAGTACTACTTCCAAACCTTTGGTTCCAAATACTATTAGATTGGCATAAAAATCTATGCCATGGATTCTGATAGGTACAGCCTTGCAAATTTTTCTAGCTTTGGTGGTTGAACCGGGTATTTGAACTATCATAACATGCTTCAGTTTTGTTGGTTGAATCATACTAGTGCATGAAAATTATTCTGTAACAAACGAGTGCGATGCTCCAGAATCAAACAACACTCTTGCAAGTACTGAGTTAACAGAAAACATACCCAGGCTGAACACGGTGCTGCTGCTGAGCGAGTGCATTCACATTGGTGGCTGCTGCAAGCTTCTTGGGACACTCATTGGAGTAGTAACCCTTGACTCCACATTCAAAGCAAGTAATTTGGGACTTGTCTTTGGCTGCAACAGGCATAACATTGCTTCTAGTCCTTGGGGCAGTCTGCATCATGCGACGATTGCGGTTGTCATTGGCCTTGTTGATCTTCCCTTCCATCTGAATGGTAGAGTCGACTAGATCTTCTAGATTCAAAACAGATGTTGACTAACACAGTCTGCATCTCATCATGCAGTCCATTTAGGAACCTCTCCTTCTTTGCTTCAGTGTTGATCCCATCAGGGGCATATCTAGCTAGGGATATAAATTTATCATGATACTCAACTACCATCATCCTTCCTTGCTTCAGTTCTCTGAACTCATCTCTCATTCTGGTGACCAAACCTTGGGGCACATGGGTGCGGCTGAACTTGATCTTGAATGCTTCCCACGTCATCATCTGACCGTCGTTCATGGTACGGGTGCTATTCCACCAGGCTCTTGCATCTCCTGCCAGATAATGGGTGGAAAATAGTACCTTCTCATTGGCTTCAACTCCTGTGACTTCCAGGTTGTTTCCATGGTTTGCAGCCAGTCATCCGCATCTAAGGGATCCTCAGACTTACTAAAGATAGGTGGGTTGGTATTCTGAAAGTTCTTAAGCTTGGATCCATGGTGATCCTGGTTTCCATGGCCTTGGTTATTGTGGGCCATCTGAGCTATCTGTTGGAGTGTGGCTAGGTTGGCTTAGCTTTCGGCTCTACTAGCTTCACGGTCAGAAACTAGCATCTGAAGAATCTGCAGCATCGGGTCCTAAGATGAGCTACTTCCTCCGGGGTTTCCGCGAGTCATCTGAAGATTGAGATAGATAATGAGATAAGAGGGAAATTTCTAAGGTTCATGGTTTTGTTTTAAAAGCTTTAAACTTTGAGTTTAACTCAGGTTTTGCAAACTAACAACTTCCTCTCATTCATTCATTCAAAGCACACCATACAAACATGCACCACACACAAATGGAAAACAGATGGTTTTAAGAACCATTTTGTGAAACTACGATACAGTGGGACCGATACAACTCATTCCTATGGTAGTGATCAAGTGCATCTAATCATCATCAGTGTGGAACTCCATGGCATCATCCTCTAGGTAGTTGTTGTCATCACTGAGGTAAGAGTAAAGATCTCCCTAGATATCTTCACCTTCCTCCTCCTCCTTCGCGTCAAGCTAGACTTCCTATTCACGGATGGTCTTCTCGAGAGCGGCCACCTTCTTGTGAAGATGATCGATGGTGCGATCCTTCTTGTCACGTTGACGACGAAGTGATTGGTGATCCTTGACGAGAATGGCGATGGTCTGGTCCTTCTTGATGGCAATGTCAAGGTTTTGGTTGGCATAGGCACGGGCGTTGTCCAACTCCTTCTCTCTATCATACAACATGAAGTCAAGATTGTCCACCTGTTGCTTCAGCTCCGGATGTCCTGGCATCTCCAAGGGAACTCCCATAGAATCACGCCTTACATAGTGAGCAAAGTGAGTTCCCTGGATCAGGTTGATGTTTTTCCCCACACAGATGGGCAAGAGCTTCATGCATGGCCCTGGCTAATCCATCTAGCTAGTTGTTATCCCTCAAGGTGAATTGGATCTTCTCCGAAACTGGTGCTTCCATCTTGCCTCTGAGATCTGCAACTATCAGCCATTATAGATCTCCTCCTACGTGATCATTGAGTTGGGCTCCAAAGAATTCCGGGTGCGGGCGCTCTAGATACCCTAACAGTGCATCTAGATCCCTATCAAAGATTAGGTGGCCTCCGTTGCCCAGCTGGTAGAACTTGCAATATTAGACTTCCATCTATAAGAATTTAGGATGAGCAAGTTAGTGAGGTGATCAAGTGTGTCAAATTTTGATGTAGGTTTGAAAGAATTTTTGAGGAACATGATTTTTTTGAAAGAAATCAAGGGTAAGAGTGGGAATAGGTTTTCATAAATACTCACTTATTTTGTTTTGAAACTAAGTTTTTGTTCGGATGCCCATTCTAGATAGGGTCTCCTATGGTCAGGATGGCTCTAATACCAACTAGTCAACACCCGGATTTTTAATCCCAGATGCCTGTTATGCCATACCTCGAAATCCCAGGATTACCATTTTTGCGAGACATAACAGATTGATATCACAGTACATCATCCATTACAAACCATAATAAGGTCTTACACAAATAAAGGACCTCATGATCCAGTCTTAATACAATCAAGCAGCAGAAATAATAAACGTAGTAGTGGGCTCCATCTTCAGAGTCACAGGCAATGCTGATGATGGGAGATGATCCTAGTTATCATAGACATCCTGTTGTCCATCATCCTAGTAGTCCTCATCATGGTTTGGCCACAGGAATAGCCAGGGACAAAGCCATGAGTACTCTTTAAGTACTCGCAAACTATCACTAACAAGTAAGGTAGTTCTAGTAGGAATCTTAAGCTCTAGGTTTATTTGCAAAAAGGCAGATTTATCTAAACTGAATTTAGAAGTAAAGAAAACTAATTTAATGTTCTAAAGCACTTAAATGGGAAACTAGTTTTCATATTTACAACCCTGTTGTGGTCAAGTCAAAGTCATAGTTCACTTCACAAATCATTTTGAAAACATCTGACGATGGAACAGTATGGCCACTCCAGTTGTCCATGACCGCGGACGCGGCTATTCAAATAGTTTGACACTCTGCAGAGGTGGTACACTTTCACCACAAAATTCGATACATCCGTCAGGGATAACCCTGAATCAATCATACTTAATATGCGGATAATCAATCATAACCTTTCAATTACACACCCTAGTATAGGCACCTCCCCTATGAGCTTGGCCTCCCAGCCATGGCCATCTGCCATCTTGGGCACTACATAGGTGGACAATCATCAAGAGGAAGCCTCAGCTAGAACCTCTTCTGCAAGGGAACCCATACTAAGGCGTATAAACTTCCGGCTAAGCCCTACCCAATTCAGGTAATGTGGTTGTACGATAAAATTGGAATGGTATCGCATCCGAACCCAACCATCAGTTTTATAAAAGGGCTAAGGCTCATGCCTCAACATTTTCATCATCAAACCAATTTTGTTTCTCAAAACATGGAAAAACATCTCAATAGAATGAATCGTCATTCCAAGGTTTTCATAATTCTTTTCACCAAGTATTCCCATCTAAAGTGATCAACTTTTATGCTTAGCACTAGCCACTAAAGTTGGGGGGATTCTCTAATGGGGGGGTGCTAAACTCCAATCTCATGCCATGGAATGACATCTAAGTAGGGTTACTTAGGCCTAGTTTTATACTCTTTATGCTATCTATACTATTTCTCCAATACTCACAAAACACTAGCTAAAAGTAAAGAACTTTAGTAAAAGTAAGAGAATAAAGCTTGCAAGTAAAACTTGGGATTGGTATGATCAAAATGGTATAACCAAAGCATGCCTAATGCCTCTTGCTTAGGTTATGAAACTTTCAAGTGTTAGCTTGCATGGTTCTAGCTTGATAGTAGTGATGGGTTGCATAGGTATAATACTTGCAAGTGTTAGCTTGCATTGTTAATGATGGCTTGCCTTGAGTAGTGCAGTGATTGAAGTTTTCTTATTCTTCTTGGTAGTACTCATCCTCCTCGTATCCAAGGATGGTAATATCGTCTATACATACATACGAGGTACACAATCACCAAACAATACTTAACTACTTCTATTTAGCAAACTAAGGCTCACACTTGATGATCTAGCATCATCACATGAAATAAAGATCTCGTCTTATTTATTTTATTTTAGAAAAGTAATTTCTACTCATTGAAAATACTTAAGATTTAATATTCTCCGATTAAAATATGGGATCATGTTGACACATGTCATCACCACATATTCTAATACATGGGAATGTGATTTAAAGTGTTGATCATATTTAATAAAGTTTCGGATTATTATTTAATAGATTTAAAGTGACTAGAAAAGCCTATATAGCATTAGTTTGGTACTAATCCAAAGTCACTGCATGCAAACCTAAATATTTTTACATATTGAGATAGATCTTATCAAATGTGATCTTTCTGAGTTGGAATCAACTCAAAAGAATTTATGGTTGATTTTTTTTAAATGTTTGAAGTTGGAAAAGTCTTTGTCTTGTTATTTTTGGTATAGGTGATCCCTAACTCCAAATGATTTGAATCCAATAGGCTTGGATATATAATTTAATTACCTTTCTAACCAAATTGGAATCATGCAATTTGGTTCAGTGACTCTCTCTGAATTGATTTTTGAATCTACTGACAGAATGGGGTTTTAACTAAATTGGAAAATACTAATTTGAATTCACTGGGCTGCGCGGAAAACTAAATGGGTCGGCCCAATATGCACAGCACAGCACAGAGGGCTGCTGACAAAGGGGGTGCACTAGTCAGCAACTTAAACTACGTGAAGCGATATCTGCGAATCTAGGCCGTGCGATTAAAAGATGATCCAACGGTGGAGGGTCATCGTCGACGATGAACTTCTCCGGCGAGGAAAATAACCTAACACGATGGTGGGGGTCGGCGAGGATGACCTAGGCTCCAGCTAGGCTCAGCGATGGGGGAAAATGGGGTTATCGACGATGGCGGTTCGAGGCGCGGTCATGGCAGGTCCTAGGGCGGCTTCAATCGACGGTGCCCTTCTCCTCCTGCAGCGGCGGTCTCCAGCCAAATTCCGGCAAAGGAGAGCTCATGATCCGAACCATTCTTCCTTCTCTCGTACGCTTCCGCACGTGGAGGCTAATCATTACTTTGCCTCATTTTAAGGGCCTGCTACAGTAACCGCCACAGTTATTGTCAGAAGTTACTATGGCGCACGTCACGTCATGCATGCCTCCTTGTTAACTGCATCACAGCGTCACGTCATGGGATCCGCTGCGCCCTGTGGCCCTTCCTGTGGCTCATCGCTGATTGGTTAATCCGGTGCATACACGGCCACACGGTGTGGTCCACCCGCAAAATGCGATCCCACTACCCCCTTAAGGGAGTGGTTAAATAGGGGAGGGGCGTGCCCCCTGGGTTCTTTCCCCACTTCCGCGCCCCTCTGCCTCTGCTTCTTCCTCATCTCCCCCAGCGACAACGCTGCCTCCACCGCATCTGAGTAGCACCGCCGCCGCCGCACCGCTTCCACGCGCACCACCATCGCCGCTGCCTCCGCGCATCTCCTCCACCACGGGTCCCCGCCAGTCCAGGCCACTGCCACCCACCGCCGCTAGCGCAAGTGAGGGGAGTGACCTTGAGATGACTGAGGAGGAACTCACAGTCGCCGAGCAGGAGATGGAAGAAGACGCTACGAGCGCCGACCGTGGCGCGTGGGCCGGATCCTGGGTCTGCCAGGATGACCTGGATTGGCTCTACCGCACCAGGCGCAACCCAGAGGGTGTCACCGCGCGCCTTGCTTCCGCCGAGCTTGCCCCCTCACCCAATCTGGGTGAGTATGTGGTGTTCCTATCTCATTTTCAACGCGGATTTGGTCTGCTAGTTAGCGAGTTTTTCCACGACTGGCTCAGCACGTACGAGCTCCAGCCGCACCACCTTCCGGCTAATGCCATCACACCTCTCTCCGCCTTTGCCTCCACCATCGAAGGTTACACCGGATTATGGCCCACGAAGGAGCTCTGGATCTGTTTCTTTGGCCTTCGTCAGAACGTAATTCCAAACATAGATCTTGAGCCGCAGGACAAGCAGCTCATGTAGTTTGGCGCTACGTCAATCTCACCCCGGAGGCTGTCCATCTTCCCCTGAGTTACGGGGCTTGACTCCTGCAAGGGATGGGCCCAGAACTTCTTTTACGTCCAGAACAGCACATCCGAGGATTTGATCCGGCTGCTTCCCTACACTCCGGGTCCTCCTAACCCGGATTTATGGGACAAGGTTCCCAAGAAGCCCACTGTCTTGGCGAACCAAGTCAACAAGAGGTTTCAGGAGTTGAAGGATTTGGGATTGCGCAATGAAGACGCAATGATTATGTTTGTTTGCAACCGGATCTCCCCCTTCAGAAACGCACTCATAAGCTCTGTCATATGAGCTGGGGCCGTGACCCCAACCGGACCTCCTCGTTCGAATTAAGCAACACCAAGATCTACCACTGGGTCAAGGCCCTCTTAACCACCCACAAGGACTTCTCCTCTGAGTGGACATGGGGGCTTGAACACTTCTGCCGAGATAGGCTTCCTCCTGCGGTAAGTCTCGTGCCCCAAACTCTTTCTGAATTAAATCATGCGTCGGTCTTTATTGTACATTTAATCTTGTTGCCTTTTCTTTCCCTTAGATGTTTCTTTAGCAAACCATCGAGGATGGCACCGAGCCTTCTCTTAAGTGGGCGCCCGATCACGAGACCTCGGACGAGGAGGAACCGGATCAGGAGATGCTCCTGCCTATGGTAGACGCGACCAAGCGACCCACCGGTAAACTCTCCTCCATTAGAGATTGGCCCGATGATGAAGATGATTCGGACGTTGAGGTGATGGAGGCATTTGACGTTGTCCCCCTTTCTTATTTTTTTCCGGCATCAGCTAACCCCGGTGGGTAGATCCATGAAGATCCTCCCCTTGCCGTGGGTGAGCCTGTCCCGGTCACGCCGAAGAAGAAGAGGGGAGCTGCATCAGCGTCTTCCTCCGGACCTTCTCAGCCAGCTAAAAGGCGAAAGAAATCCGGGGATAAAACTGCCAACAAGCCTCCAACCAAGGCCACAGCCCGGAGGGCCCGGAAGCCCAAAGAGCCTCTGACCTCGGATGAGTAAGCCACTTCACCCTTTGCCATTCACTTGTTATTATTTTGTTATAGTTTCTCATCATACATTATTTGATTCGGCAGGGCTGCGGTGGAGGTCCCACAGAGTGGATCCGGCATTGCCTCGCCGCTCCGACATAGCCCATCTCCCCCTCGTGGTGACGATTCACGCCCGTTGAGCCCCATTCTGGAGGGTTCAGCGGCTGCTCCGGGTTCCAGCCCACCTCGTCGAGAGGAGGGCAACCTCGGAGTGGGGGAGACTAGCTCTGCCGAGGCGGCAACAACCACCACTTCGGCTCCGCCACAACCAGCTACCACCGAGGTTCCCTCAATACCTCCGCCGAAGCAGAAATCAGCACCAGTACCAGCACCAACCCCAGCACCAGCAGCAAAAGCAACAACAGCAGCACCGAGCCCCTCCACCTCGTCCGTGTCTTCCAAGCCTCGGCGAGAAAGCACCAAGGCAGCTCCCAAGGGCAAATCTACTGCAGCAACCTCCACTTCTCAGCAGTAGCCCAAGGGCAAGAAGGCTCGTGACGCCACCAGGGCGACGTTCATTGAGGCTGGACAGCGCACACTTGCGTCCATGCTCCCAAAAAAGACTCCATCGCCGAAGGATGCCCCTGCCGAGCCAGCTGATACGCAACTTGCTTTGCACACCAGTCTGGCCCTTGCCCAGGTTGAGAGGAGGGAGGCTCATGCCAAAGGTTTAGTGGCACCCCACATGCTTAGCGGTGAACGATACCCTCCGACCTTGATCGAGTTTGTAAATAACTGGAACAAGGCGGAGTTCGTCTACAACGACGATCTCCCGGAGAAGTTCGGTCCCGCCGAATTCGGTGCGCAGATGAATACTGCCGCCAAGGCAATTAACCTTGCGGGTTGGATGATGGAAGTATGTTACTTTACCTTTTCCTTAGCATACAGAAGATTACAAGTGATATAACCATTAGTCCCCGAGCCTCCGGGGGATTAACTTGTTACTCGGCCGGATGCTCCTTAGAAAATTAACGTAGCTCCTTAATAACTTTGAATATGCATACACCTAGAGCCGGGCTAAGTTCCACTTGGCCCGGATTTTGTACACTTCGAATATGCACACACCTAGAGCCGGGTTAAGTTCCACTTGGCCCGGATTTTGTACACTTCGAATATGCACACACCTAGAGCCGGGTTAAGTTCCACTTGGCCTGGATTTTGTACACTTCGAATATGCACACACCTAGAGCTAGGTTAAGCTCCACTTGGCCCGGATTTTGTACACTTCGAATATGCACACACCTAGAGCCAGGTTAAATTCCACTTGTCCTGGATTTTGTACACTTCGAATATGCACACACCTAGAGCCGGGTTAAGTTCCACTTGGCCCGGATTTTGTACACTTCGAATATGCACAAGACTAAGCTGTCCATTTTTTCTCTTTCAGGTGACCATCAATCGTCGGAGCGCTGAATTTCAGCGTCTCCTTGATACTGACAAGATGCTGCGCGAAAGCATAGTGCGTTGCTCGCTTAACATGATAAAAGGGGTAAGTTTCTTCCTTGGCATTTTTCTGTTTTTCTTCATCGTTTTCCGCCGAACTAATCCATCATTCGGATTTCGCAGCTGGGGTGGAGGCTGAGAATACCATCATGAGGAAAAACTTGGATCAGATCAAGGGTAAGTTATTTTTTCTCAAACTTGCTATGCTTTCTATTTCCTTTTCTCCTTGGCTCGGCAACATTCATATCTCGGTTTTACCGGGTCAACAAACTATTTTAGCGTCTCTTGAAGATAGTGTGACCGTGCCTGATATGATGCTGCATTTTCTCGAACAAGCAGGGCAGCATGAGGCCGAACTCAAAAAGAAAGATGATGAGCTTGCCCTCCTCCGAACCAAAGATGATGAGATTGCCAAGCTTAAGGCAGACATGAAGAAGCTAAAAGCGCAGCACCAAACCGAACTTCGAAAAGCTGGCCAGGACTATACTGAAGAGCGGGAGCGCCTCAACCTCCAGATTGCCAAGGACCAAGAATTACTTAAGGAGGTCGACGTCAAGCTTGAGTCAGCGAATGCTGAACTTGTGCAACTCCGGGAGAGGCGCGACAACTGCACCAAGGAGCTGACCCGGGTTCACAGCCACATTTCTGGTAAGTTCTTTTCCTTCGACCGACATTGCTCTTTCCAGGGCTACTTCCTTTACTTACTCTACCTGTGTCATTTTTCAGGCAAATTCCCAGAGAGTGATGTCATTGCATCCAATGCTATTACCAAGTTCCGCATGCAGAGGGGTACTCCGTCTGGTTCTGGCTCCATTCCTCTTGATCTCGAAGACTTGATAGTCAGCTTATCCGCCCGAGTCGAGACTGTGAAGAACTACAGCAAGGATATCATGGACGTAGTAATCCGGATCTTCAACGCCTTTTGGCCTGAAGAAGATACTCCGGAGAATATGTCTGTTCTTTATGCCAGGCTTATGGAATGCGAGACTCAGCTCGATCTCTGCAGAGAATCTGTTGGACGCGCCGGGGCTGAGATCGTTCTCCACTACGTGCTTACGTGGTACGAGAAAATTGACCTCAAACTCCTTGAGCGCATGCGCACGGGATCAAGGTGGTCTATTGACCCGGACTGGGTAGCTCGGCGCAAAGCTTGCGCTCATAGCTTCATCCAATACGCCCCCATTCACCAATGGAACGACGGACCCAGCTTCCTAGATGCCGCCGATGATGAGAATGTTGAGCATGCTGAAGATGACTCGGGTGAGGATGATGAGAGCGAAGCCTCGGATGTCGAAGAAGACGAAGGTGAAGCTGAAGCCGAGGCTGGAGCTACCCTGCTAGCTCCAAATTACCTCCTCATGCTGCTCCGTGAGCGAAAAAACTTTGAAATTTATCAGATCCCCGGTATGCCGGGTGCAATTGTATCTAAGCACACTAGTTATATTTTGCTACTAAGTTTTTATGCCGGATTCACTTGGGCGTAGTCCCCGATTTTCATTTTCTTGTTTCACCAATTTCTTGGCTCGGCTCGTGTCCACCTTGGTTCGGTTTTATGACTTACGAGTCCGAGTTTGAAAAATTGACTTAACAATACTTGGAAACTTTAGGATTTAGCTCAAAATAATTCAGCGTAATAAATTTAAAGTAAGCACAAGGTTAGTCCGAAAATCAAACATCGGCTCGATTAAGTCTCTTTCCTTAGTCGTTTTTCATGTGCTACGCAATTCCAAACTTGTTCTCTTGCTTTCCATGAAGCCAAATCTTGTTGGACATCAGCAAGTCGAAGAGTTAGGTCTTTGGTGCTCACACACTACTAATCCGGCTTAAGTAGAAGCAACTTACGCCAGCCGACGTATAAATAGTAAATATAGAGGACAACTAAAATTACTAAGGTAGTCCCCGAGTTACTGCTCGAGGTGCCAAGATTTCATTGATAAGCTCATTGCCGGCATACATACCGACATATGAGAGACTCGGATACATACACTTCTCTGCTAAGTGTAGAAAGGACGAAGTAGAGCTACATTCCATGGACGTTTGGATTCCTCGCCGAACCTGTCTGCCTTGTTCTTCTCCTGTGGTTTTGCATCGATAAGATAATACGAATCATTGTGCAATGCTTTGCTCACAATGAATGGCCCTTCCCATGGGGGTGATAATTTATGCATGCCAGCAGTACGTTGTACCAACCGGAGTACCAGATCACCTTCCCGGAAAATTCGGGGGCTTACTTTCCGGCTATGATAGCGTCGGAGATTTTGCTGATATATGGCGGATCTGGACAATGCCAATTCTCTCGCTTCTTCCAGCAGATCAACATCATTTTGCCAAGATTCTTGCACTTCGGCTTCTATGTATTGGGTGACCCTAGGCGAGTCATGCTCTATGTCGGCTGGTAATACAGCTTCTGCCCCATATACCAGAAAAAATGGCATATAGCCCGTTGATCGATTCGGAGTTGTTCTTAAACTCCACAGTACCGCTGGTAGTTCTTCTATCCAGCACCCCACTGATCTTTGCAGTGGCTCAATGAGCCGGGATTTTATCTCGGATAGCACTAATCCGTTGGATCTCTCCACTTGTCCGTTCGATGCGGGGTGTGCTACCGAGGTGACGTCCAGCCGGATCGTCTTATCCCGGCAGAAACGTGCAAATGCTCCTTCAGCAAAATTTGTGCCATTATCTGTTATTATACTGTGAGGATAACCGTATCTCAAGATGATGTCTTTGAGAAAAGTTACGGCAGTAGCTCCATCACATTTTCTTATTGGCTTCACCTCAATCCATTTCGTAAATTTGTCAACCATGACCAGGATGTGGGTCATGTTCCCTCTTGCTTGTTTAAACGGGCCAACCATATCCAAGCACCAAACGGCAAATGGCCATAATTGGTACGGTCTTGAGCTCCGACATTGGCATATGTGTTTTTGTCGCATATCTCTGACAGCCATTGCATTTTCTCACCAGATCTTCTGCTTGTTCCAAGGCACTTGGCCAGTAAAACCCATGGCGGAAAGCTTTTGCTACCAAGGCTCTGGACGAGGCATGATGCCCACATTCCCCTTGATGTATATCTCGGAGGATGTCTAGTCCCTCCTCCGGGTCAACACATCGCTAGAGGACATTCGTCACACTCCTTTTGTATAACTCGGAATTGATGATCGTGTATGCTTTTGCTCTCCTCTGAGTTTGCATGGAAAGCACCTCCTCAGCGGGTAAAGTTCCATCCTTCGGGAATTGGAATATGGGCAATGCCCAAGCTGGTACAGCTCGCACAGGGAACACATCCTCATCAATTTCCATCCAATCCACCGACATAACTTCTACCAGATCACGCTGCACAGTCCCCGGGTCCTGCGAAGCAGTCCCCAGGTTTGCCGAGGCAGTCCTCGGGTTTCGCGAACCATTCCCCACATCAATGTCCATGGGCACAGCCTCTGATTCCGGGTTTGCCGGGATAAAAATTGAGTCGGATTCCGGGGATGGCCTGATAGATGGTTTTCTAAGGTGCTCTAATGCTACACCTGGTGGAATTGCTTGTCGGGTTGATCCGAGCTTCGACAGTACGTCGGCAGCCTCATTTTCCACCCAGGGTATATGGTGAAATTCGCATCCCTCAAAGTAACCAGATATCTTCTGCACATGAAATCTGTACAGTGCCATATTTGCATCCAAAGCATCCCATTGTCCGGAGACTTGCTGGACTACGAGATCCGAGTCACCGAAGCACTGGATCCGACGTATTCCAATCTCCTTTGCCACTTTGAGCCCATGTACAAGTGACTCATATTCTGCAACATTGTTTGATGCAGTGAAGTGGATTTGCAGCACATATTTCAGCTGGTCCTTCTTTGGCGAGGTAAGCACAACTCCGGCACCTAACCCGGTTTTTGTTTTTGACCCGTCAAAGTGCATCTTCCAGTAGTTCGGATCTGGCAAAGGTGGTTCATATTGCACCTCGGCCCAATCCACAAAAAAGTCCGCCACTGCTTGAGATTTGATCGCTTCTCTTCTATCATATTGTGGCGCATAAGGAGCCAGCTCAATTGCCCATTTTGCAATCCTGCCACTTGCATACTTGTTGCTCATTATCTCGGATATGGGAGCTTCACATATTACCTTGATGGGGTGCTCTTCGAAATAGTGCTTCAGCTTCTTAGCTGCCATATACACTCCATATGCCATCTTCTGATAGTGAGGATAGTTCTGCTTCGAGGCCGATAATACCTCGCTCAGATAATACACTGGCCTTTGCACCGATTTACCCTCTTCATCGCGCTCTACCACTATTACTGCACTTCCAACTCGGTTGGTTGCGGCTATATAGAGCAACATTGGCTCCTTTGATAGTGGAGAGGCTAACACTGGTGTAGTGGCTAACATCTTCTTTAGTTGGATAAAGGCTTCATTGGCCTACGGCGTCCAAATGAACTTGTCTGACTTTTTCATGAGTTGATAGAGAGGCAATGCCTTTTCTCCCAACCGACATACAAACCGACTTAAGGATGCCAGGCAACCAGTGAACTTCTGGACATCGTTAAGACACTTCGACAGTTCCATGCGCTCTATGGCCCGGATTTTAGTTGGATTGACCTCGATACCTCGGCTGGAGATAAGAAATCCGAGTAACATTCCAGTCGGGACACCGAAGGTACATTTCTCCGGGTTAAGCTTCATTCGGAACCTCCTTAGGTTCGCAAATGTCTGCCTGATACGTCAAGGAGCGTTTTGCTTTCCTTGGTCTTTATCACAACATCATCCACATATACCTGCACATTTTGACCAATTTGGTCATGCAAACATTTTTGCATACATCTTTGGTATGTTGCCCCTGCATTACGTAAACCAAAAGGCATGGTGCGTTAGCAATAAGCCCCATACGAGGTGATAAACGCAGTCTTTATTTGATCACTTGGGTTCAGAGGTATCTGGTGGAAACCAGAATATGCATCAATGAACGACAACAACTCACACCCAGCAGTGGAATCTATGACTTGGTCTATCCTTGGCAGTGGGAATGGATCTTTTGGACACGCCTTATTCAGGTTCGTGTAATCGATACACATACGCCAAACCACTACCACATTCGGATCGTCTTTTTTCTTCCCCACCACCACCGGATTAGACAGCCAATCCGGGTAAAGCACTTCCATGATAAATCATGCAGCCAATATCCGAGCTATCTCATCTCCTATGACCTTTCTCCTGTCTTCGGCAAAGCGGCGGAGAGGTTGCTTCACCGGCTTTGCTCCAGGTCTCACATTCAAAGAGTGCTCGGCCAACTTCCTCAGAACACCTTGCAAGTCCTGTGTGGACCAAGTAAAAATATCCCGATTCTCATGAAGGAAGTTGACGAGCTCGCTTTCCTATTTGTCGTTTAACCCGGCACCAATTGTTACGGTGCGTTCAGGGAAAATATCATCAACAGGCACCTTCTTGGTATCTTTTGTCGGTTGGAATGAGACACTACCATGCGGGTTACTCAGTGCCGGCATATACTGCTGCGCGGACTGAGCCAATGCTGCCACTTCTTAGATCTTTCTCTTCTCTTGCACAATTACGAGTGACTCTGCTAGGTTAGATCCGGCAGATGCACATTCTATG
The DNA here is from genome assembly GCA_910589775.1 of Avena eriantha. Lineage (NCBI taxonomy): Eukaryota > Viridiplantae > Streptophyta > Magnoliopsida > Poales > Poaceae > Avena > Avena eriantha. The sequence goes on from OU342746.1 coordinate 238,118,309, forward strand.
GAACGTCGGAAATCCCCAGCTATGGTGATCACACCATTTGGCCCGGGCAGCTTCATCTTCAAGTAACTGATTTGACAACTTGCCATGAATCTGTTCAGAGCTGGCCTGCCGAGCAACGCGTGATATGCGCTCTCCAAATTTACAGCCTCGAACTCCAAATTCTCAGTCCGGCAGTTATCTCTTGTGCCAAACAATACGTCAACCCGGACCTTGCCTATGGGCTCACAAGAAATACATGGCACAATGCCATGGAAAGTAGTCCTTGTAGCTTGGAGCATGTTCTCCGAGATACCCAACTTGCGCATTGTGTCCACATACATGATGTTGATGCTACTGCCATTATCAATTAGCACCTTTGAGAACCTGACATTGATGTTAGGCCCAATGAATGTTGGATCCAACACCAGTGCATAGGAACCAGGACTTGGCATGAGCTTCGGATGATCTTTGATGCTCCAGGTAATTTCCTGGTCCGGCCAAGGCATATACCTCGTCACTGCTGGCATTACCGCATTCACCTCCATGTGCCGGCGCTGCAAGCTCTTTCTATATGTTTCCTCTGTGGTAAACACACAGTAACTCTAATGATGTTCTCTGTACTCATTTCTCCCCTCGTTTCCGGGGTACCTCTGATCCTGTTGGTTTTGGTTCTCCACCTGATGCACTGCATCCCTTCTCTCATGGTTATCATACATCGGCGGAGGGGGAGGCAACATTAGTTGTTCCGTGTTCGCTCCGGAGAGCAATTGCTGTCGGGGTAACTCCTGCCGAGGTTGATCATCCGAGGTGCTTGAGCATTCCACGAACCACCTTGTTCTATCTTACGCATCCACTCACACTGCCTTGTTGTATGACCCGCTGGGTTACTCGGATTTGGAGTGTGAAATTTACACGGCTGATCCAGCATTGACTCGTAAGTATACCTCAGACGGTCCTTCTTTTCCTGCCACTGTTTCTTTTGCTCTGGCGTCCAAGTTTTCTTGCCATCATTTCTTGGAGTCCATTGATGTCCCCCAGTTTTCTAACGTTGGCCGCCTCCTGCTCCGGGCTGATCTTGATTCACAGCCGCAACTTGTTGCGAACTGTACCGGCAATCCGGTCTTTCATCTCTTCTTTTGCCCCGGTAGTCATTCCTCCGAGATGACCCGGCTCCATCTCTCTGGTAATACTCCTCATTTGACTCGTTTGAAACGAGCTTGGGTTGAGTCGGATCACCCAAAGCATACGGATCAGCAATCCGGATTGTTTCTGCCAACGTAGTTGGCATATCCCTTTGCAATCTTTGCCACAACATGCTTGCATATATGCATCCTTGCGCAACCCATGCTATGGCCTGTGACTCAATCACACCCTCACATGAGTCTCGCACGGTACACCACCGGGTTAAGAACTCTCGGTCCGTCTCATTCGGTCTCTGCTTGCACATTGCTAGGGTATGTGGCCTATTCGGCCTCTGATACGTACTTGAGAAATTGCTAACAAACATCTCCTCAAAATCGATCCAACAGTTAATACTTCCGGGTGGAAAATTATTTAGCCATACCCTCGCTGGCCCCTCCAGCATCTGGGGTACGTATCTCACAGCCCATCTCAAGTTGCTCGTGGCAATTTTTACAGCAGTTGCATAGTTAATCAAGCAATCCTCCGGCTTAGTGCTGCCGTCATATGTCTTCGTGCCTCTAGGCAACTAGAAGTTAGGTACCGGAGGTTCCTTCATGATCCGGGGCCCAAAACATGCTAGACCCGGAGGACCTTGACACTCAATTTGCTCTGACCTATATAGCCGGTCCAGTTTTAGCCTGGCGTCATCAGGCATCAAATTCCTGCTTCCCAATCTTGACCCTATCACATGATAGTCCGGCCTTGGGTATCCTGCGTTCACCATTTCCGAATTACCATCATTATATCGGTCTTGCTCTCGTGGAGCACCTCTCTGTTGCATACCTCGGCCGGCACTGTGCTCTTGTCGTGGTATATTCCTCTGCTGCGGTTGACCTGCACCTACCGAATTACGCTGTCCGACATTGCCGTTTACAGCATTCCCTTGACCGGCATTGCCTTGGTCATGGTTACCTCGGCCAGCTTCACCTCGGCTCACACTCCTTCGATCCTCGTTTCTCTGCACTTCTTTTCCTTTCCATGCCCTTGCCGAGTCATATGGGACTATTTGCTTATTCTTCCTAGCCGAGGTTATGACCTCTTCCCTCCTAGGACCACCATGAGGAGACGATGCGGCTCCAGCGGATTTCTCTGGGTTACCCACCGCCGAATGAACGATCTTGGAGGCCCCAACTCTCTCCGTGTTTGCCCTGAGCAGCTCCTCGTTTTGCCTGTTCGTGATCCGAACCAACTCATTGACTCTATCTTGTTGTCTTTGGCGGGATTCACCCGTCAGACCTTCTAACTCGGATGCAGCTGCATCTGCTGCTCTGGGTTTTTTTGCCGGGGTACTATACTTCGGCAGCCCCACTGATAGATAGTTCTCTGATTCCTCAATCCTAGTATAACCCTCTCTGTTCATTTCACTCATGAGATTTCTCCCCTTCACTTTTACAGCATCTACTTTATTTGCCTTTGCGTACTCACGCAACGTCATGTTCAACGACTGCTGAGCCGCAGCTATCTTTTTCGCACCCTCTAGTATTTTTGCCTAGTCTCCTCTAGCTCGGCTTGTGCCTGAGCCAGATCTACTGCTGCTGCTACCGGGTTTGCCAAGCTATCCATCGCCTGCTGCAGCACATTCTCAGGCCTCTCTAGCGGAGGACCTCTACTTTTCCTTGGTGCCTTAGGTGTTACCTCCGGATCTGGTGCTGGATCCTTGCTTGTGCCAGCGCCAGGCGCGGTCATCATCACCTCAGCGTGGTCCGGGGAGCGAGTGATACGCGCCCCACGAACAGTACTAAGGGGTGGCTCGCCTCCTTCGACGACGTGCCGCGGATGAACACACGACACATCGACAGCAACGTAAACCTTGTGCGTGCCGAGCTTGACGAAGAGGCCGTTGCGCGAGAGAGGACGCTTGCCGAAGCAGCCAACATTGTCGCTGACGAACTCCAGCGCTCCAAAGCGTTGAACGAGCCCAGAGACGATGCGTTCGCCGGTGCCGATGAAGTTTCCGGTCCGGATCTTTACCCCTGCTAGCGCTGCTAGCCCCACGGTGGGCGCCAACTATCGTGGTGGTGTCATGGTAGATGCCATGGATAGGCTAAAGGTGGGGACTAAATGCACTAGGGGAATCCAGGGAGGGATAGTGTGGTGATTCCACACACGGTAGCTTTGTATTCAACTCACTTCCAAGGTTTACAAGTGCTCCTTGAGCTGTATTGGGGAGAGGAGGAAGAAGAACTCTCTTACTCTCACCGCTAGCCAAACCCAACTCTCTAGGAGACAACCAGAAAAACCAACCCAGTCGTGATCAACCCTCTCTACAGAGGCCCTAGCCCTCCTTATATAGGGATAGCTAGGTCTCCAATTAGGGCACACGTGGAGGCATATTCCAGGGAATATGCCTCCTCCCAAAATAGTAAGCCGACCGGGTCACTTTTCCCCCGCATCATCCATGCAGAGGCTATGTGAGCCTCTGCGGCACCTGCGTCATCCGACATAGGCTTCATCACCTTTGTTGGCCATGCCTCGGTGGTCCTGCCTCTGTTCGCTTCGCTCACGCTCTGCGTACAGTGGTCATCTTTGACCAGCGAGATACCTTCCTTCTCTTACAAGCTTGACATGACCTGGATCCTTCATAGTTGATCCGCCCACACCTGTTCCTGCATACAAGTTAGATATATCTTATCGACATACGGCTTAAGTCGGTTGAGACCAAGTTAGGTGGACGTCCCCTGGTCTGGGTTACTCCGTGATCCGACCTGCCTTGAGGTGAGTCGGCCAGCACTTGCTTTGACCTTGCCGTACCTCGGCTAACTAGGCCTTTATACCCCGGCGTGACCCTACCTGGAGGTATCCCCCCAACAGCCATGTCCATGTGATACGTCATAAACGTATCTATAATTTTTGATGTTCCATGCTTGTTTTATATCAACTTTCTTATGCTTTGTTCACACTTTGAGGTATTTTTATACATTTTATGGAACTAACCTATTAACAAGATGCCACAGTACCAGTTGCCTGTTTTTTGTAGTTTTTGGTTTCAGAAAAGCTAGTAAGGAAATATTCTCGGAATTGGACGGGACAAAAGCCAAAGTCAATATTTTACTAGAAGGAACACGGAGTCCGGAGGGCAGTCGAAGGAGGGCTAGGGGATGGCCACACCCTATTGTGCCACGGGTACCCCTGGCCGTGCCACCAGGTGGTGTGGGCCCTTCGGGCCTCCATCGACCTTACCCCTTCGCCTATATATTCCTCCTGGGAAGAAAACCCTAAGAACCCGATCAGAATTCCACGAAAAGTTTTGTAGCACCGCCGCCACCGAAGAGGAGATTCGGGGGACAGAAGTCTCTGTTCTGGCACCCTGCCGGGATGGAGAATTGCCCCTGGAGCCATCTCCATCGATCTCCACCACCATCTCCATCGCCGTTGTTAACTCCCATCATGAGGAGGGAGTAGTTCTCTCTCGAGGCCTAGGGGGCTCTACCGGTAGCTATGTGTTCATCTCTCTCTATGCGTGATCTTATTGAGATCATGAGCTTTGTAATCTATAGATCTATTCTGCTATGTGCTTTAATGAATCCCTGCTTATCCCCACGTGTGTGAAATTGACAGTGTGCACACCGTGTGGCACTTTAGCTAAGGTTACATAAATACTTGTCATGAGTATAATTTGAGTTGGATGTCTCTATGAGATTGTGGTGTTTGTTGGAACCATCTAGCGCTCAAGGTGACAGTGAGGGGTTATCTAGATGGGGAATGTGAACTTTAAGGTGTGCTGTTATAGCCCTACATCGTCCAACCGGAGAGTAGTTCAGAGTAGTATGATAAAGAGAATATATTTATATGAGAGTGTTCACTAGTCAAAGTATGATCCCTAGGCCTTGTTTCTAAGCATTGAAACACCATTTGCAACTAGATCTGTTACATGTTTGCTTGCTTCCATCTTTATTTCAAATTGCCTTTAGTCTCTTACCCGTCGAGATCTTTTCTAGCACTGTAACCACTTATAATTATCCATACCACTTGTATTTCACTATCTCTTCACCGAACTAGTGCACCTATACACCTGACAAGTGTATTGGGTGTGTTGGGGACAAAAGAGACTTCTTGTATCTTGATTGCAGGGTTGCTTGAGAGGGATACCTTTGACCACTTCCTCCCCGAGTTCGATAAACCTTGGGTAATCCACTTAAGGGAAACTTACTGTTGTTCTACAAACCTCTGCACTTGGAGGGCCAACAACTGTCTACAAGAATAGAAGTGCGTAGACATCAAGCTATTTTTTGGCGCAGTTGCCGGGGAGGTAAGGTAAAAGGTACTCACATCCTCTGGCTACTAAGCACGGAGGAGAAAAGTTACTTTGATGATACTATACCTCCAATATATGATGATTACAATGATGAATATGATATTTTCAATCCACCTACTATTGAGGAGAAAATTAATTATGATTACAATATGCCTCCTATATTTGATGACTATGGTGATGTCAACACCCGAATTTTTAATCCCAGATGCCTGTTATGCCATACCTCGCAATCCCAGGATTACCATTTTTGCGAGACATAACAGATTGATATCACAGTACATCATCCATTACAAACCATAATAAGGTCTTACACAAATAAAGGATCTCATGATCCAGTCTTAAACAATCAAGCAGCAGAAATAATAAACGTAGTAGTGGGCTCCATCTTTAGAGTCACAGGCAATGCTGACGATGGGAGATGATCCTAGTTATCGTAGACATCCTGATGTCCATCATCCTGGTAGTCCTCCTCATAGTCTGGCCACGGGAATAGCCAGGGACAAAGCCATGAGTACTCTTTAAGTACTCGCAAACTATCACTAACAAATAAGGTAGTTCTAGTAGGAATCTTAAGCTCTAGGTTTATTTGCAAAAAGCCAGACTTAGCTAAACTAGGTTTAGAAGTAAAGAAAACTAATTTAATGTTCTAAAGCACTTAAATGGGAAACTAGTTTTCATATTCACAACCCTGTTGTGGTCAAGTCAAAGTCATAGTTCAATTCACAAATCATTTTGAAAACATCTGACGACGGAACAGTATGGCCACTTCAACTGTCCATGACCGCGGACACGGCTATTCGAATAGTTTGACACTCTGTAGAGGTGGTACACTTTCACCACAAAATTCGATACATCCGTCAGGGGTAACCCTGAATCAATCATACTTAGGATGCGGATAATCAATCATAACCTTTCAATTACACAACCTAGTATAGGCACCTCCCCTATGAGCTTGGTGTCCTAGCCATGGCCATCTGCCATCCTAGGCACTGCATAGGTGGACAATCATCAAGAGGTAGCCTCAGCTCAAACCTCTTCCGCAAGGGAACCCATACTAAGGCATATAAACTTCTGGCTAAGCCCTACCCAATTCAGGTATTGTGGTTTTATGGTAAAATTGGAATGGTACCGCATTCGAACCCAACAATCAGTTTTATAAAAGGGCTAAGGCTCATGCCTCAACATTTCCATCATCAAACCAATTTTGTTTCTCAACACATGGCAAAACATCTCAATATAATGAATCATCATTCCAAGGTTTTCATAATTCTTTTCACCAAGTATTCCCATCTAAAGTGATCAACTTTTATGCTTAGCACTAGCCACTAAAGTTGGGGGGATTCTCTATTGAGGGGTGCTAAACTCCAATCTCATGCCATGGAATGACATCTAAGTAGGGCTACTTAGGCCTAGTTTTATACTCTTTATGTTATCTATACTATTTCTCCAATACTCACAAAACACTAGGTAAAAGTAAAGAACTTAAGTAAAAGTAAGAGAATAAAGCTTGCAAGTAAAACTTGGGATTGGTATAATCAAAATGGTATAACCGAAGCATGCCTAATGCATCTTGCTTAGGTTATGAAACTCGCAAGTGTTAGCTTGCATGGTTCTAGCTTGCTAGTAGTTATGGATTGCATAGGTATAATACTTGCAAGTGTTAGCTTGCATTGTTAATGATGGCTTGCCTTGAGTAGTGTAGTGATTGAAGTTTTCTTCTTCTTCTCCTTGGTAGTTTTCCTCCTCCTCGTATCTAGGGTCAGTCATATCATCTATACGTACATACGAGGTACACAATCATCAAACAATACTTAACTACTTCTATTTAGCAAACTAAGGCTCACACTTGATGATCTAGCATCATCACAATCATCACATGAAATAAAGACCTATTCTCATTTATTTTATTTTAGAAAAGTAATTTCTACTCATTGAAAATACTTAAGATTTAATATTCTCCAATTAAAATATGGGATCATGTTGACACATGTCATCACCACATATATACATGGGAATGTGATTTAAAGTGTTGATCATATTTAATAAAGTTTAGGATTATTATTTAACAGATTTAAAGTGACCGGGAATGCCTATATAGCATTATTTTGGTACTGAGCCAAAGTCACTACATGCAAACCTAAATATTTTTACATATTGAGATAGATCTTATCAAATGTGATTTTTGAGAGTTGGAATCAACTCAAAATCATTTATAGTTGATTTTTTAAAAATGTTTGAAGTTGGAAAATTCTCTGTCTTCTTATTTTTGGTATAGGTGATCCCTAACTCCAAATGATTTGAATCCAACGGGCTTGGATAGATAATTTAATTACCTTTCTAACCAAATTGGAATCATGCAATTTGGTTTAGTGACTCTCTCTGAATTGATTTTTGAATCTACTGACAGAATGGGGTTTTAACTAAATTGGAAAATACTAATTTGAATTCACTGGGTTGCGCGGGAAATTAAACGGGCTAGCCCAATCTACATAGCACAGCGTAGAGGGCTACTGACAGAGGGGGGGTCCACTAGTCAGCGACTTAAACTACGCGAAGTGGTATCTGTGAATCTAGGCCGTGTGATTAAAAGACGATCCAACGGTGGAGGGTCATCATCGACGACGAACTGCTCCGATGAGGAAAATAACCTAATGCGGCGGTGGGGGTCCGGCGAGGCTCACCTGGGCTCCAGCTAGGGTCGGCGATGGGGGCGAATGGGGTTATCGATAATGGCGGTTCGAGGCGTGGTCACGGCAGGTCCTGGGCAGCTTCAATCGACGGCGCCCTTCTCCTCCTGTAGCGGCGGGCTCCGGCCAAATTCCGATTAAGAAGAGCTCGCCTTGTGATACATTCCAAATGTATCTATAATTTTTGATGTTACATGCTTGGTTTTATCCACTTTCTTGTGTTTTGTCCACACTTTGGAGTACTTTTCATATGATTTCTTGGACTAACCTATTAACAAGAGCCACAGTGCCAACTGCCTGTTTTCTGTTGTTTTTGGTTCTAGGAAAGTCAGAAAATGAATATTCTCGAAATTGGACGGGACAAAAACCAAAGTGCCTATTTTTCCAAAAGTCATCAGATGCCAGAATATCAGACAGACAAGGGCTGGGGGCCGGCCACACCATCTGGCCACGTGGCCGGGCCTGGCCCATGCCAGGGGTGGTCTGGCCGACCCCAGCACCCCCTCGGCCTCTCCTTCCGCCTATAAGATGCCCTCGGGACGAAAACTCTAAGTACCCGATCAAAAATCCACGAAAGAGTCTGTAGCCGCCGTCATCTCCATCCCTAGATCTGAAGCTCTTCCCGGCACCCTGCCGGAGAGGGGAATTCACCCTGGAGGCCTACTTCATCATCATGCAAGCCTCTGATGTGATGCGTGAGTAGTTCGTCTTTGGACTACAGGTCTGATATATTGCAAATGTATCTATAATTTTTGATGTTCCATGCTTGGTTTTATCTACTTTCTTATGTATTGTCCACACTTTGGAGTACTTTTCATATGATTTCTTGGACTAACCTTTTAACAAGAGTCACAGTGGCAGTTGCCTGTTTTCTGCTATTTTTGGTTCTAGAAAGTCAAAAAATGAATATTCTCGGAATTGGACGGGACAAAAGCCAAAGTTGATATTTTACCAGAAGACTCACGGAGCCATAATACGAGACGGAGGAGGGCCAGGGCCTAGCCACACCATGTGGTGGCGCGGGCTAGCCCTGGCCGCGCCACCAGGTGGTGTGGGCCCCTCTGACCTCCACCGACCTTGCCTCTTCGCCTATAAGAAGCCTCCCGATGCATAAACCCTAAATCATCAAGCCTCCAGCCACGAAAAGTTCCGTAGCGCCGCCACCACCGAAGGGGAGATTCGGGGGACAGAAAGTCTCTGTTCTGGCACCCTGCCGGGACGGGGAAGTGCCCCCGGAGCCATCTCCATCGATCTCCATCACCGTTGCGGATTCCCATGATGATGAGGGAGTAGTTCTATCTCGAGGCTAAGGGTTATACCGGTAGGTATGTGTTCATCTCTCTCTCTATGCATAATCAAATTGTGATCATGAGCTTTGTAATCAAGTAGATATACCTTGCTACTCAAGTGCTTTAACAGATCTCTATTCTCCCCATGTGTGCTTTAATTGATAGCAGGACGTAGCGATCCTCCATCTCGGGGACGTGAACCTGGGTACATCGTGTGCCAGTCTTGCTCTCAGATTCTCCTACGTCGCCTTGCCCTTTCCTCTACGTAAGCTACCCTATAGCATCTGCCGTGGTCAATTCCACGACGGTTGGCGCCCACCGTGGGGCAAGCGGTGCTTGGAGGCGATGATCCAGACGGGATCCCTCAAATTCATCATCTACATCTGCTCGTGATGAAGAAAAAATACTCGCAGCGAGGGTACGTGGATCAACCTTAACAATTCCCACGTACGCATGCTCAAGATCGATAAAAATCGACTTCGTACATGCTCACTCGGTTTCACGTGGTTGTGGCCTGCGATCTAGCATATTACCCTAATAAATCTTATATATTCTAGCTAATTTATCAACATATTTTATTTGGATCTGATCCTCTTATGTCTGCATGTGCTCATTCGGAGAAAGGTCCAGTCAGATCGGTGGCGCCGTCATCGTGTCACGACGTCGCGCTCCAAAGCAGCCTTGAATCCGGCCATGCTATTTTATTTGCACTCGGCCATGGCATTTATTGCATTATCAGCGGCAACTCACCTGTGCATCAAGGGAGAGATGGTCTGGTCAGAGTACATGGATCGCCCCAACATGGCCTTGTCTCCCGTGAAAAAAATGCAAAATAGATGCTCCATGCGGCCATCACCAATGTTTTCTTTTTTTAATCTATTTGCTCTTACACAATCATCGTTCCATGAATCGATTATTCTATCTAACTCATTAAATTTTGTCTTGGTTTGCATGCACTGCACAACGTACATGGCTCCATGCCGCACAACATCGACACCAACCTTCGCCTGTGACCTCGGAGCTCGGTGAGTCGGTTTTCGCGTCAACGGTGATCGTTCACGACCTCGACGACGGGCTGGCCGCACACACATTGGCAACATCGGCAACTGTGAAGGTGCCGCTCCACGGCCCATACGCCTCGGCTCCACGTCCGCTCATCACAAACTCACCACGGTCGCGGACACACCACGTTTGGCGATTCGCCTGCCGCGAGCTCCCCATGGACTCGGACTCACCACGTTCGGCGGCTTGCAACGGTACCAGCTATCGTACATCTCCACCAAAGAAACTCCGCCATGCGACTCTATCCGACCAATGGTCCGATCGAGCTTGCTACCACTACTCATCGTTGCGCCCACTCCTTCCGGCTAAACGCCATTCTCAGGGACTCGCGACTCGCCGCCCTCGCGGACTCTCCATGCTCGGGGACTCTCCCCTCGCGGACTCGCTCACCGCAAACTCTTCCTACGCGGACTCGCCATGCTCGGCAACAACCACTACTATTTTCAGAATATGCATCTCTAAAGAGCCTCAAGTCACCTCTACAAGCCAACTCGAGCCTCGGGGACTACTCCTAGGCATATTGTGTGTGCGCATGGTTCTATGACCGTGGCTCGCCACCACGGACTCGCCCTCACGTACTCAACACGCTCGGGGACTCGCCACCGCGGACTCGCCCTCGCGCACTTAACACGCTCGGGGACTCGACACCACGGATTCGCCCTCGCGTACTCAAAACGCTCAGGGACTCACCACCGCGGACTCGCCCTCGCGTACTCGCCACGCTCGGGGACTCGCCACCGCGTACTCGCCACGCTCGAGGACTCGTCACCGCGGACTCGCCCTCGCGTACTCAACACGCTCGGGGACTCGCCACCGCGGACTCGCCCTCACGTACTCGCCACGCTCGGGGACTGACCCGCTGTGGACTCGCGATGCTCGTGGATCCTCCCGCCATGGACTCGCCATGTCCGGCGGATCTCTATGCTACCGGCTACCCAAGGTCTCCACCAAAGCAACTCCGCCACGCTACCCTGTCCGACCAATGGTCCGATTGGGCTCGCTACCACTACTCGTCATGCTAAACGCCATACGACTCCGCCACGTCGACCCCGTGTCCGCCGCATCGACTTCGCCATAGCATGACTTCCATCCGCCGCGTTGACCCCGTGTCCGCCGCGTCGACTTCGCCATAGCACGACCTCCGTCCGCCGCGTCGACCCCATGTCCGCCGCGTCGACTTCGCCAAAGCGCGACCCCTGTCCGCCGCGTCGACCCCGTGTCTGCCGCGTCGACTTCGCCATAGCGCGACCTCCGTCCGCCGCGTCGACCCCGTGTCCGCCGCGTTGACTTTGCCAAAGCGCGACCATACTTCCGCTGCGTCAAATCTTTCTGGCTACGTCAAATGCGTACACCGCGCCTACTAAGGGACCTTCATCGTCCGAGTCGCCAGAGGGGGTCGCATGCCACGCTGCATGGACTCACCACTGGGCATCTCTTCCCCCGAAGAAAAATCAGTTCGCCTTTGTCAACCTTTGAAAGAGCGACTCACAATGGCCAAGTAGTGCGGACGAGGACTCGCAAACTGAGCCCCGGATCGTCCACGGAAAACGCTAACCGAGAGCCATCATTGGAGTCGCCTTGCTCGACTGGCCTTTCGGACCAAGACAAATGGTAGTGCTACACAAACAGCACCATGTCCTCCTCAACCTTAGACAGTGCGACTCGCACGGCCAAGTACTGCGGACAAGGACTCGCAAACCGAGCCTCGGATCATCCAGGAAGAACGCCAAGACAAGAGCCATCTTTGGAGTCGCCAAGCGACTGGCCCCCCGAGCCAAGACGAGAGACTCGCTAACAAAAACAGCGCAATAAACATCATCGCGGACTCGCAATCATCGCGGACTCGCCACACTTGGGGACTCTCCCCTCGCGGACTCGCCCTCGCGTACTAGCCACACTCAGGGACTCGGCGCGCTACAAATAGAACCACTCGCCGGTCGCACGACCTCGCCACTCGCCGCGCTCGGGGACTCGACGCGCTACAGACAGTGCCACTCGTCGGTCGCCCGACCTCGCCACTCGCCATGCTCGGGAATTCGGCACGCTCCATGGTTGAGGACTCGCCGCAACTGGCGGCTTCACCGACTCCCTGCGCCTTTCGCCAACTGGCCCTGACCAACTGGCCTTCGCTGATTGGTTCTCACCGACTGGCTCATGTCGATCGCCGACCGCCTCTCGTTTCACGGTTCTTTCCTCTGTTTAGGAGCTCATCATTGATTCGCCATGATCCATCACCAAGACTCTCCGTGCCCTGCCTCAAGCCCGCGTCGAATCCACGACACGCTCGGGGACTACTGATGGGGGAATACCAATCGGGGTATACCCATGAAGCAGAGTCGCTAGCTGGAGCGAGCCGACTGAAGCCAAGCCAGAGTGGATCGACTCGCCGAATACGTACTGGACCCAGACGCCATGCCGATTGGAGGCCCAAGACAGCGACCCCAATAGAAAGCCCATTAGCACTTGTAAACCCTAACTGGCTGCGTATATAAAGCCAACAGGGGTAGCCCCATGGGGCACGTTCTCTCCCACGTCTCATTAGATCTAGTCTCTCTCACCGCCTCCAGCGGCTCCATGTAAACCAATCTATGATCATACTGGATTGATAGCAGGACGTAGCGATCCTCCATCGAGGAGACGTGAACCTGGGTACATCGTGTGCCAATCTCGCTCCCGGATTCTCCTACGTCGCCTTGCCCTTTCATCTATCTAAGCTACCTTATAGCATCTGCCGTGGTCAATTCCACGACAGTGAAAGTGACAGCATGCACACCATGGTGGCACTTAGGCTAGAGATTACAAATACTTGTTATGAGTTATATTTGGAGTTGGATGTCTTTCTGAAATTGTGGTGTTTGTTGGACCCATCTAGTACTCAAGGTGATAGTGTGGGGTTATCTAGATGGGAAAGATGAACTTTGAGGTGTGCTATTATAGCCCTACCATCGATTAGAGTGTCCAACCGGAGAGTAGTTAAGAGTAGTTTCATAAAGAGAAGATATTTATATGAGAGTGTTCACTAGTGAAAGTATGATCCTAGGCCTTGTTTCTAAGCATTGATACACCGTTTGCAATCAGATCTGTTACATGTTTGCTTGCTTCCATCCTTATTTCAGTTTGCCTTTAGTCTCTTCCATGCCATCAAGCTATTTTCTAGCACCATTACCACTTATAATTATCCATACCACTTGTATTTCACTATCTATTCGCCGAACTAGTGCACCTATACACCTGACAAGTGTATTGGGTGTGTTGGGGACACAAGAGACTTCTTGTATCTTGATTGCAGGGTTGCTTGAGAGGGGATACCTTTGACCACTTCCTCCCTGAGTTCGATAAACCTTGGGTGATCCACTTAAGGGAAAAGTTGCTGCTGTTCTACAAACCTCTGCACTTGGAGGCCCAACAACTGTCTATAAGAACAGAAGTGTGTAGACATCAAGCTATTTTCTGGCACCGTTGCCGAGGAGGTAAGGTAAAAGGTATTCACACTGGAGGATTAAAGAAGAAGAACCTCCCACGGCAAACGCCTATTTTCTGGCGCCATTGCCGGGGAGGTAAGGTAAAAGGTACTCACATCCTCCGGTGTGAGTGCTCGAAGCTATTTTCTTTAGATTCTGCAATTTTGTCTTTTTGTTTCTTGTTTTCACTAGTTAGGCTTAATGGAAAACAACAACAAAATTAGAGAGCTTTATAGTATTTATCTTGAGTTAGGACATGAAGTGTTTGAAGAGAAAATTAAAAAACCTATGGAACTTTATTTGCATGCTAATAGCAATATTGTTAGTATGAATTCTTTGGACACCATTATTGCTAATGCTATGAAAAATTCTAAGCTTGGGGAAGCTAGTTTTTATGAAAATGATCTTTTTAGTTCCCCAGCTTTGGAGGATAGCTATTCTATTACTTATGATGATACCAAACCTCCAATATATGATGATTACAATGATGAATATGATATTTTCAGTCCACCTACTATCGAGGAGGCAATTAATTATGACTACAATATGCCTCCTATATTTGATGATTATGGTGATGAGAATAATAATGATAGCTATTTTGTTGAATTTGCTCCCACTACAATCAATAAGAATGACTATGCTTATGTGGAGAGTAATAATGATTATATGCATGTGGCTCATGATAAGAATGTTTATTGTGATAGTTATATTGTTAATTTTATTCATGATGCTACTGAAAGTTATTATGAGAGAGAGAAACTTGGTTTTATGCATCTCAATAATATTAAGTTTCCCCTCTTTATGTTGAAAGTCTTGAAGTTGCACTTGTTTTGCTTTCCTATGCTTGTTGCTTTGTGCTTTCATGACTTGTTTCTTTACAAGATTCCTATGCATAGGAAGTGGGTTAGACTTAAATGTGTTTTGAATTTGCTTCTTGATGCTCTCTTTTACTTCAATTCATATTTCCTATGTGAGCATCTTCTCAAACTATCATGCCTAACTTAAATGCGTTAAAGAAAAGTACTTATTGGGAGATAACCCAAAAGTTTTAGATGAGTCTTGGAAGTTATTACCTCTGTAATAACCACTCCTTATCCTTTTTTTTTGCTTTTTGTACCAAGAGTAACCTCTAATGAGAAAGAAGTAATGATTGGGAAAGTTGTTCATAGAACAATCGTATTGTTAACATTACACGCAATTCGTAAAGCAATAATCTGTTGCTTGCAACTTAATACTGGAGGGGGTTCGGATGATAACCTGAAGGTGGATTATTAGTCATAGATGCAGTTGGATGGCGGTCTATGTATAATGTTGTAATGCCCAATCAAGTTCCAAAGGAGTCAAGATGATTAGTATATGCATGTATTTCTTTCTCGATGTTTGTTAATTGCCCAGCTATAATTTGTTCACCCAGCATGTTATCTATCTTAAGGAGAGCCACCTCTAGTGAACTATGGATCCCGGTCCTTTCTTTTACATACAATCTATAAACTATTTACTGCTTTGTGTTTACTTTCTGCAAACTATTACTTCCTTCCATTCGATACGTTTAATCCTTTGTTTTCAGCAAAACCGGTGAGATTGAAAACCTCATCGCAAGTTGGGGATAGAGTTCTGTGGTTGTGTTGTGCAGGTCTCCACGTTGCTGCTGGCACCGGTAGTGCGCCTTGCCAACGTTCAGCTAGCTACACCTTTGGGGTGTTTCCTTACTCCTACTAGATTGATAACCTTGGTTTCGTACTGAGGGAAAACTTGCTGTTGTGCCCATCATACCTTCCTCTTGGGGTTCCCCAACAAGCTCGATATATTATGGGCCATCACCTTGCTCTGAGGAAGGGTGTGGGAGTGTTAGTGAGGAGTGGGGAGGGTGTTGGTGTGGAGAATGGAGGCAGCGGGGGTCTCCATTTATACTGCGGTGAGGGGACTGAGCAGGATTGGATGGCGTCTCCGGCGAGGGCGGTACATGTGGCTAGCGGCGTGGCTGAGGCTAGGGGACGGTGCGGTGTTCCCTAGCGATCATCATGGAGGTAACGGCGCGGCTCGGGGCGGTCTAGGCTGGTGGGGAGTGTGTGATGCTCTGCGCGGCACCGGCGGTGTTTGCTACAGCGCACGGGTTCTACGGGTTGCGCGGCGGCGAACGGGGGTGTCTGGGGGCTGTGGTGATCATGGTGAGCGTGAGCGTGCACGACGAGGGCGAGGCGTGGTCTATGCGAGGCGGTCGGGCACGAAACTGTGGCGCGTTCTCGGCACGGCGCAGAGACGTTGGGTGTGACATAGCTAGGGTGGTCCAGGGATAGGCTGGGGTCGTGGCTTGGACAGGGGTGGCTGTAGACTGCGGCGCGTCTGGTGCACGTCGTGGGCAAGGGCGGCATGGCCTCTATCGCATTGTCCATTGTCGGCCGGCGACGACCAAAAATGGGCGGCGCACCACTGTGCACAACGGCTAAGGGGGAGTTGGTCTGGTGCTGCTCAACACTAGGGGAGACAAGGGAGTTAAGAGGGGACCAATTGGGTCTAGGATTACTACCCAAATAGTGAAGTTAGGCAGATGATTATTTAGTGTAAACAAGGTGTTTGATGAAATGGCCGCAAGAACTTTAGTTTGAAATTTTCAAATGAAATTTGGTGAGTGATTTGATCTTAAGCTTGAGTGTCTATGGTTGCTAGGAAAAGTCAAGTGGATTTGGTTTGATAGGTTTTTGCAAAAGTGTGATCTTAGTACATACACTTGATTCAATTTTCAAATGTCCTTTAAATGGATTTGAAAATAGTTTCTGTGGGTTTGTAAAGTGGGTTTGGATTCACTTTTACTTGGTTAGCAAGGGGTGAAAAGAAATAGAAATGTTTCTGTTAGAAATGCTCTTCTAGGAACACTCAAAGTGGCCTAGTGGTTAACTTTGGTCAAAATGACCATTTGATATTTTTATTCATATTTGATTTGTTTTTATTTTGCTTTTGTTTGTAATTGGCCTAGATGATGTAGTATTCACCTTTAAACCATTTCTTATCATTTGTAGCAAACAAACATGGCAATTGCAAATCATTCATACACTAATACAAATCACACGCACACTCTTATTCATTTTAATAATAAAAGTTTTTGTTAACACTAAACTTGGGCGATTAGAATTTGGAATCTTGATTAAAAGATTTGGGGTGTTACAAACCTTCCCTCCTTAAAAAAATCTCGTCCCGAGATTTAAGAAAAACTGGAACTAAAGAGATTTGGAAACTCAGTCCTAATGTAATCTTCTCGCTCCCAAGTAGCTTCTTCTTCGGTATGGTTGCTCCACTGGATCTTGAGAAACTTGATACTTCGGGTCCTGGTGGTTCTGAAGGCTTCTTCCAAAATACGAATGGACACTTCACGATAAGTCAGATCCTTGTTGATATCTATGGCTCGATGATGGATGTTCTGAAATACTTCGGTCTTCTCCGGAACTTCTAGGCATTTGCGAAGTAACGAGATATGGAACACATCATGGATGGCTGACATCTCCTCTGGCAGTTCTAGTTGGTAAGATACTTCTCCTCGGCGATTCAAAATCTTGAAGGGTCCAATATATCTAGGGGCTAACTTTCCTTTCAGTTGAAAACGTTGCATTCCCTTCAAGGGTGACACTTTGAGATACACAAAATCTCCGACATTGAAAGTCAGGTCTCGACGTTTCTTGTCAGCATATCTCTTCTGTCGGGATTGGGCGGTCTTGAGGTCCTCCTGGACTTTGTGAACCTTCTCTTCGGCTTCTCGTAGAAAGTCAGGTCCGAAGATCTGACTCTCTCCTACTTGCGACCAATTCAAGGGGGTACGACACTTCCTTCCATATAAGAACTTGATGTCTACGCACTTCTATTCTTGTAGAAAGTTGTTGGGCCTCCAAGTGTAGAGGTTTGTAGAACAACAGGAAATTTTCCCTTAACTGGATCACCCAAGGTTTATCGAACTCAGGGAGGAAGTGGTCAAAGGTATCCCCCCTCAAGCAACCCTGCAATCAAGATACAAGAAGTCTCTTGTGTCCCCAACACACCTAATACACTTGTCAGGTGTATAGGTGCACTAGTTCGGCGAAGAGATAGTGAAATACAAGTGGTATGGATATAAGACAACGGTGCTAGAAAAGAGCTTGATGGCGTGGAAGAGACTAAAGGAAAACTAAAATAAAGATAGCAGCAAGCAAACATGTAACATATCTAGTTGCAAACGGTGTTTCAATACTTAGAAACAAGGCCTAGGGATCATACTTTCACTAGTGAACACTCTCATATAAATATCATCTCTTTATGATACTACCCTGAACTACTCTCCGGTTGGACACTCTAATCCATGGTAGGGCTATAACAGCAATCCTCAAAGTTTGCTTTTCCCATCTAGATAACCCCACACTGTCACCTTGATCTCTAGATGGTTCCAACAAGCACCACAATTTCATAGAAACATCCAACTCCAAATATAACTCATAACAAGTATTTGTAATCTCTAGCCTAAGTGCCACCATGGTGTGCACACTGTCAACTTCACACACATGGGGAGAGCAGAGATCTATTAAAACACTTGAGTAGCAAAGTAGATCTACTTGATTACAAAGCTCATGATCACAATATGATCTTGCATAGAGAGAGAGATGAACACATAGCTACTGGTAGAACCCTTAGCCTCGAGGAAGATCTACTCCCTCATCATCATGGGAATCAACAACGGTGATGGAGATGGCGGTGGAGTCGATCGAGATGGCTCCGGGGGCACTTCCCTATCCTGGCAAGGTGCCGGAACAGAGACTTTCTATCCCCCAAATCTCCCCTTTGGTGGTGGCGGCGCTGCGGTACTTTTCGTGGCTGGAGGCTGTTTTATTTAGGGTTTTGCATCGGGAGGCAACTTATAGGCGAAGAGGCAAGGTCGGTGGGAGGCCAGGGGGCCCACACCACCTAGTGGCGCGGACGGGGGTAGCCCGTGCCACCACATGGTGTGGCCACCTTGTGGCCCCTCTCCGTCTTGTCTTCTGGCTCCGTGAGTCTTCCGGTAAGATATCGACTTTGGCTTTTGTCCGGTCCAATTCTGAGAATATTGATTTTCTGACTTTCCTGGAACCAAAAACAGCAAAAAACAGGCAACTAGCACTGTGGCATCTTGTTAATAGTTTAGTCCAATAAAGTGTATAAAAAGTACTCCAAAGTGTGGACAAAACATAAGAAAGTAGATACAAACCAAGCATGGAACATCAAAAAATATACATACGTTAGCAACATATCAACATCCCCAAGCTTAACTCCTACTCATCCTTGAGTAGGTAAGTGATAAAAAGAAAGAATAATTTTTGAGGTGACATGCACCATCACAATCAAGATCAAACCATTTGCAAGCATTGAAAGCTTGGATCAAAGTACTCTAAACGTGAGCATGAAAGATGAAGTTCTAACAATAAGACATAGCAACTATGTTGTAACATAAAAAGGCACAAACAAAAGATTCATGAATAACAATGCTTTGCAAGATGTTTGTTTGTTTCACATAAAGAAAACATAGCATAGTGGCATTCAGCTTGTCCCTCATAGAGTAGCAAACATAAATGCATAGGACACCTTCAAAGTTCATAAGGGTGACTAGATACAAGTAGTTTAAGAACAAGCAATATCAAGTTATGCATCAATCAAAAAGTCTTGGGACAATGCACATATAACTAAGAATGGTCACTATTCTCTCAAAGTAGGTGCATAAAGGTAGAAGGTGGAGACTCAACATAAAAGTAAAAGAAAGGCCTTCATAGAACGAAGTAGAGATTCAAGTTTCATAAAGAGCTTCCAAAAGTTATGGTACTTGTTTGCTTTCAGATCTCATTGCCCCTATCATAAGCATCTTGAAGTGATTAAGGTTAAAGTGACACAACTAAGAGGATATGCTTGACAAGTTATAAGCTAAAATCTCATGCCCCTTACTTACGAAGACCGAAACGCGTGCTACTCAACTTTAGTCACAAGTAAGCTCTTGTCATTGTAAGTACATATGTATCATAGAGAACCACCAACGGGGTACCCCTTGCACATGATACATGAGTTATTCCATAATCAAAATGACAAGGCAAGCAGACAATGAGCATCTCAGCGATCTTTTTATTTGCTATTTGCATAGGTTTTTATTGAGGATGCTTCATAGAATGCTCATTATGGTTATGCTGCAAGTTTCCACCATGATTAGGCATGGCTTAGGCTAGCGGCCCAGGCGTTTCTCTAACACACATACAAACTCCATGATCTTACAAGTTCCACTTTTATATCACATCGCCGGGATCCATAAGCAAAAGAACATGATATCAACGGGGTACAAAGTACAAGTGCAATGTTGAAAGCGTTCCCCATGACACATGGTTCTGCTAATTTCAACTTATAAATCGCAAGCATATACGCAACAAAGATGGACGCAATGGTTCAAGTTTATTAAGTGCAAGAAAGTAAAGTGTGACATCAAGTTCGTGAGAGCTTTAATCACTAATTTTCACATAACAAGTTTAATTCGGAAGGTAGATAAAAACATGAATATACTTAGAATAGCAAATGCTAATAGGTAGGTATGGTGGACTCTTTGGAATAACTTGGTTTTATTTGGAGTTGGATGCATGAGTGGGACTCATTCTTGATTGTGGAGCCTAGCAAAAGACTAGGAGCGACCAACTAAGAGAGCAATAATGGCCATAATCATGCAAAGCGACAAAACATCATTAATCAAAGCATAAAGTGATACTACAAGTTGAAAACTAAAGGACCATAAAGGATATGGTGACTTGGGATAGTCATAACATGGTGTGAGCATGTGCCAAGTCAACCCAAATAAAGCATCAAAGGAGAATACCACAATACTATGCTTTAATATGCTCAAACAACGCATGATTCTTCCAAGGCACATTAAGCAATCTCAATTGTTTATAACAAGTCATGCTACAGCAAAGAATACTAAGCATAAAGCCAAATCAAAATCAAGCATGGCATGACAAAGCATAGGCCACAGTCAAAAACAAGCTCTCTTTACCACTTAAGCATTAACTTTCCTACTCTTTTCCAATCCAAACCAAACTATTTGAAAACCAATGCATCAAAGAGGGGGTCCAACCAATTTATTCAAGAAAACTAAGAAAACAAAGAAAATGAAAAACAAAACGAAAACAAAAAAGAAGACGCTCCAAGAACAACACAACTGTGCATGAAACAATAAAAATAAAGCGTTTGAAAGAAACCTGGGTTTTTTATTGATGAAGAAGGGGATGCCTTGGGCATCCCCAAGCTTTGACGCTTGTACTTCTTGGATATTTCTTGGGGTGACACGTGTGGCATCCCAAGCTTGAGCTTTAGTCCATCCTTCATCTCATTACTCATTCCTTCCATACACCTGAAATTTTTCCTTCATACAAAACTTCACACAATATTTATTAGCAACATTAGTGCACTCAAGATAATTGGTCTTTAGGTTCAGTTCAAACACCAATAAAACTTCCATTAAAACATAAGCTACTGTAGAACTTCTTTCAAAAAGCTCAATTCCCCAAAAGAACTCAAAAAGGAACCAACAAGAAGCAAATGCAAATAATGGCAAAAATCTGTCAAAACAGAGCAGCAGGTAAAAACCAATTTTTGCGAAGACCTTCTGTTGCTCAAATCGAAAATTGTTGAACTAACGAAAGTTAGATAGCAACCTGGGTCAGAAGCACAAAAATTCACGCCTCAAATCGATGTACAAAGATTTTACACCAATTTTTACAGTGAAGAACAAAAATCTGTTTCGGGACAGCAACTTTCCCAAGCATTACTTCTTTATCATTAGAGGTTACTCTTGGCACAAAAAGCAAATAAAAAGGATAAGGAGCAGTTATTACAGAGGTAATAACTTCCAAGACTCATCTAAAACTTTTTGGTTATCTCCCAATAAGTACTTTCTTTAACGCCTTCAAGTTAGGCATGATAGTTTGAGAAGATGCTCACATAGGAAATATGAATTGAAGTAAAAGAGAGCATCAAGAAGCAAATTCAAAACACATTTAAGTCTAACCCACTTCCTATGCATAGAAATCTTGTAAATAAACAAGTCATGAAAGCACAAAGGAACAAGCATAGGAAAGCAAAACAAGTGTAACTTCAAAATTTTCAACATAAAGAGGGGAAACTTAATATTGTTGAGACACATAAAACCAACTTTCCCTCTCTCATAATAACTTTCAGTAGAATCATGAATAAAATTAACAATATAACTATCATATGAAACATTCTTATCATGAGCCACATGCATAAAAGAATTAATACTCCCCACATAAACATAGTCATTCTTATTAATTGTAGTGGGAGCAAATTCAACAAAATAGCTATCATTATTATCCTCATCACCATAATCAACAAAAATATAGGAGGCATATTGTAATCATAATTATTTTTCTCCTCAATAGTAGGTGGACTAAAAATATCATATTCATTATTGTAATCATCATATATTGGAGGTGTAGTATCATCATAAGCAATAGAATAGTTATGTTCCAAAGTGTGTTCATTTGTAAACATATCATCATTGGAAGGATCATGGATAGCACTAATAGTAAAACAATTATTAATATCATCATTTTCAGAATTGGTACCAAAGAGATTTTCAATATCAAAAGTAGTGTGCTTTTCCCAATCATGATCACTATTATAGGTAACAGGCATAGGAACATCATCGAGTTCAGACTCATCAAAAACTATAATAGGAGCAACATGCTTAGGGGAAAATACCATTTCCTCTCTCCTTTTACTCCTCCTCTTCTTCTTTTTCTTATTCTCTTTAGGAGGGAGAGGCTTGAAAGGAAGCTTCTCCATATACCCTGGCTCATTGTTAGAGACAATAGAAGAAACTTTGGAGGATTCCTTCTTTTCATTAATAAGATCAAAAAACATATTAGTCCTATCATATTTTGGTAAAATCTCATCTTCTATAATATTTTGTATGTAAGTATTTGTGTGACAATTATCAACACAATAAAGATGACAACCATGCATGACACTATTCATATCAAAAGCACCCATATCTACCAAAGAGGTTTTTCTTGATGACTCTTCACGGCCCAAAAATAATGTAAGTTCATCATGCTGATTAGGAGTGATCATGTCAATACAATACAAACTTGCAATACTCATTGGATTAGAAGGGCTATTATTATGGCCTGAGCATTGAAAATTGAAATGACCCACTTCAAAGCAAAGTTCACAAATAAAAGGATAGATGGCACAAACTTTTTTACCAAGATCATTTAGAGCCTTATACCATATTCTAGTTTTTTCATTCATGTGGGTGATACAATATTCTTCTTCAATCTGATTATTCTCACAAGGTCTATGTATTCCACAAAAGTTAACATGCTTATAAGAAATAGTACTTTCAGAGGTTTGAGCATGTTTATTGCTATCATTAATAACAATTTCATTTTCCATGCAAGTGTCTTTAAAAGGCTCATGATACATGTCCCTCTTTTCTTTAGGAGCGTTAATATGAGAAGCAAAGGCTCTAAAACAATCAATAAGAATTTGAGGATTAAGACCATATTTAGCACTAAGCTCTTGAAAATTAGCAGTTTCAGAGAAAGACTTAATGCAATCATACTCATAGTTTATACCTGGTTCTTTACCTTTGTTGTTATCCCAATATTCGGTATTGCTTTGAATTGTTTCAAGAAGATCCCACTTAGCTTTGACCTCCTTACTTGTGAAGGATCCCTCTAAACAAGTATCTAGATAGTCCTTGTAATGTCCTGAAAGCCTTGCATAGAAATTATTAATAACAATATTACTGGGGAGCTCATGAATGGGACATTTGAGCATTAGTGACTTCAATCTCCCCCATGCTTGGGAAATACTTTCTCCATCATGTGGATGAAAATTATAAATGTAATTCCTATCTTTGTGAATTTCATGAGGAGGATAAAATTTAGAGTAAAACAGAGATTCAATTTCCGTCCACTCCAGTTGATGGGGATCATCTAGTAGCTCATACCACTCCCTTGCTTTTCCCTTAAGTGAAAAAGGGAATAGTTTCCTCTTAACTTGGTTCATTGAAATACCTGCACACTTGAACAACTCGCATAACTCATGTATAAAGAGTAAATGATCACCAGGATGGACATTTCCATCTCCAAAATAACAGTTATTCATATAACATTCAACAATCTTTATAGGTATTTTAAAAGGGATGCTTTCAGTATGTGGATTAAAAATATTACAAGTATCATTAGAATTACCACATATGGGAGATAAAGTATCATTAGAGCAAATTTTCTTCTTGAAAGCTAGGGAACTAAAAAGATCATTTTCATAAAAACTAACTTCCCCAAGCTTAGACGTTTCCATAGCATTAGTAACAAAGGTGTTCAAAAGATTCATACTAATAACATTGCTATTAGCATGCAAAGAAAGTTCCATGGGTTTTTTAATTTTCTTTTCAGACAATTCATGTTCTAACTTAGGAAAAATACTAAAAAGCTCTCTAATTTTGTTGTTGTTTTCCATTGAGCCTAACTAGTGAAAACAAGAAACAAAAACACAAAATTGCAGAATATAAAGGAAATAACTTCGAGAACTCACACCAGAGGATGTGAGTACCTTTTACCTTACCTCCCCGGCAACGGCGCCAGAAAATAGCTTGATGTCTACACACTTCTATTCTTGTAGACAGTTGCTGGGCCTCCAAGTTTAGAGGTTTGTAGAACATCAACAAGTTTTCCCTTAAGTGGATCACCCAAGGTTTATCGAACTCAGGGAGGAATTGGTCAAAGGTATCCCCTCTCAAGCAACCCAGCAATCAAGATACAAGAAGTCTCTTATGTCCCCAACACACCCAATACACTTGTCAGGTGTATAGGTGCACTAGTTCGGCGAATAGATAGTGAAATACAAGTGGTATGGATATAAGACAACGGTGCCAGAAAAGAGCTTGATGGCGTGGAAGAGACTAAAGGAAAACTGAAATAAAGATAGAAGCAAGCAAACATCTAACATATCTAGTTGCAAACGATGTTTCGATGCTTAGAAACAAGGCCTAGGGATCATACTTTCACTAGTGAACACTCTCATATAAATATCATCTCTTTATGATACTACCCTGAACTACTCTCCGGTTGGACACTCTAATCCATGGTAGGGCTAAAACAGCACTCCTCAAAGTTCGCTTTTCCCATCTAGACAACCCCACATTGTCACCTTGAGCTCTAGATGGTTCCAATAAACACCACAATTTCATAGAAACATCCAACTCCAAATATAACTCGTAACAAGTATTTGTAATCTCTAGCCTAAGTGCCACCATGGTGTGCACACTGTCAACTTCACACACATGGGGAGAGCAGAGATCTATTAAAGCACTTGAGTAGCAAAGTAGATCTACTTGATTACAAAGCTCATGATCACAATATGATCATGCATAGAGAGAGATGAAAACATAGCTACCGGTAGAACCCCCAGCCTTGAGGAAGATCTACTCCCTCATCATCATGGGAATCAACAACGGTGATGGAGATAGCGGTGCAGTCGATGGAGATGGCTCCGAGGGCACTTCCCTGTCCCAGCAGGGTGCCGGATCAGAGACTTTCTATCCCCCGAATCTCCCCTTCGGTGGCAGCGGCGTTATGGAACTTTTCGTGGTTGGAGGCTGTTTTATTTAGGGTTTTTCCATCGGGAGGCATCTTATAGGTGAAGAGGAAAGGTCGGTGGGCGGCCAGGAGGGGCACACCACCTGGTGGTGCGGCCAGGGCTAGCCCGCGCCACCACATGGTGTGGCCACCCTGTGGCTCCTCTCCGTCTCGTCTTCTGGCTCCATGAGTCTTCCGGTAAGATATCGACTTTGGCTTTTGTCTGGTCCAATTCCGAGAATATTGATTTTCTGACTTTCCTAGAACCAAAAACAGCAGAAAATAGGCAACTAGCACTGTGGCATCTTGTTAATAGGTTAGTCCAAGAAAGTGTATAAAAATTACTCCAAAGTGTGGACAAAACATAAGAAAGTAGATATAAACCAAGCATGGAACATCAAAAATTATAGATACATTAGCAACGTATCAGAACTCAAATGGGGCCATTTGCAAACTGGCTTGATAACTGTTGTTTTATGTGAATTCTGCGAAAGGCAGACAATCTTCCCATTTTGATCCATACTCTAGAACACAAGCTCTCAACATATCTTCTAAGATTTGGTTGACTCTTTCAGTTTGTCCATCGGTCTGCGGGTGATAAGTTGTGCTGAAGTTCAGCTTGGTACCTAATCCTTCTTGGACTTTCTGCCAAAATCTTGAGGTAAACTGGGTTCCTTGATCGGATATTATGGTCTTTCGGGTTCCATGTAAACTAATGATTCTAGCAATGTATAGCTCTGCTAGCTTCAAACTCTGGTAGGTGGTATTGACAGGTATAAAATGGGCTACCTTGGACAGTCTATCAACTATGACCCAAATAGAGTCATTTCCCCTACTAGATGTACGCAAACCGGTGATAAAGTCCATTCCTATAGAATCCCATTTCCATTCTAGAATCTGCAATGGTTGCAAAAGTCCTGCGGGTCTTTGATGTTCTGCTTTGACTCTGTGACAAATATCACACTTGGCGATGTAGCTTCCGATTTCTCTCTTCATCTTGTGCCACCAAAATTGCTCCTTCAAATCCTGATACATCTTCATTCCTCCGGGATTGATAGAATAAAGAGTATCATGAGCTTCCTGCATGATAACTTGCTTCAGCTTGGAATCTGCTTGCACACAGATACGTCCTTTGTACCACAAAACTCGTTCTTCATCTTCGGTGAATCTGGGTACCTTCCCTGTACCAATACGACGATTGATTCCATCGATACTTGCATTTCCTTTCTGCGCCTCCTTGATCTGACTGATCAACGTGGGTTGAAGTTCTATGCTAGCTAAAAAACCTTTGCTAACTAGCTCCTTCCTAAACTACTCCAACTCTTCATGCAAACTTGGCTGGTTTTCCTTGATCATGGTGTTTAATCTACACGGCAATCTGCTAAGAGCATCCACTACACATTGGCTTTGCCGGGGTGATAGTGAATGTCAAGGTCATAATCCTTGATTAACTCTATCCATCTCATTTTCCTCATATTCAGCTCCTTCTGGTGAAAATATACTTCAGACTCTTGTGATCCAAGTAAATCTCACAGCGGTTACACATAAGGTAATGCCGCCATGTCTTCAAGGCTAAAACTACGGCTGCTAGCTCAAGGTCATGGGTAGGGTAGTTTTTCTCATGTTGCTTCAGTTGTCGGTACAGATATGCTATGACTTTGCCTTCTTGCATCAACACACATCCGAGACCAATCTTGGATGCATCACAATACACATCAAAAGGCTTCTTGATATCCGGCATAATCAGAATTGGGGCTAAAATCAATCTCTTCTTGAGATCTTGAAAACTTGCTTCACATTTGTCTGTCCATTCAAACTTCTTATCTTTCTTCAACATTTGAGTCATTGGTCTTGCGATGCTTGAAAATCCTTCAACGAACTTGCGGTGGTATCCCGCTAATCCGAGAAATGCGCGAACTTGGGTTTGAGTGGTTGGGGCTTTCCATTCTTCAACATCTTTGATCTTGGTGGGATCGACAGCGACTCCTCCTGCCGACACGATATGTCCTAGGAATCCTACTTCCTTCAACCAAAACTCACATTTGCTAAACTTGGCATACAAGTGATGTTCTCTAAGGGTTTCAAGGATGGTTCTCAAGTGTAGCTCATGGTCTTTTTAGAACTTGGAATATATTAGAATATCATCAATGAAAACAACGACAAACTTATCCAGAAAGTTCATTAAAATCTTATTCATGAGATTCATGAAATAAGAGGGGGCATTGGTTAATCCAAAAGACATGACTGTATACTCATACAATCCATATCTGGTGGTAAAGGCGGTCTTTGGAATATCCCTTGCACGAATCTTGAGTTGATGATAACCAGTTCTAAGATCAATCTTAGAAAACACTCTGGCACCAGTCAACTTATCAAACAGATCCTCTATCTTTGGCAATGGGTACTTGTTCTTGATGGTGACATCATTCAGCTTCTAGTAATCAGTGCACAAATGGTTACCTCCATCTTTATCATCCACAAACAAAACAGGTGATCTCCATGGCGATGCGCTTGGTTGAATCAGATCTTTCACCAGCATAGCATCAAGTTGCTTCTTCAGCTCCACTAACTCAGATGGGTTCATACTATAAGGTCTCTGAGCTATGGGTCTAGTTCCAGGAATTAGTTCAATGATGAACTCGATATCCCGATCTGGGTGCATACCGGGCAATTCATCTGGGAATACATCGGGGTATTCACAGACTACTCTGACTTGGTCAAGGGTTGGTTGGGATAGACTCTTGTTGCACTTGAACTGGAGGGGTAAGGTCTCAGATACATGCTCTACTGATACTCTAGAGCTATTGGTATGGTTATGGCTTTCTTGGCATAGTCGATCAATCTTTTATGTTTTGACATCCAATCCATTCCTAGTACTACTTCCAAACCTTTGGTTCCAAATACTATTAGATTGGCATAAAAATCTATGCCATGGATTCTGATAGGTACAGCCTTGCAAATTTTTCCAGCTTTGGTGGTTGACCCGGGTATTTGAACTATCATAACATGCTTCAGTTTTGTTGGTTGAATCATACTAGTGCATGCAAATTCTTCTGTAACAAACGAGTGCGATGCTCCCGAATCAAACAACACTCTTGCAAGTATTGAGTTAACAGAAAACATACCCAGGCTGAACACGGTGCTGCTGCTGAGCGGGTGCATTCACATTGGTGGCTGCTGCAAGCTTCTTGGGACACTCATTGGAGTAGTGACCCTTGACTCCACATTCAAAGCAAGTAATTTGGGACTTGTCTTTGGCTGCAACAGGCATAACATTGCTTCTAGTCCTTGGGGCAGTCTGCATCATGCGACGATTGCGGTTGTCATTGGCCTTGTTGATCTTCCCTTCCATCTGAATGGTAGAGTCGACTAGATCTTCTAGATTCAAAACAGATGTTGACTAACACAGTCTGCATCTCATCATGCAGTCCATTTAGGAACCTCTCCTTCTTTGCTTCAGTGTTGATCCCATCAGGGGCATATCTAGCTAGGGATATAAATTTATCATGATACTCAACTACCATCATCCTTCCTTGCTTCAGTTCTCTAAACTCATCTCTCATTCTGGTGACCAAACCTTGGGGCACATGGGTGCGGCTGAACTTGATCTTGAATGCTTCCCACGTCATCATCTGACCGTCGTTCATGGTACGGGTGCTATTCCACCAGGCTCTTGCATCTCCTGCCAGATAATGGGTGGAAAATAGTACCTTCTCATTGGCTTCAACTCCTGTGACTTCCAGGTTGTTTCCATGGTTTGCAGCCAGTCATCCGCATCTAAGGGATCCTCAGACTTACTAAAGATAGGTGGGTTGGTATTCTGAAAGTTCTTAAGCTTGGATCCATGGTGATCCTGGTTTCCATGGCCTTGGTTATTGTGGGCCATCTGAGCTATCTGTTGGAGTGTGGCTAGGTTGGCTTGGCTTTCGGCTCTACTAGCTTCACGGTCAGAAACTAGCATCTGAAGAATCTGCAGCATCGGGTCCTGAGATGAGCTACTTCCTCCGGGGTTTCCGCGAGTCATCTGAAGATTGAGATAGATAATGAGATAAGAGGGAAATTTTTAAGGTTCATGGTTTTGTTTTAAAAGCTTTAAACTTTGAGTTTAACTCAGGTTTTGCAAACTAACAACTTCCTCTCATTCATTCATTCAAAGCACACCATACAAACCTGCACCACACACAAATGGAAAACAGATGGTTTTAAGAACCATTTTGTGAAACTATGATACAGTGGGACCGATACAACTCATTCCTATGGTAGTGATCAAGTGCATCTAATCATCATCAGTGTGGAACTCCATGGCATCATCCTCTAGGTAGTTGTTGTCATCACTGAGGTAAGAGTAAAGATCTCCCTAGATATCTTCACCTTCCTCCTCCTCCTTCGCGTCAAGCTAGACTTCCTATTCACGGATGGTCTTCTCGAGAGCGGCCACCTTCTTGTGAAGATGATCGATGGTGCGATCCTTCTTGTCACGTTGACGACGAAGTGATTGGTGATCCTTGACGAGAATGGCGATGGTCTGGTCCTTCTTGATGGCAATGTCAAGGTTTTGGTTGGCATAGGCACGGGCGTTGTCCAACTCCTTCTGTCTATCATACAACATGAAGTCAAGATTGTCCACCTGTTGCTTCAGCTCCGGGTGTCCTGGCATCTCCAAGGGCACTCCCATAGAATCACGCCTTACATAGTGAGCAAAGTGAGTTCCCTGGATCAGGTTGATGTTTTTCCCCACACAGATGGGCAAGAGCTTCATGCATGGCCCTGGCTAAGCCATCTAGCTAGTTGTTATCCCTCAAGGTGAATTGGATCTTCTGCGAAACTGGTGCTTCCATCTTGCCTCTGAGATCTGCAACTATCAGCCATTATAGATCTCCTCCTACGTGATCATTGAGTTGGGCTCCAAAGAATTCCGGGTGCGGGAGCTCCAGATACTCTAACAGTCCATCTAGATCCCTATCAAAGATCAGGTGGCCTCCGTTGCCCAGCTAGTAGAACTTGCAATACTAGACTTCCATGTATAAGAATTTAGGATGAGCAAGTTAGTGAGGTGATCAAGTGTGTCAAATTTTGATGTAGGTTTGAAAGAATTTTTGAGGAACATGATTTTTTTGAAAGAAATCAAGGGTAAGAGTGGGAATAGGTTTTCATAAATACTCACTTATTTTGTTTTGAAACTAAGTTTTTGTTCGGATGTCCATTCTAGCTAGGGTCTCCTATGGTCAGGATGGCTTTGATACCAACTTGTCAACACCCGGATTTTTAATCCCAGATGCCTGTTATGCCATACCTCGAAATCCCAGGATTACCATTTTTGTGAGACATAACAGATTGATATCACAGTACATCATCCATTACAAACCATAATAAGGTCTTACACAAATAAAGGATCTCATGATCCAGTCTTAATACAATCAAGCAGCAGAAATAATAAACGTAGTAGTGGGCTCCATCTTCAGAGTCACAGGCAATGCTGATGATGGGAGATGATCCTAGTTATCATAGACATCCTGTTGTCCATCATCCTAGTAGTCCTCATCATAGTTTGGCCACGGGAATAGCCAGGGACAAAGCCATGAGTACTCTTTAAGTACTCGCAAACTATCACTAACAAGTAAGGTAGTTCTAGTAGGAATCTTAAGCTCTAGGTTTATTTGCAAAAAGGCAGATTTATCTAAACTGAATTTAGAAGTAAAGAAAACTAATTTAATGTTCTAAATCACTTAAATGGGAAACTAGTTTTCATATTTACAACCCTGTTGTGGTCAAGTCAAAGTCATAGTTCACTTCACAAATCATTTTGAAAACATCTGACGACGGAACAGTATGGCCACTCCAGTTGTCCATGACCGCGGACGCGGCTATTCAAATAGTTTGACACTCTGCAGAGGTGGTACACTTTCACCACAAAATTCGATACATCCGCCAGGGATAACCCTGAATCAATCATACTTAGTATGCGGATAATCAATCATAACCTTTCAATTACACACCCTAGTATAGGCACCTCCCCTATGAGCTTGGCCTCCCAGCCATGGCCATCTGCCATCTTGGGCACTACATAGGTGGACAATCATCAAGAGGTAGCCTCAGCTAGAACCTCTTCTGCAAGGGAACCCATACTAAGGCGTATATACTTTCGGCTAAGCCCTACCCAATTCAGGTAATGTGGATGTACGATAAAATTGGAATGGTATCGCATCCGAACCCAACCATCAGTTTTATAAAAGGGCTAAGGCTCATGCCTCAACATTTTCATCATCAAACCAATTTTGTTTCTCAAAACATGGAAAAACATCTCAATAGAATGAATCGTCATTCCAAGGTTTTCATAATTCTTTTCACCAAGTATTCCCATCTAAAGTGATCAACTTTTATGCTTAGCACTAGCCACTAAAGTTGGGGGGATTCTCTAATGAGGGGTGCTAAACTCCAATCTCATGCCATGGAATGACATCTAAGTAGGGTTACTTAGGCCTAGTTTTATACTCTTTATGCTATCTATACTATTTCTCCAATACTCACAAAACACTAGCTAAAAGTAAAGAACTTTAGTAAAAGTAAGAGAATAAAGCTTGCAAGTAAAACTTGGGATTGGTATGATCAAAATGGTATAACCAAAGCATGCCTAATGCCTCTTGCTTAGGTTATGAAACTTTCAAGTGTTAGCTTGCATGGTTCTAGCTTGATAGTAGTGATGGGTTGCATAGGTATAATACTTGCAAGTGTTAGCTTGCATTGTTAATGATGGCTTGCCTTGAGTAGTGCAGTGATTGAAGTTTTCTTATTCTTCTTGGTAGTACTCCTCCTCCTCGTATCCAATGATGGTAATATCGTCTATACATACATACGAGGTACACAATCACCAAACAATACTTAACTACTTCTATTTAGCAAACTAAGGCTCACACTTGATGATCTAGCATCATCACATGAAATAAAGATCTCATCTTATTTATTTTATTTTAGAAAAGTAATTTCTACACATTGAAAATACTTAAGATTTAATATTCTCCAATTAAAATATGGGATCATGTTGACACATGTCATCACCACATATTCTAATACATGGGAATGTGATTTAAAGTGTTGATCATATTTAATAAAGTTTCGGATTATTATTTAATAGATTTAAAGTGACTAGAAAAGCCTATATAGCATTAGTTTGGTACTAATCCAAAGTCACTGCATGCAAACCTAAATATTTTTACATATTGAGATAGATCTTATCAAATGTGATCTTTCTGAGTTGGAATCAACTCAAAAGAATTTATGGTTGATTTTTTTAAAATGTTTGAAGTTGGAAAAGTCTTTGTCTTGTTATTTTTGGTATAGGTGATCCCTAACTCCAAATGATTTGAATCCAATAGGCTTGGATATATAATTTAATTACCTTTCTAACCAAATTGGAATCATGCAATTTGGTTCAGTGACTCTCTCTGAATTGATTTTTGAATCTACTGACAGAATGGGGTTTTAACTAAATTGGAAAATACTAATTTGAATTCACTGGGCTGCGCGGAAAACTAAACGGGTCGGCCCAATATGCACAGCACAGCGCAGAGGGCTGCTGACAAAGGGGGTGCACTAGTCAGCAACTTAAACTACGTGAAGCGATATCTGCGAATCTAGGCCGTGCGATTAAAAGACGATCCAACAGTGGAGGGTCATCGTCAACGATGAACTTCTCCGGCGAGGAAAATAACCTAACACGGTGGTGGGGGTCGGCGAGGATGACCTAGGCTCCAGCTAGGCTCAGCGATGGGGGAAAATGGGGTTGTCGACGATGGCGGTTCGAGGCGCGGTCATGGCAGGTCCTAGGGCGGCTTCAATCGACAGCGCCCTTCTCCTCCTGCAGCGGCGGTCTCCAGCCAAATTCCGGCAAAGGAGAGCTCGCCTTGCTCCGAGGTAGGGTGTGGGAGTGTTAGTGAGGAGTGGGGAGGGTGTTGGTTTGGAGAATGCAGGCAGTGGGGGTCACCATTTATACTGCGGCGAGGGGACTTAGCGGGATGGGCTAGCGTCTCCGGCGAGGGCGGTACAGGCGGCTAGCGGCGTGGCTGAGGCTAGGGGACGGTGCGGTGTTCCCTAGCGATCATCATGGAGGTAATGGCACGGCTCGGGGCAGTCTAGGCTGGTCGGGAGCGTGCGATGCTCTACGCGGCAGCGGCGGTGTTTGCTGTGGTGCATGGGTGCTATGGGTCACGTGGTGATCATGGCGAGCGTGAGCGTGCGCGACGAGGGAGAGGCACGGTATATGCGAGGCGGTCGGGCGCAGCGCTCTGGTGCGTTCTCAGCATGATGCAGAGACGTTGGGCGCGACATAGCTAGGGTGGTCCAGGGCTAGGCTCGGTCGTGGCTTGAACAGGGGTGGCGGTAGACTGCGGCGTGTCTGGTGCGCGTCGTGGGCGAGGGCGGTGTGTCCTCTGTCATGATGTCCACTGTCAGCCAGCGACGACCAAAATTGGGCGGCGCTCCACTGTGCACAACGGCTAAGGGGGAGTTGGTCTAGTGCTGCTTGTCACTAGGGGAGATAAGGGAGTTAAGAGGGGACCAATTGGGTCTAGGATTACTACCCAAACAGTGAAGTTAGGCAGATGATTATTTAGTGTAAACAAGGTGTTTGATGAAATGGCCGCAAGAACTTTAGTTTGAAATTTTCAAATGAAATCTGGTGAGTGATTTGATCTTAAGCTTGAGTGTCTATGGTTTCTGGGAAAATTCAAGTGGAATAGGTTTGATAGGTTTTTGCAAAAGTGTGATCTTAGTACATACACTTGATTCAATTTTCAAATGTCCTTTAAATGGATTTGAAAATAGTTTTTGTGGGTTTGTAAAGTGGGTTTGGATTCACTTTTACTTGGTTTAGCAAGGGGTTAAAAGAAATTGAAATGTTTCTGTTAGAAAGGCTCTTCTAGGAACACTCAGAGTGGCCTAGTGGTTAACTTTGGTCGAAATGACCATTTGATCTTTTTATTCATATTTGATTTCTTTTTCTTTTGATTTTGTTTGTAATTGGCTTAGATTATGTAGTATTCACCGTTAAACCATTTCTTATCATTTGTAGCAAACAAACATGGCAATTGCAAATCATTCATACACTAATACAAATCACACATACACTCTTATTCATTGTAATAATAAAAGTTTTTGTTAACCCTAAATTTGGGTGATTAGAACTTGGTAATCTTGATTAAAAGATTTGCAGTGTTACAGGTGATGAGAATAATACTTATAGATATTTTGTTGAATTTGCTCCCACTACGATTAA
This sequence comes from Avena eriantha, assembly GCA_910589775.1. NCBI lineage: Eukaryota > Viridiplantae > Streptophyta > Magnoliopsida > Poales > Poaceae > Avena > Avena eriantha. The sequence goes on from OU342746.1 coordinate 238,153,125, forward strand.
TAAGAATGACTATGCTTATATGGAGAGTAATAATTATGTTATGCATGTGGCTCATAATAAGAATGTTTTATGTGATAGTTATATTGTTAATATTATTCATTTTGCTACTGAAAGTTATTATGAGAGAGGGAAACATGGTTTTATGTGTCTCCACAATATTAAGTTTCCCCTCTTTATGTTGAAATTTTTGAAGTTGCACTTGTTTTGCTTTCTTATGCTTGTTGCTTTGTGCTTTCATGACTTGTTTCTTTACAAGATTATTTTTCATAGGAAGTGAGTTAGACTTAAATTTGTTCCATATTTGCTTCTTGATGCTCTCTTTTACTTCAATTCCTATTTCTTATGTGAGCATCATCGAAATTAGCATGCCTATCTTAATGGCTATAAAGAAAGAGCTTTTGGGAGATAACCCATTATATTTTTACTTTCAATTTATTTTTGTTTTGTTGAGTCTTGGAAGTTATTGCCTCTGTAATAACCTCTCCTTATCCTTTTTGTTTGGTTTTTGTCCCAAGAATAACCTCTAATGAGAGGGAAGTAAGATATGGGGAAGTTGATGTCCCGAAACAAATTTATGTGCATCATTGTAAAAAATCTTGAAAAGTCTCAGTATGTCGGATTGAACTGTAATATTTTGTGAGTATGCCCCAGGTTATTACCCAACTTTTGTTAGTTTTGCACTTTTCGATTTGAGAAATAGAAGATTTTCGAAAAAAAAACGGTCTTTACTTGCTGGTCTGTTTCGACAGATTTCTGCCATTATTTGCATTTGCCTCTTAATCTCTTTCTCTTTGAGTTCTCTTTGATCACTTGAACTTTTTAAAGAATTGCTACAGTAGCTTGTGTTTTAATGAAAGTTTTACTTGTGTTGAAACTGAATCAAAAGACTTATTATCTTGAGTGCACTAATGTTGCTAATGAAGATTGTGTGAAGTTTTGTATGAAGGAAATTCTAAAGTGTAGGGAAGAGTAATGTGATAAGATGAAGATGGACAAAATCTCAAGCTTGGGGACGCCACCCGTGTCACCCCAAGAAATATTCAAGAAGTACAAGCGTAAAAGCTTCGGGATGCCCAAGGCATCCCCTTCTTCATCAATAAAAATCTCAGGTTTCTTCCAAGCACTTCATTTTTATTGTTTCATGCACAATTTTGTTGTTCTTGGAGCGTCTTTGTTTTTGTGTTTAACTTTCTTCTGTTTTGTTTTATTAAACAAGTTGGTTGGATCCCAACACACTTGTTTTGGAGAGAGACACACCTCGTTATTCATTCCCTAGAACACTCTAGTTTTCACTCTTATTGTTCTGTGAGTGTTCTCCTTTGCTAGCACTACATTTAGCTTTAGTTTTCGATTGGTGTTGGAAAAGAGTAGGAAAGTTCATGCTTATAAGTGGTATAAAAGGAGCTTGTTTTTGACTGTGACTTAGACTTTGTCATGTCATGCTGGATATTGTTTTGGCTTTATGCTTAGTGATTATTTTTGTAGCATGACTTGTTACAAATAATTCAGATTGCTTAATGTGCCTTGAAAGAATCATGCGTTGTTTTAGCATATTAAAACATAGTATTGTGGTAGTATCCTTTGATGCTTTATTTCGGTTGACTTGGCGCATGCTCACACCATGTTAAGACTATACCAAGTCACCATAGCCTCTATGATCATTTAGTTTGCGACTTGTAATATCACTTTATGCTTTAATTAATAATATTTTGTCGCTTTGCATGATTATGGCCATTATTGCTCTCTTAGTTGGTCGCTCCCAGTCTTTTGCTAGCCTCCATACCAAGTATGAGTTCCACTCATGCATCCAACTCCAAATAAAACCAAGTTATTCCAAAGAGTCCACCATACCTACCTATTAGCATTTGCTATTCCAAGTATATTCATGTTTTTATCTACCTTCTGAATTAAACTTGTTATGTGAAAATTAGTGATTAAAGCTCTCATGAACTTGATGGCACACTTTACTTTTCTTGCACTTAATAAACTTGAACCATTGTGCCCATCTATGTTGCGTATATGCTTGCGCTTTATAAGTTGTGAATTAGCAGAACCATGTTACCATGGGGAACGCTTTCAACATTGCACTTTATTTGGTTGATATAATGTTCTTTTGCTTATGGATCCCGGTGGTGTGAAATAAAAGGGGAGCTTGTAAGCTCATGGAGTTTGTATATGTGTTAGAGAAATGCCTGGGCCACTAGCCTAAGCCATGCCTAATCATGGTGGAAACTTGCAGCATAACCATAGTGAGCAATCTATGAAGCATCCTCAATAAAAACCTATGCAAATAGCAAATAAAAAGATCACTGAGATGCTCATTGTGTGCTTGCCTTGTCATTTTGATATGGGAAAGCTCCGGTATCATGGGGCAAGGGGTACCCTGTTGGCGGTTCTCTATGATACACATGTACTTACAATGGCAAGAACTTACTCGTGACTGAAGTTGAGTAGCATGAGGTTCGGTCTTCGTAAGTAAGGGCCATGAGATTTCAACTTATAACTTGTCAAGCATATCCTCATATTTGTTCACTTTAACCTTAACCACCTAAAGATGCTTGTGATAGGGGAAATGAGAGCTGAAAGCTAATAAGTACCATAATTTTTGGAAGTTATTTATGAGATTTGAATCCCTGCTTCCTTCTATGAAGGCCTTTCTTTTACTTTTATGTTGAGTCTCCATCTTCTATCTTTATGCACCTACTAAGAGAGCATAGTGATCCTTCTTAGTTTAATGTGCATTGTTCCAAAACTTATTGATTGATTCATAACTTTGATATTGCTTGTTCTTAAACTATTTGTATCTAGTCACCCTTATGAACTTTGAAGGTGTCCTATGCATTTATGTTTTGCTACACTATGAGGGATAAGCTGAATACCATTCTCATTATGTTTTCTATATGTGAAACAAACAAACGTCTTTCAAAGCATTGTTATTCATGAATCTTTTGTTTGTACCTTTTCATGTTACAACATAATTGATATGTCTTATTGTTAGAACTATATCTTTCATGTCCATGTTAAAGTACTATGATCCCAGCTATCAATGTTTTACAAAAACCTTAATTAAGATTGTGATGGTGCATGTCACCTCAAAAATTATTGTTTTTTATCACTTACCTACTCAAGGACGAGCAGGAGTTAAGCTTGGGGATGTTGATACGTTGTAAACGTATCTATAATTTTTGATATTCCATGCTTGTTTTATATCAACTTTCTTATGCTTTGTTCGAACTTTGAGGTATTTTTATACATTTTCTGGAACTAACCTATTGACAAGATGCCACAATGCCAGTTGCCTGTTTTCTGCTGTTTTTGGTTTCAGAAAAGCTAGTAAGGAAATATTCTCTGAATTGGACAGGACAAAAGCCAAAGTCAATATTTTACCTGAAGGAACACGGAGTCCGGAGGGCAGCCGAAGGAGGGCCAGGGGCTGGCCACACCCTATGGTGGCGCGGGTACCCCCTGGTCACGCCACCAGGTGGTATGGGCCCCTCGGGCCTCCACCGACCTTGCCCCTTCACCTATATATTCCTCCAAGGACGAAAACCCTAAGAACCCGATTAGAATTCCACGAAAAGTTCCACAGCGCTGCCGCCAACGAAGAGGAGATTCAGGGGACATAAGTGTTTGTTCCGGCACCCTGCTGGGACGGGGAATTGCCCCCGGAGCCATCTCCATCAATCTCCACCACCATCTCCATCGCCGTTGCTAACTCCCATCATGAGGAGGGAGTAGTTCTCTCTCGAGGCTAAGGGCTCTACCAGTAGCTATGTGTTCATCTCTCTCTATGCGTGATCTTATTGAGATCATCATCTTTGTAATCTATAGATCTATTCTGCTACTCAAGTGCTTTAATGAATCTCTGCTTATCCCCATGTGTGTGAAGTTGACAGTGTGCACACCGTGTGGCACTTTAGCTAAGGTTACATAAATACTTGTCATGAGTATAATTTGAGTTGGATGTCTCTATGAGATTGTGGTGTTTGTTGGAACCATCTAGCGCTCAAGGTGACAGTGAGGGGTTATCTGGATGGGGAATGCGAACTTTAAGGTGTGTTGTTATAGCCCTATATCGTCCAACTGGAGAGTAGTTCAGAGTAGTATCATAAAGAGAAGATATTTATATGAGAGTGTTCACTAGTGAAAGTATGATCCCTAGGCCTTGTTTCTAAGCATTGAAACACCGTTTGCAACTAGATTTGTTACATGTTTGCTTGCTTCCATCTTTATTTCAGATTTCCTTTAGTATCTCCCTACCCGTCAAGCTCTTTTCTGGCACCGTTACCACTTATAATTATTGATACCACTTGTATTTCACTATCTCTTCGCCGAACTAGTGCACCTATACACCTGACAAGTGTATTGGGTGTGTTGAGGACACAATAGACTTCTTGTATCTTGATTGTAGGGTTGCTTGAGAGGGATACTTTTGACCACTTCCTCCCTGAGTTCGATAAACCTTGGGTAATCCACCTAAGGCAAACGTGTTGCTGTTCTACAAACCTTTGCACTTGGAGGCCCAACAACTGTCTACAAGAATAGAAGTGCGTAGACATCACCATGCCACAGGAGAAATCCCTTAATAGCAGGATAATACGATTGATGTCGTTTATCCGTCAGCTGTGGTTATGAAGGATGATGTCAGCAGTGGTTGCTATCTATTTGTCCATATATGGAGCTCCTCCCACATACGTACATATCATGAGAATATTTATTATAATAATCTTGATTGCTTAGTATAAATTGCTAGTGGTGTATCCACCACTCCCTGAGAACGCTTGTTTCCCTATTGCAGTTCCAAGCTATTTTACACACGCGATTCTTACTTTCTGCATTAAGTTTTACTTTACTTTAAATTTCTTCATTCAATCAAAAACCCAAAAACAACTCTACGTTTCTTGCATCTTAAAATTATTCCTTAAGTATTTTGTTTAGTTTTAGTTAAAATCATTTTAGTCTTTTGCCTACTGCTCCCCGTGGGATCGATATCTTTATTTCGAAACTAGCTACAAACGATCTATGCACTTGTAGTCATCAAGCTATTTTCTGGCACCGTTGCCAGGGAGCTTAGCGCTATAAGTCACTTTAATTTTAGTTATTTTTAATTTAAGTTGCAGGACCGCAACAATGGACAACACTCAGCATTTAATCCAGCTTGAGGCGGTAAGGAAAATGGGTTCACCCATGGATGCTTTTATAATTGTCAATAAAAACATAAATCCGGATGGAATTGAGATCCACCCTTTATTATTTGAACTACTACACTCTAAGAAATTTGCAGGAACCGATGAAGAGAGTCCATTTGGACACTTACAAATTTTTTAAGATGTTCTTAGCTCCTTTATATTCGACGGATGTAATCTTGATATGGTTAAAACCCAGTTGTTATGACAAACTCTCTCTAATATTGTTTGCGACTGGTATAGATATTTTTGTGCAGAAGCACCAAGGTCTTGGACGGAATTGACAACTAAATTCCTATCAAAATATTACTCAGAAGGCAAAGCTCATAGGATGAGAGGTATTATTATCAGTTTCAAAAATAATCCTGATGAGAGTTTGTATGAAGGGTATCTAAGGTACAAAAGATATCTAGATAATTGCCCCCATCATCGTTTGCCTGATTGGTTAATCACTCACACTTTTTATGGAGGGCTTAATAAAAATAGAGCGAACCTAGACACCACTTCTAATGGTAGTTTTCTATCTTATACTTATGATGAAGCCTGGAAATTGATAATGAAAATGAAGGAGACAATATAAAATTTTAATAAGGAGAACATTATCAAGAGTTCTCTTGAATATGCTTGTGTTAACGATTTCCTTGCAGGTGAAAGGACTTGTGCAATGATTAAAACCCTTGGTATTGATTCTTACTCAGTGAAGAAAATTATTGAGAATTATGCAGGGCATTTATAGGTACCCATAGAATGGGAACCCCATAAACCCCTTGAAGAAAAGAAGCGTGCAAGGTAAAGTGCGCTAATGGAAGAGTTCTCCTTTGCACCTATTCAAGAAAGTATCAAGAAAAAGCGAAAGAGGAAGAACAAATTAAGAAGAGATTAAAGAAACGACAAAAGAACCCTGAAGCTACCAATATAAGTAATGTTATATTAAAGGATCTTATGGAAGCGCGAATAGTGGACAATGAAGTGGTTATGCTAGACCTTGAAACTTCAGAGTTCATCGAAGGTAAGGTACGAGGTAACGAAACTTCTAAACCTATGACTCCTATATATTGTGGAGAAACTTTCTTATACGGAATTTGTGAGCCGATTTCCACTTAAACATTATGCCTTCATCACTTTATGAGGAACTTCGCTACAATTTAAATAATCCAGATGTGGAACTGGTAGACACTACTATTAAATTGTCTAATAGAACTAATATAAAACCAGAAGGTGTTATCAGAAATATCTATGTCTTTATTGGATCACTCATGTACCCCCTTGATTTTCATATTATTGATATGCCTCGAGATTCTTTTTGTCCCATTCTTTTAGGTAGGCCTTTTATTTCCATAACCAAAGCTCGAATCGATAATAAGAAGGAGACTATATCATTGATGTTTGGAGAAGAGTAAATGACATTCCACTTTGCCAAACTAAAGAAGAGGCCCTATGAGGTGGAAGATATCAAGGAAGAGAAAACGATTGCCGAGCTAGCAGCAATTCATTTCAGTACTCCACAAGATGAATTAGAGGGGGAGACTAAATAATTGGGAGGAAGCACAAGATGATGAGGAGAGAGAAGACATGGATGATTACCTTGATTCAGTTCTAGAAGTACAAAATCCACATGACTATGAAGAATTGGTAAGAAAAGGAGATGAAGAACCTCTGCCAATTGAAACAACTTCCGGCGATATGAGGTATGAGTTTTTAGATAATGATAATAAATGTCTTGTTATTATTAGTATATCAGAAAATGAAACAAATAAACTCATTTTGGTCTTGATTAAGCACTGTGAAGCCTTTGGATATACTTTAAGTGATATTAAAGGAATAGATCCATCTATTGTAACACATAAGATTGCCATGCTTGATGATGTTGAACCTGTAGTTGACACACAAAGAAGGCTTAATCTGAAAAATGAAAGAAGTAGTAAGAAAAGAGGTTATACGCTTATTAGATGTGAGCATAATATATCCTATTTATGACAGTAAGTGGGTTAGCCCAGCTCATTGCATACCAAGACAAGGTGGTCTTGATGCTGCTATGAATGAGGATGGTGAGCCAGTTCCTGTAAAACCTATTGTTAGATATCATATGTGCATTTATTTTAGGAAACTAAACCGTGAGACACACAAAAATCATAAACCTATACCATTTATAGATAAAATTTTAGAAAGACTTAGTAATAATTCTTATTTCTATTTTCTTGATGGTTATTCTGGATATTCTCAAATTGCCATGCAAACGGAAGATCAAGAGAAAACAAATTTCACTTGCCCTTATGGCACATATGCTTATAGATTAATTATGTTTGGCTTATGTAACGCAGCTGAGACTTTTCAAGAATGTATTTTAAAAATCTTTGATGATCTTGTTGATAAAATCATGGAAGTTCTAACAAATGATTTTGTTGTTTGTGGAACAACATTTGATAATTGCCTCTACAATTTAACCAAAGTTTTGCAGAGATGCAGACAATCAAATTTAGTTTTGAATTGGGAACGATGTCGTTTCATGGAAAGAGAAGGTAAAGTTTTCGGGCATAAGGTTACGGAGAAGGGTATAGAAATAGACAAAACTAATATAGATGTTATAGAAAGTCTTCCAATACCTCAGGACATAAAAAACTTTAAAATGTTTCTAGGACATGAAGGTTTTTATAAGCATTTTATAAAAGATTTTTCTAAAATAGCTATGCCTCTCACCAACCTACTTGAGAAGAAACTCCATTCTACTTAGATCATGACTGCATTGCAGCTTTTGAGAACCTCAAGAACAAATTAGTTTCATCACCGATCATGCAATCTCCAAAATGGGATGAACCTTTCGAAATCATATGTGATGCTAGTGACTATGCTTTAGGGGCTGTGTTAGGACAGCGAGACGGAAAGAATTTAAATGTTATTAATTATGCTAGTAGAACTCTTAATAAGATTCAGAAAAATTATGCTACTACAAAAAAAGAATTCCTCGCTATCATTTTTGCTTGTGACAAATTTAGATCTTACATCATTAATTCTAAGGTAATAGTTCATACAGATCACCAAGCTTTGCGTCACCTCCTTGTTAAAAAGTATTCAAAGCCCAGGTTGATTAGATGGGTCTTATTACTATAGGAATATGATTCGCAAATAGTAGATAAGAGGGGTAAGGATAATCCGGTAGCAGATCATCTCTCTAGGATGGAGGGAATAATTACTAACCTCGTACCTATAAACGAGTCATTTCTAGGAGAATATTTAGCAAACGTTGAAATCGCTGATCCTTGGTTCGCGGATTATGCTAACTATCTCGTAGTAAAATTTATACCTCCTGGTATGACAAGAAATCAAAGGATGAAATTCTTTAATGATCTTAAATATTAATTTTGGGATGATCCGTATCTATATCACCATGGACCTGACAGAATGATTCGGAAGTGTGTTCCTAACCATGAAATGAATGCAATTTTGCAAGCTTGTCATGATAACCCGTATGGAGGACATCATGCAAGCAAGCGAATTGCAACAAAGGTATTTCAATCCGGATTCTATTGGCCCACCTTGCTCAAGGACACACACAGGTATGTAGAACACTGTGATGCTTGCCAAAGAAGAGGTAATATAGGTAGGAGACAAGAAATGGCAGTGAATTATAGTCTTATAATCGAACCCTTTGATGTATGGGGAATGGATTACATGGGACCTTTTATAGAATCAAATGGTTATACTCATATTCTTGTTGCTATCGATTATGTTACTAAATGGGTTGAAGCTATTTCAACAAGACATGCAGATGCAGCCGCCTTAGTGAAGATGATCAAGGATGTTATATTCCCTAGGTTTGGAGTTCCTAGATTCTTAATCACTAACGGTGGTTCTCATTTTATGAAAGGAACTTTCAGGAAAATCCTCAACAAATATGGAGTAACTCACCGTGTTGCTTCACCATATCATCCTCAAACGAGTGGTCAAGTGGAGCTCTCCAATAGAGAATTAAAGACCATACTTGAGAAGACAGTGGACAAATCAAGAAAAGATTGGTCATACAAGTTAAATGACACTCTATGGGCATACCATACTGCGTTTAAAAATCCAATGAGTATGACTCCTTATAAGATGGTATACGGTAAGGCATGCCATTTACCTTTAGAATGGGAACACAGAGCTTTTTGGGCAATCAAGAACCTAAACTATGATCTTAAAGCAGCGGGAGAAAAATGTTTATTAGATATTCATGCTTTCGATGAGTTTAGAAGTGAGTCTTATGAGAATGCTAGATTGTTTAAAGAAAGAGTAAAAAGATGGCATGATAGAAAAATAGAAAATAAGACCTTTAAAATTGGAGACAAGGTGTTTCTCTATAACTCTCGTCTTGAGTTGTTTCCAGGAAAGCTCGGATCGAAGTGGGAAGGTCCCTATATAGTTGAAGAAGCTTATTCATCAAGAGCAGTGAAGTTCTAGGGAAAAACGCCCTCTCTTTCATGGGTGGTAAACGGTCAATGCTTAAAGCATTATCGAGCAAAAGAAGATATAAGTGCAGTCACCATACAAGTGATCACCCCAGAAGAGGTGATTAAGCAAAAATCTACAAGGAATGGCAACTGCAAGAAGGATAGAATCGAGACAAAATGAGCAAAACTATGGTCAAGCTATTGACCATAAAAGAGCGCTTCATGGGAGGCAACCCATGCAAAATAAAGGTTTGAGTAAGTTTTTAAATTTTCAATTAAGTTGAGATTGTGTTGAATAAGGAATATGTAAAGCTCTAGCAAAGAAAAAGAAGATTGATAATGCTAGTATTGGTCGAAAATTTAAGCTATTATTTTTTCTATCAAAACTTGATATTTCACTAAGTTTTAGATTAATAAAGAATTCTTGGAGAAGCAGGTAAATTTTGGTGGATCCAAAAGGTTTAACGACCAACTATATGGCAGGAATAAAAAAATTCGGCCATATAGTTACGGTCGTATAGATGCTTCGACATCACCTTTTCCGTTTACAAAAGGTACAGAGGGTTTAACGACCAACTATATGGCGGGAATAAAATTATGGCCGTATAGTTGTCGTCGTATAGATATCCGTGCCTTCGTCAAAATTCGTTTCTAGGATACTGATAGTTTAACGACCAACTATACGGCGGGAATATAAATTTCGGCCGTATAATTGTCGTCGTATATTTATCGACCCATCTCCAATAAAAATATTCGGAGTACTGAAGGTTTGACGACCAATTATACGGCAGAAATAAAAATTCCCGCCCATATAGTTCCAGCTGTATAGTTGGTTCCACCGTAGAAGGAAATCTATAGTCGTTTCATAACTATACAACAGGATCTATACGGGCAGCGCCCGCATAGTTGCTCGTTACAAACGGCGGCTAGGGTTTTTGACCTCCCCTTTTAAAGCTGATCGCATCTAATCTTTTTCATTAAGTTTTCACATAGCTACAACCTCCAGCCTCGAAAAATCCTCGCCATCCCTATACAAGCCCCTTCTAACAACATATGTGCAGTGAAGCCATGCAACCCTTCCATGTCAACAAGATCTGTCGGAAGAAAGAAGAGAAGCCCGTGAAGAGGATCAAAGAAGTAGAACCTAAAGGATCATCGTCATCATCCAGCCCGGAGATCAAGCCTCTCCCAAATTGGGAGGACATGTTCCCGCAAAGGATGGAGATGACGAGGCAAGCGAAGCGGGGAAAGAGCAAGGATGAGTATCTTCCTAATCCCTATCATCACAGCACATGATCCTATTATAAACCTTCTCTGGGTCCATTGCCTCTTAAGCCTAAGAAGGTGCGGCAAGATGAGATTCATGATAAGATCTATGATTTGGAAAAAGCTTTGAAAGCATGTGTTGAAACAATTGGAGAAGGGATTGACTCCTACTAGATGATGAGAAAGGACCTTGAGAAAAAGGTCAATGACATTAGTGGTAGTGTTGGTTTCTTGATTAAAACTGTTTTTGAGTTGACAGGTGAGAAGAAATTCCTCTAGAAGAAAATTTTGAAGCTTCAAGACGACATGGTCGAGCTCAGCATTCGCCTCGCAAGCATGGCTAAAGTTTTCAACACAGAGGAAGAAGGCAATACTCTTCCTACCCAGGAGGAGGAATAGGTACCAACAAGGAGTTATTTGATCCCACCTGGCTTGATTCCAAGCTTGGGGAGATCTTTAAGACCTTGCAATCTATCTTATAAGTTTTATATTATATTTTAGTCTTGCATTAGTCGATCCTTAAGGAATAAAGTTGATCCCATTTGTGAAATTTCCTTACAAATAAAGTTTGCATAAATTGAGATTCCTTAAGGAATAGTCGATCCCATTTGTGAAATTTCGAGTTTATTATCATATATGGAGCATTACTGAGTTTGTGTTTGTCTTATTGGATATATGAATGGCTTGAGTATAATTTTACTTGCACTTGATGATAGCAATAGGAGTCATCCACACCATTGGTATTAATGGAACATATAAAGATAATTTAAATCAACATGTTGTAAATTCAGGGTTTGATTTACAAAAGTAAAAATAATCTGATTAGTCGAGTTGAGAAAGAAACCTTGAATAAAAGGAATTAAAAGTGCTATCAAAATAGAGTGAGAACAAGTCGAGGTAGAATCTTCAAGTCATAAAGATGCTTCATATACAATTGGAATTTGGTAATTGAGATAGTTAAACTTTGAATTCCTACATGAAGTGGAATGTATGGCTAGCTCCTTTGCACATCACTTAAACAAAAGTGTGAGCATATATATATATATATAAGGAGAAGAAAAAGAAAATAAAAAGAGCAAATGTGCAAAGAGCAAATAGGCATATACCACTATATTGTAGTGAGACAAAGAGATGTTTTGAGATTTTGAATCCCAAGTGAATATGTTAATCCTAAAACACTTGGGACTACCTCGTTAACTCATTTAGTTGAACCAGATACTTTTACATCATGTTGAGATTCATATTTTGTGAACTGTTGATCACTAAGGTGTGGAAGCCTGCTAATACTATTTAGATGGATTGAGTAAGGTACTATTCATTAACTCATTCCTATGTATCATATAGGATAAACACATGCTGCATTTGCCTCATTTATTTTATCGACTCAGCTTCATGAATATGAGGATCACATCCATTAAGCTAAACTTGCTCGGGATGAGCAAGAGTCTAAGCTTGGGGAAGTTGATGAGTGCATATTTGCATCATGTTTTATATTATTATTTTGCAATATAGTTGTAGGATTTTGGTATTACACGGCGTTCGCGCGCATGTTTTATGTCTATTTTCACCAGGATCAGGACAGATGATGGATACAATGGACACAATTCTTGGATCAGTTGTATTGGGGATAAAAGGAGTCAAAAACAACGTAAAACGCTTATTTGAGACGGTTCAACGACCAACTATATGGCGGCAATAAAAATTCCGACTGTATAGTTCTGATTGTATAGTTGGCACAGCCACCGCCTCCTCAAATAGTTTCACCACGTGCAACTGGATCAGGGAGACAACATACAGAACACCCAGAAATTGTCGAAACCACACCGCCGGAAGGCATCTGGAGGGGGAACTTGCCCAAGGGATCCATCTTTGCGCTACGTAGATCTGGGAGGCAAAGGCATCGATCTTCACCTTCATCAACCGCTGCACCACCATCATCTCCATCCAACCCATCTTCATCCCATCTAGATCTTGTTGTAATTTACGTACTCATTGTGGATTTATACAAGATCTATTCATTTACAATTGCTTCCATTACCATTGCCATGATGTTGATTGCCTCCATGTCTGAGTAGATATTTAGTTCTTGGGGAGATGGAGAAACCCTAGCATATGATTGAGATAAGATAGAGATTACTATATTATACATCATTATGTTTATGTGTTAATTGTCTTCATCTTGATGTTGGGAGTTCTGCACCTCCTTAATATTTGCCTCTTATGGGGACTCGATGAAGGGGATTACTTGTTGGTAGACGAAGGGATGATAGCACTTACTGTGACTATAAAGTTGTTGTCATTCTTTACGTACTAACTTAGGGAAACAAGGAGAACTCATAAAGCCATGTCCATGCCACGGGAGAAATCCCTTAATAGCAGGATAATAAGATTGATGTCGTTTATCCATCAGCTGTGGTTATGAAGGATGATGTGAGCAGTGGTTGTTGCCTATTTGTCCATATATGGAGCTGCTCCCACATACATATCATGAGAATATTTGTTATAATAATCTTGATTGCTTAGTCTAAATTGCTAGCGGTGTATCCACCACTCCCTGAGAACGTCGTTTTCCCTATTGCAGTTCCAAGATCTTTTACACACGCGATTCTTACTTTTTGCATTATGTTTTACTTTACTTTAAATTGCTTCATTCAATCAAAAACCCAAAAACAACTCTACTTTTCTTGCATCTTAAAGTTATTCCTTAAGTACTTCGTTTAGTTTTAGTTAAAAGCATTTTAGTCTTTCACCCACTTCTCACTGTGGGATCGATATCTTTATTTTGAAACTAGCTATAAACGATCTGTGCACTTGCAATCATCAACGCCCCGCCGGAGTTTTCCCCCTCCAATCTTCTGCCTCCTCCCTCTCTATTTCGTGTTTCTGTCTTCTGTGGCGCTCATTTCCGAGAATCGTCGGGATACCTTTTTTATACGTGGTTTTAGGTCAGAACCTTCGCCTGAGAGAAAGAATCGACGGCATCGGAGACTCGAGGGGGAAAGAGCACACCATCCGCGGCAAGCCCCCTTGGCCACGTGTGCTAGGCTCGTTTCCTCCTTGGTCTTCTTTTCTCGTGGATCTTTGGCCCAATGTTCTTCGTTCTAATAAATACTGGGTCTCATGAAGTTTCAGGTTAATTAGTCATATTTGGGTACCTGAAAGTCAAAAACATTGAAATAGGGGTTTTCTGCCTCGGCAGGGTTAATTCCAAAATAATATGGGAAGTGTGAATTATTCCCAAATATCATTATAAAACATGAATATACCCCATATATGATGCAAATATGTTGGAATATCAAGTAATAAAGTGCAAAGTTCATGGATGCATTTTACATGCATCAGCACCTGGAGTTCGAGGTGGTCGACTGGCCATCGTAGTATCACACTATCCTCAGGGGTGTCATATTCGCAAGGTTCATGGCGGTCCCGCACTACGCATACCTGCAGATGAAGATGCCATGACCTAATGGCATTATCACCGTCAACGGAAGCTTCACCAAGTCCAATAGTTGCGACAGGAAATTCAGTAGAATCTTCTAGTTTTTTTGGCATGCATGAAGAGCTGGCGAGGCTCAAGGAGTCGACATACAATAGTCTTCCTCCTATGAGCAAGCAGAACGCACCAGACTAGTCCTTCGACTCGTTGGTGAACACCAAGGCGGTCCAGGTCAACCTGACGGACCCGACCAAGACAGTCCTCATCACCAACAACCTAAGTTCCGCATAGGAACTTGCGCTCGTCGAATTCCTCCATGAGTGCTCGGAAATATTCGCTTGGTGTCCCGTGGACATGCCAGGAGTTCCTAGGGAATTTGCCGAGAACACACTCAATGTATCTCCAGATTCAAGACCAGTCAAGCAGTTGATGCGTCAACTGTCGGAGCCAAGGGCCAAGGTAGTTGGCATGGAAGTCAATAGACTCCTCGACGCTGACTTTATACGCGAGATCAAGGAAAGCACCTGGGTAGCTAACACCGTGCTTGTTCCTAAAAAGTACATGGATATCCTACAAATGTGTGTGGACTTCACCTCCCTCAACATGCACTGCCCGAAGGACCACTTCACATTACCATGGATCGACTAGATAATTGACTCCACCGCGGGATGCGAACGCCTTCGTTTTCTCAACGCCTACTTAGGCTATCATCATATCCGAATGAAGGAAGAGGATCAGGAAAAAACAGCCTTCATCACGCCCTTTGGTGTTTACTGCTACACCACAATGCCCTTCGGGATGAAGAACGCAGGAGCTACCTAACAATGGTGTATGCGGGCCTGCCTCAAGAACCATCTTGGTCGAAACATCTAGGTCTATGTCAACAACATAGTAGTCAAGACGAAAGAGGAAATGAGAACCATCGATGATCTCTGCGAGACCTTCGACAACCTCGACTGCTATCGGATCAAGCTGAATCCGGCGAAGTGCGCCTTCAGCGTACCATCTGGGCAATTATTTGGGTACCTCATCTCAGCTAGGGGAATAGAGGCCAACCTGAAGAAGATAAGGGCCATACTAGCCATGGAGAAGCCAAAGAATGCCAAGGGCGTCCGGTAGCTGGCTTGGTGAATCGCGGTGCTCAGACGATTCATCAGTCGAATGGGCGAGAAGGTGCTAAAGTTCTACCAGCTCCTCCGCAAGACCGACAAATTCGAGTGGACGGACGAGGCGCAAGATGCATTCAAAGATCTCAAGGGCCAATTCTCCACCTCGTCTGTGCTGGTGACCCCTAGGAAAAAGGAGCCAATGTTGATGTACATCTCCACAACCAACCAGGCGGTCAGTACCGTGCTGGTGGTCGAACGAGCTGAAGAAAACAAGATTCACGAGGTACAACGCCTAGTGTACTACCTAAGCGAGGTGCTGACACCAACAAAGCAATGGTACCCGCATTACTAGAAGCTAGCCTACGGTGTCTTCATGACAACACGGCAACTATGCCACGACTTCCAAGAACACCCCATAATTGTGGTGAATGACGCCCCGCTGAACCACATCCTCAACAACCCCAACGCTATGGGGCGAGTCGTCCTCTAGGGCATCGAGCTATCCTCGTGGGACATCACATACGAGCGGCGAGTAGCGATCAAGTCGCACATACTGCCGGACTTCCTCATCCACTGGATGGAGAATCAGCTCCCGGACACACCAGACATGTCCAACCTCTAGACCATGAACTTCGGCAGATCCAAACACAAAGAAGGAGTTGGTGCCAGTGTCATCCTGACATCTTCTCAGGGTGACAAGATGCGGTATATCCTGTGGATGAAGTTCTGTGCATCCAACAACGAGGCAGAGTATGAGGCACTAATCCACGGGATGTGAATGGCCAAGGCTTGTAGCGCCACATGGCTGATCATCTATGGCGACTCCAACCTTGTGGTCCACCAGACCATGAACATGTGCAACCCACTAAGGAAAACATGGTTGTGTACCACGAACTCTACAATGCACTTGAAGGGGGCTTCAGTGGTTGCGAATTGCGGCATGTCGGCCGCAAAAGTAATGAGGAGGCAGGCATACTCGCCAACATAGGCTCCACCTACACCCGGTGCCACCAGGCATATTCCTCGAGAAAATCTACAAAAGCTCCATCAAGCTGAAGACTACCGCAGGGCCATCTGGCATAGCAGTGCACTCGGGGGCTAAGCCGCCCGAAGAGGCTGGAGGATCCAGCGATGTAGATCAAGGATCTGCACCCAAAGGTCCCATGGAGGTCATGATCATCGAGCCATCCTAGACACAGCTGTACATCACGTACCTGCTCACCAAAAGGCTGCCAGATGATCCAACAGATGCACGACACATAGCGCGATGCTCCAAGGCCTTCACCATCATCAATGGTCAGTTGTACAAGCGCAGCATCACGGGCATCCTCCAGCGATGCGTCACCAACAGCGACAGAAGGGGCATCCTCCTTGAGATACATGAGGGTACCTACGGACATCATGCTAGCAGTCGCACCCTTGTCGCTAAAGCTCTATGAGCTGGCTTCTACTAGCCCACCGCGATGTGCGACGCCAAGGAAATCATCAAAAGGTGCAACGCCTATCAGAGATTCACGGACAAGCCGCACACACCAGGGACGGAACTCAGGCCAATACCTGTGGCCTGGCCCTTTGCGTAGTGGGGACTCGACATGGTCGGCAAACTGCAGAAGTCATCGCCCGGAGGATACGTTTTCCTCCTCATCACAGTCGACAAGTTCACCAAGTGGATCGAGGCCGTGCCAGTGACCAACCAAACTGGTGCTACTATCGTCAAGTTCTTTGAGTCCATGATCTTTAGATTCGGGGTGCCACACAACATCATCACCGACAACAGGACGAACTTCACCTCGAAGGAGTTTTAGGATTTCTGCAAAAAACTGGGCATCAACATCAGCTACGCCTCCATGGCACATCCTCGGACCAATGATCAAGTCGAGAAGGCCAACTGCCTAGTCTACAATGGCATCAAGAAGCGCCTCGTTCGGCCTCTCGAACTAGTGGCAGGATGCTGGGCAGAAGAGCTACCCTCCGTACTATGGAGCCTCCGGACAACCACGAATAGCACCACTGGATACATGCCTTTCTTCATGGTGCACGACGCTGAGGCGGTCCTACCAGCCGAAGTGCGCTACAAGGCTCTGATAACTGCAAGTGCACAGATTGTTTGTAGCTAGTTTAGAAATAAAGATATCGATCCCATAGGGAGTAGTAGGCAAAAGACTAAAATGCTTTTAACTACAACTAAATGAAGTACTTAAGAAATAACTTTAAGATGCAAGATAAGTAGAGTTGTTTTGGGGTTTTTGGTTGAACAAGGTAATTTGAAGTAAAGCAAAACTTAATGCAGAAAGTAATAATCGCGTGTGTAATAGAACTTTGGAACTACAATAGGGGAAAAGGCATTCTCGAGGAATAGTGGATACACCACTAGCAATTTAGGCTAAGCAGTCAAGATTATTATAACGAATATTCTCATAATGTGTATGTATGTGGGAGGAGCTCCATATATGGATGAATAGCCAGTAACCGCTGCACACATCATCCTCATAACCACAACAGAGAGCAATCGACAGCAATCGAATTACTGAGCTATGAAGGGATTTCTCCCGTGGCATGGACATGGCTTTATGAGTTCTCCTTGATACCCCCAAGTTAGTACGTAAGGATTAACAACAGTTTTATAGTCACAGTAAGTGATATCATCCCTCCGTCTACCAATAAGTAATCCCCTTCATCGAGTCCCCATAAGAGGCAAATATTAAGGAGGTGCACAACTCCCAACATCAAGATGAAGACAATTAATACATACACCTAATGATATATAACATAATAATCTCTATCTCATCTCAATCATATGCTAGGGTTTCTTCATCTCCCCAAGAACTAGAGATCTACTCAGACATGGAGGCAATCAACATCGTAGCAATAGTAATGGAAACAATCATAGATGAATAGTACTTGTATAAATCCAAAACGAGTACGGGAATTACAACAAGATCTAGACAAGATGTAGATGGGATGGATGGAGATGGTGGTGATGCAGTGGTGGATGATGAAGATCGATGCCTTAGCCTCCCGGGTCTGCACAGGGAAAAGATGGATCCCCGGTGGATGAGTTCACCCTCCAGGTGCCTTCCGAAGGTGAGGTTTCTGCGATTTCTAGGTGTTCTGTATGTCGTCTCCCCGAACCAGTTGCACGGGGTGAAACTATTTGACGAGGCGGAGGCAGCGCCAACTATATGGCTGGAAAATCTGCTTAGGTCGTATAGTTGGTCGTTGAACCTTCTGCCTTCTTTGTTCGCTTCTGGTTTTCTTCTGGTATTATTAGCATTTCCCAAATAAGCAATTTACGTTGTTTTGGCTCCTTTTCTCCACAGTACAACTGCTCCAAGAATTATATCCATTGGATCCATCATATGTCCTGATCCTGGTGAAAACAAACATAAAACGTGTGTGCAAGCGCTGTAAAATACGAGGATCCTACATCTACAATGCAAAATAATAATGTAAAATATGATGCAAATATGCACTCATCAGGCCCCACGGGTCGTTGCTTACAGCGAGGCCAAATCTACGGCCACACTCGAGGACTCTGTCGATCTGCTCGACGAGGCGCATGAAATCGCCGTGGAACGATCAACTGTGTACTAGCAGAGCCTCCGCAACTATCACAGCCGATAGCTACGACAAAGGTCCTTCGTCGAAGGAGACCTTGTCCTATGACTCAAGCAGAAGGGACACCTCAAGTTTGAATTTCCATGGGAAGGGCCCTACGTGATCACTGAAGTCATCCCAGGTGGCGCCTATCGCCTCAAAGACTTAGAAACTGGTGTCGCATACTCCAACCCGTGGAACGTCGCGCAGCTGTGACATTTCTACGGTTAGATGTTTTTTCTTTACAATAAGGCTATTCAGTCAGGCTACTTAGCCACACAATGTAGCTCCTGCTATTCTGCAATAAATAAAAGCTAAAAGCCTCAACATTGTGTCTTTTGATTTACTATTTATGCATCTCACACTCGGGGGCTGCGCCTCCCTGATGACCTCGTCGAAACGAACAATTCATCATCACAATGGCCCGAGTAGCTGATTCCTCTTATCATCGAACCCTTGAAAACTATAGCCCAGTTGTAGCGCAACTGATAGGCTTCCAAGGTGCTGAGATTTGGCAGTATCAGGCTAACAAAAATGCATTGCACAAACTACACTCGAAACATATACAAAGCTATCAAGTTTACAATAATTACAAAGGCCATACAACAGCCAATTGAAATTGTACGACCTTTACAACACCTATATGTTTTATGTAGGCTAACAACTGCTCTACTAGCATTGAAGGAGGACATTGGTTCTTTCATTGAACTACCTCACGATGTCCTCCGCTGGCTCCACAACCGCTCGATAGTGTGGAACCATGTTTCACGCCATACCATCTGGAGGTGTCGGTGGCCCTTTTCTAACAGCCTTCAGGTCCACGTCCGGTGCATATGCACAAGCACAAGCGCAACTTTGGCACCTGCGACAAGTTGCTGGTGCACGCACTTGCGGATGGCCCCAGCATCGTGGAACTTATGTAGCAACGATAGTAGAGTCGCAGGGACTACGTCCAA
This sequence comes from Avena eriantha, assembly GCA_910589775.1. NCBI lineage: Eukaryota > Viridiplantae > Streptophyta > Magnoliopsida > Poales > Poaceae > Avena > Avena eriantha. Next base: position 238,173,099 of record OU342746.1, read on the forward strand.
TGGATACATCGCCCTAAAGATATGCTTAAGAGATGACCACGCCATCTTCAAGAAGTGCAGCACCTGTGAAATACGATCTTGCAGGGTCGCTAGTACGGTCACTCGATCTCGATCAGTCCAGAAGAACCCCCTAGCTTCCAGCTCCACTTGAGTAAGGCAATTCAGTTGAATGCTGATGTGATCCCTCTCTTTCTGTGGAATGAGATTTACAACTTCACATCCAAGGCAAGGTGCATCAGTCCAGTCCATAGCAAACATGAAGCAACACATGTCAGTCGAATAAGACTTACATCACAGACGCTCATTGATCTAAGCAACTTTTCCAAGGAGATATTTCTCCTGCTCAACGACTTTCTCCGCCTTCGATTTCCACACATCAGTGTTACCGTGAATGATCAATGTGTCACACTCCAACTGCTTCATGCGGTCACGGAGGCGGGACAAAAGTGATAGCTCGTCCACTCGGGATGGTGGAGAGCCAAGGGTGTGGCTGCATATGGCATACCTTGCACACCACTCGAAGACCCCTAGCCAACCAAAAATTCCAGGTGTAAGAATCCTTGAACATGGAATTCAAATCCAAAGAAGTAAATAGAAGCATCAAGCGGCCAAAAATATGTACATCGGGTTCAAACAAGTTCTTGATGGGGTACCCCCACAAAAGTATCCCAAGATAATTGAAGTGCCTACCACAATTATACAACAAGCAGAAAGAAAGCTAAGCCTATGCGTTAGCACCCGCGGGCTTCGCGGACTCTGTGGAAACCTCCAACGTCATAGCCTTTGCAGCAGCAGCCCCTGACGCCGTGGACTTCGCTGCGCTCAGTCTCTTCTGCTTTGTAGAGTACCTCGCAAGAATCTCTAGGAGCCGGGGCCCATACTTCTGACAACGAGCAGCAAAAGGAGAAAATGCTACCTCTTCATCGTCAGTGGTCACCAACATCCACGACGTGATCTTGCTCATGTTTAGGTCAACGCCACATGCTTGCGCCATCGCCAACCCGAGAGATACGCATGCCCCCTTTTGTGCCTACTTGTACTTCGTAGGTACGCGCCCCCTAAGCCATCAAGGTCTTCAATCGCCTTGGCCTTCGGCATCATCTCCTCCCAGAGACGACGAAGCACGACCTTGGACTTTTGAAGTCCGTCTGTGGTAGAGGCAACGCGGTCTTCGATGGTAGCCATGACGCCTACTAGGAGATCCTCGCGGGTCAGCGCTTGATGGTCGAAGTCAATACTTGCCACATCTGCGACACCACGGTAGTTCATCATCAAGGACTATAAAAGAAGAAAATCAAAGACCCCCAACATATTCGACAATAAATCAGAGTTAGAAAACAGCCCGAAAGAGCCTGGGCAGTGGCAAGAAGCTACTAAGCAAACCCGCGCTCCCTCTCAGCTGCAGTTGTCGCATGTTCTTCCTCGCGTTGCCGCGACACCTCCTTGTATTGCTCGAGGGCGTCAACGGCATCTTTTCTCTTCATCTCTGCCGCACTGAGTTTCTTTTCGAGAGAGCTCAGTCGACGAAGACTATCATTGTTCTCCTCTGGTCACAAAAGACACACTCATCAGGAATTACTTCCATATACATTGCTGAAAAGAAGAAAAGGATCTTACTCTACAGCTGCCGGTGGTCAGCGTCCAGGCGCACATAATCCTTCCCGAGGTGAATCATGTCCTGAAGAAAGGGCTACAAATGGATTTCCATGTCAGAAGCACATAAAATACTCGGGGGCTCCCTCGGATGACTAAAAACACTTACGTGACAACCCGAAGACTCCGAAGGTTCCCTTCTGATCGTCCGGGTCTAAACTCTGTGTTCCCCCATCTTGGAAGAACTTGAAGAGCTTGCACCGGAGTTGGCCGCTGTCTTCGGGGAAATCTCGGGCTGCTCCACACCCTTTCCCCTGGAGTCCATGACTCCCTCATCCTCTGGTTCACGGATGGTGTCGGACGAACTCAGCATCACACCACTTCAGTACAAGTAGAGTACATTAAAAACAAGAAGAACATAAGAGAAGAACCACTCGAGAAACAGTGAAGAAAAGAGTAGCGGCTCACCCGTCGAATCTATCAAGATCAAAAGGCTACTCTTGCCTCTATTTCTTAAGCGGAGGAGAATGCATGATGCGGACAGGCACCACAGGAATAGAATTCGCGGTGCCCTTTCCAGGAGCAATGTCCTTTGGCATCCCCGACGTGGACGCATCTAATTCCTCGCTCTTCTCCTGCTTTCGCAAATCTGACTCGCTGGACTCGGGGGCTTCCAGCGTCTCAGCAACAGGCACAGTCGAATCCAACTCATCCGCCAAGTCTCTTTAGGAGGGATGATGCCTTCTAGCTGAGGAGGCATGGAGGGTGCAACTTTCCACGCCTGCAACAAAGAGATCATATAATCAGTTCATCATTAACATTGTCCCATGAACACAAAGGAAAATACTAAATAGATGCTCACTTCCGGAGGAGGGTGAGTAGCACGGAAAGGTAGCACGCTCGACTCCGCAGGAAGCTTATCCTTCAAAGTGATCTTGGTCAGCGACTTGATCTTCTTCTTGAGCTCCACCGCAGTCATATCCTCCGCATAGTGTGTCAGATCCATCACGCTCTTCAAAAGGTACATCGGATAGGCCCTGGCTTGAAATGGCTACACTCGACGTTGCAACCACGTTCATATGAGGTCCATGCCAGTAACCTCCTTACCTCGAATAAGCTGAAGATCCTGCACTCGCTGGTACAAGACCTCCACGCCGTCCTCCTATTCGGGCATCACTACATTCTTCCACGACCTCTTCTTCTACAGCTCCGCTTTCGGATCAAAGGGAGTAAGAACGAACCTTTGTCCCTCTGTCTTTTTATCCCGGATGTAGAACCACTTGACCCTCCATCTTTGGGCGGAGTCGATCATGCCGAGGCTAAAATATTGGACATGGGGTTCCACAGATATACCGCACCCACCAAGATCGTACACCATAGAACCATACCCCGACTCTCTCTTCAACTTGAACAACTTCTTGAAGAGACCGAAGTGTGGCTCGATCCCGAGCCAGCACTCGCAAAGCGTGATGAAGCATGCAATGTGCAAGATAGAATTGGGAGTCAGCTGATGCAGCTGAATCCCATAAAAACAGAGCAATCCACGCACAAAGTCGTGTTGGGGAAGCGACAGACCTCGGAGAATAAAAACAATGAACATCACCTAGCGGGGGGATAGAGAATTACCTCTGGCCCGGGAATCTGGCAGTCAACTTTGTCGACCGGAATAAGACCGACCAGGCGATGCGGATGAAGCTCATGGGGCTTCAGAGTGGACCGCCGCCAGGACCCATTGGTCACGCGGGTCCCGGCGCCCTTCTTCTTCATAGTTGCGATAGCAGTACCGGACCTAGTGGCGGCGGTGGCCTTCTTCTTCGTCACACTGGTGCCAGCGCCAGATCCCACGACAGCAACACCCTTCTTCTTTCCCATTTTTCTTCGGTGGAAGGATCAGAGAAAATAACTAGGGAAAAGCTCTAAGGACGTCCAATGTAATGAGGTAGTGTGGAGCAATGGAGCAGAGGCAAACGACAATCGCACTAGCACAAGGAAGATCAAGATGCAAAGTGCGAAAATTACTGCCTAAACTTGCTACTTAAGCAACGGTGAAAGGCCATCCGATGACCAGAATTTCTCTGCCTCAACACGTGGCACACATCGGTAAGTACGTGTGGCAGCGCGTGCATTGAGCCGTCATGGAACGATCCCCATTCAGCGCGAAAATCAAGGAGACACAGTTAAAACACTAAATTACGCGTGACTAGTCAAATCCTGGTCAGACAGTAGGGCCCACTGTTGTCACGTCCCATCAGCACCGCTCAGATCGGCAGCTGAGCTCATCCAATCGTCAGCAATGATGTCATTTGTAGTTGCACTAGCAGCAGCTAAGGGCCACAATGTGCAACGGTAATTTTTCTTCGACTCATTCAGTTTTCGCTCGAGACTACAACTTGAACAAACACTCCGGGCTACTCCTAATAGGAGCGTTGGTCGTGTATCCGAGGATTTTCTGGGTCCAATGAAAAAGTCATCTACACATGAATACAGGGCACTTACGCCTCCACCCCTTCTTCGAATCAACAATTCGATTACGGATTTGGGGGCTACTCCCATAGGGAGCGCTGGAATCTCAATCGACAAGATACGCCCAATGACAGCAGTCACAAAAAGTTCAAAGTCCCCACTCGAGTCTACGACTCGAATAGGCACTCGAGGGCTACTCCCATAGGGAGCGTTGGTCGTGCGCCCTATGAAAAGGCTATTCGTGGCAAAAAGCATTGACCACGTCCGCACCATAATCATTCGAATCATTCGACAACTTCATCTCCAATCAAACACAAAATTGCCTAACAAAGGGACAATGTCTCCTGGGCCACCCGAAACACCTCCACGGTGATAAAACTTTGGATGTTGCATTTACAACATGAAGATAAGACATGCGGATGCAATCCAATAGCATGGCAACGTACCTGATGCGCTCTACCAGAAGTATACCGTTCCTACGTGCATGATGAAAAGCCTCGATGGACACGTCAAGTGCACACTATAAACACTACAATTCTACTATGTGAGGCCTATGCGACATGAGTCGAATTACACCAGGAAATTTCCGAATTCGAGTCTAGGGACTCAAGTTTGAGTAGATAGCATTGTTTTGTCCTAAGGTAGTTAACTGATCCCGATTCGTCGGATAAATCAGGCACGCATATCAACTATCCCTATGACATAAGCATGCACTCGATAAAATTTGGATGGACATTCGAAGGACTTCATAGTCTCGATCCGAATATATGATTCGAACGGACACTCGGGGGCTACTTACATGGGTATGTCCACAGGTAACCTGGATTAGCCTATACGGTTTGGCCCAAGAGGAGCCCGTGGGATAATTGAAGCCCAACAAGGATTCAGGTGACCCAGGCCCAAGCAACTCCTTGAAGAACACGACAAGGAATAAATAAAATTTAAGGGGAAAACCCTAATTTGTAACCGACTTGGCCTGTTATCCCGAGACCTGGCCTCCCTATATAAAGGACAGGAGGGAGCAGCGAGAAGGGGATCTGCAACCCTAGTTTACACACCTCTAGATTACATATGTGCACCCCTTGTAACATTCGACTCCTCTATAATCCAATATCAAGCAAGAAGGAGTAGGGTTCCTTCTGAGGGCCTGAACCTGGGTAAACTGCGTATCCCTGATGGGTTTGTTTGCTAGCCGATCGATGCCTCCAGTGCTCCTTACTTCCTGTAACCCAAGTCTATCAACGATGGGCATTGACGAGTTAACCCCTCGTCACCTGCCCCCAGAAATTCCTTCAGCTTCACAAATTTCTAGGCATCGACCCTCCTTCTGAGTGTTGCACCACTTTTCCTTAGCACGAATTCGAGGGGCAAAGATTGTGAGAATTTACGAGGGGTGGAAATTTGTTGAGGGGGAAGAAGTTCTGGGCCTGGGGCATGAAATATCCGAGCCCCAAAACAAATTCATGCCTTGGATCTTATCATGTTCTCAAAAATTCTTTTGAGGAAGCATTAGACAATATCGCACATGTGTTGATCAATCAAACACCTGAAAACATTTACACATAAAGTTAAACATCATTTATGTTGTAAACAAACAACCAAAACACTTAATCCGGGAATGCTCTTTCAACCCCCCTCCCCCTTCATACACTATTCCCAGGATTTCACCCCACGATCCCTGGAGATTGGGCACCCCTAGAGGTTAACCCCTCTATCATATGGTATCAGTAGCCTTTGGTTGCCACAGATTTTTCTTCGATTTGGTTTTTTCTCCATAAATTCAAAAAATCCCAAAAATAACCCAACTTTGACCTCAGATCGATATCTTGATTTGGTGTGTTTTGAATGGATTTGGTCCATGGATTTCATATATTAGATGGTGATGTTTGTTACTTTTCCTTGCCTACCCTTAGTATAGGCCCGGGGCACGAAATATCCGAGCCCCAAAACAAATTCATGCCTTGGATCTTATCATGTTCTCAAAACTTCTTTTGAGGAAGCATTAGACAATATCGCACATGTTTTGATCAATCAAACACCTGAAAACACTTACACATAAAGTTAAACATCATTTGTGTTGTAAACAAACACCCAAAACACTTACTCCAAGAAATGCTCTTTCACTCCCCCCCCCCTTCATACACTATTCCCAAGATTCCACCCCGCAATCCCTGAAGATTGGGCACCCCTAGAGGTTAACCCCTCTATCATATGGTATCAGTAGCCTTTGGTTGCCACAGATTTCTCTTCGATTTGGTTTTTCTCCATAAATTCAAAAAATCCCAAAAATAACCCAACTTTGACCTCACATCGATCTCTTGATTTGGTTAGTTTTGAGTGGATTTGGTCCATGGATTTCATATATTAGATGGTGAGGTTTGTTCCTTTTCCTTGCCTACCCTCGGTATAGGCCCGGGCACGAAATATCCGAGCCCCAAAACAAATTCATGCCTTGGATATTATCATGTTCTCAAAACTTCTTTTGAGGAAGCATTGGACAATATCGCACATGTGTTGATCAATCAAACACCTGAAAACACTTACACATAAAGTTAAACATCATTTGTGTTGTAAACAAACACCCAAAACACTTACTCCAAGAAATGCTCTTTCACTCCCCCCCTTCATACACTATTCCCAAGATTCCACCCCGCGATCCCTGAAGATTGGGCACCCCTAGAGGTTAACCCCTCTATCATATGGTATCAGTAGCATTTGGTTGCCACAGATTTCTCTTCGATTTGGTTTTTCTCCATAAATTCAAAAAATCCCAAAAATAACCCAACTTTGACCTCACATCGATCTCTTGATTTGGTTAGTTTTGAGTGGATTTGGTCCATGGATTTCATATATTAGATGGTGAGGTTTGTTCCTTTTCCTTGCCTACCCTCGGTCTAGGCCTAGGGCACGAAATATCCGAGCCCCAAAACAAATTCATGCCTTGGATATTATCATGTTCTCAAAACTTCTTTTGAGGAAGAATTGGACAATATCGCACATGTGTTGATCAATCAAACACCTGAAAACACTTACACATAAAGTTAAACATCATTTTTGTTGTAAACAAACACCCAAAACACTTAATCCGGGAAATGCACTTTCACTCCCCCCCTTCATACACTATTCCTAGGATTCCACCCCACGATCCCTGAAGATTGGGCACCCCTAGAAGTTAACCCCTCTATCATATGGTATCAGTAGCATTTGGTTGCCACAGATTTCTCTTCGATTTGGTTTTTTCTCCATAAATTCAAAAAATCCCAAAAATAACCCAACTTTGACCTCAGATCGATCTCTTGATTTGGTGTGTTTTGAGTGGATTTGGTCCATGGATTTCATATATTAGGTGGTGATGTTTGTTCCTTTTCCTTGCCTACCCTTAGTCTGGCCAATTTCCCATTGAATCAAGAAATTATGGTTATGGAGTTCGTCCCGAAACCATTTGGCCCAGCTCTGGTTAAACTTGGACCCCGACCACACCGTCCGGTCCCCAAACCGGTTCAACCGGCCCACCAACCGACCGACTATTTTTTAGTGTTTGACATTTCCTTTTGTGTTTGTAATTGGTTTTTGGTGATCTTCATCACAAAAGCTTCCACAATAAAACTTTCTCTGTCAACACCTCCTTGGAGTCTAAGAAACTCCTAACTAGTTGCAAGCATGTAATCAAATCCACAATACCGAAGGTATAACTTGGTTGAACGTCAGTATCAGCTTCCAGGACTCTTATATAAGCATGAGTCCCTTTAAGTTTGAATTCATCAAACTCCATCAACATATTCAACTTCTTCATAGTTGGGAACTGGACCACAAAGGCATTCCTTTTTTCCATGGTCACTATTTCTGTACCTGGTTGCTCAAACCAGTACACAACTCACTAGCATCAAATCTTCCACTTATTACCTGGATCAAACCAAGTGTGGAGATTTTCCTAGTTTTCTATCACTTTCGACTTGTTGAGCCACAAACAAACCGCCTGGATCAACCAAGCCAACCGCTGACGTAATAGGTTGGTTGATTGGGCCGCACATATCTTCTAGTAATGTGACTTTCCTTATCACATATCAAACACACTACCTTAAGAGAGTAGTCCTTTAAATTGTGTCCCTCAGCATCACATTTGTAACACACTACTATATGATCTACTTAGGTGCCAATATTTGAGGAGGTTGTTGCAACTGTTACCTTACCAACAGATTTCCCAGTAGTAGGTTGCTTCTGCTTCTCTTGCCAAGTTTGTTGAACTCTGGGAGGAGTAGTATGGATATGATTTCCCCCTCTAGCTCCCCTCCTCCGCCAACCCCATGTAATGTTCTCTCCTTCTTGCTTGATCTTTTCTTGGGTGATGTTCCTTCTCGGACCTATCCCGGCCATATACAACCATATTCCTACTACTATTCTTTTTTCTTTGCTCTCCAACTTGCAACCTTCGCGGGGCAGGAGCGAGCATAGCTTCCTTGTATGATCTAGCAATTGTTGGACTCGTCTCCTCCACCGCCCTCTCTAGGGTTTGAGTGAAAGGGGTCGAGAATGATGTTCTGGAGGCGACCCCCACCAACTACCATCTGCTTATTTGGGCATGTTTCCATGTTAGGGCCATGAGAATTAGGCCCATAACTACCAACTCGCCCATGTAAACTCGGTCTCTTGTCCAAAACAGAGTACCTTGTTGTGCTCCTCTCCGGCAATCAATTCCCCATCCCACTGCCATCGGAGTAGATACGAGTGCTCGTTGGAGGACAGTACGACCACCAATTTCTATTCGCAATGTTCTGTGAATCTCCTCCACCCTTTGATATCCCTTTCACGAGCATCAAAGCCACATATGGAAACTCCGGGAGGATTCGCTCACTAACCACTATCATGTGACATGCGAAGAAGATCTCCTTCCATGTCACCACCTTCTCTCCAAATTTGAGATACCTAGCATCAACCACTGCACCTCCATCATCCAAAAGTACCAGCCGCTTCGCCATCGGTGTCAGAATCATCCACAAACACACCCTGAATTCCCCTGAGCCAGCATTATGGTTTAACTCATCGCCTACCTCCATGGCGGTTGTTCCATCTCTAGAAGGCCGGTGACTCGAGAGCCGTTATCTGCTTGCCCTCTTACACAAGGGTGTGGAGACCATATGTCGGGTCGCTCAACGAACCCTGCCGCAATTCCACAAGAGTCATCGCCACCATCACATCATGCACCGTCCGTGGCAGGAACTTGCAGTGATGATCGATAATCCGGTTGCAATGGACCATTTGCTCCTCCGGTCTCACCCCCACCTTGTATAGGGGATCGGTTACGAGGGCTGCATAGACGATTGCCATGTCGTCGAGGGTGCAGGCGGAGCCATAACCCCTTCGTGGAGTTGGATTCTTCCCGCTCCCACGCCTCTCCTCCGCCACCCACCGCATCCTCCTCACCGCACACTCTACCTCTTCCATGGTGCCCTCCGGCGAGGTCGCTCGGTGCTCTCGCCTGCCCGCCATCACCACCACCAAACGCTAGTGTGGAGACTGCACGCAAATCCAAGGCAATCATTGTGCTAGTTACACAGATTAATAAAGAAAGACGCATCCCTGTTTCACTGTGTCACATCTAGTGTACAACACTTTACATCGATCTCACTCCTTAATCGCAAGTCTGATTGGACAGCTATATTATATGGTAGGGAATAATTATACATCATAGGCGATGATGATCTTCTACTTAGCACGGGCAAAAACACGATCTATCCAACAAGGTGGGTTTCCCCGACCGAACCGGCCGGCACCTCTCCACCCGATCTACAGGCATACACAAGGAACAATTTAACGAATGAAACAATGGCCAGCTAGCTAATACATCTATACTATTTCCTCAGCTCAGCACTCTGAGTTCTTTCTTCCAACAAACACACGCACGATCGCATCAGCAAAGGAACCACGCCCGAATGCCTAGTCTGTCGTCCCCGGTCTACGACGGAGGGAAGAAGCGGTTGAGGTTGAAGGGCAGGCTGTAGAACTCCTCGTTCCTGCTGTCCCCCTTGAACGACCGGAACGGCACCCACGCCGGCATCCCCCGGTCCCTGGCCGCGTCCTTCACCTCCAGCGTGTTGTCCAGGAACACGGCCACCATCAGCCCCACCGTCGGCGGCGAAGAGAAGATCGTGTTGATGTAGTCGTTGAACTGCACGGACACTTACTTCAGGTCAGTGTCGGATCACACACAAGATTCGGCAACATTGCTGAAGCAGCTTTCAGGCACGCCCCAGTCCGGAGGGGTGTTTGACTGCGAGCCAAAGGATAGGACACAGAGAAGATGAAAAGGAACGAGAGACAAACCCATCCAGCTTTCGTGTGCGCAGGCCCACGCTGAGCAGCCATGCTGTAGCGGAAGAAGTACTCGGGCACAGATAGGCCAAGGAAGATGGAGACGCCCACGATGAAGAGGTTGCGCATGGAGTTCATGTTCGTGAACTGCAGGAAGGAGAGTCCCACTGCGGCTGGTATCACAGAAAGCAAACAGTGCATTAGAAAACAACAAGCCTTTGAAAGCAGACATTGAAACGCACATAGTACTCGTAGCAGATGGTGCCCGGTGCCGGGTGACCTACCAACTAGCCCGAACAGGACGCAGTACACTGCAGCGAAGATCGTGAACGGGATGGAGGCAAACAGTGCTCCGAATTTTCCTGCACCAAATACAAGGGGTTCAGGGATACTGATGTGTTTTTGTTATCAGTGAGAGAGATTCTCTGAAGATCTTTTTGTTATCAGTGAGAGAGATTCTCTGAAGATCGTTCAGTTCAGATGGCTCACCCAGCATGGAGAAAAAGATCATGAAACCAGCAGAGATTTGTATGACGCGCCGGCTCCCGATCCTTGTTGATCCTAATAACCCCACATTCTCCCTGCATTGTTGCCAGTAGTAATAAGAAAGTAACACGGTTGGAAGAAACATTTTGTATATTATTATCAATCTGAGATAGTTTCTTCTGTGCAACATACACTGAGACAGTGGAGCCAGTCCCTGTTCCAAATAGACCGCTAAGGAGGATGCCAATTCCCTGTTTCAGAGTATTATTATCAATCTCTTCTTAAAGTAATTATTATTTTTTGTTTTCAATAGCATTCAGAACAGAATAGTAAGACAACCAGGGCTCAAAGATGACATTTACCTGCCACCCAATGCCTCTGCTAAGGATATGGGCTGGAGGTGGAGTTGCGCTTGCAAGCCGAGCTGCGGCGTTGTAAGAAGCTGTGGACTGTTGCACGGAGACATTGTTTAAGATCAAGGCTGCCATGCACAGAAATTGCTACTGACAACGAGTAACTAGGGGTATCACCTCTATCAGCGACACCAAAACAGCAGACACCATACCAAACGATTGGCCGGCACTGAAGGTTGGTGCACCCCATTGCAGTGGATATGGGATCTTGATCCTGTGATCAGTACAAAACTCATGTCAAGAAAACTGTTTTAAAATGCTTCACTCAACTGAACAACTAACTTGAGTCGGATAAGAAAACTTAGGATGTGAGATTAATCTGTTAATTCATTGTTTGTAAACATATAGAAAAGCTCATACATGATACCAGATACAGTAGAGAGCATCCTCACATTTCAGCTCCTTTCCATGTACACAAGAGATCAAGATCATAAATTGCAGGAACGTAAAAATTTTGGAAGCGAGGCTAACCATGGGGCAGAAGAGATGAGATTGGCACGGTCCGTGCGGCAGTTTATCTGAGTTATCTCATTGCTATGCTTATACGCGCCACCGGAAGTGAGGATTTGAGCATAGGCCCAAACCAGTGCGATACAGATGAACATGGAGAATCTTTCCAGCACGGGAATCTCTCTTATTTGTACATTCTTCAGATACTGGTGAGAAAAGAAAAAAAGACACTAATTAGTAATGCTGAATTTTTAAGGATGAACTTTGTTGTTAACAGCAATGATTTGGGTGACTGGAGTTGCTTGACAAACCTGGGAAAGCACAACAAAGAGGATTAACATCGGCAGGCCAACCTCAACGCATCTCCCAACCTGATGTAACATCAAATATCAATGAACTGAATGCAATACTACATATTTTGCTCGCTCGCGTGGGCAAAACTGAGAAACGCCAAATGAAGAATCTTATACAGAGCAAGCCATACCACAGGGAATCCTCTTTCGAAAAGGCCAAAACCGAGCAGCGCAACCACCGGCGCCATTCCCACTGGACTGAAGAATCTGAAAGTTACACCCATGACCCATCCATCAGTATAGCCTACGCAATGTCAAATCTCTACTGAACCGCATACGCGTTCGCAGCACCCAACATGTTACTTGTACTACTACATGACAGTTCAAATCTCTACCTGGAGAAAATCCCCCAGAGCTGGCTGTAACCCAGAATGATCTGGATGCTGGAGGACACTATGAGCGCCCCCTGTATCGCCCTCATGCTCTGGAGGAACCTCTGCTCATAATAGATGAACAACGGATGATTTTGGTTAGACCATCTAGTCAGAGAACAGCTGAATATATATACGATGTACTAAACGTGAATGGGTTGGTCACCTCATGGTTGTCAGATATCGCGGCGAGCGACGAGTCTTGGACGATGGCCATTATCGGGATGACGAAGGCGTAGGAGCCGCCGATCACCGTGGGCAGCCTCGTCCCAAACAGCGACTGCAGCAGCGTGTTTATGCCAGTCACGAAGAGCAGCGTCTGGACCACCCTCACCCTGTCTCCCTGCACCCCGTCCGAGAAACATCGTCAGACATCGTGTAACGCCAAGTCCAGGTGATGTGAAACTGCGAATCAAGAAAATGCCAAGAGGGGGGACACTCACATCGTTTCCGCCCATCATGGGCACCAGCACCGTCGGGATCATCACCGCCGTGCCCAGCGCCAGGATGTAGTGCTGGAAGCCCAGGATAATGGCCTCCCCTGAACAGCAGAGGAACAAAATATGGGGTTCAGAGTCGAGAATGCAAATGGGTGGTCGGTTACATGCGATCTTGGATGGGCAACTACTCACCCCAGGGAGGGTTGGAGTCGATGCAGTACTCGAAGCCCTGGAGCTGCTCCATGGCCGGATGGCTGATCTCCTCCGGCTTCACCTCAGACATTTCCCCTCTCCCTTCTCAGGAGGAAGAAGAATAGGCGGAAAACACTCGAAAAAACTCCGGCCCACTGGTTCGCACGCCGCACGATTCCCTCGCTTATGAAGGCAGCCGAGAGTTGTCGATTCTTGGGACGGCGCGCGTGCCTCCCCTCTTGGCCTTTCACGAAGGCGAGACGAAGAAGACGACAACCGGACAGGGGCTTTGCTTCCACCGCTCACTCAACCCAACTCGCTCACTCACGCGCCACACTCGACTGAGTGTCCCCGATGCCGCTCGCAGGAACCAGGACGAAATCTGTTGTGTGGGGTGGCCGGCGTCTACTACGGCTGCTGCTGCTGCTAGTACCGGCCGCCAGCCCTTTGTTTCTCGTGCCGTGGTGCTCTTCTCCTTTGGCTCCCCCACCCTTTCCCTTTTATCCCTGCTCGCTGCGTTAATGCTTTCTGGTCTCTGGAGACTGGAGGTGTGTGTGTGTGTTGCTCTTCTTCTTCCGTAGGAGAACTGGCCGTTGGATTTTTGGGTGTGACCGAACTGCCCCCCGGTATTCATTTCCCTACCGCCGCCGCCCTGGCCTACCTAGGACGGACGTCTACGCACTGTAGCTGTAGGTCTTTTCTTTTTCTTTCCTTTGAACCGTGTCGTCGTGTCGTCATCATTTTTTTTACTGTACTTGACGACCAAACAGCAAAGGTCCAGCGAGAGGGTAATACTACTTTACCATGAACTGAGACCCCTCCCGGCGTGAAATGCGAAACGGAAAAGGCGGTCGTGGTAGATATTTTCGTCGTTGTAGCACCCACCAGTACCCCGTACGTACGTGGCACTCGTCGTCCCATCATCGAGGCAGGGACGGACGGAGAGAAAGCTCGTCGTACACGGAGGAGGAGGAGGAGGAGGAGGAGGGCACACCGCATTGCACGCACGCACGGAGCCCCTCCAGTCCTCCACCCGTTGGAACATCTCCTGGGCTCCTGGCTGATTCCCGGCCAGTGAGTGATTCGCGCCGCTACCTACAGCTAGCCGGGGAGACGGACGGGACACTCGCTCCAATAAGATTTCCACAGCACGACCACCTGACGGCCTGGGGAGGAGGCAGGGGCACAGGGGATGCTTGTTGTTTTCCCACTTCTAAAATGGGTGGGCACGTCAGCTCATGTCCTCGTTTTCTGCCTCGCTCGCAGCAGCAGCAGCACTAGTAGTAGAATACTGGGCCCGAGATGAGACACCGAGGGAAAGGAAAGTTACCGTTGGGTGCTGCGGTGTGGGGATGATCATGAGGATCGTATCGTACCGTATCGTGGCATGGCACGGCACGGCACGGCAGGGAAGAGAGGATGAGCTGAGCACATAGCACGGGCAGCACCGGCGGCTGTGAGTCTGAGCTGGTCGCGAGGCCACCACGTACCAAGACCACGCCAGGCCCCGTGCGTGGCCGGGCCATGGGTGGAAAGCGATCTGAGATGCATGCACGGACTCCGGCGCGATGCTTGCGCCGCTCTACACTTGTGACTTGTGTCTGTGCTGCTGCCTGCTGCTGGTCGTGGCGGTAGAAGTTACTAGTAGCAAAGCTCACCCCGCATTGGCCTACCACGATGGTCTTCCATATTTTTTTTACTGGCAAGCAGAGCCTAGCTATTACTGCGGCGAAAATGGTCCATCTAATCAACAGGTAACTTATTATTACTTACTACTTCTGGCGACCAGTCCAACGGGTAGTCCCATTCACTTCACTGTGCCGCTGCAGTGCACTGCCAGATCTAGTCTAGGGGTGGTATACATGCCGCACAGTGGTGAATTCAAGGACAAGCATCAAGTTTTTAGCGGTAATAAAGTTATTGCAGGGACGACGGTTGCCTTGCCGGTTGGTGGTGGTTCCACTTCCATCCACAGCTCCGGCGGACGAGCATCGACCCCCGTCCAGAGTTTTTTGTGCGACTAGTCTTCACATGGCTGGGGTCTGTAGGACTGGGCTACATTGTACGCAACACATGATCATTCACACACAAATACCCATCAGTAGCATCCACTAGAACAAGACCAGGCTCCTCAAAAGTCACATGAAAATCATGAGTGGACTGGAAGTCAGATTGCACTCAGAATTATACGAGCAGCTGCATATAAGATGTTTTGACTATATAATAGTCGTGTTTTTCACCCTGAGAAACGCCAAAACAGGCAGTGAACTAGGGGAGATCAAAAACAGCAGCTACAGGCGTACGCACAAACGTAGGCATTACACCCTAAAACAGAGGGAGGTGCTCCTGTTCTTTTTGTAAACGCACACTCCTGTTAGCAAACATGGTTTGTACATTACAGAATTGCTATGTAACCGGACACATCCCGGTAGTACACTCATCGCTCAAAAGAACAAAACTGAAGCACTACGATCTTCTGTCTGACTTGTAATCGCTCGTCCTCCTTTCTTCAGCTTCTTTTCTTTTTTGTTGACTGAAAAAACATGCAAGATCAATGTTACCATGCATATGATGCCTAAAAGGAGAATATAAACAGAAAGTGCTAAGGGTTGCTGGAATTTATCTTCATACAAGTTGTTCTGATAAAACAATATGCAGATAAAGTACACTACTCGTATTATATTTATTGACGTTTTACATCGTTGCAACATACGCTGAACTTTCAAATATCGCATCAATAACGTTCGCTGAATAACTTAGGCATGCATAACAATTCTATCATCAGGAGTATCACAACAGCAAGGACATTCATAGGGAAATTTCATCAGGAAAAAAGATGGCATATATAAAAGTGCCTGGAACATCTAAGAACATTTTCATCAGTTAATCTGATTGACATGAATATCTTGTATCAGCTGTCGACTAGCAAGAAACAAGGCCACAATAGTAACAAACAATATGTGCTAATGGATTATGACGGAAACAATTATGCTGGAAGAAGATAACTTAGTAACTTACGCAAAAGCAGCATATCCATTTCCAGAAGTCAAAAGTGCAGCGGATACACCGGCTGCTGACAGATTGTCATTATGAGCTACAGGGTTAACATCACCATCAACCTAGCCAATAACAGAAAACAGAAGCAGGGATAAACATGTTGCCTCCTAAAGAAGGTAAATGCATTGAGCGAGGGAATTAGAAACCTTATCCCATTTCGTTTTCTTGTTTGACCTAGCCTCTTTCTGTACACTTTCTGCCGCTGCTGAACCAGATGCGGCTGCTACAGCTGCTGCTGCTGATATAGCGGCTGCAGAACATAAAATGGGAATCACAAGATCGCCTTAAGGTAATGATATTTTTTCAAAATAAAGCACACCACTCATTCATGTGCACCATACCTGAAATCTTCGCTGCTGATGGATTAATTGGAGGTTGTACTCCTGAGCTAATAAAATCAACCTTCGGATTCCTTTTCTTCTCCTGTTCCTTCCGCTCAAGTTCACGCTTCATATCAGCTTCTGTAGACGAATAGGTGGTACATACAAGATCAAGATTGGAATATATTTGGATAAGACAGAAGCAGAAATAACTAAACCATTCACAGTCAACAAGTGCGCACACACAGGTTCTAAGGATAGTTTACCAATAGCCAGGGGTGACACTTGACAGTGGCGAGTGTGACCTGTTACCAGCGGTTGAAAGATAGCAGAAAAGGTAGGCTACTTCGAAAGGTCGGGATTCTTACTGCTTAAGAAACAAAAGGTACAATACTACTACAATGCCAACTGGCCTATATAGCATTGCAGAGGCCTAGACTCAAACACAAAAATCTCTCATAATGGAACAATACACTTAGAACTCATGGAAGGGAATGCTTTGACAGTTTGACTCTTTCTAAACTGGAGTTACTCCTAACCAGCTTCACTGCTAAGTTGAACACCAGCAGGACACGCTCCTTGTCGGTGCCGAGCATCTAGCGAAACGTCACTAGCGGGGGAGTTCAACCAAATCAGCCCAACGATTATCCCGTCTTGAACACCATGTCACGCATCGTTGCGGCTATTGGGGGGCATCTGCATGGCGAAGCACGCCCATGGTGGTCTCTGGTGGTGATATTGTGTGTGCAACCCCAAAGAAAACCTGACCTCGTCCACCTTGGGCAGCATACTTCTCATTACCGATGTTGGTGGCTCGCCAGCCTCCCATAGCATCTTTTGTACAGGGCTGGGAGCCTGGGATGGATTTCACCGTATGCAATAGCATGCCAGGATGCAACGGAGATTGACACCATCCGATATGTGAATGGTGCAGTGGCACATTCTCAGAGTGCACGCCACGGCATCAGACGGGGCACGCCGCTTCAGACTGCTCCCAATCGTACAGCTGGTTGAGGTAACCCTAGCTAGTTGCTGGTGTCACATGGAAGATGATGCTATGACATGCAGGTAGACTTAGCGGTGGTGGTTGTGGATGTTGACACGGTGACATCGCTCGTGGAGAGGAAGGTCGTGATGGAAATGATGCATGGGGAGTGGATAAGGTGCAGCATAGAGAGCAGAAGTAGGAATGAGAAGGTGGTATTCATCGAAAGGTGGTGCAGGCAGAACAGATGGTCACCACGGCAATTACCATTGTAGGGCAACGAGTTGGTGTGATCTGAGTTGTAGAGTTCATGAGGGCTGCATAGACTGCATGTCGTGCTGAGTGTTTGACTTACAAATGGGAATTTAGGTGGTGGTCGGTCCAATGTCTTGATTCCTTTTCTTTGTTTAAATCTATAGCTGATTTTTGTTCAGTAAGATATGGATTGTTCTTGTTTCTAGCTGTAAACTTTGCGATGATCAACGCGAGAACAAGGCCACTTCAGGTTCTAGGTGAGTAGTTATTAGTGGAAGTACTTTGTTACCAAGTCTATGTACCTGCAGTTGCAGCCCAAATGTTGGATTTGTATTACTTATGCCATAGTACAGAGGGTTCTCCATAATTGACTCTATCACTCTAATATAAAAAGGAACACTCTACAGGTGATTTCATGATTGTCCACACAACATCTTTGATTTTGTATAGCTAAACAGGACCCGCATTTTATTCGGAAGTTTGAGGGAACCTGGAGAGTCATGTAGAATTTGATGCGCCTTACAAGCATGCACAAACACTTAGAAAATAAAAGCTTAATTTGCAATCATATCCAAGATGGCTGGCATGTCAGAGCTTCTATTTATTCCATTTGCATGACTATGCTAGGTAGCTACTTGTATCGTGTTACTTGTATTCTACATGTACATAGCGTAATTGCCAGTTGCATTTGGCATATACAGGCTCCAAACAGAAATAACTTGCCAGCACTTACTATACTGCTCACGTGCTATGTGAGAGCATGCGCAGTTGGTATAGTGCTGCCTTGTGTTCTAAAGTTGGTAAATGTCATTATTTAGCATGAACAGGGAAGTTACACTCAGACGTTCAATTATCTTTCAAACAATAAGACATGACACAAGAGGATAGCATACTAGATCAAACATGACTATAACATACCTATCTCATCATAGTAGTCACTTTTATCGTACCCATAGGGATTGAAAACATCTTTACTGAAGCAGGTCCCTATCTGGTCGATTTCTTGATAACGCACAGCATGCTGCAAGAAGTCAGGATTTCTGTAGTCCTTTCTATTGCGTACTTCAGCATTAAAGCTCTTTCCAGTCCTTTGGTATGCAAGGAACTTGTTAATCTTTTGCTGCAGGGAAAGAGTGAAACATGGGTAACTACAGATGTATTATATAGACACCATTCCTAATAGTATGCATGTCGCATGGAAAGCATCTAGGACAGTGAGTTCACACAACATGAAAAGAGAACTACATGAGTATATAACAAAGAATCGGAGAGCTTCTATAACACAGAAGTTTCATAAACAATAATTACAGATGTGCCATATGAACAAACCTACAGATCTACGTATGCATCAAGAAAAAGAAAAGAATAGACAAGTATAAAAAAGGTAAGGTCTAACTGTATAACTGGCAGAGCCAACTCTCACTATCATCGTATTTCAGGAAGAAGCGTGAAAACATCTGAAATGGTTGTTTAGGGTGCCCTGGCTGTAAGTATAACAGATCAACAGAATATTTTTCACCATTTTAGATTCCACATAATTGAATTTGTTTGAAACTTTCTCGCTAATGGAGTTTGTCAAGCACAAAACAGTGACATTGCCAAAAAAGAACTGTATGTTCTGCATGAGAGATATGATGATTATCTTATGTTAGAGAATAGTGTGAAAATAATTGTTAACCTGTAATGCCGCAGAACACTTTGTAGGGACTGGCGGAGGAAGGAAACGGCTCAATGGATCATCATTCTGAACATTAGTAGAAATATCAGAAGCTTCCTCTGCCCTAGTATCTTCAGTTTCTGTTCCAGTTGCATCCATTGCAACATCTTCCCCTACTTGGTTCTGCTCAGGTGCGTCGGAATGCTGAGGTGTTTCTGATAGTATATTTGGGGTCAGAATATGAACAGTACCTGAGAGAACCCTTTCTTCAAGATTCCCTACAAAACAGGACAGAAGTCTAGATGTTTTAATGCGGATTTCCGTGAAATAAACAAAAAGAAGCATTAATAAAACTTGACACTTCTACACATGACAGAAATATGTAAGTCAAGCAACACGATAGTGAAATCCAACATATTATCAATAATTCTTGGAATAAATCAATAGAGACGGAATGTATACATTCTTTTACTGCACAAGTGTAGAAGCGTAGAGGTTGTAACGACTCGATTTACCACAAAGGTGAACAGAACCACTAAACCTCAAGGACTTCCACACATGACTGAAATATATAAGTCAAGCAAGACCAGAATTGAATCCAACATGATATCAGGTGCTCCCGTAATAAATAGATAGAAGAGAATCCATGTATTCTTTTACTGCACATCTAATGTTGGTATTATCTGATTACAAAAAATGTTATCCATGATGTAGTATATCAACTAAAAGAAGTAGTTTTGTATGGGAAAAGTAGTGATTTCAATAGTTTCCTCATCAAACATTTTGCAGACGAAAAAAATCTTACACTTCAGGGAGTAACCTATCTCACGTAAGTTACCTCTGTACATCTAATATGCAGGTTAAGTACTAAAGCATTAGTGATGAAATGAGATTGGATACAAAATTCTGAAAAGTAGATGACACAAAAGTTAATAGTTTTTACAGAGTAACTATTAAAAGTGTGTTCTACATTTCAGTTTCATCCAAGTATCTAGCCCAGAAAGACATACACATTCCAACAAGATTGAAGGCTCAGTACTAGAAAATGAACCTTTAGCCAGCAAATTAACTAAAACAGCTCAATATAGCATAATCAAATGTTATAGTTTTTTCTTTCTTTAACTAACTCACCAGTCACCACAAAAGGAAGAGATTGCCATTTTCCTAAGTAGTAACATTTTTGTGTAACATCAACCGCATTGATATCAGGTCTACCAGACTGTAACATGACAAGGATGTAGCCTTGCACAATAAACATCTGAATGAATAGCACAACCAGGCAACAAACAGGAAGTACAAAGGACAATGTGTATGATGATTCATAAAGGTAACCGGAAACATGATCATACTCCATTCAGGTTTCTAACTATATCTAGTAGAGCTTCAGGTTTTCTGGAGTGCCTTCATATTCCAACATAACTATAATTCATGTTCTTCAAATAACATTTGATTTGATACTTGATGGCATAACCCTAAGTACTGACGTCCATGGCAGTATGGGAACATTGAACAAGCAAAACTTCAAGCACCGCAGTTTCTGCAAACTAAGCAGACACACTAATTTGCACTAGAACTTAGCAACGCATAGCAAATGGTAACAATTATAGAGTGTGCTTACCCTCATCATCCTGAGCATCCGAGCCCAAACCACCGATGCCACTCATGATCTCCCCATCCTGCAGCCAAAACAGAGGCAACAACGTCAATTCAGAAAAATGACATATGAGAGCAGCGGTACTAATAACATACTCCCCTCAGCTCTACCTCCTGGTCGGGCGACATTGCCATCTCGTCGTGCGCGTAGTCCACGATAGCAAGCGCCCCGCGCCGTGGGGGGCGCGGCAGACCGGGAGGCGGGGCGGTCAGCGAGGGGCGAGGTGGGGAGGGGGGCGAACCCGCAAAAGGCAGGGGCGAGGGGCGCGACGGCAGCGGCGGAAGCGCCGGCGAGAGCTGGGGTGTCGCTAGGGTTTTGTCTCCGACCTGCTCCTCGGGGAGGGGAGGGGACGAATGCTCCGGCGACGGGGTGGGGTTCGAGTTAGGGTTGGAGCTCTCACCTCCGGTTCGAGGTGACGTGGAGGGGGAGGTTGCCGCGGCGGGCGGCGGCGGTGAAGGAGGTCCGGGCTCGTCGGCGTCATCCTCTTCGTCATCATCGTTGTACATGGAGAACAGCGCGGCTATGCCCTCGGTGTCTGACGCCATGGGGAGGACGAGGAAGTGAAAGGAAGGGTCGAATTTGGGGGTGGATGCGAAGGCTAGGGCGCGGGGAGGAAGAAGGCGGAAGGAATTTGCTAATAATTCTTGGACAATTCTTCGTGTTCGCTAAACAAATTTTGGGAATTGTGAGTCGACTAGTAGAGGAAGATGGTGGCACACGGTGACGGCGCCAGGACCCACCGTCCAGTTTCCAGACTCACTGTTCCTCTTTTTATAGAGGGAAAAGGTACAGATAAAACCAACTAGGTATTTTTTTTCTAGAAAAACGATAAACAAAGTTTTTCTGAGAAACGATAAACAAAGTTACTATTATTGGATAGGTGTATGGATCTATTACTGTTGATAGAGACAAGAATCTAACGTTATAATGTATTTTAGTTTTTTCTTTGAAATATTTTACCGATCTAATAATAATCAGCAACAACAGTACAAAGAGTCCTAAAAGTAACACAAAATACAAATATATCATTAGACCACCTAGCGATGACTACATACACTAGCGTGCAGCGGTCATCGGCTCCTATCACCAGAGTGGGGCAAAGTTTGTCGTAATGGAACTTGTTGGACGGGAAGTCACGTGGTAAGACCCAAAAAGACTAGCCGGCCAGAGCAACAATCATTGCCGAAGATTGCAACTGTAGATCAGAAAAGATTGAACTCAAACCGCACAGGCGAATACGAAAAGCGACCGATCCCAAAAAATTCGCCAAACATACGACTCCATGTGCCCTCCTCCCGGAGTGAGGATAGGACGGTGAGAAACTTACTGACATAGCCGCCACCTTAGATTTTAGTTCCACAAGATTGTGTAAGACAAATTTAGGTTAACATGTGAGGTATACCTAGGCAGTACTATAAAACGACAAGATTGTAAAGAAGTTAAAACAAAGTGTGATATATTTTTGTCTTTATATATACTCCCTCTGTTTTAAAGTACTCCCTCCGTCCTAGAAAAGATGTCGTGACTCATCCCTCTCCCAGTTCAAATTTGATTTTGTAAAAAACTCCCCAATACAGTTTAATCGTTCCAAATTTAGCCGATTCAAAATCAAATCTTGTCTGTCCCCGCAGTCCTCCGCTACCCGCAGTTCCGGCGTCCCTGGTATCCGCCGCTGCCCCGCAGTCCCCGGCGTTCGCCGCTCCCCCCGAAGTCTGTCGTCGCTCTGGTCGCTGCGGGAGGGATCCCGCGTGGGTCGCCTCACCTGGCCCTGCTCACCGTCGGAGCCTCGGAGGGACCCCGCTGTCGAGGAGCTCCCTCCTACGGCCGCCGCAGGGCAGCTTCTCCAGCGAGTGGGCGCGAGTGGCCTCTGCCGGCCGCGCGTGGGCGTTGCTCCGGAGGCCCCACTTCGACGCCGATCTCGCCTTCGTCCTCGACGTCCTACCTCCCATATTTTGGCTGCCAGCCACACCTACTCTGCTCCGTTGCTCTGCTGTGTGAGAAGAACAACAGTAGCAACAGAGGAGAAGCAGTAGATCGAGCCCAGGGGGAGCTCCCGCCGTCTCCCTGTGTATCTGAAATGTATAGGACCAGTCCAGTCAACTTGATTTGTAATGTATAGGAGTATTTATAGATAAATAGGATACATATTGAACCAAAACATAGAAATATAGGAGAAATTGAAACTGGAATGTGACAATGAGCATCTTTTTCTGGAGCAACTGGACAATTTCTCCTATTGTAAGCCCGTGTTTCACAATGAGCATCTTGTTTTGGAGCAATTTGACAATGAACATTATGCCCCTTATGGAAAAAACAGCACAAGTTTCTGAACAACACAAGTTCAGAACAACACATTAGAGATTCAGAGTTGCTGAAAAAGAATAAGAATAAGGTCCAGGTTTAGAACATCACAAGTGTCTCTTCAGATGAATAGAGCTGCTTGTTGTTGTATAAATCAACCTTTGTAAAGTCATGGTACTGCATGTACTTTTGAGTATAATTTCATGGTACAACAATTAAAATTTCCGTGTTATTTATAATGTCATGGTACAGCAACCTGTGCTAATTATAATGTAATGGTACAGAATGTCATGGTACACCAATTAAAATTTATGTGCTAATTATAATGCATTGTACAACAACATGTGCTAATTATAATTTAATGGTACAACATGTCATGGTCCTGTGCTAATTTGCCAGTGAAGGACACAGCTAGCACTAGTCATTAAAATTCAAGTGTTTATACTCCTGACAGAATTCAAGTAAATTAAAAAAACAGCAGTAAGGAGCTACATATCTGAACTTGTTTCATTTTATAAGTATGATATGATAAGGACAAACAATGCTTTACCCTTTTTGTGTGAATACAAATCAAATGCAGTATTATACAATTAGTCCTTATTTTTACTTTCAAACAAAGGACAAGTATTCTTGAACAGAAATTATGGTTGACAAAAAACTATTTACTGTCAATATTGCTTGACAGCACACAGGAACAAGTATTCTTGAACAAAAATTATGGTTGTGACAGGAAACATAACCACAATTTATTTAACCAACCAGTGAGCAACTAGGAAACAATTATGATTTTTTTGTTGTTGAACTGAAGCACTAGCAAGATTGGCAAGTACTGCCCATGGATGGTAATGAGTTATCTAAATATCTGCAAGTATAAATCCTAAACATAGTGCTGCTTGTGCTAATCTCACATCACACCTTTCTGCTCATAACTTCTGTTTAATGTGAAATTTATGATATATGCAAGATTCCAAAGGAGAAATTGTTGTTTAGTGAAGCATGTAGAGAATTTGTATCATTAGGAAGATCACAAGTACTACACGTCAATGGTAATGAGTTGTCTGAATATTTTAAAGTTGACAGGCTAAAAATAGTTAATGCACAACCATTAATGCCTGCTGGAGAGTGGAGACTAGATGTGAGAAGAAATTTTAGGAATGAAACTTTGAAAAACAAAGTAACATGAGTATGGGAGAATTGAAGAGGAAAAAGATGCTTTTCAACAATGTCAACAATTTAATGTCAGTATTACTTTCTTATTCTACATGTATATATCAAGTATGCTTTCCAGGAAAAATTTCCCACGGAGCAGCAAGAGAGTTAAAGTTGGGCTGAATCTTCAGGCAAGCAGTTGATTTTGGAGAATTCATAGTCTGGATTTGCAGAGGGAGAGGGAGAGGGAGAGGGAGAGGTTGTGCTTACAGCAGTAGTTGTAGCAAGCCGGAGCGGTGGCCGGCGGCTTCAGCTCGGGGAAGACGCATCTTTTGCTCCGACAACAGCAGCTCACCGTATTCAGCTCCGGTAGCGGCAGCTCCCCGTCTTTTGCTCCTCAGCAGCTACCTCAGCGGTGGTGTGGTTGGGCCGCTAGAGCTCACAGGCATGGGAGCCTCCGAAGGCGAGCCCGTGCGGGTCGAGGTCGCTTTGGGCTAGCGCGCCGGCGCCGGATTGGCCAGAGCAGAGCAGGATGCCTGTGACTGAGTCGACGCTGTACGCGCGGGTTCCCCTGGCCGCGAGGGACGAGACAGTGCCGTTGGCGAAGGGGTCGTCAATCTCGTAGCTCCGGCCGGCAGGCACCACTACAGATCTAGCAGCACCGCTACACATCGGGCCGCCGGAGTGAGGGAAATCAAATCTTCAACTCGAGGAGGAAGTGGACACACGCGGGAGGAAGACGGAGGCGGCGGCGACGAGCGAGAGGACGAGGAATGCTGCTGCACGAGCGCGGGGTAAGCACGGCGGAGGCGGCGACGTGAGACGGGAGGGGTACAGCAAGGCGGCGGCCGGCGAGCGGCGTCGGATGGCGGGCGGCGTCCAGTGCGGAAGGGGGAGAGAGCGAGGAAGAGCATGTACCTCAGGGTTTGTCGGGATTATGACAAGGGTGTTTTTGTAAAATGTCCCCTCCGACATCCTTAAGCGAGTGTAAGATATATATATATATACACTTCTTTCACAAAGCTAAAATATCTTATATTTCGCTAAAATATCTTATATTTCGAAACTGACGCATTTCACTCTCAGTTTAGCACTAAGACAAAGGACTACATGCAGTGCCATGGATTTGGCGTAGGTTGGCAAAACAAAATGACAGCGATATTCTACTCAAATTCTCCACTTTTGTGACCATTTTAAGTGTGTGCGCTGTAGCTGATGTAGACACAGAGAGCAAGTAAATGAATTCTCTCTGTTTGTCTAAAAAATCGAAGGAATTATTTCTGGTCGTTGTGTTTTTCATTTTTTTTGTGGGCAATCGTGTTTTTTTAGTGCCTATGATTTTGTTAGAGCATCTCCACTTGTTCTCCGTCGTTCCCCCATATGGGGTCCGGCGCGGCACGATTTGGAAGGGAGGGGGCGGCTCCCAGTTGTACGCCCATAACAATATGGAATTTTTTTTGTTTAGCAATTTATTATTACATGGAAACTGAAACTAGTCATATTCCTGCCTAGGCCCGTAGTACACGGCTTCAGGGTCGTCGTCGTCGTCGCTTGGCGCACGCTGCTGGAACCTGTGTTTTTCTACGATTTGATCCGGGTAGCGTAGGCCGTCGATCAGCGTAGACCGGCAGCCATAGGTGCTGCAGCAGCCTACTGCGCCGTCCTCGATGTGGTCCAAAGAGACGCGCATGGCCGCGCGCTGTCCGGGGAACTCCTCTAGGTCGCCGGTGCGCCCAACCTGGCGCGCCGCCATAGCGTATTCCAGTGGCACCTGCCACTCCGACCTCGAGGATGGCCACCCGGAGGTGGGGGTACCCCGACTGGCGACACGGGCGCTGCTACCGCCTTTGCTTGGACTCCGCGGAGGCTAAAAATGCGGGTACCGCAGGCAAGGGTGATCTCCTTCGGCGATGTGGCCCATCACACTGGCGAGTGTCCGGTTCGACCGCCACAGCCGTCGGGCGGCTTCGTTGTGGTTGACCGGAGGAGGGTCGTCGCCCTCGTACCTGGCGAGCTCTCTTTCCCGCCGATTGGGGAAGAAGGCGGTACAGGTCACGGTGTTGTCGGGGAACCAATTGGGATCCATCCGCTACTCTGGCGTGAGATCGAGGTAGTAGTGGCTCGTGATGGCCACCTGTGAAGGAAATATGCCCTGAGAGGCAATAATAAAGTTGTTATTATGTATTCCTTGTATATGATAGATGTTTATTTTACATGCTATAATTGTATTGATAGGAAACATCAATACATGTGTGTTTAATAAACAAAAAGGGTTCCTAGTTATGCCTCTCTTATAGACAAGCTTGTTGATTAACAAGATGATCAAAGTTTCCTGATCATGGACATTGGATGTTGTTAATAACAAGGTCACAGCATTTGTGAAATGATGTGATGAACATTCATCCGAAGTATAGCATTATGATCAAGTCATTATGTTTATATTGCTATAACATCATACAAAGTAGTCTTAGTCCTTAGACCATGAGATCATGTTAATTGCTAACACCGGAAGAGTATCTTGATAACATCAAACGTCACACCGTAACAGGGTGACCATAAAGGTGGGTTCAGTGCTATGAAGGTGTTATGTTGAGGCTCATGGATCAAGAGTGGAATTTGTCAATCCCGATGACGGATAGATATACTCTGGGCCCTCTCGGTGATATCACATTAAGATAGCTTGCAAGCAAGTGATGTGATCACTAGAATTTTATATCACGGGAACGAGAAAAGAGTGCATGTCGATAATTAGATCAAACTAGGTATTTGGATACCGATGATCGAATCTCGGACATGTATTATATCATGAGACAAAGGGATTAAATTGCTGACGTTAAAGGTTCTCACGATCACAGAAGTCATCGTTGAATATGCAGGAGTCAGTATGGATCTCCAGGTCCCGCTTCTGATTATTGATCTGAGAGGAGTCTCAATCATGTCTGCATTATTCGCGAACCGTAGGGTGACACACTTAAGGGTTGTTGGACACCATTTAGGAGCACATATGTTCCAGACAAAAGGTTTGCAAAGCGCAGGAAATGTTTCGATAGAAACAGGAATTGTTTCGATAGAAACCGGAATTGTTTCGGGTGAAATTGCAGAAAGTGGTTCTGCATGTGATATTGAAATGTTGCAAGGGGTTTTATGTGAATGTTTGTTAATTAAAGTAATTAACAAAATTCTGAATAAAATAAATAAAAGAGTTTATAATTGAGAATTGCATTTAATTTGGTGGAAATTAAATACATGTGAGTGGGTTTTTTGGGTGGAGGCCATGTTTATGTGAGTGGAGGTTCACCACATGAATGAAGGAGGGGAGGAGTCCCCCCCCCCTCATGCGCCGGCTATGGGAGGGGAGGGGTCTCCCTCCCTCCTATATAAAGCCCCCCTCTCCCCTCTCACAAATCACACCTCCTCGTGAAGGATCTCTCTCCCCCTCTAGATATTCCCCCATGGTCTCGGATTAGCGAGATACATGTTTCCGGTGGCCTTGCGTCTGGAAGGAGTTGTTGCTTCCGCTGATTCGCTAGAGCGAGGAGGTGGAGGTTGTCCGGTGGCTTGAACGTGTGTGCGAGGACGGATGCGCTGCTGATTTGCGGCGCTCGGACTTCCACACGATCTTGAGATCGGCAAGCGTACGACTACATCAACCACGAGTTCCTACTCGTTAACAAAACTCGTTGTCTTCGAGGGTAAGTTCTCCATGGATGTATGTCCACCCGTTGCTCTATATCTAGTAGATAGATCTTGGCGTATAGTTCTCATCGTAGGAAATTTTTTGTTTTCTATGCTGCGGACCCAACAGTGGTATCAGAGCCTGATCTATGCGTAGGTGCTTTGCACAGGTAGTACACATATTTTTATATGTGGGCGATGATAATCATGTTATTGCATCTTCTATGTACTTTGGATATTGGTGGCATAGTGGGATGAAGCGGCCCGGACCAACCTTACATGTCATCGTACATGAGACCGGTTCCACTACTGACATGCAACTAGTTTTGCATAAGTGGCTAGCGGGTGTCTGTCTCTCCTACTATAGTCAATATCTGATTTACAATGAGTTGCTAATAACTTGGTTATCCTCGTTGTGGTTCATGTTCGTAGGTAAGACCGGTTCTATCTCCGAAAGCCCTAAGCCACGTAAAACTTGCAATTGATAAATTAGAGGCGTCTAGTTTAGATCGTTGCTGAGCTAGTGTCTTGATATGGTATTGTTGTAAGTAGATGTATGATAGATATTCTTACAACTCACTTAACGTGTAAGTTCCATAGACCTTGGCCTTACACACAAAGAAATGATAGAGATCATACCACGATGCAAATGATAGAGATCAAATGCATGGACCATATCACCTCACTTCACACATTAGATGTTAGCATCTTATATTGCTAGTTTGGTGCTTTTGGTAACATTATAAGATGATCCCTCATTTAGATATCAAGATAAATGTGTTCTTCCTTAATTATGCACCGTTTTGTGGATCGTGTTTTGAGGCATCACGTGATGATCGGGTGTTCTCGACTCTACGCTTTCATACAACGGGTGTAAGACAGTTTTACACACGTGAATACTAAGGTTCTTACTTGACGAGCCTAGCATGTACAGACATGGCCTCGGAACACGGACCGAAAGGTTAAGCATGAGTCATATAGTTGATATGATGCCCATATAGATGCTCGCCTTTGAAGCTACACCGACTCACGTGATGATCGGACTTGGTGTAGTGGATTTGGTTCATGTAATCACCAAAAGGACACGAGGGATGTCGTTTTTGAGTGGGAGTTCATTAGTAATTTGGATTAGTTGAACTCAATCTATCATAAACTTAGTCTAAAATTATTTTACAAATTCTGTTGTAGATGGCACCACCTGCTTTTAATTTCAATGTGTTCATGGAGAAAGAGAAGCTTGCTGCAAATGGTAGCAACTTCACCAAATGGGCTATGAATTTGAGGATTCTCCTCACTGCTGCACAAAAGCAATATGTGCTAGAGGCGCCGCTAGGCCCCCCACCAGCTCCTGATGCCCCTGACGAGGAAAAGAACGTCTATATAACTCGTCAGGAGGACCACAACTTAGTTCATTGCGGCATATTGTATGGGCTAGAGCCAGAACTTCGAAAACGTTTCGAAAATGGCAATGCCTTTGATACCATGGGAGAATTGAAAATGATTTTCGATACTCATGCTGCCGTAGAGAGCTATAATGCTTCTGAAAAGTTCTTTAGCTACATGATGGAAGAGAACAGCTCCGTTAGTGAGCACGTACTCAAAATGTCTGGGTACGTTGATAAGCTTGTGTCCTTGGGAATAACGATTCCCAATGACTTAAGCATACATCATGTTCTCCAATCTCTGCCACCTAGCTACAAGAGCTTCGTGATGAACTATAATATGCAGGGCATGAAGAAGTCTCTTCCCGAGCTTCTGTCAATGCTTAAGACTGCAGAAGTGGAGATTAGGAAAGAACGTCAAGTGTTGATGATCAATAAGACCACCGGTTTCAAGAAGGACAAGAAAGGCAAGCAGAAGGGAAAGAAGGGCGGCAAATCTGTTGCCGCGCCTGAAAAGAAACCCCGAGCTGGCCCTAAGTCTGACACCGAGTGCTACTATTGCAAGGGGACTGGCCATTGGAAGCGCAACTGCCCCAAGTATTTGGCGGACAAGAAGGCCGACAAGGCAAACAAAGGTATATGTGATATACATGTTATTGATATGTACTTGACTAGTACTCGCAGTAGCACCTGGGTATTTGATACGGGATCGGTTGCTAATATATGTAACTCGGTTCAGGGGCTGCGGAACAAGCGACAACTAGCAAGGGATGAGGTCACGATGCGGGTCGGCAATGGATCAAGAGTTTATGTGATCGCCGTCGGAACGCTGCCTCTCCATATGCCATCGGGATTAGTTATAAACCTGAATAATTGTTATTTGGTGCCTGCACTGAGCATGAACATTGTATCCGGATCGTGTTTGATGCAAAGTGGTTATTCGTTTAAGTCTGAAAACAATGGTTGTTCGATTTATATGAATAATATCTTTTATGGTCATGCACCTGTGTTGAATGGTTTATTTCTGTTGGATCTCGATAGTTGTATTACGCATATTCATAATGTTGATGCTAAAAGGATTAAACTTGATAATGATATATCTGCATATATGTGGCACTGCCGTCTAGGTCATATTGGCGTTAAACGCATGAAGAAACTCCATTTTGATGGACTTTTGGAATCACTTGATTTTGAATCATTTGATACATGTGAGTCATGCCTTATGGGCAAGATGACTAGAACGCCGTTTTCCGGTTCAATGGAACGGGCGACAGATTTATTGGAAATCATACATACTGATGTGTGTGGACCAATGAGTGTGTCGGCGCGAGGTGGATATCGTTATTTTGTTACTTTCACGGATGATTTGAGTAGATATGGGTATATCTATTTGATGAAACATAAGTCTGAAACCTTTGAAAAGTTTAAAGAATTTCAGAATGAAGTGGAAAATCATCGTAACAATAAGATCAAATTTCTGCGGTCCGACCGTGGAGGAGAGTATCTTAGTTACGAGTTTAGCACACATATGAAAGACTGTGGAATAGTTTCACAACTCACGCCTGCCGGAACACCACAACGTAATGGTGTGTCAGAACGTCCTAATCGTACTTTATTGGATATGGTTCGATCTATGATGTCTCTGACTAACTTGCCACTGTCTTTTTGGGGTTATGCACTGGAAACCGCTACATTCACTTTAAATAGGGCACCATCTAAATCCGTTGAAAAGACACCGCATGAATTATGGTTTGGAAACAAACCTAAGCTGTCATTTCTTAAAGTTTGGGGATGCGATGTTTATGTGAAGAAACTTCAACCGGATAAACTCGAACCCAAAGCAGAAAAATGCATCTTCATAGGATACCCTAAGGAAACGATTGGGTATACCTTCTATCACAGATCCGAGGGCAAGGTCTTTGTTGCCAAGAATGGATCCTTTCTTGAGAAGGAGTTTCTCGCGAAAGGTGTGAGTAGTCGGAAGGTAGAACTCGAAGAGGTTATTGAACCTTCTCTTCATGAAATGGCGAGTAGCGCAACACCGGAAGTTGTTTCGGAGTTGACTTCACCTAATGAAGAGAAAGCTAATGATATTGATCATGAAACTCCGAAAGAGGACACTACCAAACCTCGCAGGTCAAGCAGGACACGTGCAGCTCGTGAACTGTACGGCAATCCTGTTATGAGTTTCATGATTGATGAAATAGATGACTCTACGACGTATGAAGAAGCGATGATGAGCCCTGATTCCAACAAATGGCTAGAAGCCATGAAATCCGAGATGGAATCCATGTACGAAAACCAGGTTTGGAACTTGGTGGACTTACCTCACGATCGAAAGGCCGTTGAGAATAAATGGATTTTCAAAAGAAAAACTGATGCTGATGGTAATGTAACCATCTATAAGGCTCGACTTGTCGCAAAGGGGTTTCGACAAATTCAAGGAGTTGACTATGATGAGACATTCTCTCCTGTAGCGATGCTTAAGTCGGTTAGGATTATGTTAGCAATTGCTGCATATTTTGATTATGAAATATGGCAGATGGATGTCAAAACTGCATTCCTCAATGGTAATATTGAAGAAGAGTTGTATATGATACAACCTAAGGGTTTTGTCGATCCTAAGGATGTTGATAAGGTGTGCAAACTTCAGCGATCCATCTATGGACCGAAGCAAGCATCCCGGAGTTGGAATCTCCGCTTTGATGAGGTGATCAAAGAGTTTGGATTTGTCCAAACTTATGGAGAGGCTTGTATTTACAAGAAAGTGAGTGGGAGCAATGTGGCATTTCTGATATTATATGTGGATGACATATTATTGATTGGAAATGATGTAGATCTTTTAAACAGTGTTAAAAGTTATCTAAACAGCAGATTTTCGATGAAGGACCTTGGTGAAGCTTCATATATATTAGGCATTAAAATCTATAGAGATAGATCAAGACGCCTAATTGGGCTATCGCAGAGTACATACCTTGATAAGATATTAAAGAAGTTTAATATGGACGGAAGTAAGAAGGGGTACTTACCTATGTTGCAAGGCAAGACATTGAGTAAGACTCAAAGTCCGGCTACGGCGGAAGAAAGAGAGATAATGGATAAGATCCCCTATGCCTCAGCCATAGGCTCTATAATGTATGCCATGCTATGTACAAGACCGGATATGGCACATGCTATTAGTTTGACTAGTAGGTACCAATATGATTCAGGTTCAGAACACTAGATAGTGGTCAAGAATATCCTTAAGTACTTGAGAAGAACTAAGGATATGTTTCTTGTATACGGAGGTGAAGAAGAGCTAGTCGCTAAGTGTTATGTCGATGCTAGCTTTGACACTGATCCGGATGACTCTAAGTCTCAATCCGGATACGTATTTCTCTTGAACGGAGCAGCAGTTAGTTGGAGGAGCTCCAAACAACCTGTGGTGGCTGGATCAACGACGGAGGCGGAATATGTTGCTGCTTCAGAAGCAGCGCATGAAGCGGTTTGGATGAAGGAGTTCATAACAGAACTGGGTGTGGTTCCTAGTGCGTTGGATCCAATGGTGATCTATTGTGACAACAATGGAGCCATAGCCAACGCCAAGGAACCAAGGTCTCACAAGAATTCCAAGCATATTAAGCACCAGTTTTACTCCATCCGCGTGCATGTCAAGGATGGAGATATAAAGATTTGGAAAGTGCACACGGACCTGAATGTAGCAGATCCGTTGACTAAAGTACTCCCTAGGGCAAAACATGATCAACACCAGAACTCCATGGGTGTTAGATTTATCACTATGTAAACTAGATTATTGTATCTAGTGCAAGTGGGAGACTGAAGGAAATATGCCCTGAGAGGCAATAATAAAGTTGTTATTATGTATTCCTTGTATATGATAGATGTTTATTTTGCATGCTATAATTGTATTGATAGGAAACATCAATACATGTGTGTTTAATAAACAAAAAGGGTTCCTAGTTATGCCTCTCTTATAGACAAGCTTGTTGATTAACAAGATGATCAAAGTTTCCTGATCATGGACATTGGATGTTGTTAATAACAAGGTCACAGCATT
Organism: Avena eriantha; assembly: GCA_910589775.1. Taxonomy (NCBI): domain Eukaryota; kingdom Viridiplantae; phylum Streptophyta; class Magnoliopsida; order Poales; family Poaceae; genus Avena; species Avena eriantha. Next base: position 238,206,661 of record OU342746.1, read on the forward strand.
TGTGAAATGATGTGATGAACATTCATCCGAAGTATAGCATTACGATCAAGTCATTATGTTTATATTGCTATAACATCATACAAAGTAGTCTTAGTCCTTAGACCATGAGATCATGTTAATTGCTAACACCGGAAGAGTATCTTGATAACATCAAACGTCACACCGTAACAGGGTGACCATAAAGGTGGGTTCAGTGCTATGAAGGTGTTATGTTGAGGCTCATGGATCAAGAGTGGAATTTGTCAATCCCGATGACGGATAGATATACTCTGGGCCCTCTCGGTGATATCACATTAAGATAGCTTGCAAGCAAGTGATGTGATCACTAGAATTTTATATCATGGGAACGAGAAAAGAGTGCATGTCGGTAATTAGATCAAACTAGGTATTTGGATACCGATGATCGAATCTCGGACATGTATTATATCATGAGACAAAGGGATTAAATTGCTGACGTTAAAGGTTCTCACGATCACAGAAGTCATCGTTGAATATGCAGGAGTCAGTATGGATCTCCAGGTCCCGCTTCTGATTATTGATCTGAGAGGAGTCTCAATCATGTCTGCATTATTCGCGAACCGTAGGGTGACACACTTAAGGGTTGTCGGACACCATTTAGGAGCACATATGTTCCAGACAAAAGGTTTGCAAAGCGCAGGAAATGTTTCGATAGAAACAGGAATTGTTTCGATAGAAACCGGAATTGTTTCGGGTGAAATTGCAGAAAGTGGTTCTGCATGTGATATTGAAATGTTGCAAGGGGTTTTATGTGAATGTTTGTTAATTAAAGTAATTAACAAAATTCTGAATAAAATAAATAAAAGAGTTTATAATTGAGAATTGCATTTAATTTGGTGGAAATTAAATACATGTGAGTGGGTTTTTTGGGTGGAGGCCATGTTTATGTGAGTGGAGGTTCACCACATGAATGAAGGAGGGGAGGAGTCCCCCCCCCCTCATGCGCCGGCTATGGGAGGGGAGGGGTCTCCCTCCCTCCTATATAAAGCCCCCCTCTCCCCTCTCACAAATCACACCTCCTCGTGAAGGATCACTCTCCCCCTCTAGATATTCCCCCATGGTCTCAGATTAGCGAGATACATGTTTCCGGTAGCCTTGCGTCTGGAAGGAGTTGCTGCTTCCGCTGATTCGCTGGAGCGAGGAGGTGGAGGTTGTCCGGTGGCTTGAACGTGTGCGCGAGGACGGATGCGCTGCTGATTTGCGGCGCTCGTACTTGCACACGATCTTGAGATCGGCAAGCGTACGACTACATCAACCACGAGTTCCTACTCGTTAACAAACTCGTTGTCTTCGAGGGTAAGTTCTCCATGGATGTATGTCCACCCGTTGCTCTGTATCTAGTAGATAGATCTTGGCGTATAGTTCTCATTGTAGGAAATTTTTTGTTTTCTATGCTGCGGACCCAACAGCCTGACGGGTGGAACCGCGAGGCACGGGAGGGAATGGCACCCCTCCGGCGCTCAGCATCCAGTCGGAGGGCAACCGGTAGCTTGATGGGCATGGGTAGCTGGAGGCGCACAGCGTCTCCGTCTCCTCGAGGGTGAGATAGACCCAGTGTGGGGTGTCCATGGTGAGAAAGGGGTGTGTGGATCTGTGGATTGCAATGGCGATCGCCCTGGTTATAGTGGGAAATGACGGAAAACCTGGGCGAGATGGGTTGGAAAGGGCGGGAAAGATGCACCTACTTCACTATCAGGGCTGGCCCGCGTTGTTTTTAGCTCCATCCGGCACCTCGGCTCCCCCCCACAGCCGAAGGATGCTGAGCTCCTTCGGCGATGTGGCGCATCACACTGGCGAGTGTCCGGTTTGACCGCCACAGCCATCGGGCGGCTTCGTTGTGGTTGACCGGAGGGGGGTCGTCGCCCTCGTACCTGGCGAGCTCTCTTTCCCGCCGATTGGGGAAGAAGGCGGTACAGGTCGCGGTGTTGTCGGGGCACCAATTGGGATCCATCCGCTACTCTGGCGTGAGATCGAGGTAGAAGTGGCTCGTGATGGCCGCCTGACGGGCGGAACCGCGAGGCACGGGAGGGACTGGCACCCCTCCGGCGCTCAGCATCCAGTCGGAGGGCAACCGGTAGCTCGATGGGCATGGGTAGCTGGAGGCGCACAGCGTCTCCGTCTCCTCGAGGGTGAGATAGACCCAGTGTGGGGTGTCCATGGTGAGAAAGAGGTGTGTGGATCTGTGGATTGCAATGGCGATCGCCCTGGTTATAGTGGGAAATGATGGAAAACCTAGGCGAGATGGGTTGGAAAGGGCGGGAAAGATGCACCTACTTCACTGTCAGGGCTGGCCCGCGTTGTTTTTAGCTCCATCCGGCACCTCGGCTCCCCCCCCCCCCCCGCATTGGGTTCGGCCTAGGGGCATCAGATAACTAAAAAAGCCGCGTCGGCGCCAAAAAATGTTTACTATACTAAAGATCACTAAAAGAAGAATTTAGAAGAACATGTATCATGTGATGATAGTGATCCACCTCAAAGTGTGAGTTCAAGAGATTAGTGTTTGACTTACACACTTGAACCAAGTACCATGTAATCAAGGCCACTATTGATGTTGGTTGGTCCTTCTAAAAGAGAGGAAAACGTTGGAAGAGAATCTATAAATGTAATTTGCAGAAATTAAAAGACTAGATTGTCTAGCTTAGGTATATATACAAGATATACGTGTTATAAATGTATATTTGTTGCTTGTTAAACCAATGTAATTCTTCAACATTGGATGTTGGATTGGTTGGTATGAAGTATCATACAAAGCAACTCAATATAAGAAATACAATAGTTTAAGAAACTAGCAAGAGAATACGGTAATGATTCTCATCGATAAACAAATAAAATATTATTATGTTTGTCATCTACATCAAATACCAAGCCATCAAGATTTTTTCTAATAATTATTATTTGGTTCCAGTATCGCGAGAGCAAGTTATTTTCAAATAATTATTATATTTCATAGTTGATGGATGAACCATTATGAATCTTATTAGCGAAGTAATATTTATTAAACTAAATTCTAAAAGCGTCGCAAGATGAAATGATTAGAATTTCATTTATAAGCTAGACCACCGTTTAAATTATATGGGAAAGAAAGACATGAATAAAGTCCATGTTGATGGAATTTTGGAATCAAGTTGTTTTCAAACGAATTGACGCTTGTAAGACTTTCCTGTAGATAACTAAAACTTTGTTCACGAGCAAAAGTTAAATGGACGACTAACTTACTGAAAGTAATATAATTGATGTATGTGATCCATTATATAAAACCGTGTGTTGTGGATTATTCTACTTCGTATACTTTACCGAGAACTTGATATATGAGTTTGTTTGGTTAATGATTAAGAAGTATAAGACATTTGAAACATATTTAAAGGTTTTGGCGTGAAGTAAAAATCATCGTAACAAGAAAATCAAAAAAATGATTGGATCATGAAAGAAGATATTTCCAAACAAACAAGGATGACCATGGATCAAAATTCTTTGGTTGGGGTTCCAGGCCGGTGTGTAAATTTGTCCCAATTGACTCCACAAGAGAGCTCAAATTCAAAATTACAATGGAGAAACTTGGGGTCCAAATCTAAGAGCAAATCGTCTCCACAGAGTAATTATAAGGTTGTAACAGTAGATTGAACTTATTACTATTAGGTGTACCACATTGAGAAATTCAAGAATCTAACATCACAATGTATTTTAGTTTTTTCTTGCAAAATTTTACCGATCTAATAATAATCATCAACAACAGTATAAAGAGTCCTAAAAGTAATACAAAATACAAATATGCCATTAGACCACCTAGCGATGACTACATACACTAGCACGATCTAAATGCGCGCAAACGTCATCGCCCCAATCACCAGAGCCGAGCAAAGTTTGTCGTAATAGATCTTGTTGGACAGGAAGTCGTCGTGGTAAGACCCAAAAAGACCAGCCCACCAGAGCAACAATGATTGCTGAAGATGACAACCGTAAATCGGAAAAGACTGAACTCAAACCACATAGGCGAATGCGAAAAGCGACCGATCCCAATAAATCCGGCAAACATACGACGCCACGTGAGCGAGGATAGGACGATGATGACCTTAGCCTTAGATTTTAGTTCCACAAGATTGTGTAACGCAAATTTAGGTTAACATGTGAAGTTTACCTAGGCAGTACTTGTTGGAATTTGGTGAGTTTTCGGCTATTGGCCCATTAGACAAAATCTAAAATTCTCTTCAGTCCATTTGTGCATGACAACATATGGTTGTGCAAGTGGTGCTAAAGTTTAGTCCCAAATTGCTAGTTGAGTGAGAGTTACACCTCCTTATATACTAGGCTGTTCCACCACTCACTAAGGTGTGAGAAGAAGAGCAGCTCTCGCGCACTCCTCCTCCGACACCGCCCGCCTCGCCACACCACACCTCATCTCACCTCGTCATGACACGCGTGCGCGCCGCGGGTTGCGGGAATCTCACCGAGTCGAGCTTTATTTTTGCTAGTCGGAAAAATTAATCATAGATTAATTATGAGTCATTAACAGACGCATTAATTAGTCAGCCATTTCTAATCTTTATGGGACGTGGGTTGTTACCAACTCGAACGTGGGCTAAGTCCCACGATCTCCCTGACCTGCACTATATAAGCCTCCGTGTTTAACCTAATCGGCATGATCTACACACGCGTTTCCTTCCAGTTTATTGCGTCGACGCATTCGTCTTTCCCATCCCGGCTTGTGGCATGCACCGCAGATCGGGACAGTAGGCCTCCGGAATCCCGCCTTCTTGTGAACCTGTACGGGTGAGGGGCGATCAGGTTTTTGGGGAGCGCTTCTGCGCGACTACTGACGCCATCACGGGCGACTCCTTCCCGGATGAGGACTTCTTCCCGAACATCAGTAGCCTCTACATCAACGACATGGCCGACGATGATGCTGCCGCTGCTGCTGCTATCACCACGGGTGCTATCGCCGCTGCTCTACCGTACGTAATATTGAACTTCTTATTTTAGATTCTGCTAGAGTTCTTTATTCTAGCATTCAGTGTAGATGTGATAGGTTTTTCTTATTTAGATATAATATGTTCTTCTACTTTGTTGATCTGCATGATTAGTTTTGGTATTGTCTGTATGATCATGTTTTTATTAGTTTATTATTCGGAGTAAATCACATGGATTATTGCTTATATTTTGAATAATCCAAAAACCTGATTATAGGCAACTGAATTCCACCGGTGTAGCCGTGGCTACTATGCCTTCTTCATTTGATGGTATGCACTATAAGAGATGGCGTGCGAGAGCAATTCTATGGTTTAAAAACCTAAACTGCTATAGCGTCACTCTTGGCAAACTTGAAGGAGATCTTTCTGTTGAGCAGGAATCGGCCTTTAAGAAAGCCGATACCATGTTTATGGCGGCTCTGTTCAGTATTCTTGGGGACAACATTGTTGACCCATATATGTCATTTGATAATGGCAAAGACGCGTGGGATGCGCTCGAGGCTAAGTTTGGGGTCTCAGACGCTGGCACTGAGTTGTATATCATGGAGCAATTCTATGACTACAAGATGGTTGATGAGCGTTCCGTCGTTGATCAAGCTCATGAGATACAATCACTTGCCAAAGAATTTGAGCAGTTCAAGTGTACCTTACCGGACAAGTTTGTGGCCGGAGGCATTATTGCCAAGCTTTCTCCCATGTGGAGGAGTTTTGCTACTTCTCTGAAACATAAGAGACAAGAGTTTTCTATCACGGATCTCATTGGGTCTCTTCATGTGGAAGAGAAGGCGAGAGCAAAGGACACACGTGCTCGAGGTTTTGAGAGAGCTTCTAGTGCCAATTTGGTATAGAAGAAAAACTTCCAATCCCACAAGTTCAAGAATAAGAACAAATCTGATGGCAAAGGGAAGTTTGATGGCAAGAACAAGGCCACTCACTCAACCAACTTCAAGAGGAAAAATGATAAAAAGAAAGGCTCTTGCCACGTTTGTGGTGATCCTGATCATTGGGCTCCTAGCTACCCTAATTGCTTTGACAAGCGAAAACATGGGAATAGAAGCAAGACCACTAATGTTGTTATTAGCGATACTGAGATGAAGGACGCTACGGTATTTTACATACTATCCTTTCAGTATATCATTCTCCTGATTGGTGGATTGACACGGGTGCTAATACACATGTATGTTCTGATATATCCATGTTCTCTTCTTATCAGGTCGCAAGGACTTCCTCCGTGTTGATGGGAAATGGCTCACGTGTTTCTGTTCATGGTGTTGGTATGGTAAATCTGAAGTTTACTTCGGAAAAGACCGTACAACTGAAGAATGTGCAGCACGTTTGATGACCCACACGTATAGGGGATGTATTGCAGTATTTTCGATAAGTAAGAGTGTCGAACCCAATGAGGAGCAGAAGGTGTTGACGAGTGTCTTGGAGCAGGAATTCTCTGTAAATATTTAGCAAACAGATTTTTAGGGTTTTTTGATAATGCAGATAAATAAAGTACGAGAAAATAAAAAACAATAATAATAAATGCAACAAGTGGCCCAATCCTTTCTTTAGCAAAGGACAAGCCGGTTGTATTATTTAAGATGACCAAACGTTCTTGAGGACACATGGAAATAACGTCAAGTGCTTTCGCTTCATATAGTTGATTAATCTTCTTTAGTTTGACAAGTGTTGTGTGGGTGAACCTGTGGTAATGTACCGACCTTCCAAGAACTAATACATACTTGTGATTATACCCCTTGCAAGCATTCGGAAGTACAAGAAAGTAATTAAGGTAGAAACCTAACCACAACTTTAAACTCTAAGACGCTGACATCCCTTGTGTAAAGGTTTCTTAACGGGGGTTCAGGTTTCTGTCACTCTGGCAACCCCTACGATTAGTAGCCAAATACACAATACATTCCCCTAGGCTCATATAGGTGAAGTGTCATGTAGTCGACATTCATATGACACCACTAGAAGAAATACACCACAACTTAAATATCAAACTATTGAATCTTTCTCATCAAAATTCCACTACTAACAACATGACTTCTCACATGTCCTCAAGAACAAAACGAACTACTCACAAGACATCATATGGATCAAGATCAGAGATGAAATAATAATATGTAACAATCTAAACATAAATGATAATTCAATGGTTCACTCAATAGCATCAACTACCAGGAGTAATCAACACCAGGAAAGTTTCCCCTAAGAACTATGCAAGATTCAACCCAATTGTTACAGCGGTATGAAGTGGTGATGATGGTGCTGGTGGAGATGATGGTGGTGGTGGTGATGATGATGATGATGATGATCCTGATGAATTCCAGCTTGATGGTGGTGTTGATGGCGACGATCTCCCCTCTCCGGGAATGAATTCCCCCGGTAGAATTCTGTCTACCGGAGAGATCTTTCTCTCTCTGTAGTTTTCTGCCCCGCAGAGGCGGCAGAATCTTTCTATGGCCGCTCCCCTGGTATTAGGGCTCCGTGGGGATAATATAAGCTAGAGGGGAGAGCCTGGAGTGGGCCAGGGTGGCCACACCACCTGTTGGCGTGGCCTAGGGCTGCCCGCGCCAAGGGGTGGTGTGGGCCCCCTCTGGCCCATCTCCACTCCCCCGTTTGGCAATCTTCGTCTTCTGGAAAAATAGAATTTTCCATGTATTTTCCCGGATTTTCTGATCTTCACGAATTTCGCCTCCAAGCAGCCCGTTTTCCATCAGAATCCTGAGTGCAGCGGTCCATGCTCCAAAAGTCATCAACCATGCAAAAACATACGAAATAACATAAGGATCATCTCTTAATATGAAATACATCAATGACTAATAGTAAATTATGATATAGAATAGTGATGCAAAATGGACGTATCAACTCCCCCAAGCTTAGACTTCGCTTGTCCCCAAGCGAAAACTGAGCTCAATAAACATGACCTCAGGTTTATGGAGTGAAGAATCGATAAAATAATACGGACAAGAAGCATCACAGTCATCAATACATAAATCATAATAGAAGACAACTCACTATTATATAACTTAACTTGCAATAAGTAAAGGAAACACAATAAACATACATAAAGTAAATCATAATTGGTAATGGCAAACTTAGCTCTTGGTCGAAGAATAGTTGACAATTTGCAGGAGTTCACACATAAAGGGTTTTCAATTATAGCTTTCAAAGTAATAAACATTAAGATAAGAGCAATGTGCAAAACAAGGAACATAAGAAACATGATTGAATAAATCATCATATGAATGAATGAAACACGACAACTCAAAATGCTTGCTGAGATAGAGGGGAATAGGTTTACTGACTCAACTAAGAAGTAAAAGATAGGCCCTTCGCAGAGGGAAGCAGGGATTTCAAGTTTCATAAAGAGCTTCCAAAAATTATGGTACTTATTAGCTTTCAGCTCTCATTGCCCCTATCATAGGCATCTTTAGGTGATTAAGGTTAAAGTGATCAAATATGAGGATATGCTTGACAAGTTGTAAGTTGAAAACCTCATGTCCCTTGAATATGAGGGTCGCTCCTCATGCTACTCAAGTTTAGTTACCGGTAAGTTCTTGTCATAGTAAGTGTATGTGTATCATAGAGAACCGCCAACGGGGTACCCCTTTCCCGATGATACGGAAGAATCCTCATATTAAAATGACAAGGCATGCAGACAACGAGCATCTCAACAATCTTCTTGTTTACCATGGGAAAATGGTGCTTTTTCTCTCTTTCCTCTTTTCTCATCTTTTTTTTCTCTTTTCTAGATCTCTATCTCTTTTTTATAAGAAGAATGCTTCATAGATTGCTCATTATGGTTAAGCTGCAGGTTTCCACCATGATTAGCATGGATTAGACCAGCGGCCCAAGCGTTTCTCTAACACACATACATAACTCCATGGACTTACAAGCTCCCCTTTCATTTCACACTAAGGACATCCATAAACAAAAGAGCATGATATCAACTAGGTACAATGTACAAGTGCAATATTGAAAGCGTTCCCCATGACAACATGGTTCTGCTAATTCAAAACTTACAAAGCGCAAGCATATACGCAACATAGATGGGCACAATGGTTCAAGTTTATTAAGTGCAAGAAAGTAAAGTGTGCCATCAAGTTCGTGAGAGCTTTAATCACTAATTTTCACATAACAAGTTTAATTCGGAAGGTAGATAAAAACATGAATTTACTTGGAATAGCAATAGTGCTAGTAGGTAGGTATGGTGGACACAAATGGAATAGGTTTTGGTTTAAGGATTTGATGCACGATAAGCTTTCTCTCTCAGTACAGGTTTTTGGCTAGCAAGGCTGGGTAGCAAGCATAAGAGTTGAAGGAAACAAACAAACATACAAGTGATAAAAAAAGCATGAAATATTCCTTGGAAGCACAAAATATCTTAACTAGAGAATACTAAACTTATGAGCAAATTAAGAAATAAAGATGATGAAATTATATTTATTTAGAGTACTTTTTATCTTTTCAATCAATTTCAAAAATAGTGCTTCTACTGATCGAGCCAGGTTTGCCAAAACCAAGTAAATTAACTCAATGATCCCAAAGTGATTGATACGTCCATTTTGCATCACTATTCTATATCATAATTTACTGATATTCATTGATATATTTCATATTAAGAGATGATACTTATGTTATTTCATCTATTTTTGCATGGTTGATGACTTTTGGAGCATGGACCGCTGTAGTTAGTATTCTGATGGAAAAGGTGTTGTTTGGAGGCAAAATTCGCGAAGATCAGAAAACTCGGGAAAATACATGGAAAATCCTATTTTTCCAGAAGACGAAGAAAGCCGGAAGGAGAAGCGGAGATGGGCCACAGGGGGGCCACACCACCCCTGGCGCGAGCCACCCTAGGTCGCGCCACCAGGTGGTGTGGCCGCCCTGGTCCACCCCTGGCTCTCCCCTCTTGCGTATATTATCCTCCTGAAACCCTAAGACTCGGGGAGCGACCACAGAAAGATTTTGCCGCCTCTGCGGGGCGGAAAACACTGAGAGAGAAAGATCTCTCCGGCAGATAGAATTCTGCCAGGGGAATTCCTTCCCAGAGAGGGTAGATCGTCGCCATCAACACCACCATCAAGCTGGACTTCATCGGGATCATCATCACCACCACCATCATCTCCACCATCACCATCATCACCACTTCATACCGCTATAACAATTGGGTTGAATCTTGCATAGTTCTTAGGGGAAACTTTACCGGTGTTGATTACTCCTTGTAGTTGATGCTATTGAGTGAACCGTTGAATTATTGTTTATGTTCAGATTGTTATACATCATTATTTCATCTCTAATCATGATCCATATGATGTCTTGTGAGTAGTTCATTTTGTTCTTGAGGACATGGGAGAAGTCATGTTGTTAGTAGTGGAATTGTATTGAGAAAGATTCAATAGTTTGATATTTAAGTTGTGGTGTACTTATTCTAGTGGTGTTATGTGAACATCGACTACATGACACTTCACCTATTTGGGCCTAGGGGAATGCATTGTGTATTTGGCTACTAACCGTAGGGGTTGCCGGAGTGACAGAAACCTGAACCCCCGTTAGGAAACCATTGCACAAGAGATGTCAGGGTCTTAGAGTTTAAAGCTGTGGTTAGGTTTCTACCTTAATTACTTTCTTGTACTTGCGGATGCTTTCAAGGGGTATAATCACAAGTATGTATTAGTCCTAGGAAGGTCGGTACATTAGCACTAGTTCACCCACACAACACTTGGCAAACTAAAGAAGATTAATCAACTATATGAAGTGAAAGCACTTGACAGAATTCCCATGTGTCCTCGAGAACGTTTGGTCATCTTAAGTAATACAACCGGCTTGTCCTTTGCTAAAGAAAGGATTGGGCCACTTGCTGCATTTATTCTTATTGTCTTTTATTTACTCGTACTTTATTTACCTACATTATCAAAAACCCTAAAAATCCGTTTGCTAAGTATTAAAGAGAATTCCTGCTCCTAGCCACTAGCCAGCACCTTCTGCTCCTCGTTGGGTTCGACACTCATACTTATCGAAAATACTACGATACACCCCCTATACTTGTGGGTCATCAAGACTATTTTCTGGCTCTGTTGCTGGGGAGTGAAGCGCTATTGGAGTGGAACTGGTAAATGAAACTTCTACTGTGAGTATTGTTTACTTCTGTTAGTTGCTTTATTTTCAATATGGATAATTCGCTGAGTTTCTTATTCTGTAATGCTACTACCACTGCTAAGGTAATAGATGAACCACCACCTGCTGAGAATGATACTTTTTTAATACCTACAAGAATTATTGATCATGTTATGGATAACTATTATGTTGGGGATGGAACTGTCCATCCCGGTGATCATTTGCTCTTTATACATGAATTATGCGGGTTGTTTAAGTGTGTAGGTATTACAACAGATCAAGTCAAGAAGAAGTTATTCTCATTATCACTAAAAGGAAGAGCTGAGGAATGGTATAAGCTGCTGAAGAATGGTCAAGCTCTTGAATGGGAGGAAGTAGTACCTCTCTTTTATTCAAAATTTTATCCTCCTAGCGAGATTCATAAAGATCGGGATCAAATATACAACTTTTGGCCTCTTGATGGAGAGAGTACAACTCAAGCTTGGGGGAGATTGAAGTTACTAATGCTCAAATGTCGTATTCATGAGCTCGCTCACAATATTATTATCAATAACTTTTATGCAAGGCTTTCTCTTCATGATAAGGATTTATTGGATGCTTCTTGTGCTGGATCATTCACTCACATGGAAGAAGAAGCTAAATGGGATCTTCTAGACCGTATTCAAGACAATGCTGAAGCATGGGAGAATGACAAAGGAAGAAAGTCAGGTATAAATTATGATTATGAATGCATTGAATCTTTTATGGGAACTGATGACTTTCAAAATATTAAAAATGCTTATGGTCTAGACTCTCAAGCTATTGCTTCTTACTTTAAGGCTTTTGCTTCCTATATTGAAGTTCCTAAAAAGAAGTGGAATAAGTATCATGAACCATATAAAGATGTTGTTGAGTGTGTTCCTGCAAGAAATACTGAAGTTTATACTGCTGATCATGCTTTACATGAACCTTACATTGAGAAAATACCTTTCCCTGTTAAGATAAAGAAACATTCTATGATAGCTAGTATGGTTAATGAAAGTACAAATAAAGCTGTTGAACCTGATAAACAAATGGATGATGAACCTATAATAGCAAATGTGAAAGACTTTGTCACTAAATATGTAGAAGAGGGACACACTATCCTTTGTAAGGATACTTCTAATATTGTTTCACAAAGTAGTGTTATGAGAGCTAGTGTCCCTGTGTTTTCTATTAGGATAAGTGATCATTGCTACAATGGTTCTTGTGATAGTTACATTATTAAGTTTATGCATGATACTGAAAGTTATTATGAAAGAGGTAAGACTGTTCTTATGCATCTCAATAATATCAAGTTTCCTCGTTTTATGCTGAAAGTTTTTATGTTGCACTTTTTTTGCCTCCCTATGCTAGTAGCCTCTGATTTCAACAATTTGTTTGTTTACAAAATTCCCTTGCATAGGAAGTGGGTTAGACTTAAACATGTGTATTTTTGCTTCTTGATGCTCTCTTTTATTTCAATTCATATTCTTATGTGAGCATCATTGAAATTATCATGCCCATCTTAATGGCTATAAAGAACGAGCTTTTTGGGAGACAACCCAATATATTCTTTCTGTCAGTTTGTTTTTGTTTCTTTGAGTCTTGGAAGTTATTACTTCGGTAATAACCTCTCCTTATCCTTTTTGTTTGGTTTTTGTGTCGAGATCAACCTCTAATGAGAGAGAAGTAAGATTTGGGGAAGTTGCTGTCCCGAAACAGATTTTTGTGCTTCACCCTAAAAAATTCGTCAGAGATCTATGTATGCCGGATTGAGATGTAATTTTTTGTGCTTCTAACCCAGGTTATTATTAAACTGTCGTTAGTTTTGCACTTTTTGATTTGAGCAACAGAAGATTTTCGAAAAAATTGTTGTTTACCTGCTGGTCTGTTTTGACAGATTTTGCCAATCTTGCATTGGCTTCTTAAATCGATTTCCTTTTTGAATTCTTTTTGGGTTTTCGGAAGGAGTTGCTTCAGTAGCTTATGTTTTGATGGATTTTAGTTGAATTTTCTCTTAAAAAGGTTTATTACCTCGCTTACACTAATGTTGCTAATGAGAATTGTGTGAAGTTTTGTGTGGAAGAAATTTCTAGGTAGGTGGAGAAAATGGTGTAATAAGAAAGTGAAAGGTTTCATGACTCAAGCAATATGTGTATGACGATGAAGATATCGATGTTATTCAAGCGGTGGCTCCGGAAGAATCTACTACATGCCAAGTTCAGAGACCTGCAGAGTGCGTTTTCGAATAGGTAACGGTTTTGTAAGAAAAGTTTCGTGAAAATTTTGTCCAGTTATATTTTTGGAGTTTTCATCCAACAAGGAAAGCTATGAAGCGAAAGAGGGACGGAAACGAAGCCAGGGAGGCTCACACCACCCCCTGGCGCGGCCCCTGGCCGTGCGAGCAGGTGGTGTGGCCGCCCCGGACTCCGTCTCCAACCCGTTTTCTCCCAGTACCTTCCTTTTGTTGTAAAACTTTATAATATATAATCCCCTAGATCCCCCGAGGTTCGTATATCGTGTTCTCGTCGTGTTTTCATTTCGATCTATTTCTGCCAGGAACTATTCTTGGAAGTTAGAAGCACAATGGTGTCTACTAAGGATAAGGGAAAGGAGCCTATGGATTAAGATCTCCAAGACCCCGGGCAGGTGAAGGAGATCAAGAGTGAAGATGAAGAGGAGGCAAAGCAAAGCCAACATCCGTACACCGGCACTACCATTGCAAGCATTGGAGTGTTAGGGAAACCTACCAGGATCAGAAGGACTGCACGGATGTCAACTGGAGGGAAACCTCCACGTCACTGTTTAGCTCCACGGTCACTTCCTCCACGCACCAATAATCCTTTCCATACCCTTATCCATGAGCATCAATACCAGAATATGCCCAAGGGGAAACTACCCTCCAATTGGGATTTGCCTCATTCTAGCCATGCAGGAAAAGAAGACTTCAAGGAGGAAGAGTGGGGAAAGAATCGCAAGAGCTAGAATTCTCAACCTGACATGATCATGAGCCGCATTGAGCACAACTCACAGCTGATTCGTAATCTCACCTTCGAGATTCAGGACTTGGGGAAACTTATCAAAGAGCACATCGAGAGAATACCACCACCACCGAAGGAGTAATTCGTCATCAGGTAAGGAGTAATTCGTCATCAGGTTTTGGCATCCCCTTGGTTTGTTCCAAGCTTGGGGGAGTGTCGCGGTATCACATCACTATCTTCTATCTTTCTACCTTTTTAGTATAGTCATATCATGAATAGAGAAGTTATCATGTAGGATGGTTTGCATTATGGAAGTGTCCCCCTCTCGTTAGATATCTATGTATCCCTTGGTGTGAGTTGACGTTATGGAATATTAATGATAAGTTCTATCATTCACTCTTCTGCATATCTTATATTAGTTTTCAATTCATGGTTATATGATTGATCTTGTTGTTAGTATTGGTATCACTTTGGGATCATTGAGTTAATTTAGTTGGTTTTGGCAAACCTGGCTCGGTCAGTAGTAACACTATTTTGAGAATTGAATGAAAAAGATAAAAGTACTCTAAAGAAATATAATTTCATCATATTTCTTTCTTGATTTGCTCATAAGTTTAGTATTCTCTAGTAAAGATCTTTTGTGCTTCCAAGGAAAATTGCATGTTTGTTTTTATCACTTGTATGTTTGTTTGTTTCCTTCAACTCTTATGCTTGCTACCAGCCTTGCTAGCCAAAAATATGTACTGAGAGGGAATGCTTCTCGTGCATCCAATCCTTAAACCAAAACCTATGCCATTTGTGTCCACCATACCTACCTACTAGCATTATTGCTATTCCAAGTAAATTCTTGTTTTTATCTACCTTCCAAATTAAACTTGTTATGTGAAAATTAGTGATTAAAGCTCTCATGAACTTGATGGCACACTTTACTTTCTTACAAACAATAAACTTGAACCATTGTGTCCATCTTTGTTGCGTATATGCTTGCGCTTTATAAGTTGAAGTTAGCAGAACCATGTATCATGGGGAACGCTTTCAACATTGCACTTACATTCCGTTGATATCATGATTCTTTTGCTTATGGATCCTGGCGGTGTGAAATAGCAAATAGCAAATAAAAGGATCGCTGAGATGCTTATTGTCTGCTTGCCTTGTCATTTTGATTATGGGATAGCTCCTGTATCATGTGCAAGGGGTGCCCCATTGGCGGTTCTTTATGATACATATGTATTTACAATGACAAGAGCTTACTTGTGACTGAAGTTGAGTAGCATGAGGTTTGGTACTCGTAAGTAAGGGGCATGAGATTTCAACTTATAACTTGTTAAGCATATCCTCTTAGTTGTGTCACTTTAACCTTAATCACCTAAAGATGCTTATGAAGGGGCAATGAGAGCTGAAAGCTAATAAGTACCATAATTTTTGGAAGCTCTTGATGAAACTTGAAATCCCTGCTTCCCTCTGCGAAGGGTGTTTCTTGTACTTTTTATTTGAGTCAGTAAACCTATTCCCTTCTACCTCAGCAAGCATTTTGAGTTGTTGTGTTTCATTCATTCATATGATGATTTATTCAATCATGTCTTTTATGTTCCTTGTTTTGCACATTGCTCTTATCTTGGTGTCTACTACTTTGAAAGCTATCATTGAAACCAGTTATTTGTGAACTCTAGCAAATTGTCAACTATTCTTTGACCGAGAGCTAAGTTTGCCATTACCAATTATGATTTACTTTATGTATCTTTATTGTGTTTCCTTTACTTATTGCAAGTTAAGTTATATAATAGTGAGTTGTCTTCTATTATGACTTATGTATTGATGAATGTGATTCTTCTTGTCCGTATTCTTTTATCGACTCTTCACTCCATAAACCTGAGGTCATGTTTATTGAGTTCAGTTTCGCTTAGGGACAAGCAAAGTCTAAGCTTGGGGGGAGTTGATACGTCCATTTTGCATCACTATTCTATATCATAATTTATTGATATTCATTGATATATTTCATATTAAGAGATGATACTTATGTTATTTCATCTATTTTTGCATGGTTTATGACTTTTGGAGCATGGACCGCTGCAGTCTGGATTCTGATGGAAGAGGTGCTGTTTGGAGGCAAAATTTGCGAAGATCATAAAATTCGGGAAAATACATGGAAAATCCTATTTTTCCAGAAGACGAAGAAAGCCAGAAGGGGAAGCGGAGATGGGCCACAGGGGGGCCCACACCACCCCCTGGTGCGAGCCACCCTAGGCCGCGCCACCAGGTGGTGTGGCCGCCCTGGTCCACCCATGGCTCTCCCCTCTAGCGTATATTATCCTCTCGAAACCCTAAGACTCGGGGAGCGACCACAGAAAGATTCCGCCGCCTTTGCGGGGCGGAAAACACCGAGAGAGAAAGATCTCTCCGGCAAACAGAATTCTGCCGGGGGAATTCCTTCCCGGAGAGGGGAGATCGTCGCCATCAACACCACCATCAAGATGTACTTCATCGGGATTGATGACCCACAAGTATAGGGGGTGTATCGTAGTATTTTCGAGGGAAGTGAAACCCAATTTATTGATTCGATACAAGGGGAGCCAAAGAATATTTATAAGCCTTAACAACTGAGTTGTCAATTCAGCTGTACCTGGAAACAATCTTGCTCACAGCAGTTTATTAGTAGGAACAGTTTTGTAGTAGGAATAGTAAAGTAACAGCAGTAGTTAAAGTAAAGACAGTAGTAATAATAGTAGTAAACAGTAGGATTAGAGTGCGGTAGGCATAGGGATGGATGGACGGGCATTGCATGGACAAGACAATTCACATAGCAATCAGAACATAGGGCAATTGTAGATAAATAAGATAAATCATCCAAGTACTAGATAATCCTAGGCATGTGTTCCATATATAGTCATACATGCTCGCAATGAGAACTTGCACAACATCTTTTATCCTGCCAGCCCGTTTGCAACGGGGCCTCAAGGGAACTACTGGCAATTAAGGTGCTCCTTTTAATAGAGCACCGGAGCAAAGCATTAACACTCCGTGAACACATGTGATCCTCACATCAAAGCCATTCCCTCTGGTTATCCTGATTTATGTCACTTCGGGGCCTTTGGTTCTGAACAACAACATGTGTATACAACTTGCAGGTAAGACCATAAACAATACTATCATAATGAATCAATAACATGTTCAGATCTGAAATCATGGCACTCGGGCCCTAGTGACAAGCATTAAGCATAACAAGTCGCAACAAAGTTAAAAAGCACTAATAGAAGATACTAGGCACCATGCCCTAACAATCTGATGCCATTACATGAACGATCTCATCCAATCCCTACCATCCCCATAGCCTACAGCAGGGGATTACTCACTCATAGACGGGGGAAACATGGATGGTTGATGGAGAAGCGATGGTGATGATGATGGCGATGATCTCCTCCAATTCCCCGTCCCGGTAGGGTGCCAGAACGGAGTTTCTGGTTCTGATTCACGGAATCTGGTGGTGGCGGCGTAGCGGAACTCTTTCTAGAAAAACGTCGAACCCCCCATGGTTTTTAGGTCAAGAGGCAACTTATAGGCGAAGAGGGAGGCCAAGGGGGTGACCGAGGCGGCTACACCACCCCAGGCGCGGCCTAGCCTGGCCCGCACGGCTAGGTGGTGTGGGCCCCTCGTGGCCCTCCTCCGTCTCGTCTTTTGGCTCCGTGAGTCTTCTGGTGAAATAGGATTTTTGGCATATTTTTCCGGATTTTTCCTGATAGTTGATTTTCTACACAAAAACTAGACACCAAGGTAATTCTGCTGAAAACAGCATCAGTCCGTGTTAGTTGTATCCAAATCACACAAGTTTAGAGGAAAAACAATAGCAAAAGTGTTCAGGAAAGTAGATACGTCTTGGACATATCAACTCCCCCAAGCTTAGCTTATTGCTTGTCCTCAAGCAATTTAGTTGAAAACTGAGTGCGATAAAAGAAACTTTCACGAACACATTTGCTTCATATGATGTATATATTCTCAGCATGTGATCAACTACTTAGACAATTCATAATAAGGAGTATGCAACTAAGCTTACTTAATAGGCATTGCAAGCTATGAATAGATTCCAACTCCAAAATAATAAGTAGCATAAAACATAAACATAAGCAACATTACAATGCTCATAACAAGGTATGATAGAGTGGTATCTCGCTTGCCTTTTTATTGTGAATGCCAAGGCACATCTGAAGTTCAGGTGAAGACTAGAAGTAAAGATATCAAAGATACAAGCATCAAAGTCATCACACAAATAATCAAGTATTGAGACAAGCACATTACACTAAGAATGACAGTTGTGCTCTCAAGAAGGTGCTCATAGAATAAGTGGAGACTCAACAAAGAAATGAAAAAGGTTTTGAGAAGTTTGAAAGGCTTCCAAATGCTGAAAGTATGGTACTCGTTAGCTTTGAGCTCTCATTGCCCCTATCATAAGCATCTTTAAATGGTTAAGGTTAAAGTGACACAACTAAGAGGATATCCTTGACAAGTTATAAGCTAAAGTCTCATGCCCCTTACGAGTACCGGACCTCATGCTACTCAACTTTAGTCACAAGTAAGCTCTTGTCATTGTAAGTACATATGTATCATAGAGAATGGCCAACGGGGTACCCCTTGCACATGATACAGGAGCTAGCCCATAATCAAAATGACAAGGCAAGTAGACAATGAGCATCTCAGCGATCTTTTTATTTACTATGTGCATAGATTTTTATTGAGGATTGATACGTCCATTTTGCATCACTATTCTATGTCTTAATTCACTATTATTCATTGATATATTTCGTATTGAGAGGTGATACTTATGTTATTTCATCTATTTTTGCATGGCTGATAACTTTTGGTGCATGGACCGCTGCAGTCAGGATTCTGATGGAAAAGGTGTTGTTTGGAGGCAAAATTCGCGAAGATCAGAAAATCCGGGAAAATATACGGAAAATTCTATTTTTCCAGAAGGCTCAGGATGCCAGAAGATGGAGTGGAGGTGGGCCACAGGGGGCCCACACCACCCCATGGCGCGGACAGGCCTAGGCCGCGCCTGGGAGTGGTGTGGCCGCCCTAGCCCACTCCAGCCTCTCTCCTCTGGCGTATATCATCCTCCCGAAACCCTAAGACTAGGGGGAGCGACCACAGAAAGATTCCGCCGCCTCTGCGGGGCGGAAAACACCGAGAGAGAAAGATCTCTCTGGCAGACAGATTTCTGCCGGGGGAATTCCTTTCCAGAGAGGGGAGACCGTCGCTATCAACACCACCATCAAGCTGGACTTCATCGGGATCATCATCATCATCATAACCACCATCATCACCATCATCACCCTCATCACCATCTCCATATTGTTGTAACAATTGAGTTGAATCTTGCATTAGTTCATAGGGGAAACTTTCCTAGTGTTGATTACTCTTTGTAGTTGATGCTATTGAGTGAACCGTTGAATTATTGTTTATGTTCAGATTGTTATACATCATTATTCCATCTCTGATCATGATCCATATGATGTCTTGTGAGTAGTTCGTTTTGTTCTTGAGGACATGGGAGAAGTCTTGTTGTTAGTAGTGGAGTTGTGTTGAGAAAGATTCAATAGATTGTTATTTAAGTTGTGGTGTACTTCTTCTAGTGGTGTCATGTGAATGTCGACTACATGACACTTCACCTATATGGGCCTAGGGGAATGCATTGTGTATTTGGCTACTAATCGTAGGGGTTGCCGGAGTGACAGAAACTTGAACCCCCGTCAGGAAACCATTGCACAAGGGACGTAAGGGTCTTAGAGTTTAAAGTTGTGGTTAGGTTTCTACCTTAATTACTTTCTTGTACTTACGGATGTTTGCAAGGGGTATAATCACAAGTATGTATTAGTCTTGGATGGGGCGGTACATTAGCACAGGTTCACCCACACAACACTTAGCAAGCTAGAGAAGATTAATCGACTATATGAAGCGAAAGCACTTGACAGTCTTCCCATGTGTCCTCGAGAACATTTGGTCATCTATAGAAATACAATCGGCTTGTCCTTTGCTGCATAAAGGATTGGGCCACTTGCTGCATTCATTCTTACTGTCTTTTATTTACTCGTACTTTGTTTACTTGCTTTATCGAAAACCCCTAAAAATCCGTTTGCTAAGTATTTGCAGAGAATTCCTGATCCATACCACTAGCCAGCACCTTCTGCTCCTCGTTGGGTTCGACACTCTTACTTATCGAAAATACTGCGATACACCCCCTATACTTGTGGGTCATCAAGACTATTTTCTGGCGTCATTGCCGGGGAGTGAAGCGCTATTGGAGAGTGGAACTGCTAAAGAAAACTTCTACTGTGAGTATTGTTTACTCCTGCTAGTTGCTTTATTTTCGTTATGGATAATTCGCTGAGTTTCTTATTTGGTAATGCTACTACCACTGCTAAGGTAGTAGATAAGCCACCACCTGCTGAGAAAGATGTTTTCAAAATACCTACAAGAATTATTGATCGTGTTATGGATAACTACTATGTTGGGGATGGAACTGTCCATCCCAGTGATCATTTGCTCTTTATACATGAATTATGCGGGTTGTTCAAGTGTGCAGGTATTACTACAGATCAAGTTAAGAAGAAGTTATTCTCATTATCACTGAAAGGAAGAGCTGATGAATGGTATAAGCTGCTGAAGAATGGTCAAGCTTTGGAATGGGAGGAAATAGTGCCTCTCTTTTATTCAAAGTTTTATCCTCCTAGTGAGATTCATAAAGATCAGAATCAAATATACAACTTTTGGCCTCTTGATGGAGAGAGTACAGCTCAAGGTTGGGGGAGATTGAAGTTACTAATGCTCAAATGTCCCATTCATGAGCTCCCCAACAATATTATTATCAACAACTTTTATGCAAGGCTCCCTCTACATGACAAAGATTTATTGGATGCCTCTTGTGCTGGATCATTCACTCGTATGGAAGAAGAAGCTAAATGGGACCTTCTAGATCGTATTCAAGACAATGCTGAAGCTTGGGAGAATGACAAAGGTAGAAAGTCAGGTATACATTATGATTATGAATGCATTGAATCTTTTATGGGAACTGATGACTTTCAAAATATTAAAAATGCTTATGGTCTAGACTCTCAAGCTATTGCTTCTTATTTTAAGGCTTTTGCTTCTTATATTGAAGTGCCTAAAAAGAAGTGGAATAAGTATCATGAACCTTAGCTAATCATGTTTTACCAAACCTTACATTGAGAAAATGCCTTTTCCAGTTAAGGTAAAGGAACATTCTATGATAGCTAGTGTGGTTAATGAAAGTATGAATAAGGCTGTTGAACCTAATAAACAAATGGTTGATGAACCTATAATAGAAAATGTGAAAGACTTTGTCACTAAGTATGAGGAAGAGGGACACACTATCCTTTGTAAGGATACCTCTAATATTGTTTCACATAGTAGTGTTATGAGAGCTAGTATTCCTGTGTTTTCTGTTAGAATAAGTGATCATTGCTATGATGGTCCTTGTGATAGCTATGTTCTTAAGTTTATGCATGATACTGAAAGTTACTATGAAAGAGGAAAAAGTGTTCTTATGTATCTCAATAATATCAAGTTTCCTCGTTTGATGCTGAAAGTTTTTATGTTGCACTTCTTTTGCCTTCTTATGCAAGTTGCCTTTGGTTTCAATAACTTGTTTGTTTACAAAATCCCCTTGCATAGGAAGTGGGTTAGACTTAAATGTGTGTGTGTTTTTGCTTCTTAATGCTCTCTTCCGCTTTAATTCATATCCCTATGAGAGCTTCCTCAAAATTATCATGCCCATCTTAATGGCTATAAAGAAAGAGCTTTATGGGAGACAACCCAATCTGTTTTTTGCTTTTAGTTTGTTTTTGTTTCTTTGAGTCTTGGAAGTTATTACTTCGGTAATAACTGCTCCTTATCCGTTTTGTTTGGTTTTTGTCTCAAAATCAACCTCTAATGAGAGAGAAGTAATATTTGGGGAAGTTGCTGTCCCGAAACAGATTTTTGTGCTTCAGCGTAAAAATTTGTGAGAGATCTCTGTATGCCGGATTGAGCTGTAATTTAACTTTCGTTAGTTTTGCACTTTTTGGTTTGAGCAACAGAAGATTTTAGAAAAAATTGATCTTTACCTGCTGGTCTGTTTTGACAGATTTTGCCACTCTTGCATTTGCTTCTTTATTCGATTTCCTTTTTGAATTCTTTTTGGGCTTTCGGAAGGAGTTGCTACAGTAGCTTTTGTTTTGATGGTTTTCAGTTGAAATTTGAACTCAAAAGGTTTTGTCACTTCGCTTATACTAATGTTGCTAATGAGAATTGTGTGAAGTTTTGTGTGAAACAAATTTCCAGGAAGTGGAGATAATGGTGTAATAAGGAAAAGAGGGGTTTTATGACTCAAGTAATAAGTGTATGAAGATGAAGATACTGATGATTCAAGTGATGACTCCGGAAGGATCCACTAAATACCAAATTCAGAGACCTGCAGAGTCCATGTTCAAATAGGTAATAGTTCTGGTAAGAAAAGTTCCGCGAAAATATAATCCAATTATATTTTTGCAGTTTTCAGTCAATAAGGAAAACTATGAAGCGAAAAAGGGACAGAAACGGAGCCAGGGTGGCCCACACCACCCCATGGCGCGGGCCCACCCCTGGCCGCGCCACCAGGTGGTGAGGCCACCCAGGACTCCGCATCTGACTCGTTTTCTCTCAGTACCTTCCTTTTGATATGAAACTTCGTAATATATAACCCCCCGAGGTCCGTATATCGTGTTTTGTTCGTGTTTTTGTTTCGATATGTTTCTGCCAGGACATACTCTTTAAAGGTTTAGAAGCACAATGGTGTCCGCCAAGGATAAAGGGAAGGAACCTATGGAGGAAGACCTCCAAGACCCCGGGAAGGAGAAGGAGATCAAGAGTGAAGGTGAAGAGGAGGCAAACACACCGACACTACCATTGCAAGCATTGGAGTGGTGGAAAACCCAGCCACTGGAGGGAAGCCTCTTTATCACCGTTCAGATCCCTGGTCACTTCCTCCATGCACCAAGAATCCTTTCCACACTCTTATCCATGAGCATCAATACCAGAATATGCCCAAGGGGAAATTACCCTCCAATTGGGATTTGCCTCGTTCTAGCCATGTAGGAAAAGAAGACTTCAAGGAGGAAGAGTGGGGAAAGATTAGCAAGAGCTGGAATTCTCAACACGACATGATCATGAGCCGCATTGAGCAAAACTCATAGCTGATTCGTAATCTCACCTTCGAGATTGAGGACTTTGGGAAGTTGATCAAAGAGCTCATCAAGAGGATACCACCACCACCAAAGGAGTAATTCGTCATCAGGTTTGGCATCCCCTTGGTTTGTTCCAAGCTTGGGGGAGTGCCGTGGTATCATATCACTATCTTCTATCTTTTTACCTTATTAGTAGAGTCATATCATGAATAGAGGAGTTATTATGTAGTATGGTTTGCATTATGGAATTGTCCCCTCTCTCGTTAGAAATGTATCCTTTGGTGTGAGTTTCCGTTATGGAATATTAATGAGAAGTTCTATCATTCACTCTTTTGCATAGCTTATATTAGTTTTCAATTCGTGGTTATATGATTGATCTTATTGTTAGTATTGGTATCACTTTGGGATCAATGAGTTAATTTAGTTGGTTTTGGAAAACCTGGCTCGGTTAGTAGCAACACCTTTTTGAGAGTTGAAAAGAAAAAGATAGAAGTACTCTAGAGCAAAATAATTTCATCATCTTTCTTGATTTGCTCATAAGTCTAGTATTCTCTAGTTAAGATCTTTTGTGCTTCCAAGGAAGATTGCATGTTTGTCTTTATCACTTGTATGTTTGTTTGTTTCCTTCAACTCTTATACTTGCTACCCAGCCTTGCTAGCCAAAAACCTGTACTGAGAGGGTATTCTTCTCGTGCATCCACCTCCTTTAAACCAAAACCTTTGCCATTTGTGTCCACCATACCTACCTAGTAGCATTATTGCTATTCCAAGTAAATTCTTGTTTTATCTACCTCCCAAATTAAACTTGTTATGTGAAAATTAGTGATTAAAGCTCTCACAAACTTGATGGCACACTTTACTTTCTTGCATTTAATAAACTTGAACCATTGGGTCCTTCTTTGTTGCGTATATCCTTGCGCTTTATGAGTTGAAGTTAGCCGAACCATGTACCATGGGGACCGCTTTCAACACTTCATTTGGTACTTTGTACCTAGTTGATATCATGTTCTTTTGCTTATGGATCCCGACGGTGTGAAATAAAAGTGGAACTTGTAAGATCATAGAGTTTATATGTGTGTTAGAGAAACGCCTGGGCCGCTAGCCTAAGCCATGCCTAATCATGGTGGAAACTTGCAGCATAACTATAGTGAGCATTCTATGAAGCATCCTCAATAAAAACCTATGCAAATAGCAAATAAAAAGATCGCTGAGATGCTCACTGTCTGCTTGCCTTGCCATTTTGATTATGGGATAGCTCCTGTGTCATGTGCACGGGGTACCCCGTTAGCGGTTCTCGATGATACGCATGTATTTACAATGACAAGAGCTTGCTCGTAACTGAAGTTGAGTAGCATGAGGATCGATACTCATAAGTAAGGGGCTTGAGATTTCAACTTATAACTTGTCAAGCATATTGTAACTACCTCGGTGAATTACGCTCTTAGTTACATGCCTAGATGAGAAAGTGGTTAAAATAGTACGGTGGGGCCCAGGACCACTCACGGTAGACCTTTCGGCCGTCCTAACCACTTTCAGAACATCGGGACAAGAACGAGCAGCGTAATCGGCAGGCGAAGGGATCAACTACATACACAAGTGGGTATATATGCAAGTCACATACAACAGTCCTCAGAGCCATTCCATCTAAAAGAAATAGAAATATTGCAACGCCATACGGCAAGATTCAAATATCCTAGATAGAGATAATATTGTAGGATAGCTCCTCATACAACAAACATCAGAGTATCAGGCGGAAGCGGAAAACAAGATCCGAGTACGGATAATAAGCAAATCGGCATAAGATGCCACATAAATAAACACATCCCGCCCACAGATCTCACGGATCCCCGTTCCCGGAATCTCTACACCGAGTGATCGTTGCCAACATGATCTGTCTCCTCCACCCAGTATCCATCTTGCGAGTACACCTATTCATCTGAATCAAACAATTTATCGTGTGAGACCCTAGGGGTACTCATCAAGTCTTTATGCCTCTAAAGGGGACACAACCTGGGGTGACGCAATTGCAGCAAAAGATAATATCTAACAATTCTATAGATACTTGCTAACCATCCGCCTAACCAAAGATAGACGGATGTCCGTGAATTAAGAACAACAGTTATAACAGTATAATTAACAGATCCACCCTCCTCCTCGCTTACCAACGAGGAAGCGGACGAACAACCCCCATCTGTTGGCAGTTTTATTAACCATTCCATGAGTATTGCACTATTTACTAGTCAAGTACTTAGTCAAATTAAAAGCGGTACTTCAGTTATACTTGTCTATGATCGAGAAACTGTGCTCCAAGTCGTCCATAACCGCGGACACGGCTTTCAGAAAGATTTACCCTGCAGGGGTGCACAAATAGCAACACACACTCGATCAACCTCGGAAAAACCAACTCAAAACCCAACGAGGCATTCACGACAAAGCGATCACAGGATTCAGAAATATTTCAGGGGGCCACCCCATTAAGCTACCCGCAACGAAGTTGGCCGGCTCCGAGACGGACCCAAGGTTTGCGCCAATGGCTGTAAACGACTGGGAACCCGAAAATGTGACTGGGCTTGTCGATACCGCGAAAACACTCCGCATCCAAAACAGTACAGGTGCTCCACGCACAATATTAAATAAAACAGTAAGCATGGCATAAGTACAGAATAGTAACAAAGCTCCAAACTACTTTGTGGCCCCAAGAAATAAGAATGAATCAAGATCTGGCTCAGGGGGGTCCATAAGGCCTCCCGGATGTGGATAGTGCGAATAGTCAAGGAACATGAATCAAGTACTCGGGGTCCTATGGGACACAAGTGAGCATGAAAAACCAAATAGCAGATATTGCTCACCGGTGCCTCTTTCATTAGTTATCCCATTACTACTTAGGTTATGTTGTTTAGGTACCTCATTATCCATCAGACAATCACATACCCTACACATGCTTTTCTACGACTCGCATGGCTCAAACAACTCCTGTAGTAATGGCTCATGGGATGGAGGAACAAGGTTCGGTGGGGTTTAAAAGTAAAGGCTATGCAGTACTTGGGATTCAATTTAATGCAATCGCGACTCGATGATGCAAGAATAAGATAGAGGCAATAGGTACTATATGTATGCAAGCATGTGGTAGTGCTTGCCTGGCAGCTCAGTAGCAGCGAGAGATGGATCTGGGTAGAACTCCTGTGATTCCTGGTAATTCTCCTGCTGGGCGTCTATTCGAAGAAGAACCAAACAAACAAGGGCCAACATAAATAAGGTGCACAAGCATATGAATTAAAATGCGACAGGCAAACAAGCATGCCATGATGAATGATGCACAATTTACATGGCATTAAAGTAGCATGGCAAGGGTGAGGTGTGGATACAAGAATAAAGCATTTTATTAATTATTTACCCAAGTTTTTTTGTCATAAACAGTTCTGATTTTTAAATATGGCATGATGCATGCTTCAATTCAGAACAAGGAATGCATAGATAGAACTGGCTCATCGCGCTGATCGATTTAGACATATTATTTGTCAAATTTGGAGTTATAGATTCAAAGTTATTAATTTAATTAGAAAAGGGCATTTTATTTGTAATTTTAATCATCTCGAAATTTTAAAGTGCTCAATAATATTTTGAATGGCATATTTGAATTCCTCACATTTTTCTGATTCGAAAACATATATCATTTGTATTATTTGGATTTATAATTTAAAAGTTATTTAAAATCTGATTTAAATTTGAATTAAACAATTTGGAATTTGTTTTGTTAAATCAGATAACCAGGAAAAATTTTACACCCAGATGAATTTGACCCAAGCCACTGACGGGTGGGCCACTGTTGACTGGGCACACGCGCACCGGAAAAAGCTTTCTCACCGCGGCGCTATCTAGCCGCTGCGATTGACAGGTGGGGCAGCGGCTAGAGGCCACGGGCCAGTGGCTGAACCCGCCGCGGCTGACAGGTAGGGACGTGCTGGAGCGCGGGTTGGATGTTCAAAACTGCGGGGGCGTTTTTGTAAAATGGACAGGGAGGCTGACTGGTGGTGCTCGGTGTACCGCGGGTTGAGGCGAAAATAAAAAGGAGGGGCTATTTGTAAACGACCACCGGCCCGTACTGTTGTTCTTCTCTCTCCGAACTACGGTCAGTTTCGTGCGCGACAGCGGCGCGCGGGGGACTCGATCCGGGGACCTGGGGCTCGCGCGCGGAGGCGGTAACCAATGCGGCTGGTTGAGGGATGGTGACAACAAGGTGGATGGGGGCTAGATATGCCGTCTGCGAGGCGCTGCGACGAGCGAACGCAGCGACCGCCGGCGTGCAGAGGGTGTTTGGTGTATGGTCCGGCGCGGCCAGGCGACGACGGCGAAGATGGGGGTGTCTAGGAGGTACAGGGGCTCACCGCGGGCTCGACGGAGGTCTCGGATCAAGGCGGGGAGCTACGGAGCGGCGAGGTTGCAGACGACCCGGATCTAGGGTTTGCAGCAGAGCGGCGAGGGTTCTGGCGGCAGCAGGGCATCGTCTTCTCGCTGGCATGTTCCGGGCGATGCAGAAGAACCTCCTCGGTCTCCTTGATCACCTCCATGTCGCGCTCGCCGGTTGGAACGATGAAATGGCGGTGGTACTAGCGGCGACCGGAGAGAGGGAGATGGCGTCGGTGGAGAAGAAGGGGGAAGAGGGCAAGGCCCTGGGGTGGATCTGGGAGAGGCAGAGGAAACGTGGGGAAAGAGGAAAGTAGAAGGGGAAGGTGCCGTGGGGAATCAGTAGAGAGGAGAATAAAAAGGTGGCTCGGGTGCCACCTTTCCTCCTTGTCCTCTCGAGCAGGGGCTCGGCGTGGGAGGCCAGGGCAGGGTAGGTGGAGGCTGCCAGGTGGGCCAGGGAGTGAGGGGAGCTCGGGGTGGGGCTAGCTCGGCAGGAAGAGAGAAAGAGAGAGGAGAGAGGAGGCTCGAGCGAGCTAGGGCTAGCCTCGGCTAGGGCTTAGGAGTGGGGGTAGATGGGTAACTAGGTGGGGCCTGCATGGCAGGGAGAGGGGAGCCTAGGCATGGTGAGAGGAGGGAGGTGAGGTGGGGTTAAGGGTTAGGGTTTAGGCTAGAACTAGGGTTAGAGGAAAGTAGAGAGGTGTTAGGGTTTTGTAATTAGTGTTTACTAGGTATGGTGATTAGATTAGAGAGGGAGATGGAGAGAGGTGTTTAGGGTAAGGGATGGTTTGGTGGTTAGGGTTTACTCAAGCCCCCAAGCAAGATCATGCATGAAATGGAGGGGAGTAGGGTGTGATGTAGATATGGAGATGTGAGAGAGGCTTGATGGCCACATGGCAAGGATATACCAACAAGGTGGAAAGGTTGAGAGAGAAGAGAGAGATCAAAAGAGATAAGGCACCCAAAAATCCAAGTAAAATCCAAAAGAGTGGAATGGGGTGATGATTGCATGGCCCATGCATAAACATTAATGCTAGGTTTTATCTTGTGAAAACAAAATAAATATCCATGGCATTTATACATATGCATTCCAAAATATGGTGTAAGGCCAAGCTATAGGAAAAGATAATTGGATTCATCCCAACCCACATGAGCTAGATGAAAGCCAAAGAAAATAATATCTCATGGGTAAGTAAGGATGGTGGAATTATAAGGTGGTGAAAAGAAAGGTGATGGAGTTGAATAAAAGATATGCCCCCAACTCAACTTGGGCATTAAACAATATATCAAGATTCAAATACAATATATCAAGAGCCAAATACAATTAATAATGCATATGAGAGAAGAACCAAATCAAAAGGGTTTTATATGATGCTCAAATGCAAGGTGGCCTGATGACATGAGCATGATATAATTATGATGCAACAATTATATGTAGGAAGTAGCCATTATCTTACTAGACCAAGTAGCATTACACTTGTTAGACAATTGGGATGCTACACATATCCTCTTAGTTGTGGCACTTTAACCTTATCCACCAAAAGATGCCTATGATAGGGGCAATGAGAGCTGAAAGCTAGAAAGTATCCTAATTTTTGGGAGCTCTTTATGAGACTTGCAATCCCTGCTTCCCTCTCTGAAGGGGCCTTTCTTTTACTTTGTAGTTGAGTCAGTAAACCTATTCCCTTCTATCTCAGCAAGTATTTTGTGTTGATGTGTTTCATTCATTCATATGATGATTTATTCAGTCATGTTTCTTATGTTCCTTGTTTTGCACATTGCTCTTATCTTGATGTTTACTACTTTGAAAGCTTTCATTGAAAAACCAGCTATTTGTGAACTCCAGCAAATTATCAACTATTCTTCGACCAAGAGCTAAGTTTGCCATTACCAATTGTGATTCACTTTATGTATCTTTATTGTGTTTCCTTTACTCATTGCAAGTTGAGTTATATAATAGTGAGTTGTCTTCTATTATGATCTATGCTTTTGATGAATGTGATGCTTCTTGTCCGTATTCTTTTATCGACTCTTCACTCCATAAACCTGAGGACATGTTTTTTGAGCTTAGTTTTGCTTGGGGACAGGCGAAGTCTAAGCTTGGGGGGAGTTGATACGTCCATTTTGCCTCACTATTCTGTGTCTTAATTCACTATTATTCATTGATATATTTTGTATTGAGAGGTGATACTTATGTTATTTCATATCTTTTTGCATGGTTGATGACTTTTGGAGCATGGACCGCTGCAGTCAGGATTCTGATGGAAAAGGTGCTGTTTGGAGGCAAAATTCGCGAAGATCAGAAAATCCGGGAAAATATACAGAAAACTCTATTTTTCTAGAAGGCTCAGGATGCCAGAAGATGGAGTGGAGGTGGGCCACATGGGGCCCACACCACCCCATGGCGCGGGCAGGCCTAGGCCGCGCATGGGAGTGGTGTGGCCGCCCTGGCCCACTCCAGCCTCTCTCATCTGGCATATATCATCCTACCGAAACCCTAAGACTAGGGGGAGCGACCACAGAAAGATTCCGCCGCCTCTGCGGGGCGGAAAACACCGAGAGAGAAAATCTCTCCAGCAGACAGATTTCTGCCGGGGGAATTCCTTCCCGGAGAGGGAAGATCGTCGCCATCAATACCACCATCAAGCTGGACTTCATCGGGATCATCATCATCATCACCACCATCATCACCATCAACACCCTCATCACCATCTCCATATTGTTCTAACAATTGAGTTGAATCTTGCATTAGTTCATAGGGGAAACTTTCCCGGTGTTGATTACTCTTTGTAGTTGATGCTATTGAGTGAACCGTTGAATTATTGTTTATGTTCAGATTGTTATACATCATTATTCCATCTATGATCATGATCCATATGATGTCTTGTGAGTAGTTCGTTTTGTTCTTGAGGACATGGGAGAAGTCTTGTTGTTAGTAGTGGAGTTGTGTTGAGAAAGATGCAATAGATTGTTATTTAAGTTGTGGTGTACTTCTTCTAGTGGTGTCATGTGAACGTCGACTACATGACACTTCAACTATATGGGCCTAGGGGAATGCATTGTGTATTTGGCTACTAATAGTAGGGGTTGCCGGAGTGACAGAAACCTGAACCCCCATTAGGAAACCATTGCACAAGGGACGTAAGGGCCTTAGAGTTTAAAGCTGTGGTTAGGTTTCTACCTTAATTACTTTCTTGTACTTACGGATGTTTGCAAGGGGTATAATCACAAGTATGTATTAGTCTTGGATGGGGCGGTACATTAGCACAGGTTCACCCACACAACACTTAGCAAGCTAGAGAAGATTAATCGACTATATGAAGCGAAAGCACTTGACAGTCTTCCCATGTGTCCTCGAGAACGTTTGGTCATCTATAGAAATACAATCGGCTTGTCCTTTGCTGCATAAAGGATTGGGCCACTTGCTGCATTCATTCTTACTGTCTTTTATTTACTCGTACTTTGTTTACTTGCTTTATCGAAAACCCCTAAAAATCCATTTGCTAAGTATTTGTAGAGAATTCCTGATCCATACCACTAGCCAGCACCTTCTGCTCCTCGTTGGGTTCGACACTCTTACTTATCAAAAATACTGCGATACACCCCCTATACTTGTGGGTCATCAGGCGGGTCATTGTATGAATGATCGTAGTTAGGCCCGTGGGAAGAAGAAGCTCCCCAATCATAGGTAGGTTGTGTTGGAGATATGCCCAAGAGGCAATAATAAAAGTGGTTATTATTATATCTTTGTGTTTATGATGAATGTTTACATCCCATGCTATAATTGTATTATTAGGAAACACTAATACATGTGTGTTTTGTAAACATAAAAGAGTCCCTAGTAAGCCTCTTGTTGAACTATCTTGTTGATTAATTGATGATCATGGTTTCCCGATCATGGACATTGGATGTGATTAATAACAAGGTTATATCATTAGGAGAATGATGTGATGGACACACACCCATAGTAAGCGTAGCATAAGATCAAGTCATTAAGTTCGTATTGCTATAAGCTTTTAAATGCATAGTAACCTAATCCTTCGACCATGAGGTTGTGTAAATCACCATCACCGGATGGGTACTTTGATGACATCAAACACCGCTTCGTAACTAGGTGGTTATAAAGGTGTCATTGGGTATTCTGAAAGTATGTGTTGAAGCGCATGGTCCAAGATTGGGATTTTTCCATCCATATGACGGATAGATATGCTCTGGGCCCTCTCGGTGGAATGTCATCTAGTTAGCTTGCAAGCATGTGACTGGGTCACAAGGGATGACATAACATGGAACGAGTAAAGAGTACTTATCAGTAACGAGGTAGAACTAGGTATGGAGATACCGACGATCAAACCTCGGATAAGTATAGTATCGCGTGACAAAGGGAATTGGTTTCGTATGTTAATGGTTCTATCGATCACGAAGTCATCGTTGAGTATGTGGGAGCCATTATGGATCTCCAGATCCCGCTGATGGTTATTGATCGGAGAGGTGTCTTCATCATGTCTGCATATTCACGAACCGTAGGGTGACACACTTAAGGTTCGAAGTTGTTTTAAGTAGATATGGAATGTGCGTTGGAGACCGAATGTTGTTCGGAGTCTCGGATTGGATCCGGGACATCACGAGGAGATCCGGAATTGTCCGGAGAATAAGATTCATATATTGGGGATCATTTTCTGAGTTAGGAAATGTTCCGGAGTATTTGTATGAGGACTCTAGAAGGTTTCGGAATGTTCCGGAAGGTTCTGGAAGATTTCTTGGAGTTTGCTTGAAAACCAAGAAAGGATCAAGGAGTCCTTGTGGGGCAAGACAAGGAGTCGTGGGGGAGGAGGACTCGTCCCCCCTCCCAATCCGCCGGCCAAGGGAGAGGGGAGTCCTACAAGGACTCCACCTCCCCATGTCGCCTCCCTCCTTTAAATAGAGGGGTGGAGGCGCCACCCCCTGGCCCCCTCCACTACTCCAAACCCTAGCCGCCTCTCTCCTCCTCCTTTCTTCTGCTCAGGCTTAGGCGAAGCCCTGCAGAATTCTCTACTCCACCACCACCACCACGCGGTCGTGCTGCTGGGATTCCATGGAGAAGATCTACTACCTCCGCTGCTCGCTGGAACGGGGAGAGGAAGGTCTGCTTCGACTCCGTACGTGTGACCGACTGCGGAAGCGCTGCCAGAACGCGGCGCCGGAAGGATCGTCCACTCGATCTTGAGATTGGCAAGTGATCGACTACATCAACCACGAGATCCAATCTCGTAATGCTTTCGGATCTACAAGGGTTAGTACAGATCTATCTCGTTGCACATGTCTAATAGATTAGATCTTGGCTTTTATCTAGATTAGATCTGGGTTTTGTTTGTTCTTGCGGTAGATTTTTTTGTTTTCCTTGCTATGAACCCATCAGTGGTATCAGAGCCGTGTCTATGTGTAGATCTGTTGTACGAGTAGAACACAATGGTTTTGTGGACGTTGGTGCTCGTGCCGTCTTTTGCTTTGTGTACTTTGCATCTTGCGGTATGGTGGGATGAAGCGGCTCAGGCTAACCTTACATGTCATCGCACATGAGACTTGCTCCACGCTTGACGTGTAACTTGCTTTGCACAAGTGGCTTTGCAGGTGTCTGTCTCTCTCACCATAGTATAGATCCAATTTACACTTTGCACTTGATAGCACTTGTATCAACGTTGTGGTTCAGTTTCGTAGGTAAGATCCGTTCTTATTCGAAAGACCCAAACCACGTAAAACATGCAAAGAAAATTAGAGGCGTCTAACTTGTTTTTGCAGGGGTTTTGTGATGTGATATGGCCATCATGTGATTGTGATTATATTTGATGTATGCAATGATCCTTGTTGTAATATGGCAACCGGCAGGAGCCTAATGGTTGTCTTTAATTCTGTTAAGACCTGCGTGTCTATTCATCTTGTAATAGCTTTATTCCAAGTAGTTGTAATAGTTGCTAGTGATGATGGAAAACCATGAAGCGGCGCCATTGGCCTTGACGCAATGCTGGTGATGATGGAGATCATGTCCGTGCTTTGGAGATGGAGATCAAAGGCGCAAGAAGAAAGTGCCATATCATATCACACTAATTATGAATTGCCTGTGATGTTAATCCTTTATGCATCTTGTATTGCTTAGATCGCGACGGTAGCATTATAAGATGATCCCTCTCACTAAATATCAAGTAATAAAGTGTTCACCCTTAGTTGGCACCGTTGCTAAGACTCGTCGTTTCGAAGCATCTCGTGATGATCGGATGTGATAGATTCTACGTGTGCATACAACGGGTGCAAGCCAGATTTGCACATGCGGAAACCAAGGTTAATCTTGACGAGCCTAGCATGTACAGACATGGTCTCGGAACACGGAATACCGAAAGGTAGAGCATGAGTCATATAAATGATATGATGAACATGAAGATTGTTCGCCGATGAAACTACATCTTCTCTCGTGAAGATCGGACTTGGTGTAGTGGACTTGGTTCGTGTAATCACTAAGACAATGTGAGGGATTTTTTCTTGGAGTGGGAGTTCACCTAGTTAATTTAAGAATTAAATTTGAACTCAATTTATCATAAACTTAGTCTAAACTACTTGCAAATTTGTTGTAGATTATGGCGACCCCTCCATCAATTTCAATGCGTTCCTGGAGAAATAAAAGCTTAAGAACAATGGAAGCAATTTCACGGACTGGTTCCGTGGACTGAAGATCGTCCTCAGGGCTGGTTAGTTGACCTATGTGCTCGAAGCACCTCTAGGTGACCCACCTGCAGAAGATGCCACCGATGACGTAAAGAATGTTTACGCCACTCGGAAAAATCATTACTCCACAGTTTAGTGTGCCATCCTGTACGGTTTAGAAGCGGAGCTTCAGAAGCGTTTTGAGCACCACCGCCCGTTCGAGATCATTAAGGAGCTCAGGCTGATTTTTGAGACTCGCGCGGCCATGGAGAGCTATGAGGCCTCCGAAAAGTTCTTTAACTGTAAGATGGAAGAGGGTAGCCCCGTTAGCGAGCACGTGCTCACCATGTCTAGGTACGCAAACAAGCTCCAAGAGTTGGGGATATCGATTCCTAATGAGTTAGGGATTCACCGTCTCCTCCAATCACCGCCACCGAGTTATAAGAACTTTGTGATGAACTACAATATACACTGCATGAACAAGACGTTGCCTGAACTATCGTCCATGCTGAAAACTGCTGAAGTGGAGATCAAGAAGGAGCACCAAGTGTTGATGGTCAATAAGACCACCAATTTCAAGAGACAGGGCAAGCCTAAGAACAAGGGCAACTTCAAGAAGGACGGCAAGAAAGCTGCCGCACCTGCAAAGAAGCCCAAGGCTGGTCCCAAGACTGAAACTTAATGCTTCTACTGCAAGGGTGCTGGTCACTGGAAGCGTAACTGCCCCAAGTACCTGGCGGATCTGAAGAATGGGAACATCAAGAAGAAAGGTATATTTGATATATATGTTGTTGATGTGTATGTTACTAGTAATCGTAGTAGTGCCTGGGTATTTGATACTGGTTCGGTTGCTCATATTTGTAACTCGAAACAGGAGCTGCGGAATAAGCGAAGAATGGCGAGAGACGAGGTGATGATGCACGTTGGAAATGGCTCCAAGGTTGATGTGATCGCCGTCGGCACGCTCCCTCTACATCTACCTTCGGGATTAGTTTTAAGTTTGAATAATTGTTATTTGGTGCCTGCGTTAAGCATGAACATTATATCTGGATCTTGTTTATTGCGAGACGGTTACTCTTTTAAGTCCGAGAATAAAGGTTGTTCGATTTATATGAGTAATATCTTTTATGGTAATGCACCTGAGATGAATGGTTTATTCTTACTGAATCTCGATAGTAGTGATACACATGTTCACAACATAGAAGCTAAACGAACAAAATTGAATTCTACATACATGTGGCAATGTCGTCTTGGTCACATTGGAGTGAAGTGTATGAAGAAACTCCATTCTGATGGACTTCTTGAATCACTTGATTTTGAATCACTTGAAAGATGCGAAGCATGTCTAATGGGAAAAATGACTAAGACTCCATTCTCTGGAATAATGGAGCGAGCTACAGACTTATTGGAAATAATACATACCGATGTGTGCGGTCCAATGAGTGTAGCATCGCGTGGTGGATATCGTTATGTTCTCACTTTCACGGATGACTTAAGTAGATATGGGTATGTCTACTTTATGAAACATAAGTCCGAAACTTTCGAGAATTTTAAGGAATTTCAAAGTGAAGTGGAAA
Organism: Avena eriantha; assembly: GCA_910589775.1. Taxonomy (NCBI): domain Eukaryota; kingdom Viridiplantae; phylum Streptophyta; class Magnoliopsida; order Poales; family Poaceae; genus Avena; species Avena eriantha. The sequence goes on from OU342746.1 coordinate 238,242,600, forward strand.
ATCATCGTAACAAGAAGATTAAATTTCTGCGTTCTGACCGCGGAGGTGGATATCTAAGTTATGAGTTTGGCATGCATTTAAAGAAATGTGGAATACTTTCGCAGTTGACACCGCCGGGAACACCACAGCGTAATGGTGTGTCTGAACGTCGTAATCTAACTCTCTTAGATATGGTTCGGTCTATGATGTCTCTTACAGATTTACCGCTATCGTTTTGGGGCTATGCATTAGAGACAGCCGCATTCACTTTAAATAGGGCACCATCTAAATCCGTTGAAACGACACCGTACGAATTGTGGTTTGGAAAGAAACCTAAGTTGTCGTTCCTTAAAGTTTGGGGTTGCGAAGCATATGTAAAGAAGTTACAACCTGATAATCTTGAACCCAAAGCGGAGAAATGCGTCTTCATAGGATACCCTAAAGAAACAATTGGGTATACCTTCTATCGTAGATCCGAAGGCAAAGTTTTCATTGCCAAGAATGGATCCTTTCTTGAGAAGGAATTTATCTCGAAGGAAGTGACTGGAAGGAAAGTAGAAGTCGATGAGGTTATTGAACCTTCTCTCGGATTTGAGAGTAGCGCAGCACCGGAAGATGTTTTTGTGCCGCCTGCACCAATTGGAGAGGAAGCTAATGATGATGATCATGAAACTTCAAACGAAGTTACTGCTGAACCTCGCAGGTCAACGAGGGTTCGTACCACTCCTGATTGGTATGACTCTGCCTTGAACGTCATGTTGGTGGACAACACTGATGACCCTGTGACGGATGAAGAAGCTATGGTGAGCCTAGATTCCGACAAATGGCTAGAAGCCATGAAATCCGAAATGGGATCCATTTACGAAAACCAAGTGTGGACTTTGGTGGACTTACCGGATGGCCGTAAGGCTGTCGAGAAAAAATGGATTTTCAAGAGAAAAACAGATGCTGATGGTAATGTTACCGTCTATAAAGCTCGACTTGTCACGAAAGGGTTCCGACAAATTCAAGGAGTTGACTATGATGAGACATTCTCACCAGTAGCGAAGCTAAAGTCTGTGAGGATTTTGTTAGCAATTGCTGCACATTTCGATTATGAGATTTGGCAGATGGATGTCAAAACGGCGTTCCTTAATGGTGACACTGAGGAAGAGTTGTATATGGTACAACCCAAGGGTTTTGTCGATCCTAAAGATGCTGACAAGGTATGCAAACTTCAGCGCTCCATTTATGGACTGAAGCAAGCATCCCGGAGTTGGAATCAACGTTTTGATAAAGTAATCAAAAACTTTGGATTTATACAAACTTATGGAGAAGCTTGTATTTACAAGAAAGTGAGTGGGAGCTCTGTAGCATTCCTAGTACTATATGTAGATGACATATTATTGATTGGGAATGATATAGAACTTCTTAATAGTGTCAAAGCCTATTTGAATAATAGTTTTTCAATGAAGGATCTTGGCGAAGCGGCATATATTCTAGGCATCAAGATTTATAGAGATAGATCAAGACGCCTAATAGCACTTTCACAAAGTACATACTTAGACAAAGTTCTAAAGAAGTTTAGAATGGAAGATAGCAAGAAAGGGTTCGTGCCCATGTTGTCAGGTAAGACCTTGAGTAACACTCAAAGTCCAGCTACGGCAGAAGATAGAGAGAAAATGAATAATAATCCCTATGCCTCGGCCATAGGTTCTATCATGTATGCCATGCTGTGTACAAGACCGGATATAGCACATGCTGTTAGTTTGACTAGCAGATATCAAAGTGATCCTGGAATGGAACACTGGACAGCGGTCAAGAATATCCTGAAATACCTAAAGAGGACTAAGGATATGGTTCTTTCTTATGGAGGTGATGAACAGCTTGTTGTAAACGGTTACACCGATGCTAGTTGGGACACCGATCCGGATGACTCGAAGTCACAGTCGGGATACGTATTCATTTTGAATGGTGCTGCAGTGAGCTGGAGGAGTGCCAAGCAAAGCGTTGTGGCGAAATCTTCAACTGAATCAGAATACATAGCTGCTTCGGAGGCTGCACAAGAAGCCATATGGATGAAGGAATTCATTACTGAACTTGGCGTGGTTCCTAGTGCGTTGGACCCGATGGCCATCTACTGTGACAACACAGGTGCCATAGCTAATGCACAGGAGCCAAGGTCACATAGCAAGCTGAAGCACATCAAGCTACGTTTCCACGCTATTCGCGAGTATGTCCGAGATGGTGACATAAAGATTTGCAAAGTACACACTGATCTGAATGTGGCAGATCCGTTGACTAAACCTCTCCCTAGAGCAAAGCATGACCAGCACCAGAACGCCATGGGTGTTAGGTATATTACCATGTAATCAAGATTATTGACTCTAGTGCAAGTGGGAGACTGTTGGAGATATGCCCAAAAGGCAATAATAAAAGTGGTTATTATTATATCTTTGTGTTTATGATGAATGTTTACATCCCATGCTATAATTGTATTATTAGGAAACACTAATACATGTGCGTTTTGTAAACATAAAAGAGTCCCTAGTAAGCCTCTTGTTGAACTAGCTTGTTGATTAATTGATGATCATGGTTTCCTGATCATGGACATTGGATGTGATTAATAACAAGGTTATATCATTAGGAGAATGATGTGATGGACACACACCCATAGTAAGCGTAGCATAAGATCAAGTCATTAAGTTCGTATTGCTATAAGCTTTTAAATGCATAGTAACCTAATCCTTCGACCATGAGGTTGTGTTAATCACCATCACCGGATGGGTACTTTGATGACATCAAACACCGCTTCGTAACTGGGTGGTTATAAAGGTGTCATTGGGTATTCTGAAAGTATGTGTTGAAGCGCATGGACCAAGATTGGGATTTGTCCATCCATATGACGGATAGATATGCTTTGGGACCTCTCGGTGGAATGTCATCTAGTTAGCTTGCAAGCATGTGACTGGGTCACAAGGGATGACATAACATGGAACGAGTAAAGAGTACTTATCAGTAACGAGGTAGAACTAGGTATGGAGATACCGACGATCAAACCTCGAATAAGTATAGTATCGCGTGACAAAGGGAATTGGTTTCGTATGTTAATGGTTCTATCGACCACGAAGTCATCGTTGAGTATGTGGGAGCCATTATGGATCTCCAGATCCCGCTGATGGTTATTGATCGGAGAGGTGTCTTCATCATGTCTGCATATTCACGAACCGTAGGGTGACACACTTAAGGTTCGAAGTTGTTTCAAGTAGATATGGAATGTGCGTTGGAGACCGAATGTTGTTCGGAGTCTCGGATTGGATCCGGGACATCACGAGGAGATCCGAAATTGTCCGGAGAATAAGATTCATATATTGGGGATCATTTTCTGAGTTAGGAATGTTCCGGAGTATTTGTATGAGGATTCTAGAAGGTTTCGGAATGTTCCGGAAGGTTCTGGAAGATTTCTTGGAGTTTGCTTGAAAACCAAGAAAGGATCAAGGAGTCCTTGTGGGGCAAGACAAGGAGTCGTGGGGGAGGAGGACTCCTCCCCCCTCCCAATCCGCCGGCCAAGGGAGAGGGGAGTCCTACAAGGACTCCACCTCCCCATGGCGCCTCCCTCCTTTAAATATAGGGGTGGAGGCACCACGCCCTGGCCCCCTCCACTACTCCAAACCCTAGCCGCCTCTCTCCTCCTCCTTTCTTCTGCTCAGGCTTAGGAGAAGCCCTGCAGAATTCTCTACTCCACCACCACCACCACGCCGTCGTGCTGCTGGGATTCCGTGGAGAAGATCTACTACCTCCGCTGCTCGCTGGAACGGGGAGAGGAAGGTCTGCTTCGACTCCACACGTGTGACCGACTGCGGAAGCGCTGCCGGAACGCGGCGCCGGAAGGATCGTCCACTCGATCTTGAGATCGGCAAGTGATCGACTACATCAACCACGAGATCCAATCTCGTAACGCTTTCGGATCTACAAGGGTTAGTACAGATCTATCTCGTTGCACATGTCTAATATATTAGATCTTGGCTTTTATCTAGATTAGATCTGGGTTTTGTTCGTTCTTGTGGTAGAATTTTTTTGTTTTCCATGCTACGAACCCATCAGGTTGCTGATATGAAGATTCCCCCTCATTCGAGGGCTGCACCGAATCATCTGTGACCTCCCTTCTAGTATCCTGCTCCTGTTGAGAGAGCTCTCCCAAATACGTATCAAACTCCTCTATGAGGGACCATGATGGCTCAATGCACGTCGCCCAGAAAAATGCTTGATGGCAGTGTTGATGTAGAGCTCATTGGGAACCCCAAGAGGAAGGTATGATGAACACAGCAACAAGTTTCCCTCAGTTATGAAACCAAGGTTTAATTGAACCAGTAGGAGCAAGGAAACACCCCAAAGGTGTTACTAGTTGAGCTTTGGCAGGGCGCACTACCGGTGCTAGTAGCAACGTGGAGACCTGCACAACACAACCACAGAACTTTGTCCCCAACTTGCGATGAGATTGTCAATCTCACCTTGTTTTGCGGTAAACAAAGGATTAAACGTATCGAATGGAAAGAAGTAATAGTTTGCAGAAAGTAAACACAAAGAAGTAAACAGTCGTAGATTGTATGTAAAGAAAAGGACCCGGATCCATAGTTCACTAGAGGTGGCTCTCCTTAAGATAGATACCATGTTGGGTGAACAAATTACAGCGGGGCAATTGACAAACACCGAGAAAGCAATGCATGCATATACTAATCATCTTGACTCCTTTGAGACTTGATTGGGCATTACAACATTATACATAGACCGCCATCCAACTACATCTATGACTAATAATCCACCTTCAGGTTATCATCTGAACCCCCTCCAGTATTAAGTTGCAAGTAACAGATTATTGCTTTACGAATTGCATGTAAAGTAAACAATACGATTGTTCTATGAACAAAGGATTGTTGTTTTCTCCCTAGTAGCAACAACACATCTAGTACCTTAGAGATTTCTGTCACTTCCCCAGATTACCAGAGGCATGAACCCACTATCGAGCATAAATACTAACTCTTGGAGTTGCTACAATCTACTTGGCCAAGATAGCTACTAACAGCGGAAAGCATGCAAGATCACAAATAACGAAGACATGATAGAATCAATAATCAATCTGAAATAGCATCTCAATATCCATCGGATCCCCGCAAACACAACATGCAGAATTACAAATAGATGATCTTGATGATGAACGGAGCTCACAAGATCTAAACATGAAAGCACAAAGGAGGAGAACCAGCCATCTAGCTACTACATGGATCCGTAGTCCAAGGATGAACTACTCACGCATCACACCGGAGGCTTGCATGGTGATGAAGAAGGCCTCCAAGGTGAATTCCCCTCTCCAGCAGGGTGCCGGGAAGAGCTTCAGATCCCTCCCGATCCAGGGATGGAGATGACGGCGGCTACAAACTCTTTCGTGGATTTTTGATCAGGCCCTTAGGGTTTTCGTCCCGAGGGCAATATATAGGCGGAAGGAGAGGCCGAGGGGATGTCGGGAGCGGCCACACCACCCCCTGGCGCGGGCCAGGCCTGCACCTGTTTTGTGAAATAACCTTTCTCAAAGCTGGTTGGAGAAGGAGCAAGTCCGAGCGTGTTGTTCTTTTGCCTGCACCTATTTTGTTTAACCTTGATAAAGGGTAGGATGGTCTGATACATTGCAAATGTATCTATAATTTTTGATGTTCCATGCTTGGTTTTATCCACTTTCTTGTGTTTTGTTCCAACTTTGGAGTACTTTTCATATGATTTCTTGGACCAACCAATTAACAAGAGCCATAGTGCCAGCTGCCTGTTTTCTGCTATTTTTGGTTCCAGGAAAGTCAGAAAATGAATATTCTCAGAATTGGACGGGACAAAAGCCAAAGTGCCTATTTTTCCGGAAGTCATCAAGTGCCAGAATACGAGACGGAGAGTGGCCAGGGGGCCACCACACCACCTGGCCGCGCGGCCCAGCCTGACCCGCGCCAAGGGGTGGTGTGGCCGCCTCCGGCACCCCCTCGGTCTCCCCTTCCGACTATAAGATGCCCTCGAGACGAAAACCCTAAGTACCCGATAAAAAATCCACGAAAGAGTCTGTAGCCGCCGTCATCTCCATCCCTAGATCGGGAGGGATATGAAGCTCTTCCCGGCACCCTGCCAGAGAGGGGAATTCACCCTGGAGGCCTTCTTCATCACCATGCAAGCCTCCGGTGTGATGCGTGAGTAGTTCATCCTTGGACTACAGATCCATGTAGTAGCTAGATGGCTAGTTCTACTCCTTTGTGCTTTCATGTTTAGATCTTGTGAGCTCCATTCATGATAAAGATCGTATATTTGTAATTCTGCATGTTGTGTTTGCGGGGATCCGATGGATATTGAGATGCTATTTCAGATTCATTATTGATTCTATCATGTCTTTATTATTTGTGATCTTGCATGTTTTCCGTTGTTAGTAGCTATCTTGGCCAAGTAGATGCTAGCAACTCCAAGAGTTAGTATCTATGCTCGATAGTGGGTTCATGCCTCTGGTAATCTAGGGAAGTGACAGAAATCTCTAAGGTACTAGATGCGTTGTTGCTACTAGGGAGAAAACAACAATCCTTTGTTCATAGAACAATCCTATTGTTTACTTTACATGCAGTTCGTAAAGCAATAATCTGTTGCTTGCAACTTAATACTGGAGGGGCGTCGGATGATAACCTGAAGGTGGATTATTAGTCATAGATGCAGTTGGATGGCGGTCTATGTATAATGTTGTAATGCCCAATCAAGTCTCAAACGATTCAAGATGATTAGTATATGCATGTATTGCTTTCTCGATGTTTGTCAATTGCCCCGCTGTAATTTGTTCACCCAGCATGTTATCTATCTTAAGGAGAGCCACCTCTAGTGAACTATGGATCCCGGTCCTTGTCTTTTACATACAATCTACAATCCTTTTACTTGTTTGTGTTTACTTTCTGCAAACTATTACTTCTTTCCATTCGATACATTTAATCCTTTGTTTTCCGCAAAACACGGTGAGATTGACAACCTCATCGCAAGTTGGGGACAATGTTATGTGGTTGTGTTGTGCAGGTCTCCACGTTGCTACTAGCACCGATAGTGTGCCCTGCCAAAGCTCAGCTAGTAACACCTTTGGGGTGTTTCTTTGCTCCTACTGGTTCGATTAAACCTTGGTTTCATTACTGAGGGAAACTTGCTACTGTGCTCATCATACCTTTCTCTTGGGGTTCCCAACGAGCTCTACATCAACCACGCACCAGCACTTTTCTGGGCACCGTGCATTGAACCATCAAGCATTTTTCTGGCGCCGTTGCCGGGGAGTCAAGGACATCTTCACAAGGGGAGTCCCTCATAACCAATCTCTTTACTTTGTTGTTTTTGTTTTGCTTAGTTTTCTTTTTGCTTTGTTTGCTTGTTTCTTATTTCAAAAACACAAAAAAATAGTTTTACTAGTTTGCTTTCTTATTTGAAAACACTAAGTTGTGTGACTTCACTAGCACCAACAACAATGATTTTATGAGCACACCTATTGCTCCACCTGTGCCTAAAGATTCTTTCTTTGAGATAAAACCTGCTTTACTCAATCTTGTTATGAGAGAACAATTTTCTGGTATTGGTAATGAAGATGCTGCTTCCCATCTAAATAACTTTGTTGAACTTTGTGAGATGCAAAAGCATAGGGATATAGATGGTGATATTATTAAACTTAAATTGTTTCCTTTCTCTTTGAGAGGAAAAGCTAAAGAATGGTTGAATTCCTTAACTAGGAATAGTATTGATTCTTGGACTAAGTGCAAAGATGCTTTTATTGGAAAATACTGTCCTCCTGCTAAGATTATATCCATGAGAAGTGAAATAATGAAGTTTAAACAACTTGATAATGAGCATGTTGCTCAAGCTTGGGAAAGAATGAAATCTTTGGTAAAGAATTGTCCCACTCATGGACTGATTGCTTGGATGATCATCCAAACTTTTTATGCAGGATTGAACAATTTTTCAAGGAACCTATTGGATTCTGCTGCTCGAGGTACCTTTATGACCATCACTTTGGGTGCTGCAACAAAACTTCTGGACAATATGATGGTTAATTATTCTGAATGGCATACTGAGAGAGCTCCACAAGGTAGGAAGGTAAATTCTGTTGAGGAAACCTCCTCCTTGAGTGATAAGATTGATATTATTATGTCTATGCTTGTTAATGGGAAAACCCATATTGATCCAAATAATGTTCCTTTAGCCTCTTTAGTTGCTCAAGAGCAAGTTGATGTGAACTTCATAAGAAATAACAATTTTGGCAACAATGCTTATGGTAATAATGCTTATAGGAACAATATTGGTAACAACAATTATAAGCCATATCCTCCTAACAATGGTAATTCTTATGGAAATTCTTACAACAATAATAGGAGTGCTCCCTCTGAACTTGAAGTTATGCTTAAAGAGTTTATTAGTAAACAAACTGCTTTCAATAAAACTATTGAGGAAAAACTCTCTAATGCTGAAAGAAATATAGCATCTTTGGCTGAAGCTCAATCTTCTTTGGAAAAAATGGCTGCTAAAACTGAAACTAATAATAATCCCTTTGTAGCTACTAATGCCATACAAGTAAGAATTGATGAAAATGTTAGACTATTAGCTGAATTACATGCTAAGTGGGAAAGAGAAGATGAAATTGCTAGAAACATTAGTGTTTCTACTATTACCACCACTAGTGTTGAGGCTAGTAATAGTTCTACTACTCTAGATGATAAATTTGATTTTGATCTTGATGGTTGTAATATCTCTGAAGTTATTAAGTTCGTACAAAAGCTTGCTAAAAGTCCTAATGCTAGTGCTATGAACATGACCTTTACAAAACACATTACTAATGCTCTCATAAAGATTAAAGAAGAAAAGATGAAACATAAAGCTTCTATTCCTATAAAACAAGAAGATGGTTGGGAACCCATCATTAATATTAAAGTGAATGATTTTGATTTCAAAGCTTTATGTGATCTTGATAGTAGTGTTTCTATTATGCCTAGAAGGATTTATGATATGCTTGATTTGCCTCCACTTGAAGATTGTTATTTGAATGTCCCACTTGATGATAATGCTAAAAAGAAACTCATCGGTAATCTTAATGATGTTCTTATTATGGTTAACAATGCCTATGTCCCCGTTGATTTCTATGTTTTGGATGTTGAATGCAATGCTTCTTGTCCTATTACTTTGGGAAGACCTTTTCTTAGAACAGTTGGTGCCATCATTGATATGAAAGAAGGCACCATTAAATATCAACTCCCACTCAAGAAAGGTATAGAACACTTCCCTAAAAAGAGAGAAAAGATTTGTTTTGCTTCTCCTATGAAAACAAAATTTGGTCTTAATGCTTCTTCATTTGAGAACACTTGATTCTTTCTTTGCTTCTTATGCCTAACTTAAAGGCGTTAAAGAAAAGTACTTATTGGGAGATAACCCAATAGTTTTACATGAGTCTTGGAAGTTATTACCTCTATAATAACCTCTCCTTATCCTTTTTATTTGCATTTTGTGCCAAGAGTAACCTCTAATGAGAGAGAAGTAATGATTGGGAAAGTTGCTGTCCCGAAACAGATTTCTGTGTTTCACCGTAAAAATTCATGTAAACTCTCTGAACATCTTTTTGAGGCATGAATTTTTATGCTTCTAACCCAGGGTGTTATCTAACTTTCGTTAGCTCAACACTTTTTGATTTGAGCAACATAAGGTCTTCGAAAAAATTCGTCTTTACCTGTTGGTCTGTTTTGACAGATTTCTGCCATTTTCTGCATTTGCTTCTTCTTGGTTCCTTCTTGAGTTCTTTTGGGGAATTGAGCTTTTTGAGGGAAGTGCTACAGTAGATAGTGTTCTAATGGAAGTTTATTTGGTGTTATAACTGAACCTTAAGACCTATTTATCTTGAGTACACTAATGTTGCTAATAAAGAATGTGTGAAGTTTTGTATGAAGGAAAAATTTCAGGTGTATGGAAGGAATGAGTAATGAGATGAAGAATGGACTAAAGCTCAAGCTTGGGGATGCCACACGTGTCACCCCAAGAAATATCCAAGAAGTACAAGCGTCAAAGCTTGGGGATGCCCAAGGCATCCCCTTCTTCATCAAAAAAAACCCAGGTTTCTTCTAAACGCTTCATTTTTATTGTTTCAAGCACAGTTGTGTTGTTCTTGGAGCGTCTTATTTTTCATTTTCATTTTGGTTTTTAGTTTGCTTTGGTTTTCCTAGTTTTCTGAATAAACTGGTTGGATCCCCTCTTTCGTATATTGGTTTGCAAATAGTTTGGTTTGGATTGGAAAAGAGTAGGAAAGTTCATGCTTATGTGGTAAAAAGAGCTCGTTTTTGACTGTGGCCTATGCTCTGTCGTGTCATGCTTGATATTGTTTTGGCTTTATGCTAGTATTCTTTGTTGTAGCATGAATTGTTAAAAACAATTGAGATTGCTTAATGTGCCTTAGATGAATCATGCGTTGTTTTAGCATATTAAAGCATAGTATAGTGGTATTCTCCTTTGATGCTTTATTTGGGTTGACTTGGCGCATGCTCACACCATGTTATGACTATCTCAAGTCACCATAGCCTTTATTATGCTTTAGTTTTCAACTTGTAGTATCACTTTATGCTTTGATCAATGATGTTTTGTCGCTCTGCATGATTATGGCCATTATTGCTCTCTTAGTTTGTCGCTCCCAGTCTTTTGCTAGCCTCCACAACCAAGTATGCGTTCCACTCATGCATCCAACTCCCTAAACCAAGTTATTCCAAAGAGTCCACCATACCTACCTATTAGCTTATGCTATTCCAAGTATATTCATGCTTTTGTTTACCTTCCAAATTAATCTTGTTACGAGAAAACTAGTGATTAAAGCTCTCACGAACTTGATGGCACACTTTTCTTTTCTTGCCCTTAATAAACTTGAACCATTGTGTCGTCTATGTTGTATATGCTTGCACTTATTTGTTGGGAATTAGCAGACCCATGCTATCATGGGGAACGCTTTCAACATTGCACTTGGTACTTGTACCTAGTTTATATCATGCTCTTTTGTATATGGATGTCGTCATTGTGAAATGAAAGGGGAGCTTGTAAGTCCATGAAGTTATGTATATGTGTTAGAAAAACGCCTGGGCCGCTGGTCTAATACATGCTGACATGGTGGAAACCTGCAGCGTAACCATAATGAGCTGTCTATGAAGCATTCTTCTTATAAAAAAGAGTCCTATATTGAGAAAAAAAAAGAGAAAAAGAAAAAAAAGAGTTTATGAAAAGAGGAAAGAGAGAAAAAAGCACCATATTCCCATGGTAAATAAGAAGAATTCTGAGATGCTTGTTGTCTGCTTGCCTTGTCATTTTGATATGGGGATTCTTCCGTATCATCGGGCAAGGGGTACCCCGTTGGCGGTTCTCAATGATACACATGTACTTATAATGACAAGAACTTACCGATGACTAAACTTGAGTAGCATGAGGAGCGGCCCTCGTATACAAGGGACATGAGATTTCTGACTTATACTTCGTCAAGCATGTACACCATAGTTTGTTCACTTTAACCTTAATCACTTCAAGATGCTTATGATAGGGGCAATGAGAGCTGAAAGCAAGTACCATAATTTTTGGAAGCTCTTTATGAGACTTGAATCCCTACTTCCTTTTATAAAAAGCCCTTTCTGCCACCATTATATTGAGTCTCCACCTTCTATCTTTATGCACCTACTTTGAGAGCATAGTGGCCATTCTTAGTTCTATGTGCATTGTCCCAAGACTAGTTGATTGATGCATAACTTGTTATTGCTTGTTTTAAACTATTTGTATCTAGTCACTCTTATGAACTTTGAAGGTGTCATATGCATTTATATTTGCTACTCTATTGAGGGACAAGCTGAATACTATTATGCCATGTTTTCTTTACGTGAAACAAACAAACGTCTTGCAAAGCATTGTTATTCATGAATCTTTTGTTTGTGCCTTTTTCATGTTGCATCATAGTTTCTTTGCTTATTGCTAGAACTTTGTCTTTCATGTTATGATTGAAGTACTATGATCCCAGCTTTGAATGTTTTACAAATACTTTGATCAAGTCTTTGATGGTGCATGTCACCTCAAAAATTATTCTTTCTTTTTATCACTTACCTACTCGAGGACGAGCAGGAGTTAAGCTTGGGGATGTTGATACATTGCAAATGTATCTATGATTTTTGATGTTCCATGCTTGGTTTTATCCACTTTCTTGTGTTTTTTACAACTTTGGAGTACTTTTCATATGATTTATTGGACTAACCTATTAACAAGAGCCATAGTGTCAGCTGCCTATTTTCTGCTGTTTTTGGTTCCAGGAAAGTCAGAAAATGAATATTCTCGGAATTGGACGGGACAAAAGCCAAAGTGCCTATTTTTCCGGAAGTCATCAAGTGCTAGAATACGAGACGGAAAGGGGCCAGGGGGCCACCACACCACCTGGCCGCGCGGCCCAGCCTAGCCCACGCCAGGGGGTGGTGTGGCGGCCTTCGGCACCCCCTCGGCCTCCCCTTCCGACTATAAGATGCCCTCGAGACGAAAACCCTAAGTACCCGATCAAAAATCCACGATCATCTCCATCCCTAGATCGGGAGGGATCTGAAGCTCTTCCTGGCACCCTACCGGAGAGGGGAATTCACCCTGGAGGCCTTCTTCATCACCACGCAAGCCTCCGGTGTGATGCGTGAGTAGTTCATCCTTGGACTACGTATCCATGTAGTAGCTAGATGGCTGGTTCTCCTCCTTTGTGCTTTCATGTTTAGATCTTGTGAGCTCCGTTCATGATCAAGATCATCTATTTGTAATTATGCATGTTGTGTTTGCGGGGATCCGATGGATATTGAGATGCTATTTCAGATTGATTATTGATTCTATCATGTCTTTGTTATTTGTGATCTTGCATGCTTTCCGTTGTTAGTAGCTATCTTGGCCAAGTAGATGCTAGCAACTCCAAGAGTTAGTATTTATGCTCGATAGTGGGTTCATGCCTCTAGTAATCTGGGGAAGTGACAGAAATCTCTAAGGTACTAGATGTGTTGTTGCTACTAGGTAGAAAACAACAATCCTTTGTTCATAGAACAATCGTATTGTTTACTTTACACGCAGTTCGTAAAGCAATAATCTATTGCTTGCAACTTAATACTGGAGGGGATTCGGATGATAACCTGAAGGTGGATTATTAGTGGTAGATGCAGTTGGATGGCGTTCTATGTATAATGTTGTAATGCCCAATCAAGTCTCAAAGGAATCAATATGATTAGTATATGCATGTATTGCTTTCTTGATGTTTGTCAATTGCCCCACTGTAATTTGTTCACCTAGCATGTTATCTATCTTAAGGAGAGCCACCTCTAGTGAACTATGGATCCTGGTCCTTGTCTTTTACATACAATCTACAATCCTTTTACTTCTTTGTGTTTACTTTCTGCAAACTATTACTTCTTTCCATTCGATACGTTTAATCCTTTGTTTTCCGCAAAACACGGTGAGATTGACAACCTCATCGCAAGATGGGGACAAATTTTTGTGGTTGTGTTGTGAAGGTCTCCATGTTGCTACTAGCACCGGTAGTGCGCCCTACCAAATCTCAGCTAGTAACACCTTTGGGGTGTTTCCTTGCTCCTACTGGTTTGATTAAACTTTGGTTTCATTACTGAGGAAAACTTGCTGCTGTGCTCATCATACCTTCCTCTTGGGGTTCCCAACGAGCTCTACATCAACCACGCACCAGCACTTTTCTGGGCGCCGTGCATTGAGCCATCAGGTCTTTTTAGACAACCTTTCTAACATTTGATCAATAAAAGGAAGTGGGTAATGATCTTTCTTAGTAACTTTGTTAACTTTTCTGAAATCAATGCACATCCTATAACACACTACTATTCTTTGGGGAATAAGCTCATCATTATCATTAGGCACAACGGTAATTCCCCCTTTTTAGGGACACAATGAACATGACTAACCCATTCACTATCAGCAATAGGATAAATAATACCAGCATCAAGGAGTTTTAATACCTCGTTTCTTACCACTTACTTCATCTTAGGATTTAAACGATGTTGATGTGTCCTTCTTCTACACTTTTAGTGACTAGGTCTTTCACAATTGCTACTGCAGGTTCAATGTTTATTTGTTTATCAGGTTTTACAGCTCTCTTTGTACTTTAGTAATTACACTAGTTAGCATAGGGTGCTCCTTTACCTTATCCGGGAAGGGTATTTTCTCGATATAAGGTTCAGGTAAGATGTCATCAATAGTGCAAAATTCAGTACTTCTAACAGGAACATAATCAACAATATCTTTATATGGTGCATGATACTTGTTCCATTCCTTTTTCGGAATTTCAATATAAGAGGCAAAAGCCTTAAAACAATTTGCAATAACTTGAAAATCAAGACCATAAGCATTACTAGTATTCTGAAAATCATCAGTTCCCATAAAATATTCAATGCATTCATAATCATAATTTATACCTGACTTTCTTCCTTTATCATTCTCCCATGCTTCAGCATTGTCTTGAATACGGTCTAGAAGATCCCATTTAGCTTCTTCTTTCGTGCGTGTAAATGATCCAAGGCAAGAAGCATCCAATAGATCCTTATCATGAAGAGAAAGTCTTGCATAAAAGTTATTGATATAATATTGTGAGGGAGCTCATGAATAGGACATTTGAGCATTAGTAACTTCAATCTCCCCAAGCTTGAGCTATACTCTCTCCATCAAGAGGCTAAACATTGTATATTTGATTCCGATCTTTATGAATCTCACTAGGAGGATAAAATTTTGATTAAAAGAGAGGTACTACTTCCTCCCATTCAAGAGCTTGACCATTCTTCAGCAGCTTATACCATTCCTCAGCTCTTCCTTTCAGTGATAATGAGAATAACTTCTTCTTGACTTGATCAGAGGTGAAATAATGATATGTCACAATCTGAACATAAACGATAATTCAATGGTTCACTCAATAACATCAACTACTAGGAGTAATCAACACCGGGAAAGTTTCCCCTAAGAACTATACAAGATTCAACCCAATTGTTACAGTGGTATGAAGTGGTGATGATGGTGCTGGTGGAGATGATGGTGGTGGTGATGATGATAATGATCCCGATGAAGTCCAGCTTGATGGTGGTGTTGATGGCGACGATCTCCCCTCTCTGGGAAGGAATTCCCCCGGCAGAATTCTGTCTATCGGAGAGATATTTCTCTCTTTGTAGTTTTCCGCCCCGCAGAGGCGGTGGAATCTTTCTGTGGTCGCTCCCCTGGTATTAGGGTTCCATGGGGATAATATACGCCAGAGGGGAGAGCCTGGAGTGGGCTAGGGTGGCCACACCACCTGCTGGCGCGGCCTAGGGCTGCCCACACTAGGGGGTGGTGTGGGCCCCCTGTGGCCCATCTCCACTCCCCTTCTGGCAATCTCCGTCTTCTGGAAAAATAGAATTTTCCATGTATTTTTCCTGAATTTTCTGATCTTCGCGAATTTCGCCTCCAAACAACCCCTTTTCCATCAGAATCCTGACTATAGCGGTCCATGCTCCAAAAGTCATCAACCATGCAAAAACTGACGAAATAACATAAGTATCATCTCTTAATATGAAATATATCAATGAATAACAGTAAATTATGATATAGAACAGTGATGCAAAATGGACGTATCAATGTTCTCTCTATCAATAAGAATCTCGTCAGCAAATCGCTTCTATGTTGAGATGGTTTTAAGTTGGTGTTTGAGTCCAATAAAGTTGTAATTTCTAAGTATGTACAATTTGTTAGAAAGGGTTATGAGTGTGGAGGTCTGTTTCGCTTATTTTTGTCATACTCATGTACTAAAGTTATTAATCATGTTTACAATGATAATGAGTCCGATATTTGAAATTCACGACTTTGTCATATTAACTTTGGTTGCATGATGCGGCTAGCCAATATGAGTTTAATTCTAAAATTTACCACTGTCAAAGGTTCTAAGTGCCAAGTTTGTGTGCAAGAAAAGCAACCCCGCAAGTCTCATACGGCTGCGGAACCGAGAAACTTAGCACCTCTAGAACTTATACATTCAGATCTTTGTGAGATGAATGGTGTGTTGACACGAGGTGGAAAAAGATACTTTATGACGTTGATTGATGACTCCACTAGATACTGCTATGTTTATCTTCTAAAGTCTAAAGATGAAGCTTTGAGTTACTTCAAAAACTATAAAGCTGAAACAAAAAACCAAGTTGATCTTAAAATCAAGCGGTTAAGGTCGGATCGTGGTGGAGATTACTTTTCAAATGAATTTGATATATTATGTACAGAACATGGTATTATCCATGAGAGGATGCCTCCCTACTCACCTTAGTCAAATGGGGTGGCCTAAAGAAAGAACCGCACTCTAACTAATTTGGTTAACGCCATGTTAGATACATCAGGTCTTTCTAAGGAATGGTGGGGGGGAGGCGCTAATGACTGTGTGTCATGTCCTAAACTGTGTTCCCGTAAAGGATAAAACCATGACTCCATTTGAGGAATGGGAGAAGAAAATGCTTAAACTCTCTTACTTACGAACTTGGGGATGCTTGGCGAAAGTCAATATTCCAATACCCAAGAAGCGAAAGCTTGGACCAAAAACCGTGGATTGTGTGTTTCTGGGATATGCTTTACATAGCATTGGCTATAGATTTTTGATAGTAAAATCTGAGGTATCCGACATGCATGTTGGTACGATTATGGAGTCGAATGATGCGACTTTCTTTGAGGACATCTTTCCCATGAAAGGTATGTCTAGCTCATCAAATCAGGAGATGACTAGTTCATCTAGTAAGGAATTTGTTATAATTCCTGAACCCACTATGCCGATAGAACACTATGATGATCCTATGGAGGACGACAATGAAGCTCCTAAAAGGAGCAAGAGACAAAGGACTGCAAAGTCATTTGGTGATGATTTCATTGTGTACCTTGTGGATGATACTCCCATCTCTATTTTAGAAGCGTATGCATCTCAAGATGTTGACTACTGGAAAGAAGTTGTTCGTAGTGAGATGGATTCCATCTTGGCTAATGGAACTTGGGAGGTTGATGTCTACGCACTTCTATTCTTGTAGACAGTTGTTGGGCCTCCAAGTGCAGAGGTTTGTAGAACAACAACAAGTTTCCCCTTAAGTGGATTACCCAAGGTTTATCGAACTCAGAGAGGAAGTGGTCAAAGGTATCCCCTCTCAAGCAACCCTGCAATCAAGATACAAGAAGTCTCTTGTGTCCCCAACACACCCAATACACTTGTCAGGTGTATAGGTGCACTAGTTCAGCGAAGAGATAGTGAAATACAAGTGGTATGGATATAAGACAACGGTGCCAGAAAAGAGCTTGATGGCATGGAAGAGACTAAAGGAAAACTGAAATAAAGACGTAAGCAAGCAAACATGTAACATATCTAGTTGCAAACAAAGTTTCAATGCTTAGAAACAAGGCCTAGGGATCATACTTTTACTAGTGAACACTCTCATATAAATATCTCCTCTTTATGATACTATTCTAAACTACTCTCCGGTTGGACACTTTAATCCATGGTAGGGCTATAACAGCACTCCTCAAAGTTCGCTTTCCCCATCTAGATAACCCCACACTGTCACCTTGAGCTCTAGATGGTTCCAACAAACACCACAATTTCATAGAAACATCCAACTCCAAATATAACTCATAGCAAGTATTTGTAATCTCTAGCCTAAGTGCCACCATGGTGTGCACGCTGTCACTTTCACACACATGGGGAGAGCAGAGATCTATTAAATCACTTGAGTAGCAAGGTAGATCTACTTTATTACAAAGCTCATGATCACAATATGATCATGCATAGAGAGAGATGAACACATAGCTACCGGTAGAGCCCTTAGCCTCGAGAGAGAACTACTCCCTCCTCATCATGGGAATCAGCAACGGCGATGGAGATGGTGGTGGAGATCGATGGAGATGGCTCCGAGGGCACTTCCCCATCCCGGCAAGGTGCTGGAACAGAGACTTTCTATCCCCCGAATCTCCCCTTCGGTGGCGGCGGCGCTGCGGAACTTTTCGTGGCAGGAGGCTGTTCGATCTAGGTATTTGCATCGGGGGCAACTTATAGGCCAAGGGGCAAGGTCGGTGGCCGGCCAGGGGGCCCACACCACCTGGTGGCACGGCCAGGGCTAGCCCGCGCCACCATATGGTGTGCCCACCCTGGTGCCCTACTCCGTCTCTGCTTCGTGTTTCCGTGTTGCTCTAGGAAAAATAGCCATATTGGCTTTTGTCCCAGCCAATTCCGAGAATATTGATTTTCTGCCTTTTCTGGAACCAAAAACAGAAGAAAACAAGCAACTGGCACTGTGGCATCTTGTTAATAGGTTAGTCCCAGAAAACATATAAAAATACCTCAAAGTGTTGACAAAGCAAAGCAAAGTAGATACTAAACAAGCATGGAACATCAAAAATTATAGATACGTTTGCAACGTATCAACATCCCCAAGCTTAACTCGTGCCGTCCTCGAGTAGGTAAGTGATAAAAAGAAAGAATAATTTTTGAGGTGACATGCACCATCATAAACTTGATCAAAGTATTTGTAAAACATTGATAGCTAGGATCATAGTACTTCAACATAGCATGAAAGATAAAGTTCTAACAATAAGACATAGCAACTATGTTGTAACAAGAAAAGGCACAAACAAAAGATTCATGAATAACAATGCTTTGCAAGACGTTTGTTTGTTTCACATAAAGAAAACATAGCATAGTGGCATTCAGCTTGTCCCTCATAGAGTAGCAAACATAAATGCATAGGACACCTTCAAAGTTTATAAGGGTGACTAGATACAAATAGTTTAAGAACAAGCAATATCAAAGTTATGCATCAATCAAATAGTCTTGGGACAATGCACATTAAACTAAGAATGGCCACTATGCTCTATCAATAGGTGCATAAAGATAGAAGATGGAGGCTCAATATAAAAGTGGAAGAAAGGCCTTCATAGAAGGAAGCAGTGATTCAAGTTTCATAAAGAGCTTCCAAAAATTATGGTACTTATTAGCTTTCTGCTCTCATTGCCCCTATCATAAGCATCTTGAAGTGATTAAGGTTAAAGTGAACAAACTATGGAGTATATGATTGACAAAGTATAAGTTGGAAATCTCATGTCCCTTGAATACGAGGGCCGCTCCTCATGCTACTCAAGTTTAGTTACCGGTAAGTTCTTGTCATAGTAAGTACATGTGTATCATAGAGAACCGCCAACGGGGTACCCCTTGCCCAATGATATGGAAGAATCCCCATATCAAAATGACAAGGCAAGCAGACAACGAGCATCTCAGCAATTTTCTTATTTACCATGGGAAAATGGTGCTTTTTTCTCTCTTTCCTCTTTTCTCATATCTCTTTTTTCTTTCTATTTTCTCTTTTTCTCAATATCTGACTCTTTTTTATAAGAAGAATGCTTCATAGACAGCTCATTATGGTTACACTGCAGGTTTCCACCATGACAGCATGGATTAGACCGGTGGCCCAGGTGTTTCTCTAACACACATACATAACTCCATGGACTTACAAGCTCCCCTTTCATTTCACACCGACAACATCCATAGACAAAAGAGCATGATATCAACTAGGTACAAAGTACAAGTGCAATGTTGAAAGTGTTCCCCATGACAGCATGGTTCTGCTAATCCCCAACATATAAGTGCAAGCATATACAACATAGATGACACAATGGTTCAAGTTTATTAAGGGCAAGAAAAGTAAAGTGTGCCATCAAGTTCGTGAGAGCTTTAATCACTAGTTTTCTCATAACAAGTTTAATTCGGAAGGTAGATAAAAACATGAATATACTTGGAATAGCAAATGCTAATAGGTAGGTATGGTGGACTCTTTGGAATAACTTGGTTTTAGGAGTTGGATGGATGAGTGGAACTCATACTTGGTTATGGAGGCTAGCAAAATACTGGGAGCGACCAACTAAGAGAACAATAGTGGCCATAATCATGCAAAGCGACAAAACATCATTAATTAAAGCATAAAGTGATATTACAAGTCGAAAACTAAAGGATCATCAAGGCTATGGTGACTTTGGATTGTCATAACATGGTGTGAGCATGCGCCAAGTCAACCCAAATAAAGCATCAAAGGAGAATACCACAATACTATGCTTTAATATGCTAAAACAACGCATGATTCTTCCAAGGCACATTAAGAAATCTCAATTGTTTATAACAAGTCATGCTACAGCAATAATCACTAAGCATAAAGCCAAAAAAATACCAAGCATGACATGACAAAGCATAGGCCACAGTCAAAAACAAGCTCCTTTTACCACTTAAGCATGAACTTTCCTACTCCTTTCCAATCCAAACCAAACTTATTTGAAAACTAATGTATTAAAGAGGGGGTCCAACTATTTTATTCAAGCAAACTAAGAAAACCAAGCAAACGAAAACCAAAACTAAAAACGAAAAAGAAGACGCTCCAAGAACAACACAACTGTGCATGAAACAATAAAAATGAAGTGTTTGGAAGAAACCTGAGATTTTTATTGATGAAGAAGGGGATGCCTTGGGCATCCCCAAGCTTTGACGCTTGTACTTCTTGGACATTTCTGGGGGTGACACTCGTGGCATCCCCAAGCTTGATATTTAGTCCATTCTTCATCTCATTACATCATTCCTTCCATACACCTGAATTTTTTTCCTTCATACAAAACTTCACACAATCTTTATTAGCAACATTAGTGCACTCAAGATAGTAAGTCTTTGGGTTCAGTTTCAACACCAATAAAACTTACATTAAAACACAAGCTACTGTAGCACTTTCCTCAAAAAGCTCAATTCCCCATAAGAACTCAAAAAGGAACCAACAAGAAGCAAATGCAAATAATGGCAGAAATATGTCAAAAAAGACGAGCAGGTAAAAACCAAGTTTTCGAAGACCTTCTGTTGCTCAAATCAAAAAGTGTTGAACTAAATAAAGTTAGATAACAACATGGGGCAGAAGCACAAAAATTCACGCCTCAAACCGACGTACAGAGATTTTACATGATTTTTTACGGTGAAGAACAAAAATCTTTTTCAGGACAACAACTTTCTCAAGCATTACTTCTCTCTCATTAGAGGTTACTCTTAGCACAAAAAGCAAATAAAAAGGATAAGGAGCGGTTATTACAGAGGTAATAACTTCCAAGGCTCATCTAAAACATTTGGGTTATCTCCCAATAAGTACTTTTCTTTAATGCCTTTAAGTTAGGCTTGATAGTTTGAGAAGATGCTCACATAAGAAATATGAATTGAAGTAAAAGAGAACATCAAGAAGCAAATTCAAAACACATTTAAGTCTAACCCACTTCCTATGCATAGGAATCTTCTAAAGAAACAAGTCATGAAAGCACAAAGCAACAAGCATAGTAAAGCAAAACAAGTGCAACTTCAAGACTTTCAACATAAAGATGGGAAACTTAATATTGTTGAGGAACATAAAACCATGTTTCCCTCTCTCGTAATAACTTTCAGTAGAATCATGAATAAAATTAATAATATAACTATCACATAAAACATTCTTATCATGAGCCACATGCATAAAAGAATTAATACTCCCCACATAAACATAGTCATTCTTATTATTTGTAGTGGGAGCAAATTCAACAAAATAGCTATCTTCCAAAGTGTGTTCGTTTGTAAACATATCATCATTGGAAGGAACATGGATAGCACTAATAGTACAACAATTTTTAATATCATCATTTTCAAAATTGGTACCAAAGAGATTTTCTATATCAAAAGAAGTTAGCTCTTCCCAATCATGATCACTACTATAGGTAACAGGCATAGGAACATCATCGAGTTCAGACTCATCAAAAAATATAATAGGAGCAACATGCTTAGGGGAAAATACCGTTTCCTCCATCCTTTTACTCCTCCTTTTCTTCTTTATCTTCTTCTCTTTAGGAGGGAGAGGTTTGAAAGTAAGCTTCTCCACATACCCTGGTTTATTATCAGAGACAATAGAAGAAACTTTGGAGGATTCCTTCTTTTCATTAATAAGATCAAAACACATATTATTCCTATCATATTTTGGTAAAATCTCATCTTCTATAATATTTTGTATGTAAGTGTTTGTGTGGCAATTATCAACACAATAAAGATGACAACCATCCAGGACACTATTCATATCAAAAGCACCCATATCTACCAAAGAGGTTTTTCTTGATAACTCTTCACACCCCAAAAATAATGTAAGTTCATCATGCTGATTAGGAGTGATCATGTCATCACAATACAATCTTGCAGTACTCATTGAATTAGAAGGGCTATTATTATGACCTGAGCATTGAAAATTGAAATGACCCACTTCAAAGCAAAGTTCACAAATAAAAGGATAAATGGCACAAACTTTTTTACCAAGATCATTTAAGGCCCTATACCACATTCTAGTTTTTTCATTCCTGTGGGTATTACAATATTCTTCTTCAATTTGATTATTCTCACAAGGTCTATGTATTCCACAAAAATTAACATGCTTATAAGAAATAGTACTTTCAGAGGTTTGAGCATGTTTATTGCTATCATTAATAACAATTTCATTTTCCATGCATGTGTCTTTAAAAGGCTCATGATACATGTCCCATTTTTCTTTAGGAGCATTAATATGAGAAGAAAAGTCTCTAAAACAATCAACAATAATTTTAGGATTAAGACCATATTTAGCACTAAGCTCTTGAAAATCAGCAGTTTCAGCGAAAGACTTAATGCAGTCATACTCATAGTTTATACCTGGTTCTTTACCTTTGTCATTATCCCAATCTTCGGTATTGTTTTGAATTGTTTCAAGAAGATCCCACTTAGCTTTGACCTCCTTACTTGTGAAGGATCCCTCTAAACATGTATCTAGATAGTCCTTGTAATGTCCTGAAAGCCTTGCATAAAAATTATTAATAACAATATTACTGGGGAGCTCATGAATGGGACATTTGAGCATTAGTGACTTCAATCTTCCCCATGCTTGGGCAATACTTTCTCCATCACGTGGATGCAAATTATAAATGTAATTCCTATCTTTATGAATTTCATGAGGAGGATAAAATTTAGTGTAAAAGAGAGATTCAAGTTCCTTCCACTCCAAATGATGAGGATCATCTAGTAGCTCATACCACTCCCTTGCTTTGCCCTTAAGTGAAAAAGGGAATAGCTTCCTCTTAACTTGGTTCATTGAAATACTTGCACACTTGAACAACTCGCATAATTTGTGTATTAAGAGTAAATGATCACCAAGATGGACAGTTCCATCTCCCGAATAATAGTTGTTCATAACACTTTCAACAATTTTTATAGGTATTTTAAAAGAGATGCTTTCAGTATGTGGATTTAAAATATCACAAGTATCATTAGAATTACCACATATGGGAGATAAAGTATCATCAGAGCAATTTTTCTTCTTTAAAGCTAGGGAACTAAAAATATCATTTTCATAAAAACTAACTTCCCCAAGCTTAGACGTTTCCATAGCATTAGTAACAAAGGTGTTCAAAAGATTCATACTAATAACATTGCTATTAGCATGCAAAGAAAGTTCGATGGGTTTTTTAATTTTCTTTTTCAGACAATTTATGTTCTACATTAGGAAAAATACTAAAAAGCTCTCTATTTTTGTTGTTGTTTTTCATTAAGCCTAACTAGTGAAAACAAGAAACAAAAAGAAAAAAATGCAGAATCTAAAGGAAATAACTTCGAGCACTCACACCGAAGGATGTGAGTACCTTTTACCTTACCTCCTCGGGAACGGCGCCAGAAAATAGCTTGATGTCTACGCACTTCTATTCTTGTATACAGTTGTTGGGCCTCCAAGTGCAGAGGTTTTTAGAACAGCAACAAGTTTTCCCTTAAGTGGATTACCCAAGGTTTATCGAACTCAGGGAGGAAGTTGTCAAAGGTATCCCCTCTCAAGCAACCCTGCAATCAAGATACAAGAAGTCTCTTGTGTCCCCAACACACCCAATACACTTGTCAGGTGTATAGGTGCACTAGTTCGGCGAAGAGATAGTGAAATACAAGTGGTATGGATATAATACAACGGTGCCAGAAAAGAGCTTGATGGCGTGGAAGAGACTAAAGGCAAACTGAAATAAAGATCTAGTTGCACACAAAGTTTCAATGCTTAGAAACAAGGCCTCCTAGGGATCATACTTTCACTAGTGAACACTCTCATATAAATATCTTCTCTTTATGATACTACTCTGAACTACTCTCCGGTTGGACACTCTAATCCATGGTAGGGCTATAACAACACTCCTCAAAGTTCGCTTTCCCCATCTAGATAACCCCACACTGTCACCTTGAGCTCTAGATGGTTCCAACAAACACCACAATTTCATAGAAACATCCAACTCCAAATATAACTCATAACAAGTATTTGTAATCTCTAGCCTAAGTGCCACCATGGTGTGCACGGTGTCACTTTCACACACATGGGGAGAGCAGAGATCTATTAAATCACTTGTGTAGCAAGGTAGATCTACTTGATTACAAAGCTCATGATCACAATATGATCATGCATAGAGAGAGATGAACACATAGCTACCGGTAGAGCCCTTAGCCTCGAGAGAGAACTACTCCCTCCTCATCATGGGAATCAGCAACGACGATGGAGATGGTGGTGGAGATCAATGGGGATGGCTCTGGGGCACTTCCTCGTCCCGACAGGGTGCCGGAACAGAGGCTTTCTGTCTCTCGAATCTCCCCATCGGTGGCGGTGGTGCTGCAGAACTTTTCATGGCTGGAGGCTATTCGATCTAGGGTTTTTGCATCAGGGGCTTCTTATAGGCAAAGGGGCAAGGTCGGTGGCCGGCCAGGGGGCCCACACCACCTGGTGGCGCGGCCAGGGCTAGCCTATGCCACCATATGGTGTGCGCACCCTGGTGCCCTACTCCTTCTCTGCTTCGTGTTTCCGTGTTGCTCCGGGAAAAAATAGGCATATTGGCTTTTGTCCCGTCCAATTCCGAGAATATTGATTTTCTGCCTTTTCTGGAACCAAAAACAGAAGAAAACAGGCAACTGGTACTGTGGCATCTTGTTAATAGGTTAGTCCCAGAAAACATATAAAAATACCTCAAAGTGTTGACAAAGCAAAGCAAAGTAGATATTAAACAAGCATGGAACATCAAAAATTATAGATACATTTGCAATGTATCAGAGGTCACTAAAGGATGGCAATGGTGGGATTACACCACTTTTGTCCCACTATGTGGAAAAGATATTGAGCCGCTTTGGGTATAGTGACTGCAAGTCTTCTCCAACGCCTTATGATCCGAGTGTGCTACTTCGAAAGAATCGAAGGAATGCTAAAGATAAACTAAGATATTCTCAAATTATTGGCTCGCTCGTGTATTTAGCCAGCGCTACGAGGCCTGACATCTCCTTCGTTGTAAGCAAACTGAGTCGATTTGTGTCAAATCCTGGAGATGATCATTAGCATGCTCTTGAGAGAGTTTTGCACTATTTGAAAGGCACTGCGAGTTATGGTATTTACTATACTGGGTATCCACGGGTACTTGAGGGTTATAGTGATTCAAATTGGATATCTGATGCTGATGAGATTAAGGCCACAAGTGGTTATTTGTTTACACTTGGTGGTGGCGCTGTTTCTAGGAAGTGTTGCAAGCAGACCATTTTAACAAGGTCAACTATGAAAGAAGAACTCACAACATTAGACACAACCACTGTTGAAGCAGAGTGGCTTCGTGAGCTTTTGATGGACTTACCTATGGTTGAAAAACCAATACCCACCATCCCGGAACTATGATAATCAAACTGTGATCGTCAAAGTAAACAGTTCTAAGGATAATATGAAGTCATCAAGACATGTGGAGAGGAGATTGTAATCTGTCAGAAAACTGAGAAACTCTAGAGTTATTGCGTTGGACTATATCCAAACATCTAAGAACTTGGCAGATCCCTTCACAAAGGGTTTATCACGTAATGCGATAGATAATGCATCGAGGGAGATGGGTTTGAGACCCACACAATGAGTTGTTCGCAATGGCAACCTACTCTATGTGATCGGAGATCCCGTGAATTAGAGCTGGGAGATAAGCTGTTGATCAGCTGAGAGGAGAGTATGACCATATTATATTTACATCTCCATAAAGATGCAATACTCTCTTATTCTACATGGAAGGTTGATATTTATCTTAATGTGTTCTAAGTGGCTTTTCTAAGCAAAGATGTTGTCCTACAGAACATCTATTGAGGAACACACCTATATGAGTCTGACTGTCAAATGTCGCAGTCCGTGAGAATTGGGTGGTCTCTAATAAACTCATGAAAGGCCCTGGAGTATGACGCATAAGCTCCAAACCGCGGGGAAGCCCCGCGGCAGCCCTGTACCGGTATAGATTTTTTGTGAAACTACTGTGCAGAAAACTTGTAGTTCAAGGCATAGTCCACTATTCAAGTTGCTAACTAGTGTAGCATGAAGTTTAACGTGGAAGTTTAACTTAACAGTCTCCATTACACACCGGTATATAAAACAATATTCTGGAATAGAAATGAGGTGATATGTCAATGAGACTTTGTGGGGGATTGTTGGAATTTGGTGAGTTTTGGGCTATTGGCCATTAGACAAATTCTGAAATTTTCTTTCGCCCATTTATACATGGCAGCATATGGCTATGCAAGTGGTGCTAAAGTTTAGTCCCATATTGCTAGTTGAGTGAGAGTTACACCTTCTTATATACTAGGTTGTTCCATCACTTACTAAGGTGTGAGAAGAAGAGCAGCTCTCGCGCACTCTTCCTCCGCCGCCGCCCGCCTCGCCACGCCACGCCTCGCCTCGCCTCGTCACGATGGGATGTCCGCACCGCGGGTTGCGGGAATCTCACCGAGCCGAGCTTTATTTTTGCTAGTCGAGAAAATTAATCGTGGATTAATTATAAGTCATTAACGGACGCGTTAATTAGTAAGCCGTTTCCAATTTTTATGGGATGTGGGCTGTTACCGACTCGGACGTGGGCCCACGATCTCTCTGACCTACACTATATAAGCCTCCGTGCTTAACCTAATCGGCACGACCTACACATGCGTATCCTTTCAGTCTATTGCGCCACCGCCTCGTCTTCCTCATCATGCCTTGCGGCGTGCACCGCAGATCGGGATAGTAGGCCTCCGAAACCCCGCCTTGTTGTGAACCTGTACGGGTGATGGGCGATCAGGTTTTTGCGGAGAGCTTCCGCATGACTACTGACGCCATCACGGACGACTCCTTCCCAGACGAGGACTTCTCTCCGGACATCAGCAGCCTCTACATCAACGACGTGACCGACGATACTGCTGCCGTTGCTCTACCGTACGTAATACTGAACTTCTTATTTCAGATTCTGCTATAGTTCTTATTCTAGCGTTCAGTGTAGATTGATAGGTTTTTCTTATTTAGATGTAATCTGTTCATCTACTTTGTTGATCTGTATGATTAGTTTTGGTACTGTCTGTATGATCATGTTTTATCAGTTTATTATTCGAATTAAATCATATGGATTATTGCTTATATTTTCAACAGTACTATAAAAATACTATAAATCGACAAGATCATAAAGAAGGTAAAACAAAGTGTGATATATTTTTGTCTTTATGTATACTCCCTCGATTTCAAAATATAAGATGTTTTAACTTTGTGACCTAAAACATCTTATATTTTGAAACGGGGTGAGTATAGAACTGTGGTTCAGTTTCTAGTTCATTTCTAACAAATACGCTCATCAATTTAGGAGTGAAATGCATCAACAGTCCTAAAACTCATTGTCTATGTCTAAAATGGTCCTCAAACACAAAAAACACCTCAAAACAGTCCTGAAACTTATATGGACATCCATATACGGTCCTAAATACGTAGTGCAGTGATGTGGACTTATTGTGTATGTCTAAAATGGTCTTGAAACAAAGATAACGCCTCAAAATAGTCCTGAAACTTATACGAACGTCCATATAAGGTCATAAATACTTAGTGCATTGACGTGGCAATGGCGGTGGTCCCACGCCTCCTCAATCCATGGAAAATTTCTAACACCTCGTGCAACTGTTTGTATGCTTTTTATTTTTTAGTTTAATTAGGCTGTGAATTTGATAGCTAGCTCTGTCTTCATTATTTAATTTAATGATGTGAAATATTGCTCTAAGATTGCTTTGACTTGAGAGTGAATTTGCTCCACGGTGTTTTTTTTGGGTTGAATCTGCTACGTAGACTGATGCATGATTATAAGCATGATATTATATGTTTAATGGCCCACCAGTTATGCTATAAAATATTGGTGAAATAATTAGGTGGGCTAATATTGTATTTTGATATGAGAAAAATCATTTGTACCCTACAATTGCCACTATAAATAAATGTGCTCGTTCTAACTTTCTTTCTTATTTCTCCATTATTTTTCACAACTATATGTCTATATCTTACTTATAATTTTTTTTATTTTACCACTGTTTTTTGAAACTACATCAGCCTTATATTTTTTCTACTATTTTATAGAACTATGTTTTGCTTATTACTTTCTTATTTTCCACTATTTTTTAGAACTATATTATACTTATTAATTCTGCAAAAAAAGATGAGTGTCCCTTTTTATGTATGTCCAAACAAATGATCCTATGTATAAGATAAATTGCCGTGTGGAGGTAAAAATGCTAGAAAGGGACAACACGTGAGGACGTCGTGGGCGTCGTGGGCCATCCTGGTGCGCCGTCGTGGGTCCACCGCCATTGCCACATCACTGTACTACGTATTTAGGACCCTATACGAACGTTCATATAAGTTTCAGGACTGTTTTAAGTGTCTGTATTTCAGAACCGTTTTAGACATAGACAATACGTTCACATCTGCACTACGTATTTATGACCATATATGGACGTCCATATAAGTTTCAGGAGGTGGTCCCACGCCTCCTCAATCCATGGAAAATTTCTAACACCTCGTGCAACTGTTTGTATGCTTTTTATTTTTTAGTTTAATTAGGCTGTGAATTTGATAGCTAGCTCTGTCTTCATTATTTAATTTAATGATGTGAAATATTGCTCTAAGATTGCTTTGACTTGAGAGTGAATTTGCTCCACGGTGTTTTTTTTGGGTTGAATCTGCTACGTAGACTGATGCATGATTATAAACATGATATTATATGTTTAATGGCCCACCAGTTATGCTATAAAATATTGGTGAAATAATTAGGTGGGCTAATATTGTATTTTGATATGAGAAAAATCATTTGTACCCTACAATTGCCACTATAAATAAATGTGCTCGTTCTAACTTTCTTTCTTATTTCTCCATTATTTTTCACAACTATATGTCTATATCTTACTTATAATTTTTTTTATTTTACCACTGTTTTTTGAAACTACATCAGCCTTATATTTTTTCTACTATTTTATAGAACTATGTTTTGCTTATTACTTTCTTATTTTCCACTATTTTTTAGAACTATATTATACTTATTAATTCTGCAAAAAAAGATGAGTGTCCCTTTTTATGTATGTCCAAACAAATGATCCTATGTATAAGATAAATTGCCGTGTGGAGGTAAAAATGCTAGAAAGGGACAACACGTGAGGACGCGTGGGCGTCGTGGGCCATCCTGGTGCGCCGTCGTGGGTCCACCGCCATTGCCACATCACTGTACTACGTATTTAGGACCCTATACGAACGTTCATATAAGTTTCAGGACTGTTTTAAGTGTCTGTATTTCAGAACCGTTTTAGACATAGACAATACGTTCACATCTGCACTACGTATTTATGACCATATATGGACGTCCATATAAGTTTCAGGACTGTTTTGAGGTGTTTTCTGTGTTTGAGGACCGTTTTAGAGATAGACAATGAGTTTTCCGATTGCTGACGCATTTCACTCTCAGTTTAGCACTAAGACAAAGGACTGCATGCAGTGCCATGGATTTGGCGCAGGTTGGGAAAACAAAATGACAGTGATGAACTTTGTTGCGTTAAAAATTACGTGGCAGACATCTGCATCATTGGTATTTTGTTTTTGCAAGCCTCTTATTTTTTTGGCCGAGTAAACCGATATTCTACTCAAATTCTCCACTTTTGTAACCATTTTAAGTGTATGCGCTCTAGCCTGATGTAGATGCCGAGAGCAAGTTAATGAGTTCTCTCTGTTTGTCTAAAAAATCGAAGGAACTATTTCTGGTCGTTGTGTTTTTTTCCTTTTTTTAGCCGATACTGTAGTTGTGTTTTTTCAGTAACTCTGGTTTTGTTAGTTTCCAGCACTCACGTACACAGCCTTTTTCTATGAATCGAGAAGCTTCCGAGCTTTTTTCTGGCCATGATGATTACCTAAAGCAGTCACGGACAAGCAAGGTAGCGTTTCCCGAAAGTGTACAACTATCATCGACGCGAAGAATATAAAACATAAAAAGTAGAATGTGACCCTGGTTAACGAAAGGACGTTCCACTAGCTCTTGTAGTCGGCACAGCTTTGGCTTGCAATCAGTCAATTTGGGGTTGCTAAAACAGGCCATCGAAAACGTCCTTGCAGTAGCTGCTAAGCCAACAAAATTCGTGCCTCTGCTGGATTTTTTTCTCCAGAACTTCCTGGAGGTTCTGCAAACACGTGACAGCCTAAATTTGCCTATCCTGCTGGTCATTTTCTTAGCTTTACAGACAGGTCAATTTCGTAGAGGGAAAAACTTGCGGAAAATTCCCAATACATGTTTGTCCCACTGTAGAAGGCAAATGGAGACGGTGACATGTGTTCCCTGGATAGTTCGATATATTCGATTCCGTTCGTTTTCATCGGCCAACTCGGGTGTCCATCCTTATTTGCTTTGCGTATCTATCGGAACATCGAAAGATTGGCCGACTGGTCGCCCTGTATAGCATGCGTACCCTGGTTCTGTAGCCTGACGAAAAAACGTTTGCTCCGGAACCAGAAAACCCACAGCCACAGGTACCCCGTATGAACTCGAATCGCATATGAGGGACGCTTTTATTTTTTTGAACGATAATGGGGTCTGGAAAGACTCCGATGCAGGTTCTATTATCAAAGCGGTGGATATAAATTTACACACGGGACCAAAAACATTTTGTAGGGCTGTTCTTTTACGAAGAGAACCTTGGGAAAGAAGATAAAAAAAGCAATCAAACCCCTGTTCTCCTCCACCGGCAGTGAGACTCCAACTCCAGAGAATATCATTTTGCTGCCCAAAAGTTGGAGCGCTCAGGCAACACGGTATCCAAGTTCCCTCAAAATCATCCGCGTTGACTACAGTTAGTGTGCCAAATACTCAGAGGGTATTTTTCGACACGAATTCAACTTTACGTTTCAATATAAAATATAAGGCTAACGGCCGTCAAGTTGGGTCCCCTGTCAGTTCTCGCCGTTATGTCGCTCCCGTCCTTTAGGTGTCAATTAGGTTTGCAACGTTGGCACATGCATCCATTACGCGTCTTCTTCTTCCCCGGAGCAGCAATCTGTGGGGCATCGCAGCCATGGCGCAGAGCTGGGACGTGGACGAACCTGCTCGGCCCAGCTCTCCTCCTTGTAGGCTTGCAGCGTTGGCGCATGCATCCATTACGCGTCTTCTTCTTCCCTGGAGCGGCAATCTGTGGTCGCGGCCATGACGCAGAGCTGGGACGTGATGAACCTGCTCGGCCCCGCTCTCCTCCACATCTCGAGTCGGAGCTCGCCCTCACCATGGACGCACGCATGGCATGGTGCAGGGACGAGAATTGGTTCCCGATGAGATCTATCACCATGTCGACCATGCTCAGTTCTGTTTTCCTCCTCTAGAATCCGAGCTCGTCGTCGCCGTGGTTGCACCCGTATCAATTCTGCCACCTCTGTCGAGGTCTCTGTGGTAGCTCAAGTTCTGTCATGTTGGACCTGTAAGCGAATTCGGAGCTGGGCGACGGCAACCCATTGTTGAACCTGCAAGTAATTTGCTGAAGACTGCGTGCCGCTCCAAGGTCTTCGGCTGATGCCTTTAGCTTCTGCCAACGTCCACCACCGATGTAAAATCATTTACTTACTTCAATACAAAATTTCGACCAATTTAACTTGTTGATGTATTTCTTGATAATTATAATATAATCGAGCAGTAGAAATATTTTGTAGTGTGCATGAGCATGATCAGTAATATAATTGAACACTACAAATTTTAAGGCACTCCATATAAAGGAGTAGATTAATATAGAAGGTTCACTAGAGACACCACAGATATATTGTCTTACATGTCACACACATGTAATAATTAACTAAAACAAAATAAAAGCAGGGGCGGCAGCAGGAGGTCGGGACACGAAGATGCCTAGCAGGACAGGGCATATCAGCAGGAGGCAGCGATAGCCTAGTGGATGGGATACAGGAAAGTCCTGACATACTCCCGGAGGAATTTGCCGAAGGCTGTGTGCCACACCAAGGTAATCGGCCTATGGCTTCTACCTCCACCTCTGTCAACACCCACCGCGTGCTGGATCATGCTGTCGAGGTCCACGTTGATTGCTCTACCACAGAATGGGCAAAACAGTCTCCCCTACGATGGAAACGGATTAGCCCACACCGTAACCACCTCAGCATGTAGCGGCTCTTGTTGTCCCTAGATACCTTGCTATCGTCCACTTCATCATCATCCTCCTGTTGATTTTTAAGAACATAACTTAGAACTCATACATATGATTGAATTGTATTACAACTCAAGAATTGACAACATGCATATGTAAGACAATATATCCGTGGATATCAAACATAAAGCATCCCAGCAATAGTTTGATCGGTTCATATATCATTTCATCTCAACACAATGACAAATAATTGCATCAGAGTGTATGTAGAATACAGATTGCGGCCTCATAAGTTTCTTCAAGGATGGAGTAGGTGAACCAAGTAACAATTGTACGACCTATATTGTTCTTGTACATCACCCCAGGTTCACTAACTCATCCCTGAAAAATTGACACCAATGTGTCTGCCTCTCTTTTGAGACAAATTTGAATCATTGGCCACAATAAAAAATTAAAATGTAATCGTACAAAACATTATTTAGGGATATACATAGTCAGGTACAAAACAAGCCTAAATATTGTAATTATAAATAAAAACCAAACAATTAATCTTCAGGTACATGTTAAAAATACTTATGATCAAAACCATTCATATACATATGCATCATACCAATCATTAAAAGATCAGAAACAATTCAAGGATTATCTATGTAGTTCTATATGAGAATAAATCTAGGGCCTCATAATTTATTTCAGAGATGGAGTTGGTGAACCAAAGTACCAACAGCACAACCTATATTGTTTTTGTGCATTGCTGCCTCAGGTTCACTAACCCATCCCTAAAACACGACACCATCATACGTGTCTCCCCTTGAACTCTTTTGGGGTAAATTTCAATTATCGGTCTCGGTGACAAACTAAAATGTAATTCTTATACACTATGAATGCATTGAATAGATAATTCAAATATCATAGTTCTATGAATGCAGAATAAACATTGCGTCCTCATAAGTTTCTAAAGGGATGGTGTAAGCGAACCTAGTAATAATTGCACAGCTTATATTGATCTTGTATATGGCCCCAGGTTTGCTAACTCATCCCTGAAAAAATCTAACACCAATGTGTCTGCCTCTCTTTGGGGCAAATTTGAATCGTTGGCCATAATAAGAAATTGAAATGTAACCGTACAAAACAATATTCAGGGATAGTCAGGTACAAAAACAAGCCTAAATATTGTAATTATAAATAAAAACAAACAATTAATCTTCAGGTACATGTTAAAAATACTTATAATCAAAACCATTCATATACATATGCATCATACCAATCATTAAAAGATCAGAAACAAATCAAGGATCATATATGTAGTTCCATATGAGAATAAATCAAGGGCCTCATAATTTGTTTCAGAGATGGAGTTGGAGAACCAAAGTACCAACATCATAACCTATATTGTTTGTGTGCATTGCTGCCTCAGGTTCACTAACCCATCCATGAAACACGACACCATCATACGTTTCTCCCATTAAACTCTTTTGGGGCAAATTTCAATTATCGGTCTCGGTGACAAACTAAAATGTAATTCTTATACACTATGAATGCATGGAATAGATAATTCAAATATCATAGTTCTATGAATGTAGAATAAAGATTGCGGCCTCATAAGTTTCTACAGAGATGGCGTAAGCGAACCAAGTAACAATTGCACAACTTATATTGATCTTGTACATGGCCCCAGGTTCGCTAACTCATCCCTGAAAAAATCTGACACCAATGTGTCTGCCTCTCTTTGGGGCAAATTTGAATCATTGTCCACAATAAGAAATTGAAATGTAATCATACAAAAAAATATTCAGGGATATACATATGCATCATACAACGCATTCATAGATCAAAAACAATACAAAGATTATATATATAGGTTCCATGTGAGAGAAAAATTAGGGCCTCATTTTTTTCAGCGATGGAGTCGGAGAACCAAAATACCAACATCACAACCTATATTGTTTATGTGCATTGATGTGTCAGGTTCACTAACCATCCCTAAGAAAACGACACCATCAGATGCCCTTGCACTATTTTGGGGCAAAATTGAATCATTGGGCTCAGTAAGGAATAGAAATGTAATGTTATAGGCATGTTGTGTATCGAAATCAACACTCAACTAGCAAACTCAACTAGATGGCAGATGAGCAGATTGGGGTTTTGTGACTAGACGGATTGGGGTTTTATGACTAGATGGCAGATGCATGAATCGACCGACCGAACCATATATATACTACCCTACTTCAAGAGCAAAAGAATCTGTACACGATTGAGCAAATCCTATGTATGAATAGTGAAATCTGCGGCTGCGACTAGAGAAGCTAGCAATGTAGTACCTCGGACTCCTCATCAGGGACCTCCTCCTCGAACTCGTCATTCTCCACGATTGCGTCGAAGATTTCTTGTACGGCGATGGGGTCGTTGATGTAGAGCACCAGATTACCTCCGCCTGCCGCCTGCCCCCCATCCAGATCTACCTATGGCACTACGATGTTGTCGGCCACGACGTTGTCGGCCACCTGCTGCTCAGCGGCGACGAGCGGCATTCGTGCCTAGAGAAGACGCCTCCGCCTGCTTGGCGACGACCAAGCCATCTGCTGCTGCGCCTTCAACTGGCTTCACCTCTGGCTCGTATCCATGCATACGCTTCATGGCGCACCTAGGGAAGGAGGTAGTGAAAGCAAGGGAGCTTCGGCGCGCGCGGTAGGTGCAGATTGGGGTCTTGGGACTAGACAGACTGGGGGAAAATGACACGAGCACATGGAAGAAGAAGGTCGAGCGGGTTTATAAACACCGGACCGTTCGTAGTCCTCGAGTGGACACGTGTGGTAGGCGGGGGGCTACCACGATCTCCACCTATTTTTTTGGATTCTCTTTTTTTTGAAACAACCACGATCTCCACTTTAGAGCTGCATTGAAAACACGCTCATGGCAGACCTCGATTCCATTACATGCAAGTGGCGCGGAACCAATTTCTAGCAACGTTAGATCTACTCAGGTGGGACCTTGACTCATGGAAGTTACTTGTGGTAGGGCCCAGTTGGAAGTGATATTGAGAGCGCTGCGTAAAAATGGGATATGTCTTATTAAAATCAAGTGGCAATAAATTGCAGCGTCTCGTCGACAACCGTGCACTCGATGACCCCGTTGCCCTGTGCATGTGTTGTAGTAGTAGTAGTAGCCTTTGCAGATTAGATTAAACGTGACATGACCACTCGACGACTTTTTCCATGGACGGCATCGCGTTCCTTCTTGTAGAGGGAGATGTCCATGTTGTCTCGCGATGTACTGTGAAGGGCACAACGTGTGAAACGATCATCGTTGGATCACACAGGATCAACGGTTGGTGCGCACGATCCGCTTGACAACTGTGACAACCAATCAGGGCGTAGCAGACAGAGTGAGCACATGTTTGGGCTTCTACAAAAGAGAGAGGGGGAATAAAGGGCAAAACTGAGTAGTATCAAAAAAACAAGGGCAAAACTGAGTAGTATCAAAAAACCAAGGGCAAAACTGAGCAGTATAAAAATCGAAAGTGAGTGTCTTGTACAATGAAATACATCATGGCATACATCAAATTATGCCAAGATAGATCCACTAGAGTTTATTGCATGTGTGTTCTTCTCATAAACCACATATGGATCACCCAGAGTCATTGCATGTCTGTTCTTCTCACAAACCACACATGGATCCACCAGTGTCATTGCATTTGTTTTCTTTTCATGAACCACACCCAGTGTCATTGCATGTGTGTTCTTCTCACAGACCATATATGGATCCACCAGTGTCATTGCATGTCTGTTCTTCTCATGAACCACACCCAGAGTCATTGCATGTGTGTTCTTCTCACAAACCACATAAGGATACACTAGTGTCATTGCATGTGTGTTGTTCTCATGAACCACATCTAGAGTCATTGCATGTCTGTTCTTCTCACAAACCACATAAGTATCCACCAGTGTCATTGGATGTGTTTTCTTTTCATGAACCACACCTAGTGTCATTGGATGTGTGTTCTTCTCACAAACCACACATGGATCCACTAGTGTCATTGCATGTGTGTTCTTCTCATGAACGATAGTTAGAGTCATTGCATGTGTGTTCTTCTCATGAACCATAGCTAGAGTCATTGGATGTGTGTTCTTTTCATGAACCATAGCTAGAGTCATTGCATGTTTGTTATTCTCACAAACCACATAAGGATACACCAGTGTCATTGCATGTGTGTTCTTCTCATGAACCACATATAGAGTCATTGCATGTATGTTCTTCTCATAAACCACATAAGGATCCACTAGTGTCATTGGATGTATGTTCTTTTCATGAACCATACCCAGTGTCATTGGATGTGTGTTCCTCTCACAAACCACACATGGATCCACCAGCGTCATTGCGTGTGTGTTCTTCTCATGAACCACAGCTAGAGTCATTGGATGTGTGTTCTTTTCATGAACCACAACTAGAGTCATTGCATGTGTGTTCTTCTCACAAACCACATAAGGATCCACCAGTGTCATTGGATGTGTGTTCTTTTCATGAACCACACCAGTGTCATTGCATGTCTGTTCCTCTCACAAACCACACATGGATCCACCAGTGTCATTGCATGTGTGTTCTTATCATGAACCATAGCTAGAGTCATTGCATGTGTGTTCTTCTCATGAACCACAGCTAGAGTCATTGCATGTCTGTTATTCTCACAAACCACATAAGGATACACCAGTGTCATTTCATGTGTGTTCTTCTCATGAACCACACCTAGAGTCATTGCATGTCTATTCTTCTCACAAATCACATAAGGATACACCAGTGTCATTGCATGAACCACACCCAGAGTCATTGCATGTGTGTTCCTCTCATAAACCACACATGGATCCACTAGTGTCATTGCATGTCTGCTCTTTTCATTAACCACAGTTAGAGTCATTGGTTGTGTGTTCTTTTTACAAACCACATATCACCAGTGTCATTGCATTTGTGTTCTTCTCACAAACCACATAAGGATCCACCAGTGTTATTGGATGTGTCTTCTTTTCATTAACCACACCTAGTGTCATTGCATGTCTGTTCCTCTCACAAACCACACATGGATCCACCAGTGTCACTGCATGTGTGTTCTTCTCATGAACCACATCTAGAGTCATTGGATGTGTGTTCTTCTCATGAACCACACCCAGTGTCATTGCATGTGTGTTCCTCTTACAAACCACATAAGGATACACAAGTGTCATTGCATGTGTGTTCTTCTCATGAACCACACCCAG
This sequence comes from Avena eriantha, assembly GCA_910589775.1. Taxonomy (NCBI): domain Eukaryota; kingdom Viridiplantae; phylum Streptophyta; class Magnoliopsida; order Poales; family Poaceae; genus Avena; species Avena eriantha. Next base: position 238,280,391 of record OU342746.1, read on the forward strand.
TGTCATTGCATGTATGTTCCTCTCACAAGCCACACATGGATCCACCAGTGTCATTGCATGTGTGTTGTTTTCATGAACCACACCCAGCGTCATTGGATGTGTGTTCCTCTCATAAACCACACATGGATCCACCAGTGTCATTGCATGTCTACTCTTTTCATTAACCAGAGTTAGAGTCATTGGATGTGTGTTCTTTTCACAAACCACATATCACCAGTGTCATTGCATGTGTGTTCTTCTCACAAACCACATAAGGATCCACCAGTGTCATTGGATGCGTGTTCTTTTTATGAACCACACCCAGTGTCATTGCATGCCTGTTCCTCTCACAAACGACACATGGATCCACCAGTGTCATTGCATGTGTGTTCTTCTCATGAACCACAGCTAGAGTCATTGGATGTGTGTTATTTTCATGAACCAGAGCTAGAGTCATTGCATGTGTGTTCTTTTCACAAACCACATAAGGATCCACCAGTGTCATTGGATGTGTGTTCTTTTCATGAACCACACCAGTGTCATTGCATGTATGGTCCTCTCGCAAACGACACATGGATCCACCAGTGTCATTGCATGTGTGTTCTTCTCATGAACCACATCTAGAGTCACTGGATGTTTGTTCTTCTCATGAACCACATCTAGAGTCATTGCATGTGTGTTCTTCTCACAAACCACATAAGGATACACCAGTGTCATTGCATGTGTGTTCTTCTCATGAACCACACCTAGAGTCATTGCATGTCTGTTCTTCTCACAAACCACATAAGGATACTCCAGTGTCATTGCATGTGTTTTTTTCATGAACCACACCCAGTGTCACTGGATGTGTGTTCCTCTCATAAAGCACACATGGATCCACTAGTGTCATTGCATGTGGTGTTCTTCTCATGAACCACATCTAGAGTCATTGCATGTGTGTTGTTCTCATGAACCACACCTAGTGTCATTGCATGTGTGTTCTTCTCACAAACCACATAAGGATACACAAGTGTCATTGCATGTGTGTTCTTCTCATGAACCACACCCAGTGTCATTGCATGTATGTTCCTCTAACAAACCACACATGGATCCACCAGTGTCATTGCATGTGTGTTCTTTTCATGAACCACATCCAGTGTCATTGGATGTGTGTTCCTCTCATAAACTAGACATGGATCCACCAATGTCATTGCATGTCTACTCTTTTCATTAACCACAGTTAGAGTCATTGGATGTGTGTTCTTTTCACAAACCACATATCACCAGTGTCATTGCATGTGTGTTCTTCTCCAAACCACATAAGGATCCACCAGTGTCATTGGATGTGTGTTCTTATCATGAACCACACCCAGTGTCATTACATGTCTGTTCCTCTCACAAACCACACATGGATCCACCAGTGTCCTTGCATGTGTGTTCTTCTCATGAACCACAACTAGAGTCATTGGATGTGTGTTGTTTTCATGAACCACAACTAGATTCATTGCATGTGTGTTCTTCTCACAAACCACATAAGGATCCACCAGTGTCATTGGATGTGTGTTCTTTTCATGAACCACACCAGTGTCATTACATGTTTGTTCCTCTCACAAACCACACATGGATCCACCAGTGTCATTGCATGTGTGTTCTTCTCATGAACCACAGCTAGAGTCATTGGATGTGTGTTCTTCTCATGAACCACATCTAGAGTCATTGCATGTGTGTTCTTCTCACAAACCACATAAGGATACACCAGTGTCCTTGGATGTGTGTTCTTCTAATGAACCACACCTAGTGTCATTGCATGTCTGTTCCTCTCACATACCACATAAGGATGCACCAGTGTCATTGCATGTGTGTTCTTTTCATGAACCACACCCAGTGTCATTGGATGTGTGTTCCTCTCATAAACCACACATGGATCCACAAGTCCCATTGCATGTCTGCTCTTTTCATTAACCACAGTTAGAGTCATTGGATGTGTGTTCTTTTCACAAACCACATATCACTAGTGTCATTGCATGTGTGTTCTTCTCACAAACCACATAAGGATCCACCAGTGTCATTGGATGTGTGTTATTTTCATGAACCACGCCTAGTGTCATTGCATGTCTGTTCCTCTCACAAACCACAGATGGATCCACCAGTGTCATTGCATGTGTGTTCTTCTCAATAACCACAGCTAGAGTCATTGGATGTGTGTTCTTCTCATGAACCACACCCAGTGTCATTGCATGTGTGTTCTTCTCACAAACCACATAAGGATACACAAGTGTCATTGCATGTGTGTTCTTATCATGAACCACACCTAGTGTCATTGCATGTCTGTTCTGTTGGGGTTCCGCATATGAAAACAGTAAATTTTACTCTACACCCCTGAACCCATGAAGCTGCTAGGACCTATCTATTATTAATACAATAACGGGAGGGGCGTTTCGTGAACTTACCCTTGAAGACCGAAAAGCGTTGTCAATGCTCACGAGAGCGTGGTTGATGTAGACGAGCCGAAGCTGACCTCAAGATCGTGATAAAGTCCTTGCGCTCCTTGGCTCCAACGACTTGAGTGCCTCAAGTGCGACACCTCGCGGGGAGTTACACACGTCTGGTGCCTGACGATGACTCCCGCTTCCATGATCCAGCAGCAGTTGCGGAAGTAGAGCTCCGGATCTGAATCCTGCAGCGCGTCGGCGCTCCGCGGTGAAGATGTCTCTCACTCGCGCAGTCCAGACTTGGGACCACGGTCATGAGAGAGAGAGGGGAGAGAGAAAATATCAACTGGAGGTCCTCCCCAAAGTGAGAAGACCTTTATTGATTATTGGTGTGTTTTATTTGGCCAAATACCCCCACTATATATATGGGAGGGGAGGTACTACCTCCCTCAAAGTCCCAGGGTGGGACTAAAGGAGAGGAGGGGGGAGGGGTTGCCGCCGGCCACCCTAGTGGGCCCCGCGCAAGGGGGCTAGGCCCAGCCGGCCTCCCCATTGCCCCTTCTCCCTCTCTCCTTTCCCCTAATGGGCCCTCTCCCTTCAGAAATTGCCCCATTAAGCCTTTGACCATTAAAATTGATTTTCTCTTTATTAAATAATTATGAATAAATGATTAAATCAACATTTAACATTCATTCACACATTATTCAATCTCCGTGGCTATGGAACACCTTCCACCTCCACTCCGGACATCCTCTGGACTTACCGAAACCCTTCCGGTTTTCTCCCTACTCTTCTTTGGTGATTCCACCGATCCTATAAACAGTCTCCAAGCATCATCAAGCCCTTAAGCGTGATACCCCACGGTTCGGGAACACTCCAGACATGGTCGGGACACTCCCGCACCAATGATCGACAGAGGGACCTGGATGGCCATGTGACCCCTGTGCGTTCCACGAAGATCTTTCGTCGTTTGAACCGGGACAATCGTGTCTTATTATTTTTGTCACTCTATACTTGCATTGCCCGAGATCTGATCAATGACATCACCAGGTCGTGTTCAATCTCGTTACTGAACAATGCTACTTGACTCGTTCCGACAAGTGATATCCCTGTGATCAAATCACACGCTGCGCAGCTATTGGATATAACTTCTCCGAGTGGGCCCTTGAGTATCTTACCGTCACATGGACGGACAAATCCTGCTCTTGACATATATTGCCTCAACGGTTTCCTCCGAGTACCTGAACACACCTTTATAACCACTGTATTACCAAGTGGAGCTTGATGCTATCAAAGCACTCTCGGGAGACAATGATTGATATAGCCTCACGGTCTAAGGAATAGTCTACGAGGATCCATTTCTAATCATCGTAACTTGAACTTTGTGACATGATCGGGTCATGATGTTTAGGTTGGGTATTGGTTCATCATCTCATTCTCAGAATGAGATGACCTCATTTCCAACTGGCATAAATGCCACATGATCAGGAAACATGATCATTTGTTGACCAATGAACCAGTGACTAGAGTTTCACTGGGAAACCCTGGTTGTTTGTATATCACACATGTATTGATGTTTCCACTCAATACAGTTATTGCATGATATAAAACTTAATCATAAACTATATGAAATATGATAATAGTCCTTACTACTATTTGTCTCTAGGGCATATTTCAAACATGTTCCTCTCACAAACCACACATGGATCCACCAGTGTCATTGCATGTGTGTTCGTTTCATGAACCACACCTAGTGTCATTGGATGTGTGTTCCTCTCATAAACCACACATGGATCCACCAGTGTCATTGCATGTCTGCTCTTTTCATTAACCATAGTTAGAGTCATTGCATGTGTGTTCTTTTCACAAACCACATATCACCAGTGTCATTGCATGTGTGTTCCTCTCATAAACCACATATGGATCCACCCAGTGTGGTTGCATGTGTGTTCTTCTCACAAACCACATAAGGATCCACCAGTGTCATTGGATGTGTGTTCTTTTCATAAACCACATATGGATCCTAACCTTAGGAGAGCCCTAACCTTAGCCCCCAATGGATGGCCGTTAGCCCAAGTCTTCTAGAAGACACACCCTAACACAGTTGTTCTGCTTGACGATTGTTACATACCGTTCAATCGGGGCATTGGACGATTGGGATGGTCTTCGTGAGAGCAATCCGCGAGTAGGCTGTTCTACGTTATGATTGGCCACGCTTGCTCTAGACAAACTAGCAACACCGGGCGCTCCCCTGTTGCGAGTGTCATGACTCACGAGTTCTGTGGGCCATATCCCAGTGTCACGTCCCCATTACTTCTCTTCCTACCCCTCAAAGCCACTTTCCCTTCTTCACTCCCATCCTGCCGTAGCCGCAAGCCGACAACGCCTCCATCCCAATCCTGTCTCCGGCAGCCACCTGATACGTCCATTTTGCATCACTATTCTATGTCATAATTCACTGTTATTCATTGATATATTTCATATTAAGAGGTGATACTTATGTTATTTCATCTGTTTTTGCATGGTCGATGACTTTTGGAGCATGGACCGCTGTAGTCAGGATTCTGAGGAAAAGGTGCTGTTTAGAGGCAAAATTCGTGAACATTAGAAAATCTGGGAAAATATATGGAAAATCCTATTTTTCCAGAAGACGAAGGAAGCCAGAAGGAGGAGTGGAGATGGGCCATAGGGGGCCCACACCACCCCCTGGCGCGGACCAGCCTAGGCCGCGCCACCAGGTGGTGTGGCCGCCCTGGTCCACCCCTGGCTCTCCCCTCTGGCGTATATAATCCTCCCGAAACCCTAATACTCGGAGAGCAACCACAAAAAGATTCCGCCGCCTCTACGGGGCGGAAAACACCGAGAGAGAAAGATCTCTCCAGCAGACAGAATTCTATCGGGGGAATTCCTTCCTGGAGAGGGGAGATCATCGCCATCAACACCACCATCAAGTTGGACTTCATCGGGATCATCATCATCACCACCATCATCATCAGCAGCACCATCATCACCATCTCCATATTGTTGTAACAATTGGGTTGAATCTTGCATAGTTCTTAGGGGAAACTTTCCCGGTGTTGATTACTCTTTGTAGTTGATGCTATTGAGTGAACCGTTGAATTATTGTTTATGTTCAGATTGCTATACATCATTATTCCATCTCTGATCATGATCCATATGATGTCTTGTGAGTAGTTCGTTTTGTTCTTGAGGACATGGGAGAAGTCATGTTGTTAGTAGTGGAGTTGTGTTGAGAAAGATTCAATAGTTTGATATTTATGTTGTGGTGTACTTCATCTAGTGGTGTCATGCGAACGCAGACTACATGACACTTCACCTATATGGGCCTAGGGGAATGCATTGTGTATTTGTCTACTAATCGTAGGGGTTGTCGGAGTGACAGAAACCTAAACCCCCGTTAGGAAACCATTGCACAAGGGACGTCATGGTCTTAGAGTTTAAAGTTGTGGTTATGTTTCTACCTTAATTACTTTCTTGTACTTATGGATGTTTGCAAGGGGTATATTCACAAGTATGTATTAGTCCTAGGAAGGTCGGTACATTAGCACAGGTTCACCCACACGACACTTAGCAAGCTAAAGAATATTAATCAACTATATGAAGCGAAATCACTTGACAGAATTCCCGTGTGTCCTCGAGAATGTTTGGTCATCTTAAGTAATACAACCGGCTTGTCCTTTGCTAAAGAAAGGATTGGGCCACTTGCTGCATTTATTCTTATTGTCTTTTATTTACTCGTACTTTATTTACTTACATTATCAAAAAACCCTAAAAATCCGTTTGCTAAGTATTTGCAGAGAATTCCTGATCCATACCACTAGCCAACCTCTTCTGCTCCTCGTTGGGTTCGACACTCTTACTTATTGAAAATACTGTGATACACCCCCTATACTTGTCGGTCGTCAAGACTATTTTCTGGCGCCGTTGCCGGGGAGTGAAGCGCTATTGGAGAGTGGAACTGGTAAATGGAACTTCTACTGTGAGTATTGTTTACTTCTGTTAGTTGCTTTATTTTCGTTATGGATAATTCGCTGAGTTTCTTGTTTCGTAATGCTACTACCACTACTAAGGTAGTAGGTGAACCACCACCTGCTGAGAATGATACTTTTAAAATACCTACAAGAATTATTGATCGTGTTATGGATAACTACTATGTTGGGGATGGAACTGTCCATCCTGGTGATCATTTGCTCTTTATACACGAATTATGCGGGTTGTTAAAGTGTGCAGGTATTACTACAGATCAAGTTAATAAGAAGTTATTCTCATTATCGCTGTAAGGAAGAGATGAGGAATGGTATAAGCTGCTGAAGAATGGTCAAGCTCTTGAATGGGAGAAATAGTACCTCTCTTTTATTCAAAGTTTTATCCTCCTAGTGAGATTCATAAAGATCGAAATCAAATAGACAACTTTTGGCCTCTTGATGGAGAGAGTACAGCTCAAGCTTGAGGGAGATTGAAGTTACTAATGCTCAAATGTCCCATTCATGAGCTCCCCAACAATATTATTATCAATAACTTTTATGCAAGGCTTTCTCTTCATGATAAGGATTTATTGGATGCTTCTTGTGCTGGATCATTCACTCGCATGGAAGAAGAAGTTAAACGGGATCTTCTGGACCGTATTCAAGATAATGCTGAAGCTTTGGAGAATGACAAAGGTAGAAAGTCAGGTATAAATTATGATTATGAATGCATTGAATCTTTTATGGGAACTGATGACTTTAAAAATATTAGTAATGCTTATGGTCTTGATTTAGAAGTTATTAGAAATTGTTTTAAGGCTTTTGCTTCTTGTATTGAAATCCCAAAAAAGAGATGGAGCAAGTACCATGCACCTTATAAAGATATTGTTGACTGTGTTCCTATTGGGAGTACTGAGTATTGCACTATTGATCATATCTTACCTGAACCTTATATCAAGAAGATACCCTTCCCAGATAAGGTAAACGATCATCCTATGATAACTAGTGTAATCACTAAAAGTGAAAAGAGAACTGTAAAACCTGATGAACAGATAAACATTGAACCTGTTGTAGCATTGTTAAAGATCTTGTCACTAAAAGTGTAGAAGAAGGACACATAGTCTTTTGTGAGGATGCTTCTAATATTGTCTGACATCCCAACAGAACTAAAAAGGCTAGTGTCCCTATGCTTTCTGTTAGAATTGGTGATCATTGCTATTATGGTTTGTGTGATATTGGTGCAAGTTCAAGTGTTATTCCTTATGAGCTTTATACAGAAATTATGCATGAAATCACTCCCTGGGAGTTTGATGGGGATATGCCAAAGGGGGTATGCTCAGCAGTACGTTCCGAGTGGGCCGAAAGGCCTACGAGTGCGCCTGGAGGATAGCGACTGGACTCTGAAGAAAGGAAAGGCCCATCGACTGGCGACTGGAAGCCCAGAAGCATAGTAGAAGCCCAGTCGGATTAGGTCAAAAGCCCCCGGATCCTTATCTTGTTCGGAGACAGCTTGTAAACCCTAGCGAGGTGCTTCATATATAAACCTCCCTAGGGTATCCTAGAGACTTACGTTCCATCATACACCCCCTCAAGTAATTCGCTGCCTAGCCGCCGAGCTCGCCACCCTTGTAACTCGCTCTGTCATAATCTAATCTAGCAGGAGTAGGTCTTTACCCTCCCCGGGGCCGAACCTAGGTAAACCCATGTGCATCCGCCCCCATCTCGCACCGCAGATGGCCGCCAACTCTTCCTCATGAAACACTCAATCGCTGCCTATGGAAGCGACTGCCGTGGCCATTTCCACAACAGTGGCACCCACCGTGGGGCATAGCGGGACAGGCCTGAGTTCTGCGGCGAGACCCTATTCGCTGATCGAGCGGCCGCTCACCTCCGGCCACATGATCGCCATCGGCGGGATCTTGCAGATCCTGCCCATCAGCTACATCCCGGCGTCGCGCCCGGTCACGCATGCCGCGGTGATGCCGACCGGCTCCATCAACCTCTTCGTCGGCTTTACTGGCGTGGTCGATCCAGCCGCGACGATGATCGTCGGCGGGTCGCCTCCACACCGCGATCTGCTTTCGGAGGAGCAGGTCCGCTCCATCAGGGGCCTCGTCACCGAGTATGACTCGGCCGCTAGCGACGCGGTCGAGACCAACGCCGCCACCAACGACGACGCCCTAAACAACGACGCCGACTCCGCGACCCCTGCATCGGTCAACGGATCCATCATCGCCGCATCACGGGAGGACTCCATCACACGAGTCTCCAACCCCGAGGATTTCGAGGATCCCTCCATCCTTGGGATCTTCGACTCCGACTCCGGCTCGGAATCCCCCGAGGATTTTCACGCCAGATCCAATCACTTCAACACGATCTACATGGCGGGTAGCATGGCCGCCCTGCCAGATCCGTTCTCCACGCCGATCCCGCCAACCGCGACGGCCACGGAGGTGGAACAAGCCCGCCTGCGGCTCCAGGAGGCGCAATGCAACGAACTCGCCGAGCGCGAGAAATACCGCCTCGAACGAGAGATGGCGAAAGAGCTGTCACTCTATCACCAGCGCTGCATCAGGACCCGCCTGAACCCCGATGTTTAGGGCCGCGTCCTGAATTTCAACGACGAGGGCGACCCCACACGCACCGCTGAGCGCGAACACGGCGAGAACGCGTCACCAGGAGGAGGCAACCCCGCGAGACCACCACCTGGAGCACCGGCGACTGGGGCCCCTCCACCACCCATGGGTTGTGTGCCCCCACCAGACCAACCACGGATCATCATCTCACCTCAAGCCCGGGACGCCAACGGGCTACCACTATACTCCACCCCGATGGACAACGTCGTCGCGGCTGATGCCGCGATCACCAACCTCGATGTCCAAGGCGACGACGTGCTACCGATCCAGTATGACAAGGCCGTACTTGTCAGGGCCGTCGAGCAACAGGCCGCGGTAGTCGACCCGTGGGGGCGGATGTATTCCCACTCGTCAGCAAGCAGGGCGACATCAAGCGGCCACCCCACCGTGGCTAACGCAATAGTTTGCCCACCACCCCAACCCCTGGCGAACCAACCATGGGCCGCCAACCCCGCGTTGTCGACCAACGGGCCGCGACCTGCGAACAACACTGTCGCCGCAAACGGGCAACCCCTCAATGCCCGAACACACATCATCAACAATCAGGCGTGGCGGTCGCGCCAACCTTACGACCTGCGACACACCCACGCCAACCGCGGCGACCCGGAGCCAAGAGGCTTGCTCAGCCGAGTCGGGCCACAATGCTTCGGACCCATGATCCGCGGGGAAAAATACCCCGCCAACTTCAAGGCCTCGAAGGAGATAGAGAAGTACGACCCGACGTACGACCCCGCCGTTTGGCTGGACACATACCTCATGGCAATGGGGATCGCAGGCCACACCGACCTGCTCGCCGCTTGCTCCTCCCCCTGATGATGGAGGGCGCGACCCGGCAATGGATCAACACGCTACCCGCCGACAACATCGATTCCTGGGAAGAAATGCGGGATGCCTTCGTCAGGCACTTCGAGGGCTCCTACACCCACGCCACCACCATCGAGGACCTAGAGCGATGCATCCAGGGACAATGCGAGTCGACCCGCCGGTGGATCCAAAGGTGGCAAGAACTGTGGATAAACGCCTCCGGCATCCACCCAGGCACGGCGATACACTGCTTCAAGAACGCGTGCCAGTATAAACCTCTGGTCGCCAAGATCAAGAGGGTCTACCGGACGCTCGATAATATCCCCGACCTCCTCGAGATCGCCAAGTGCTACACGGAGGAGGACCCCAACCAAGACTCCGACGACGAGTCGGGATGAAGACGGCGCACTAGCATCCACGACAGTGGGCGCCTAAGCGACATGCGCTATAGCAACACCCGCATCACCGGCAAGCGCCAGACCGATGGGCGAGTTGACTTTGTCGCCAACGCCGGCTACGGCCAACGCGACTCCAAGAACTACCGCCGTGATGGAGGAAACTACCGCGACAGCGGGAACTACCGCGCCAACAACGCGACGAGGCCGAAATTCGACCCCGCCGCCCTGCTCAATCAGCCCTGCATCTACCACAACAGGGAGGGAAAACCCGCCACCCACACCACTGCTGACTGCCACTCTCTCAAAGAGATCGAGAAGGCGAGACGTGCAAGGGAGGACCCCAACAACAACCAACCGCGGGACAACAGGAACGGCGGCGGCTTCGGAACCGCCGTCGGGTCGCTACATACCTTCACTGGGCTCGGCACCAAGCGTGAGAAGAAGGTACTCACCCGCGCGGTCGCCATCAATGCGGTGACACAAGTCGACATCCCCTGCTTCCTAAACTGGTCCGAGCAGAGCATCACCTGGAGTCGCCAGGACCACGCGCCAAGAATCGAATATCCAGGGCGAGTCGCCCTGGTGGTCAGGCCAAAGGTGGCCGACTACTGGTTGCCCAAGACGCTGATGCACGGTGGGAGCTCCATCAACATCCTGTACCTCGACACCTTCAAAAGGCTCCAGCTCCTAGAAACAGCCATCGAGCCAACACTGACGACCTTCCACGGCATCGTCCCCGGTCGGAAGGCGTACCCAATCAGGAAGGTGACGCTGCCAGTCACCTTCGGCACCCCGGCAAACTACCGCACGGAGAGAATCGTCTTCGAGCTGGTGAACTTCCGTAGTCCCTACCACTGCATCCTGGGCCGCCAGGCATTCGCAAAGTTCATGGCGACCCCACACTACGCCTACAACATGATGAAGCTCCCCGGGCCGAGCGGCATCATCACCATCCACGGCGACCCCGATATGGCCGTGGAATGCGAGGAAGAAGGCGCCGAACTCGCTGACGCCGTCATCGCCGCGGAGACTGACCACGCGGAGGAGCTCGCGAAATACGCGGGCAACATCAACAAGGACAATCCCACCATCTTGAAGAAACTGATCGCCGCGAACTCCGCGTTCGAGGTGACCACGCACACCCGCACTGTCGAGCTCGTCCCAGGCGACTCCAGCCAGACAGTCACCATCGGGGCGCACATGAGCCCCGCATAGGAAAGCACGCTCATCGGGTTCCTCCGTGAGAACCGCGACATCTTCGCATGGAAGCCATCTAACATGACAGGTGTCCCGAGGGAACTCGCTGAGCACAAACTTAATGCCGACCCCAAAGTGCGACCAGTAAAGCAGTCGCTACGGCCCTTCAATGAAGAGCGTCGTCGAGCAATCGCCGAGGAAGTCCAGTGCCTGCTAGCCGCAGGCTTCATCCGCCCAATCAAGTACTCCAAGTGGCTGGCAAACCTAGTCCTGGTTCTCAAAAAGAACAACACCTGGAGAATGTGTATCGACTACACCAATATCAACAGCGCCTGCCCGAAGGAGGAGTTCGTCCTACCGCGCATCGGTCAGATCATCGATTCGACCGCGGGATCGGAGTCGCTGTGTTTTCTCGACGCTTACTCTGGTTACAACCAGATCAAGATGGCGATCGAAGATGAGGAGAAGACGGCGTTCATCACGCCATTCGGCGCATTCTGCTACACGGTCATGACGTTTGGCCTCAAGAACGCAGGCGCCACGTACCAGAGGTGCATGCAGGAGTGTCTAGCGAGCCAAATTGGCCGCAACATTCATGTCTACATCGACGACGTGGTGGTAAAATCCACCCGCCAGGACGATCTGCTCGCCGACCTAGCAGAAACCTTCGCAAATCTGCGGAGGTACAACATCAAGCTAAACCCTGGAAAATGCACCTTCGGCGTACCCATCGGACAACTTCTAGGGTACGTAGTCTCCAAGCGAGGCATTGAAGCCAACCCCACCAAGATCGACACCATCACACGACTTGGGAAACCCGAGTGCCTGCGCGACGTCCAAAAGTTGGCAGGGCGAGTCGCGGCTCTCAGTCGCTTCATCCCCCGACTAGGCGAGAAGGCAATGCCCTTCTACCGCCTGATGCGCAAGAACCCAACGTTCCAATGGGACGTGGAGGCCGACGATGCACTCAAAGAAGTGCTACTCGCGGCACCACTACTCGCGGCGCCACTCGACAAAGAGCCAATGCTCGTCTATGTCGCGACCTCCAATCGAGTCGTCAGCGCTGTGATGGTTGTCGAATGACCAGAAGAGGGCAAGGAGCGCCCCATACAGCGCCCTGTATACTACATCAGCGAAGTCCTAACGGACTCACGACAGCGCTACCCGCAATACCAAAAACTGGTGTACGCGGTATTCCGAGCACAACGGCAGCTCCCACACTACTTCCAGGAGCACTCAATCACGGTGGTCTCCTCCGCGCCCTGCAGGACATCATACGCAATCGCGAGGCAACAGGGCGAGTCGCCAAGTGGGCCATCGAGATCGGCGTCCACAACATCAAGTACGAGCCCCGAAAAGCGATCAAGTCACAAGCCCTGGCTGATTTCCTTGCAGACTGGGAAGAAGCACAGCAGCTAGAGAAGCTCCCATACCTCCACTACTGGTCGCTCCACTTCGACGGCTCCAAAAACGCCGACAGCGCGAGGGCTGGGGTCATACTGACCTCCCCCAAAGGAGACAAGCTCCGCTACGTGCTCCACCTCAACTTCAAACCCTGCACCAACAACATGGCGGAATACGAGGTCCTCCTCCACGGCATGAGAGCCGCCAAGGAGATGAACATCAATCGCCTACGATGCTACGGCGACTCCGACCTAGTCGCCGGCCAAGTGGCCGGGACGTGCGACGCTATTTCCCCAACAATGATAGCGTACCGCCAAGCCGTCACCAGTTGGGAGGACACTTCGACGGCTATTCCGTCGAGTGGATCGACAGGCGTAAAAACGAGGAGGCAGACGCCCTTTCCCGCATCGGATCGACTCGACATGCGCCACCAGTAGGCATCTTCCTCGACATCATCCACAAACCCTCCGTTAGCCCACCAAAGGAGATCGACGTCGAGATCCCACTGCAACCAGAACCGGCCTTAGTCGCCATGGTTGTGGAACCTAGCGACTGGACAGCGCCATATGCCGCCTTCCTGGAACACAAACTCCTACCGAGCAACGAGACAGAGGCGCGAATGATCGTGCGCCGCTGTAAATCCTTCGTCATCATCAACGGCGAGCTCCACAAGCGCAGCGTGACCGGCGTGTTCTAGCGCTGCGTACAGCCAGAGGAAGGCCGCAAGATCCTCCAGGACATTCACGCCGGCGACTGCGGCTATCACGCCGGCGCCAAGTCGCTAGTCGCCAAGGGCATGCGGCACGGTTTCTACTGGCTCACCGCACACGCCGATGCCACCAACGTCGTCCAAAGAGCGTCGATTGCCAGAAGTACGCCAACCAGACGCACCTTCCTAGTTCGGCACTCAAGACAATCCCCATCACGTGGCCATTCGCCGTATGGGGCATGGACATGGTAGGCCCGTTCAAGAAGGCCCCATCTGGCTTCACTCACCTCCTGGTCGCAGTCGACAAGTTCACCAAATGGGTGGAGGCTAAGCCGATCAAGAAGTGCGACGGCAAGACGGCTACCAAGTTCCTCCGCGAACTCATCTACCGGTACAACTACCCGCACAACATCATAACAGACAACGGCACCAACTTCGCCAAGGGGGCCATGGCGGAATTCTATGAGGAGCACGGCATACGACTTGACCTCGCATCAGTCGCCCACCCGGAGTCAAACGGCCAAGCAGAGCGCACCAACCAGAGCGTCCTCCACGGGCTGAAGCCGCGACTGCAGGTGCCCCTCGAGCGCACCCCAGGATGCTGGGTCGACGAGCTCCCCTCTATGATATGGGGGATCCGCACCTCCATCAACCGATCAACCGGGTTCACGCCTTTCTTCCTGGTGTATGGCGCCAAGGCCTTAATGCCAACAGACCTGGAGCACGACTCCCCTCGAGTCGCCAACTATGTCGAGGCGGCCAACGAGACCGCCCTCCAAGACAGCGTCGATCAACTTGACGAAGCACGTGACCTGGCTCGCTCCCGCACCGCCATATACCAGCAAGGACTTTGCCGCTATCACAGCCGCCGAGTGCGAACTCGCACCTTCCAGGAAGGCGACCTGGTCCTACGACTGGCCCAAGACAAGAAGGGCATGCACAAGCTCTCCCCCCATGGGAGGGGCCATTCGCCATAGACCGAGTCTTTGGCAACGACGCCTACTACCTCATCGACATACGGGGTGATGGCCAGTTGGAGGTCGGGAGGCCATGGAATGTAAACCTCCTCAGAAAGTTCTATACTTAGAACCACACACTGTACTCTGTCGGAATATATAAATGGAATTCATTCGGATCGCAAAAATTGTGCCCACTCGCCATATTCTTGTGCCACTCACACTCGTACATGCAAGCAATACGCTATTCACGGAAGTCAACCTCTGGTCGAGCGACCGGCACGGCAAAGTAGTGCGGCACAAGGGCATCGGAAGTATTCGGGCCTTGTGTCGTCCATGAAAAACGCCAACCCGGAGCCGCCATTGGAGTCGCCTAGCCCGACTGGCCCACCGGGCCAAGACGTTCGATACACGCTTCCCACAACGCTCTGTCCCTCCCACCCTCGAGCAAAGCGACTCGAACAGTTAAGTACCACGCACGGGGACTCCACAAAACGGGAACCCCACGCGGCTCGGGAACACACCAAGTAAGAGAGCTTCCTAGGGCTTGCCAAGCGACTGGCTCTCCGGGCCAGGGGAGGAGACGCGTTACAAACAACGCATTCACAACCTGCAACAGGATCATGACCAATATGGTCGGGCACAATGCTCGGGGACTCGCTCACAAGCGAACCCTACTCGCGCTCGGGGACTCACTCACAAATCAGCCCTACTCGCGCTCGGGGACTCGCCACTCAGAAGACGCGAGGGATAAAAACAAACGCGTAAACAAATCAAACACACAGAAATACACAATCGAGTTATACCCCATTAAAGGGCGAACGCGCTCGGGGACTCGCTCAAATTGTTGAACAAAACATTTTCTTAATCATAACACGAGTCGACCAAGTCGCCGTGACATACATTACAAAATATCATACATCGTTCGTCACTTGGCATCCATTACAACTCTTACATTTGCTTACGCCATAGGCCCTGATGAAGAAGAAGCGCCACCACCCTTGACGCGCACAAAGGGCTGCCACGGGTTCGTCGGGTACGTGGTCAGCGACTTCGCCAATGACGACCGGAAGGGCTGCTCCGACTTCATGTCGCGGTGCTCCGGCACGCGGTCGCCAGGCGCCAACACCGTCTCCTGGTACGGCAGCAGATCCCCCATCGCCAAGACACGATCGGCATAAGGAGTGGCCTTCGCGGTCAGCTTCGGCACCTCCGACATCTCCATCGTGCCGGTCGCCGAGGGATAGCCACTCGTGACATCGTCAAGATCGAAGTCATCGGGGAAATGCGCGAGACCCAAGCTCAACGCCGTGGCAGCCCTGCGTCTGAACGCCGAGCGCGTCATCCACTCCACAACCGCGGGCACCTCCTCCAGATAGCGCCACACCTCCGTGAGCCCCCCAGGGATGACTTTGGTGGGAGACATGCCCTGAAGAGCCGCTTGGACACACAACGTCAAGGCCGTGGCTGCATTCACCACGGCAGTTACGCACTGCGAGGCGGTGTAAGTCTGCACCACCGGGTCGCTTTGCCCTACCACAGCTGCAAAGTCAGATGTCAGTGAAACAATGAAACCCCCATAGCGGGGACCCGACAAAAGACTAAAGCAAAGACAGAGACTCACCAAGATGCTTGCGGCAATTCTCCTTGACGTGCTTCTCCAAGGCGGTCAGCTCGTTATGCAGCCCCATGATGATGGAGTCCGTGGCCTTGCGTTCCTCTTCAGCCGCGGCGATGGCAGCCTTCGCCTGTTCCTCCAAAGAAATTGAGGCCGCCTTAGCCTCCTCCAACTCCTTGACCAGGGAGGCCACACGCCCATTCGCCATGTCCAGTTCGGCGAGTGGGACATACCCCTCACGGGCCTTGGAGACCTCAGCCGGGAAACCATCTGCAAGTGGAGATATCAGAGTATTGCACACAACCAGCTCATACCAAGCAAAGAAGAACAAAGCCAAACAGACACTCACCGATTGTCTCCTGAAGCCGCCGGTTCACCTCCTGTGCCTCGCGCAAGTCACGCTCCAAACGCTCTCGTGCAGCCTGCCGATCAGTCGACTCCCGTTGTAACCCCTGAAAAACAAAGAACCCAGCTAAGCATTGGAAGGAAAAGAAAACCCAGTTCCCAGCCGCTGAAATTCAGCGACTAGGAACTCGGGGACTGGAGAAGGAAGAAAAACAAAACCCAGTTCCCAGCCGTTGAAATTCCATGACTAGGAACTCGGGGACTGGAGAAGGTAGGAAAAGAAAAACAATTCCTAACCATTGAAATTCAACGACTAGGAATTCAGGGACTGGACATACCTGAATAGCAGCGTCGAGCATCTTGTGAAGTTCAGCGGCGTCAGTCGACGGGACCGTGAAGGAGGTGCGCCCGCGGCGGGCCCCAATCTCCGCGTCCACGATTTCCGGACTCTGTGGGGACTATGCGTCCGTAACACCTGGAAACCCCTTCGCCATAAAGTGAGGGAACGTTGCCGACGCCCTGGCAGGGGCGCTGGCCGCCGGGACCGGCGCATCCAGCACGGACGCAGCCGATGCTAGCTCTGATCGCGTCGCCGCCACCTCTTTGATGAGCGGCACAGCAGCTGGCTCCGTGGCGCTTCCCCCGGTCGCAGCGTCGTCAGCGCCCCCTTCTGCTTCTTCATGACTTCAGCGGCTGCGACATCTTCAGAGGCTTTCCCTTCTTGGCTAGATCGCCCTCTCCCGCGCCAGTGGCCGGTGGAATCTTGGCAACCGAAGGGCGACTAATCTTCTTAGCCCCCGACCTGCACGAACCCCTCCAATCAGCACGACCACAACACGAAAGAAGCAAGGAAAATTGGGACGAGGAAGCACAACTTACTTGGTGACTGGAAGGACACGAAGCCCGGTACTGATATGGGCGGGATTGTCCAACTCGGGACCCAGCTTGTGGCTGAGCCCCCTCTCGAAGACGTCCGAAGCCCATGAAACCGAGGGCTTCCTTGACGATGAAGCTGCAGTCGCCGGGATCTCTGGCTCCGACGCCGCCGCCTTCGACGACTGTGGCAACTTGGGTGCTGTTGCCTCAGTTGCTTCGTGGCTAGGAACCGCCGAGATCGTTGGCGCGATCGCCGCCAGGGGAACCTCTACCACCACCTCCGTATCCTCGCCCTCCAACCCCTTCGTCGGGACTGTGTCCCTTGGGGCCTTGTGCAATACTTTGGGAGACCCTTTGTCGTCGGAGTCGTCATCTGACTCGAACACCACTGACGACCTGGCCAGCGATGGAGGCCTCTTTTCCGGCGACTTGGGCCGGCGTGGGGGCTTCGACGGTGTAGCAGTGCGCCGGGACGTTTGCTCCTGGGTGACCTCATCGCCTTCTTCGAACTCGTCCAGACTATGGCTCGCTTCGACCTCTCGTTACTTCTGCATTCGGGGCTTGCGAGCCACAGGCGCTGGGGGAGGGACCTCTTCTTCTTCCCTGTCGCTGTCGGAAGGATCCCCCTCGGAATCTTCCTCCAGTTCTTGGGGAACTTCTTCGTCAGGCGGAGGGAGCCAACCCTCGAACACCTGAAAAAGCTCAGAACCTCCGCGAGTCAAGACACGCCAAGCAAAAAGACTAAAATCGAGGTACGAACGCAGTGATTGGAAAGAGAACTCACTGTGGGGGCTTCGTTCTTCATGGGAGTATACGGGGCGACCCTGATCGCCGCGCCTGTGAACTTCGCGTCGGTAATCTTCTTCAGGGCGGCCCTGTAGTCCTCGGCCTCCCATGACTCCTTGCTGGTTCGGGATGGATCATGCTTCCCGATGTACTCGTACATCCAGTGTGGACGAGCCGCCAGCGGAACCAGGCGCCGCCCGAGCCAGCAATTGTAGAGGTTGATTGGAATCAACCACTGGTCCTTCAGCTTCTGGATCTGATCCATCATTTCCGCGACGGCCATCCGCTGATCTTTAGGGAGCTTCTTCGGTGCCAGTCGACGGGGCTCGCTCCTCTCGGCGACGAATTCAGGAAGAGAGACCTCGCCGGAGGGAGTGGCTTCCTTGACGTAGAACCAAGTTTTCTTCCACTCGCTGGCGGCCTTCTTCGGCAGGAGGAGCTTGACGAAGTTGGCCTTCGGCTTCAACTGGAAGGTGACCCGCCTACGGCCAGCATCAAGCCGCTGGACGCCTCGCGCCCGATGCGTCCGTGGAAGAGCTCCATCCACAACAGGAAATATGGCCTGCAGCCAAGGTAGCACTCGCAGAAGGCGACGAAGATCGCCAGCTGCTCGATGCTGTGTGGACCAAGATCTGAGGGCTTGATCGTGTAGTACGTGCAGAAGCGGCGGAAGAAGAGCAAAGTGGGGAACCCTAAGCCCCTCTCAAGATGACTGGTGAAGCAAATGAACTCGTCGGGTCACTGTTTCAGCTCGGTCTCGGAGGAGGGGGAACCCGCCAATTCCCCTTGCGGAGCACCCCGGCGTCCTCAAAGGATCTTAGCTGGGTCGTGGTGCACTTGGATTTACCCCATGAGCCTTTGGGAGGCGCCATCGAGTGAGAAGTGGGATCGCGCGACGCGGGGACAGTAAGTCGGGAGGAAGCAGAAAGGAAGAGCAAATGAGGAAGGATGAAGAATGCGGAGCAGGATCGCGAAGCTGATCCGTCACTCCCCTTATATGGGAAACGTCACCCACCAAAATCGGGATAGCCGTTACTCACGGTAATTGCGCCGAAGTTACCGTTGGAAATTCCAACGGATAGTTTGACTAGGTCTGACGGTCCAACTCCTATTGGTCTACTCGCCACCCGCCAGTCTCTCTTCTCGTCGAAACAATGACTGGACGGCAGTGATGCTTACTGAAGTGACGGATGGAGTTATAGGGAAATTCTCCTTGGTTCCAGTAAAGTCCATCACCGACTCGACTGGGCGGCCAAATTGGGCTCGCCTACTTCGAACACCAAAAGGACGCCCGCACCTGCGTCAACGATGGCCTCGGGGACTACTGATGGGGATATGCCAAAGGGGGTATGCTCAGTAGTACGTTCCGAGTGGGCCGAAAGGCCTGCGAGTGCGCCTGGAGGACAGCGACTGGACTCTGAAGAAAGGAAAGGCCCATCGACTGGCGGCTGGAAGCCCAGAAGCGTAGCAGAAGCCCAGTCGGATTAGGTCAAAAGCCCCCGGATCCTTATCTTGTTCGGAGACAGCTTGTAAACCCTAGCGAGGTGCTTCATATATAAACCTCCCTTTGGTATCCTAGAGACTTATCTTCCATCATACACCCCCTCAAGTAATTCGCTGCCTAGCCGCCGAGCTCGCCACCCTTGTAACTCGCTCTCTCATAATCTAATCTAGCAGGAGTAGGTCTTTACCCTCCGGGGGGCCAAACCTGGGTAAACCCATGTGCATCCGCCCCCATCTCGCACCACAGATGGACGCCAACTCTTTCTCACGAAACACTCAGCCGCTGCCTATGGCAGCGACTGCCGTGGCCATTTCCACGATAGAGTTGGAATATATTGATGTAGTTATTCACCTTGATAATAGAGAAACCATCTCTCCAATTGGTATTGTGCGGGATGTAGAAGTCCTTTGTGGTAAGATTAAGTATCCTGCTGATTTTCTAGTACTTGGTTCAGCTGCTAGTAAAACTTATCCCATCATTTTTGGTAGACCTTTCTTGAGTACTTGTGGAGCTATTATAGATTGCAAGAGGGAGAACATCTTGACTAAGTTTGATGGGGAATCTTATGATTTTAATTTTTCGAAATTTACTAAAGAACCTTGTGAAAATGAAACCCATAATGAGGATTATCGAGTTAAACAACTTGCGTCTATTTCTCTTGCTCCTAACAATGCTTTGCAACAATTTATGGAAGACCACGAAATTGAGATCTTCATGGAAGAAAGGAATGAGATTGACGAGATTCTCCATCGTCAACCCAAGATGCTTAAGCATAGCTTGCCTATAGAAGACTTGGGAACCATGTTGCCACCTAAAAAGGATCCGGTCTTCGATCTAAAACCTCTCCCTGATGATCTTAAATATGCCTACATTGATGATAAAAAGATATATCCTGTTATTATTAGCTCTAACCTTTCAGGGAAGGAAGAGGAACAATTATTGGAGGTTTTGAAGAAACACCGAGGGCTATGTGCTATACTCTAAATGATTTAAAAGGATTTCTCCTACTATATGTCAGCATGCTATCAATATAGAACCAGATGCAAAGCCAGTAGTCGAGCACCAACGGCGTCTAAATCCTAAGATGAAAGAAGTGGTAAGAAATGAGGTATTAAAACTCCTTGATGCTGGTATTATTTACCCTATTGCTGATAGTGAATGGGTTAGTCCTGTTCATTGTGTTCCTAAAAAGGAGGAATTACCGTAGTTCCTAATGATAACGATGAGCTTATCCCCCCAAAGAATAGTAGTGGGCTATAGGATGTGCATTGATTTCAGGAAAGTTAACAAAGTTACTAAGAAAGATCATTACCCGCTTCCTTTTATTGATCAAATGTTAGAAAGGTTGTCTAAAAAGACCCATTTTTGTTTTCTTGATGGATATTCTGGTTTCTCTCAAATTGCTATTAAACAACAAGATCAAGAAAAAACTACTTTTACATGCCCTTACCGAACCTATGCTTATAGACGTATGCCTTTTGGTTTATATAATGCTCCTGCTACTTTTCAAAGATGCATGTCTGCTATCTTTCATGATTTTTGTGAGGAAATTGTGGAAGTGTTCATGGATGACTTCTCCATCTATGGAACTTCTTTTGATAATTGTCTGCACAACCTTGATAAAGTTTTGCAGAGGCGTGAAGAAACTAATCTTGTTCTTAATTGGGAGAAATGCCACTTCATGGTTAATGAAGGGATTGTCCTTGGGCATAAGGTGTCCGAAAGAGGCATAGAGGTGGATAGAGCTAAAGTTGAGGCAATTGAGAAAATGCCTTGCCTAAGAGACATCAAAGGTATTCGTAGTATCCTTGGTCATGCTGGTTTCTATAGAAGGTTTATTAAAGATTTCTCTAAGATATCAAAACCCCTCACTAATCTTCTTCAAAAAGATGTACCCTTTGTTTTTGATGATGATTGTAAGGAAGCTTTTGAAACTCTTAAGAAGGCTTTAACTACAGCCCCTATCGTTCAACCACCTGATTGGAGTTTACCCTTTGAAATAATGTGTGATGCTAGTGATTTTGCTGTAGGTGCTGTTCCTGGGCAACGAATTGATAAAAAGTTAAACGTTATTCATTATGCTAGTAAGACTCTTGATGTTGCTCAAAGGAATTATGCTACTACTAAAAAAGAATTCCTACCTGTCGTTTTTGCTTGTGATAAGTTTAGACCTTATATTGTAGACTTAGAAGTCACCATTCATACTGATCATGCTGCTACTAAGTACCTTATGACGAAGAAGGTTGCTAAGCCGAGGCTTATTAGATGGGTGCTGATTTTACAAGAGTTTGATCTACATATTGTAGATAGGAAAGGTGCTAAAAATCCTGCAGCTGATAATTTATCTTGATTGGAAAACATCTCTTTTGATCCTATGCCTGTTAATGATAGCTTCCCAAATGAACAGTTGGCTGCAGTAGGGGTGAGCTCGTGAGGGAGCCCTTGGTATGCTGATTATGCTAACTTTATTTTCTCCAAGTATTTGCCTCCAACTTTCACAGCTCAGCAAAGGAAGTTCTTTTACAATTTGAGGCATTATTTTTGGGATGACCCACACTTATATAAAGAAGGAGTGGATGGTATTATGCGAAGATGTGTTCCAGAATATGAACAAAAAGAGATATTCTGTAAATGTCATGGTAGTGCTTATGGAGGACATCATGCAGGAGATAGAACTGCGCAAAAGGTGGTACAATCAGGTTTCTACTGGCCTACCCTTTTTAAAGATGCAAGAAAATTTGTTTTATCTTGTGATGAGTGTCAACGTGTTGGTAATATCTCTAGACGCAATGAAATGCCTATGAACTACTCTCTAGTTATTGAACCCTGTGATTGCTGGGGATTTAACTTTATGGGTCCTTTTCCTCCCTCGAAAGGTTATACTTATATTCTTGTTGCCGTTGATTATGTTACTAAGTGGGTAGAAGTTATACCTACGAAGAGTGCTGACGGGGAGACCTCTCTAAAAATGCTTAAGGATGTTATTTTTCCCAGGTTTGGAGTGCCTAGGTATCTCATGACTGATGAAGGTTCTCATTTTATTCATGGTGGTTTTAGAAAGACCCTTGCTAAATATGATGTTAATCATAGAGTTGCTTTAGCTTATCACCCCCAAACTAGTGGGCAAGTAGAGTTATCAAATAGAGAAATTAAATCCATCTTGCAAAAGACTGTTAATAGATCTAGAAAAAAACTAGGCTAAAAAGTTGAATGATGCTTTATGGGCTTATAGGACTGCCTACAAAAACCCTATGGGGATGTCTCCTTATAAAATGGTTTGTGGGAAAGCTTGTCACCTACCCTTAGAATTAGAACACAAAGCTTACTGGGCAGTTAAAGAACTCAATAGAGATTGTAAGCTTGCTGGTGAAAAACGATTATTTGACTTAAGTTCTTTAGATGAATGGAGGAGTGAAGCCTATGAGAATCTAGGCTCTTTAAGGAAAAATTTAAAAGATGGCATGACAAGTGAATACTTAAGAGAGAATTCCATGTTGGTGAGAAAGTTCTATTGTACAGGTCTCGTCTCAGATTTTTTGCAGGAAAACTACTGTCAAAATGGGAAGGACCTTTCGTTATTGAAGAAGTGTACCATTCAGGAGCAATAAAAATTTCTTCTTTAAAAGATAATACTACACAAGTAGTGAATGGGCAGCGACTTAAGCACTATATTGCTGGGGATTCTTACAATGGAGATGTTGACGCCTTTCAAGTTATAACTCCAGAAAAATTTATCAAGGACCAAATTCAGATACCTGTAGAGTCCGTTTTCGAATAGGTAACAGTTCTGGTAAGAAAAGTTCCACAAAAGATTTGTCCAATTATATTTTTGTAGTTTTTATTCAACAAGGAAAGCAACGAAGCAAAAGAGGGATGGAAACGGAGCCAGGTGGCTCACACCACCCTGTGCGTGGGCCCACCCCTGACCGCGCCACTAGGTGGTGTGGCCACTCTGGACTCCGTCTCCGACCCGTTTTCTCCCAGTACCCTCCTTTTGTTGTGAAACTTCATAATATATAATCCCCCGGATCTCCCGAGGATCGTATATCGTGCTTTCATTGTGTTTTTGTTTTGATCTATTTCTGACAGGTAGAATCACAGATTTGGAGCCACAATGTCTTCCTCTGGATTAGCCAAGGAAGATTCCTCAAAAGATATAATCAACCCATACATGAGAGAGTTGAAGATTCATCCCAAGGAGTTGTTGCTTGAAGACGGGGAGGTCCGGATAAAAGAGTTTCAAGGCCCTAAAGGTGAAGGAAGTCTAGAGGACAGGATGGAAGCACTAGAGCAAGAAGTCTTTAGGTACAAAAAGATGGCGGAATGCGAAGTGGATATCATCCACAAGATTTGTTCCAAACTCATCGCCGAGCACCAAAAGGAGACTGATGAGCTCAAGGATGAAGTCCTCTTACTCTGCCAAACAGCCAACAAACTGCAAGCACAGCTCTACGACGTTCAAAATAAAAATTATTAGTACGAGGTTAGGTGTAAACGCATAAGTGCTGCTGCAAGTTTCAGGATGCTGGAGACCACGATGTTCTTTGTTGATGGGGAGCCCTTACTCTGGAAGTCGGACGATGATGAGAGGACACCACCACCACCGAAGGAGTAATTCGTCATCAGGTTTGGCATCCCCTTGGTTTGTTCCAAGCTTGGGGGAGTGCCACGGTATCACATCACTATCTTCTATCTTTTTACCTTTTTAGTAGAGTCATATCATGAATAGAGAAGTTATCATGTAGGATGGTTTGCATTATGGAAGTGTCCCCTCTCTCGTTAGATATGTATCCCTTGGTGTGAGTTGCCGTTATGGAATATTAATGAGAAGTTCTACCATTTACTCTTTTGCATATCTTATATTAGTTTTCAATTCGTGGTTATATGATTGATCTTGTTGTTAGTATTTGTATCACTTTGGGATCATTGAGTTAATCTAGTTGGTTTTGGCAAACCTGGCTCGGTCAGTAGCAACATTATTTTTGAGAGTTGAATGAAAAGATAATCTTGATTTGCTCATAAGTCTAGTATTCTCTGGTTAAGATCTTTTGTGCTTCCAAGGAAGATTGCATGTTTGTCTTTATCACTTGTATGTTTGTTTATTTCCTTCAACTCTTATACTTGCTACCCAACCTTGCTAGCCAAAAACCTGTACTGAGAGGGAATTCTTCTCGTGCATCCATTCCTTAAACCAAAACCTATGCCATTTGTGTCCACCATACCTACCTATTAGCATTATTGCTATTCCAAGTAAATTCTTGTTTTTGTCTACCTTCCAAATTAAACTTGTTATGTGAAAATTAGTGCTTAAATCTCTCACGAACTTGATGGCACACTTTACTTTCTTGCAATTAATAAACTTGATCCATTGTGTCCATCTGCGAAAGCTAATAAGTACCATAATTATTTGGAGCTCTTTATGAAACTTGAAATCCCTGCTTCCCTCTGCGAAGGGTCTTTCTTTTACTTTTTAGTTGAGCCAGTAAACCTATTCCTTTCTATCTCAGCAAGTATTTTGAGTTATTGTGTTTCATTCATTCATATGATGATTTATTCAATCATTGTTTCTAATATTCTTTGTTTTGCACATTGCTCTTATCTTGGTGTCTACTACTTTGAAAGCTATCATTGAAAATCAGTTATTTGTGAACTCCAGCAATTTATCAACTATTCTTCGACCAAGAGCTAAGTTTGCCATTACCAATTATGATTTACTTTATGTATCTCTATTGTGTTTCCTTTACTTATTGCAAGATAAGTTATATAATAGTGAGTTGTATTCTATTATGATCTATGTATTGATGAATGTGATGCTTCTTGTCCGTATTCTTTTATCGACTCTTCACTCCATAAACCTGAGGCCATGTTTATTGAGCTCAGTTTCGCTTGGGGACAAGCGAAGTCTAAGCTTGGGAGAGTTGATACGTCCATTTTGCATCACTAATTTATGTCATAAATCACTGTTATTCATTGATATATTTCATATTAAGAGGTGATACTTATGTTATTTAATCTGTTTTTGCATGGTTGATGACTTTTGGAGCATGGACCGCTGCGGTCAGGATTCTGATGGAAAAGGTGCTGTTTAGAGGCAAAATTCGCGAAGATCAGAAAATCCAGGAAAATATACGGAAAATCCTATTTTTCCAAAAGACGAAGGAAGCCAGAAGGAGGATTGGAGATGGGACACAGGGGGCCCACACTACCCCCTGGGGCGGGCCAGCCTAGGTCGCACCACCAGGTGGTGTGGCCGCCCTGGTCCACCCCTGGCTCTCCCCTCTGGCGTATATAATCCTCCCGAAACCCTAATACTCGGAGAGCGACCATAGAAAGGTTCCGCCGCCTCTGCGGGGCGAAAAACACTGAGAGAGAAAGATCTCTCCGCAGACAGAATTCTGCTAGGGGAATTCCTTCCCGGAGAGGGAGATCGTCGCCATCAACACCACCATCAAGTTGGACTTCATCGGGATCATCATCATCATCACCACCACCATCAGCAGCACCATCATCACCATCTCCATATTGCTGTAACAATTGGGTTGAATCTTGCACAGTTCTTAGGGGAAACTTTCTCGGTGTTGATTACTCTTTGTAGTTGATGCTATTGAGTGAACCGTTGAATTATTATTTATGTTCAGATTGTTATACATCATTATTCCATCTCTGATCTTGATCCATATGATGTGTTGTGAGTAGTTCGTTTTGTTCTTGAGGACATGGGAGAAGTCATGTAGTTAGTAGTGGAGTTGTGTTGAGAAAGATTCAATAGTTTGATATTTAAGTTGTGGTGTACTTCTTCTAGTGGTGTCATGTGAACGTCGACTACATGACACTTCACCTATATGGGCCTAGGGGAATGCATTGTGAATTTGGCTACTAATCGTAGGGGTTGCCAGAGTGACAGAAACCTAAACCCCCGTTAGGAAACCATTGCACAAGGGACATCAGGGTCTTAGAGTTTAAAGTTGTGGTTAGGTTTCTACCTTAATTACTTTATTGTACTTACGGATGTTTTCGAGGGGTATAATCACAAGTATTTATTAGTCCTAGGAAGGTCGGTACATTAGCACAGGTTCACCCACACAACACTTAGCAAGCTAAAGAAGATTAATCAACTATATAAAGCGAAAGCACATGACAGAATTCCTGTGTGTCCTCAAGAACGTTTGGTCATCTTAAGTAATACAACCGGCTTGTCCTTTGCTAAAGAAAGGATTGGGCCACTTGCTGGATTTATTCTTATTGTCTTTTATTTACTTGCATTATCAGAAACCCCTAAAAATCCGTTTGCTAAGTATTTGCAGAGAATTTCTGATCCTTTCCACTAGCCAGCACCTTCTGCTCCTCGTTGGGTTCGACACTCTTACTTATCGAAAATACTGTGATACACCCCCTATACTTGTGGGTCATCGCCACCCCACTCCCCCTCCCTCTCGCCATGGGTTCAAGGGGAGACGACGAGGAAATGCGTCGTGACGACATGGACGGTGATTTCTATGTGAGTCGTCTCATCTCTATCTCTATCATCTATGGCCAGTTATCTATTTTTTGAGCTAGATCTACTTTGTTTACTCATGCGCGTATGATGTGTTAGGCCAACCAGACGATGTATGACTCCGACTATCACGGTTTAGAGGATGAAGACAGTCCTCTGGTATGTAAACATGGATATGTGCCCGCTAAATTTGTAGCGTTCGAAGGACGAAACGCAGGCAAGAGGTTTCTACGGTGTCAAGGACATCGTTCAATGATGCAAGGCAGAAGTTGCGGTGTTGTCAAATGGGTAGATCCAGAGTGGCCCAAATTGATGCAGAAAACGCTGGATATACTATGGGAAATGACTGTTGAGTTGAAAGAATCCGTATTTAGCTCACTTATTGACAGTGTTGAGATGAAGATATGGGAACCAGTTGACACGACCAAGCATAAGCGAGATCTCGGGTGGGTGCAAGACAAGGTTAGCAAAGTCAAGAAGGAGAGGGACGCGGCGTTGGCCCTGAAGGCTAAAGCAGAGCAAGAACTGACTCAAGAAAGGAATTATCTTCACCAGGCCAAATTCCTGGAATTCACAACTACGAGTATTGACAAGTGCATGAGGAAAAATGCAGAGAAACAATTGAAGTTGTGCAAGGAAGATGCTAAAAGGAAGGAGCCGACGATTCGATCCTTGCTCTCGCAGGAAGATGCGCATCGGGCTAAGATTAGGAAGATCAAGGAGATGTGTGATAACTACTTCTATTTATCTTGAGCTCCGTGACTTTTTAAGTTGTAATAGTTGTACTTGTTGACCTAGCGGTCTGAACTATTGGCCCCGGAGTCCTGGGAGGAAAAACATTGGTCGCTTGTTAATTTGTCTTAACCCTGCATTACTTCCTTTTGTCTGACCAATGCCCCTTGGATATTCCGCCCGTCGCTTTGTCGTCTCGTGTACAAATAGGAGGCGCCACAGCGCATCGCTTCGTCGTCCATCCCCTCGCCCTCTCCAATCTCCACCGCACCGTCGCTTCGTCATCCATCCCCTCGCTCCCTCTCCAATCTCCACTGTGCCGCCATGGAGATGCCTGCCCTGAACTTTTATGAGGCGGTGATGTTCGCGCACTTCGACATCCTCGCTCCGCCGGCCGCGACAGTGCCCCATGGATGGCGCATCAGCTATGCGGGGGTGCTGGTGGCTCCGCTCCTCGTCCCCGGTGGAGCCAGGATGGAGAGCAAAATCGCGGCAAGCCGCCGCCAGATGCCCACGTGGAAGAGGGCGCTGCCCCGGTACGCAGCGGCCAGCCCGTACTGGCCGGCGCTGTTCAAGAAGGAGTAGAAGGCCAAGATTGGCAACCGCATCGTTTACGGGCGCGTGGTGCACCGAGATCTCTGGAACCGAGAAGGGCGGGAGAGATTCTGGTCCGTCCCTGGACGGACCAAGTACACCGTCATCGCCGCCGCTCGCCGTGAAGAGGTGCTCCATCTCACGAATAATGCGGAAATCATGGAGGTTCCGTCCGACGACGAAGAGGAAGCCGGCGGCTCGGAGGACTGTAGTAACGGAAGTGAAATTGTTGACTAGTGGTTGAATTAATGTAGGATGTGAAATCGCACCTTTGTTTAGAAGAATTTGTGGTTGAATTAATGAAATGCCTCGATTTAGATCTCTGTTGTAGGGGTTCCGCGCATAAAAACAATAAATTTTACTCTATGCCCCTGAACCCCTGAAGCTGCCAGCACCTATCTATTAGTAATACAGCAACAGGAGGGGCTTTTCGTGAACTTACCCTTGAAAACCGAAAAGCGTTGTCAACTTTCAGTAGAGCGTGGTTGATGTAGACGAGCCGAAGCCGACCTCAAGGTCGTGATGAAGTCCTTGCGCTCCTTCTGGCTCCAACGACTTGAGTGCCTCAAGTGCGACACCTCGCGGGGAGTTACACACGTCCGGTGCCTGACGATGACTCCCGCTTCCCCGATCCAGCAGCAGTTGCGGAAGTAGAGCTCTCAGATCCAAATCCCGCAGCACGATGGCGCTCCGCGGTGAAGATGTCTCTCGCTCGCGCAGTCCAGACTTGGGACCACGGTCACGAGAGAGAGAGGGGGAGAGAGAAAATATCAATTGGAGGTCCTCCCAAAAGTGGGGAGACCTTTATTGATTATTGGTTGTATTTTCTAGGCCAAATACCCCACTTTATATAGGGGGAGGTACTACCTCCCCTCAAGTCCCGGGGTGGGACTAAAGGAGAGGAGGGGGTGGGGTGGCCGCCGGCCAGCCCCTAGTGGGCCCCGCGGGGGGGGCAAGGCCCAGCCTGCCTCCCCTTTGGTCCATTCTCCCTCTCTCCTTTCCCCTAATGGGCCCTCTCCCTCCGGAATTGGCCCATTAAGCCTTTTGACCTTTAATTGATTTTCTCTTTATTAAATAATTATGAATAAATGATTAAATCAATATTTAACATTCATTCACATATCATTTAATCTCCGTGGCCATGGAACACCTTCCACCTCCACTCCGAACATCCTCCGGACTTACCGAAACCCTTCCGATTTTCTCCCTTCTTTTCTTCAACGATTCTACCGATCCTATAAACACTCTCTAAGCATCATCAAGCCCTTAAGCGTGAGACCCCACGGTTCGGGAACACTCTAGACATGGTCAGGACACTCCCGCACCAATGATCGACAGAGGGACCTGGATGGCCATGTGACCCTTGTGCGTTCCACGAAGATCTTTTATCGTTTGAACCGGGGCAGTCATGTCTTATTCCCTTTGTCATTCAATACTTGCATTGCCCGAGATCTGTCAATGACATCACCATGTCGTGTTCAATCTCGTTACTGAACAATGCTACTTAACTCGTTCCGACAAGTGATATCCCCGTGATCTAATCACACACTGCACAGCTATTGGATATAACTTCTCCGAGTGGGCCCTTGAGTATCTTTCCGTCACATGGACGGACAAATCTCGCTCTTGACATATATTGCCTCTACGGTTTCCTCCGAATACCTGAACACACCTTTATAACCACCGTTTTACCAGATGGCGTTTGATGCTATTTAAGCACTCTCGGGAGACAATGATTGATATAGCCTCACGGTCTAAACGAGGATCCATTTCTAATCATTGTAACTTGAACTTCGTGACATGATCGGGTCATGATGTTTAGGTTGGGTATTGGTTCATCATCTCATTCTCCAAATGAGATGACCTCATTTCCAACTGGCATAAATGCCACATGATCAGGAAACATGATCATTTGTTGACCAATGAACCAGTGACTAGAGTTTCACTGGGAACCCCTGGTTGTTTGTATATCACACGTGTATTGATGTTTCCACTCAATACAGTTATAGCATGATATAAAACTTAATCATAAACTATATGAAATATGATAATAGTCCTTACTACTATTTGTCTCTAGGGCATATTTCCAACAGTCTCCCACTTGCACTAGAGTACAAATACACTACCTGCATTTGTTCTAAATCATTGGCACCATATATCCGGTACCCTGAACATGCTTGATCATGGAAAAGGTTGAGTCTTGGGTCTGTACTTTACAGTCCCAAATCCTTTGCAACTTACTAATGTCACCTTGATTGACATCAATACTTTATTATCACATGATAACATCTGTGTGTATGCATCATCGCTATGTCAGTAGAACGAGGCCTGATTCCAGGAGCCTACAGTGACGTTAGATCAACCTCGAGGGCTTTCTCATGGGCACTGTGCCCTGGGACACATCATTCTATGTTAAAAGTGAACTAGCCCCGCCATAACATTATACAACACTTTAGATGGTACCCTTATCTATTATTATAAATGTATTCATCGAAACACTAGTGCACTCTGTGCAACTTTTGATGTTTTGTTCACCTCGCTTCCTATTTGACTTTAATTGGTATCTACAGGAGTTTCCAACATATTCCCTTATAACATAACTCTTTATGCTTTAAGATATGTTATCCTTTATGGATTTGGAAAATATATCCACAGTTCTCTACTAGACACTACGGACAAACTTAGCTCAACGTTCTGTGATTCGAACTTAATCACTTTCAAACGTTCCTTCTTGGATCACATATTATGCTAAGTTATCATCATGGTTTACTAAGATAGAACATATGTCTCAACATAGTGGATGACGATCATCCTTTTGTTTCTTTCAACCATTGATGTTCAACTTAATACTATTCCTAATTTGAGTTATTAAGGACTGGTTCCTTGATTAACTTCTATTCTGAAACACTTTTCAGAATCCCTTAAGGAATACTACATAATATCATAATACACCTATTATCAACTTCTACATCTTATAAATCATTATTTATCAGTATTTGTGCCTTTCATTCTTAACACGCTTAAGAATTACTCCTATAAGCTCCCACTCAAAATATGTTCCTACATAATTGAGTTTGAGACTCATATTGCTCCCACTTAAAAATATGTCAATCACATATTGTTTTAGGAAGACTTTCATAGCTCCCACTCAATTTTATGCAAATTTCATATCTCCTTACTGTTTTGAACAACTTCAAAATCTTTTGACCAAATATCAAACATGGAGTTTTACTATGAGATACTAGTACTTTACTAGTTTTAAATCCACTAGAAATTTAGCACATATGAATCAAATTCATTTGAATTCATCCAATACTTGACAAATTGTGCTTTTGTCATTTACCCCCTTTTTCCTACTATGGCTTTGCAGTCATTTGGGAAAATTCCAAGTAACCCCTTTACTTGTGAGATTCAACAACGAATTGCTTTCTAATCTCAAGGGAATTTTGCTTTTAGGATTTATCATAATTTAGTTTACCATTATTTCCTTTATAGTTCGTAGGTATGTCATATTCCAAAATCATGACAAGTGATTCACAAATGTTTCCATATAAGATATGAATTTACATTTTGAATCCTACTTCATGTAGTGAAAAACAATAGTGGAGGAAAAAACACAATGATCAAAATCATTGATTCTTTCCTTCTGTGAAGAGAATCATTCAGGAACATTGTCCGTTGCGCTTCTCAACACTCTGATGCAGGGTTTTGAATCATCATCTTGTTTTACACTAATTTCCATTTTCTTCATAATTGAGAAACATCACCAAAAGTGAGCTTTCTCAAGAATGCACCAAAATCCAAGCAATACGAATCTTGCTTTCCTTTTGGTTTGAGCTATGGGTTTCGTATTCAAAGTTTCCAATGAATACACAACAAGGACTTATTCGCTATTGTTTTGGTTATATCGAATAACCCCAAAACTTTCACGAATTCAAATGGTTTACCAGTTCTAATTGAGTGCTAACTATTTCTAAGCTAATGGTCTCTACACATACACTACAACGATTTATTTGGTGCCTTCTATTCAACCCCCTTTGATATCTAATATTACATTGTGATGCTTTGCATTTTGACATTTCAAAACGCTTTGCATTTCACAATTTCTTTTATGCCATTCTTATAAAGTTGAATTTCATTACTATTGATCAAATCATAGTAATTGGATTCTCTTTTATATTTATACCCTTTGTTGATGAAACACTTTGATGAAATCAAATAGTTTCATATTCATGTTTCCTTTGGCAAACTACTTTGCACATTTAAACAATCATTTAATGATAATTACCATTTTTGTTAAAACCCAATACATCGGATATGTATTAACTTTTAACAATTCATTAAACACTTTGTATTGAAGTAATACACGGTGTTCAAGTTATTTTGCCGAACTTAGGCATGATTTATATGTGACAAGAAATCGAATGACTTTCACATACTATCACATAACTTTGAATTTAAACAATGGTTTCATTCATTAATGAAATATCATTAAGTTGGGTATTTTAAACAAGGCATTTTAATGTTTTACAAATGTTCATGCATTATCAATTAGTTTCAAACAATAAGGATAATTCACACATAATCAAACAAGATATGAACATGAATAGAAATCATTCATAAAAGCAGAACAATTGTTTGTTACAAACTCATATGAATAACCGTCTCACGAAGTGTGAGACACAATAAAGAAGTTCACAATCTCTTGATTACAATAATCATCCTAAAACACAAACTAAATGATAAATGTCGAGGGAGTGTGTCGTCGGCCATCCTCATCATGCTCGCCATCAACATGCAACATCACCTCCTCTCCAGCAAGCACCTCTCATGCAGAAGGATATGTTTTCAATAAAACAGAATAAGTATCAGATATACTTAACACTGCAATGTGTTTGCAAGATTATAACATTTATAAAACTATATATCAAATATATACCTTGGTCATCGATGACCTCTCCGGCGATTGGTTCAACCTGTACGTTCCGAAAACGTAATATGAACTCATGGAAATCCAATGCTTCCGTATCACCACTCATGATGCTACTCCGGACATGTCCTTTGTAGCTGGCAGGCAAAGACCGAAGCAGTACGTCTATCACAAATGGATCAGCCATCCAGTAATCCACGAAGTGAACCAGTCTCGTGTGTGCATCAAACATGCGCTCCAGGTGACTCTTCAAACATGTATGCTCCTCCATCTATATGGAAAGGAACTCTCCAAGCAACTCGTGCTTCCACATGCGCACATGGCCTATGAACTATGCTCTCAGCTGATCCACCATCGAATATGGGTCAAGATCACCCATGAGCGGATGTAATTCATTCACCATCCTGTAACGCATTATTATCTGAATGTAAGTGGACATCTCTTGGCGATAGTAGCGGTCTGCCAGCTCTTGTGGGGTCTCACTATAGGGGTCCGCACATAAAAACAATAAATTCTACTCTACGCCCATGAACCCCTGAAGCTGCCAGGACCTATCTATTAGTAATACAGTAACGGGAGGGGCTTTTCGCTAACTTACCCTTGAAGACCGAAAAGCGTTGTCAACGCTCAGGAGAGCGTGGTTGATGTAGACGAGCCGAAGCCGACCTCAAGGTCGTGATGAAGGCCTTGCGCTCCTTCTGGCTCCAACGACTTGAGTGCCTCAAGTGCGACACCTCGCGAGGAGTTACACACGTCAGGTGCCTGACGATGACTCCCGCTTCCCCGATCCAGCAGCAGTTGCGGAAGTAGAGCTCCCGGATCCGAATCCCATAGTGCGACGGCGCTCCGCGGTGAAGATGTCTCTCGCTCGCGCAGTCCAGACTTGGGACCACGGTCATGAGAGAGAGAGGGGGAGAGAGAAAATATCAATTGGAGGTCCTCCCAAAAGTGGGGAGACCTTTATTGATTATTGGTTGTATTTTCTAGGCCAAATACCCCACTTTATATAGGGGGAGGGGAGGTACTACCTCCCCTCAAGTCTCGGGGTGGGACTAAAGGAGAGGAGGGGGTGGGGTGGCCACCGGCCAGCCCCTAGTGGGCGTCGCGGGGGGGGGGGGGGGCTAGCCAGCCTCCCCTTTGGTCCCTTCTCCCTCTCTCCTTTCCCCTAATGGGCCCTCTCCCTCCGGAATTGGCCCATTAAGCCTTTTTGACCTTTAATTGATTTTCTCTTTATTAAATAATTATGAATAAATGATTAAATCAATATTTAACATTCATTCACATATCATTTAATCTCCGTGCCAATGGAACAGCTTCCACCTCCACTCTGGACATCCTCCGGACTTACCGAAACCCTTCCGGTTTTCTCCCTTCTTTTCTTCGGCGATTCTACCGATCCTATAAACACTCTCTAAGCATCATCAAGCCCTTAAGCGTGATACCCCATGGTTCGGGAACACTCCAGACATGGTCGGGACACTCCCGCACCAATGATCGACAGAGGGACCTTGATGGCCATGTGACCCATGTGCGTTCCATGAAGATCTTTCGTCGTTTGAACCGGGACAGTCGTGTCTTATTCCCTTTGTCATTCGATACTTGCATTGCCCGAGATCTGATCAATGACATCGCCATGTCATGTTCAATCTCGTTACTGAACAATGCTACTTACCTCGTTCCGACAAGTGATATCCCTGTGATCTAATCACACGCTGCACAACTATTGGATATAACTTCTCCGAGTGGGCCCTTGAGTATCTTTCCATCACATGGATGAACAAATCCCGCTCTTGACATATATTGCCTCTACGGTTTTCTCTGAATACCTGAACTCACCTTTATAACCACTGTTTTACCAGATGGCGTTTGATGCTATGTAAGCACTCTCGGGAGACAGTGATTGATATAGCCTCACGGTCTAAGGAATAGTCTACGAGGATCCATTTCTAATCATTGTAACATGAACTTCGTGACATGATCGGGTCACGATGTTTAGGTTGGGTATTGGTTCATCATATCATTCTCCGAATGAGATGACCTCATTTCCAACTGGCATAAATGCCACATGATCAGAAAACATGACCATCTGTTGACCAATGAACCAGTGACTAGAGTTTCACTGGGAACTCCTGGTTGTTTGTATATCACACGTGTATTGATGTTTCCACTCAATACACAACTGGAGTAGCCTTCTTCCGCAGCCTGGGTGCCAAGTCTTCACGTCCACTGGCTTCTTCATTTCCTGCCTTCTTTCTCTTCCTCGGTGCCAATTTTCTTAGCTTCACGTACTCTGCATCGCCGGGACAATGGGCACCAGAATCATGTCCAGCATTATCTTTCCACTCGTTTTTAATTTCTTTGGGCAAAAAAATGACTGACCCGGCAGTCATATTTCTGATCTTGCGGCGCTTCTTGTCAAAGAAACAAGACCGTTGCATAACTGCCCAATATCTACAGAGTAAATAAAACAAAAATTACAATTCAGCACAAACATGTGAATCCCAAGAGACTTTTGCTTACCAGGAGCTAATTGGGTTCGAGCAACCACCCTGTCCAAGAATAGAAGGGCAACTCCTAGCTGCAGCAGCTTCCACATCCAGTACATCACAATTCAGCTCAAACATGCAAGCCGAAGCATACCTTTTCATCAACCCAATTAGCTGACTGTCACACATTAGAGGAACCATGATGCCACATTCATCCATGAAGCTGAACTTTGTAGTCTGCTTCGGTCATAATTCATCATGATTAAGCAGAGCAGCAACCATACCAGATATAGTGCAGATCTACGCAGGCGTTTCTTCCATCGTGATACAATGGTGTCCATACCACTTTCCCTTAGAGTCGTACCTGAAGAGGACTACCGTAACCAGGTAAGGGTGGTCCGCGTAGATCCCACTTGACAAAAAACTATGGACAAAATATGTTTGTCAGCGTTGGGCTAACAAACAATTTTAGGTTCAGTAGCCAGCTAGCAGTTATAATTAGTACGAATAGCAAAGAGAAGGGTAGCTCACCCGCTTGTAGCCAGAACTTCTTCTTCCTTGGTAGTAGGATCTGCCATCCTCCGAGATGCTCGGCTCGTCGGCGGCGGAGGCGGGCTAGAGCCTCGCAACGGTGGCTACGACATGCGCCATTGGAGCTCGGGATCAGCGACTAGGCGTAGCAACTGGGCGCAGCAACTTGGCACCGGAAGTCAAATGTCCGAAGGGATCGTCCTGCTTGGAGGGTGGATTCCGACGCCGTTGGTTCTAGGGGAAAAGTGGGAATGGATTTGTGAAATTGGTCAACGCATCAAATCCACTTAGTTACTCAATTTGCCTAAGAGGCTGCCGCGTTGGCGCTCGCGTCACGGACATATGACCGACATGAGGGTCCCGACCGTCTACTTCATGGGGCAGTTTAACGGAATGTTTGAATTTGGCAGGGGTGAGATGAGTTTGCCTCGAAATGGCCCCTCTCAATAGTTGGCGGCCCAACATTTCGAAACGCGGCAATTTCAGGCAACTTAGGTACCGCGATGCGCTGGCCTGCGAACTTTGGTACCGCAGACGAACAGGCCCCCAACTCCGGCCACCCTTCCGCCGCCGGGGATGCACCACTTGGCTTCGAGAGGGCGTAGAACGCCAATGTTGAGCTCGAGGAAAATCCTCTGTCTTGGAGGTTGAGAGGATGCATCTCTTGCGTCCGAAAAGGCCGATGAATTGGCCGAAGATCGCGAGGGCGCTCTTGCCCGTCGCGTGATGAGCTCGATGCTGCTGCAGGCATGACTGGACTGTCGCCCGCTGACCGTCGCCGCCACTACTTCTCCCCTCGCCACCAAGGCCGCCAGAGAAGCTCGACAAGGATTCCCAGCAAGAAGCAGCCATCCGGGCGCACTGACCTTATGAAGGAAGCCGCCGGAGATGCAGAGAAGCCCGACGCCTATCTCCGTCCATGGGAGCTTCCTAGCGGGATCCAAGATCTCCAGCAGATGCGGGATCAGGCCAGATCTAACCCACATCAATCTTCCAAGCCACCACATACACCCCGCGACCGAAGCATCATCCTCCACCCTCCCCTCGCCACCGAGGCCGACTAGAGGGGGAAGGACGCCGCTAGATCGCCAGATTCCACTGCAGCTAAGGCACTTATTTGAGGGATCTCCGCCCATAGCCCAAACCCTAGCAAGCTCCCACCATAGGAGCTGACCAGGCCTGAGCGAAGACGGCCACCCGTCGCCGTGCACGAACACCGAGAGGACAGGCCAATCGGCATCTCACCAAACACCCTATGGGCAAACACAAGAAAACCTAAACCTAGTCCTACAACTCCTACGGAGAGAGCCCAACGACCTGGACTACATGCGCCGGAGCCACTCCTCCGCCTCGCTCGACCGGAAACGCCAGCGAGTTCGGCTTTAGAGCGGCCTGGCGCCCACGGGAAGAAACGAGGAGACTGTAGCAGGGGGAAGAGGAGAGGAGAAGCCTTTCCAGATGCTAGTTGACGGACGCTTTTACAATAGGTGTTACGTCACTGTGTTCGTCCTGCACCTTCTTTTTTTCGAGAGTAAGGCAAAGAAAATAAGATAAAGTGCGCTTTATTATTTACTAACATAATTGCCCGTGCGTTGCTACGCTAAGTCAACAACATAAGATATGTATATTTATCAATGATCGTGCACAATGCATCTAGCAGCCTAGCACCCGTGAGCTAGCTAATCTCTTCTACCTAATGTGTAGATCTCATGATTTGTGGACATTGAATTGTCAAAATATATTTCGGGATATATACAAAATTTAGACAAAGTCAAATCACTTATTTTTAGACGGGTGGAGTATATCTATGGATGACTCTATGAGAAGCTGTATATTCTTTAGACAAACTCACAGTCTAGCCAGCCGGTGAGCCAGGCCCAGCTAGAGGCAGGCATCCCACCGGAGCCGCTCGATCGTCTCCCCTCCTCTCTCTTAAGCTCGATATGTTATCCCATGCATCGTCTAGCAGTCTAGCAGTATTTATCTCTCACATTATGCCATGCATCATCAAATTTTAGATCTGCTTGTTGATTTCAGGAAGTCTGCAAAGTATATAGACGCGTGGATCTCCGTTCGACAACCGCCGCAGGGGCTCCTATCGGACCGGGAATTGGGAGCTCGGGTGGACTCTCAATGAACTCGCGCGCTGGGCCGGACCATACGGAAAAAATGTTTCTTTGTATCATTAAACATTCTTTGTAACTTACAGGTGGCCTTTTTTGACTTATGGGAGGCTAGGTGGCCTTTTTTGACTTACGGGAGGCTTGACATTAATATGTGGTCTGGTGGGAGAGAAATTCGGTCTAAAAAAGTGTTGGACGACAAGAAACAATCCGTCCTTTATTATTAGATATAGAATTGTTTAACCATTACCTCCGATCTCTGTATAACTAGGATATACACGGTCGCACAAGTTTAGCCATTATAACCGATAAAACATAGAAAATGCAATACAAGTAATCATCAGCGAAACTAGAGGTGCCTAAGGTGATGGAGGACCAATTCGTGGATTATACTGTCATTCATGTTGGATAAAAATGTCCCTCGTCTCGCTGTGTGCTCCAACTGTGTATATACCTCCATAAATAGATGGTGATTCTCCACACAACGTAGATCCGACCATAAACGGAGAACAGATGTGCACTGGCATGAGACAAGAATTTTTATCGTTAAAACCTTTTCATCTCTACATAGCTATAGCGCCCAGATAACAACAAGCGCTCCCATTCTAACAAGTAATTTAAACCTACGATCCACACCATTTAGCCAGTTGTTGAATATATTTGCAACATTGCGTGTAGGTATAAGGTAGAACCTATCTTGATGACTAGCCATATAGATCTAGCAAATGTAAACGCGAAGAATAAGTGTTTGATAGTCTCTTGATGGCAAAATACACACCTTTTACTTACATGCCAATTGCTTTTGCAAGTTGTCCTTAGTGAGGATTACCCCACGACGAAGATACCACACAGTAACTTCAGTTTTTAGCAGAATCTCCGTGTTCCATTTTTCTTGTTATTATACACTGACATGCCTTGCTGGATTAAAAAATCTTTGTACATGGAATCCATAGAGAATTTACCACTCTCATTCAAACTCCATCGAAACTCGTGGGTCCGTTGCGTCAACTGGATCAAAGCTAGATGCTGAACCAACTCATTCCAAGATGCTAACCTTGGATCAACGAGATCTCTTCTGAACATCACATTTGGTGAGGAAGTTTTCAACACCTTAGTGAGTGTATCTCCGTTATGACGGACAATATCATACATAGCTGGATACTGTTCTCAGAGCACGACATTACCTATCCATTTATCCTCGCAGAATCTTATTTGTGAACCATCATTAATAGAGAACAAACCGTATGGAAAGAATGTGAGATCCTGACGCATGGCTTAATAGGATTGATAGGATATCCATACCATAAGTTGCAACTTTTTTCTAGAAGCTCGTCTGAAAAAACTCTAAGGTTAAACGTGCTTAGCCTAGAGTAATTTGAGGATATGTGACCGATCAGGAAGTTGTTTCCGGGTGCGCACGAGTGAGGACAAAGTGCGCAGAAAAGACAAGTGTTGGTCTGTGGTGTCAGAAATATGCCCTAGAAGCAAATAATAATATAAATTATTGACATATTTCATTAAGTTCATAATATGTTTTATATCATGCTGTAACTGTATTGATAGGAACGTTAATACACATGTGATATGTAATCACTGGAGTTCCTAGTGATCCTCTAGACACTAGTTAATAGGTCAGTCGATGATCAACGCTTTCCGATCATGGACATTTATGTCAATTGAAATTGGATTCATTTCATTAGGTGAATGAAAGTGATGGACATACCCAACACAAGATTTGTAACACGATCAAGTCATGAAGTTCACCGTTACAATGACTGGGAAAGGTAGTAACCAATTACTTAGACTGTGAGACCATATTTAATCACTATCACCCGAGAGTGCCTTGTTTTCATCAAATGTCACTAGGTAAAATGGTGATCATAAAGGTGTCTAAGGTATTCAGAGGGGCATGTAGATGCATGTTTCAAGTGCGGGATTTGTTCTTCTACGTGACGGAGAGATACTCTGCAACCACTCGGAAACATGACATCCATAAACTCGCAGCGTGTGACTAGGTCACGTGGATGGCATAGCTCGGAACGAGTAAAGTTGTACTTGTTGGTAACGAGATTGAACTTGACATGGAAATTTCATTGATCAGGTCTTAGAAAAGTAAAGTATCAAAGTAACAAAGGTAATAGGACTCTATGTTTAATGGTTCAATAATAAATATTCTCGCGGAATGCATAAGGGTCATTATGGGCATCCAGATCCCATTGATGATCATTGGTCTGAGAGGGGTCTTAACCATGTCTGGAGTGTTCCCGAACTATTAGGGTAGCACACTTAATGGTTTTACAATGCTCGAAGATCATTTTGGTATCATAGGAATCACCGAAGAAAAGAGAAGGGAAAATCGGAAGGGTTTCGGGAAAGTCCGGCAGGTGTCCGGAAGGAGTTCTAGTGCAATGGGAATTAAATAATATATAAATATATGTTAATCATTGAATTATAAATTTATTTATATTTATTTAATGATTTAAATATGATTTCATGGATCGCCCATGGCTACTGGGCCAACTCCCTAAGGGGAAAGGGCCCATGAGGGAAAAACCCCAAGGGAAATGGGAGGAGTGGCCGACTGGGCCAGCTTGTGGCATGCCAAGCCCACCTAGGGTGGCTGGCCAGCCCCCCTCCTCTCCTCCCCTTGGTTTAGTCCCATATTGCTAAGCCAAGGGACTTGGGGGGCTCCCCTCCCCGTATATAAACGAGGGCATAGAGAGGGATTTAAACACACCAATTAATACCAAGCTTTGAGGCTTCTCCCTCCAAGTTATCTCCTCTCTCCCTCTCTGTCTTATGACCTCGGCCCCACTATAATGGTTGTGTGAACAAGAGAGTTATTCACCGTGGAGCATTGTCGATTCCGGATCCAGGAGATCTACTTCTGCAACCTCTCCTGGATCAGGGTCCAGGAGTCATCGTCAAACATCGTATGTGTGTGACCCCCTATGAGGTGCTTCACTTGTGGCGCTCAAGTCGTTCGAGCCATCAGAGTCATTGGAGCCGATGGAGCTGGAGCTGGTGGAGCTATTCGACTTTAGAACGACCTTGAGGTCGGCGTCAGTACTACTACATCATCCATGTTCTCCTGAATGTTGACAAAGATTTTTGGTCTTCAACTTGGTAAGTTTGTAAAAGCCCTTTCCGTTACTGCATTACTCCTACATAGATCCTGGCAGTCGGTGGTTTATGTAGAAAAAAATATTGTTTTCAAACGCTAAACCCCAAACAGTGGTATCAGAGCTAATCTGTGAGTAGTTATGCTGGTACAGGTAGAACACATGTTGATTGTGTGGGTGTTGATCATATAATTGTTACCCTCTCACGTGTACTTGCGTATACCGCAACACTGCTTGATCGAAGCACCCTCCAACCGACATTACGCGTTCATTCGCGAAACTGGTGCATGCTTGACATACAGCTTGTACCGTATAAGTGGCTTGGGGGGTGTTAGTTTCTCTCGCAGTAGTTGGTAAACCATTTACAACGGAGGGCCCCGAAAGGGTTGTAATAGAGACAATTATTTAATCAGCGTTGTGGTTCATATTCGTAGGTAATAAACGGTTCTTGTGTGAAAGCCCTAGCATCCACGTAAAATATGTAAAAGATAAAGTAGAAGTATCTAACTTTATTTTGCAGGGCCTTGTGATATGATATGGTCAAAGTAAAAGGTAAAGTAGTTTACTTTCCTGTTGCTAAGTTGTAGTAATAGGATGATTGCATCAAGGGATTGGTGCCACACACCGGAGTGCACGATGAAGATCATGGCGCGACAATCTACGACCATGTCATGTCACACTTATTTATATTTGATGTTAATTGTGTACATCTTGTTTGTGCTAGTATTAGATACTCGACGGTAGCATTAATAGGATGGTCCCTTAATATAATATCAATATTGTGTTCTCTAGGGGCGGAGCCAGGATTTATCATTGAGGGGGGGCGAATATATTGATGATCATACATAAGAATTTTTTCTCATGAAGGCTACAACTATGTGTTATTTTGTGTTGGAAGAACTGTACTATAACAATATATCAAAGTCTCAGCATAGAACTGATATTAATATGTAGCACTAAATCTTGGACAGTACAAAACAGAAGATAAGTTTATATTGGATCAACTTTGTCTCTACGAGTATAAGCTTGATAATTCCATTGCTGGTGATCTTCTTAGTATTTTTTTCCAGTATAGAAATTATTACGCAATAATTCATCGTCATCACTAAGAAAACATCAAACAAAAGACACATTTTTTGTAAATTAATCAATTAGACTATAACTTATACAATCTATCAATAAAAAACTACTTGGTACCTTCAACCTGAGTGAGGAAGATTGATTCGTTTATTTGATGGCACAACATGCCCGTCGCCGGAATTGCGGCAGGATTAATAAAGGTAGAAATCAACAAATAACAGGGATGGCTAGCACTGCATTGCGGCCATGACATCGCGTGGCATCTGGCGACTGGGTAGGAGCGAGTGACGATAGCAAGCATCCAGTCAGTTGATCATATGGTGCTACCTACTAAGTCTAGTTACACAAAAAAAAAATGTGAGGACATATTACTACGATTGACTAATACACATAAACCATGGACTCTGTTTAGCATTAGGTAGAGAGCAACATGACTAAGCAATTAAAATTTGAGCTTAGTGCTAAGTAATTAAGCATATAATACCGTTAGTTTAGTACTGAAATCTGCACATATATATTAAGGGGGGCGATGGTTAGGGGGGTCTAGCCCCTACTCGCCCTGGATCCTCTCCCGGTGTTCTCCCTTAGTGTGTACCACCAAGAAAGTTCTCCGTTATGAGGCACACCGTGACGATTGGGTGTTAGACATATTTGTGTTTGCATACGATGGGTGTAATACATGTTGCACAACGGATACACGTAAGGTTGAATTGGCGAGCCTAGCATGTACAGACATGGCCTCGAAACACGGATGATCGAAATATCGAGCATGAGCCACATGAATGATGTGATTGACATTGGAGAATATCTACCTTTGCAGCTATATTGCCGGTCGTGATAATCGGGGGTGACATAGTGAACGAGGATTGTGTAATCACTAAAACTTCTTTAGGGATGTTTTTTTAGTGGGAGCTCATATAATGTAATGTGATTATAATTTGAACTCACGTATTATGAACTTAGTATAAATGTATTTGCAAATACTTTTGTAGATCATGTCAAACCCAAGTCCCTGTTTAATTCTGAGGGTTTCATGGATAGTGAGAAACTCAAAATAGATGGGCCCAACTTCATAGA
This sequence comes from Avena eriantha, assembly GCA_910589775.1. NCBI lineage: Eukaryota > Viridiplantae > Streptophyta > Magnoliopsida > Poales > Poaceae > Avena > Avena eriantha. The sequence continues at coordinate 238,324,170 of OU342746.1, forward strand.
TTGGTACCAACGCCTGAGGAACCTCCTCATATTTCATGATCTCTTCTATGTGCTATGAGAACCGCTAGGAGATTTTCCCGTGGGCTTCACCAGATTGCCGGATGAAAATGATTATCGTGCCCGACGTGATGCCTTCATGACAGTCAAATACACTATGGTTCATGACATGGAGCCTGCTCTGGGAGCACCGTTCTATGAGATTGAGGCCTTCAGCCTGGCCGAAGGACTTAAGATGCTCTGTCCATCTCAAATCATAATCATGGCATTTGAATACATGGATGAATTCCGCTCAACCAAGATGAGGGAAGACACCAACCTAGAGGACCACCTGGACATCATGGAGAGGATTCATGAGCACCTTGTGGACATCATGGACTACTAGGTGAACGACAAATTTATGATAGATGTGGTGTTGCGCTCGCTACCTCACAACTACAAAGATGTCGTCTTGAACTACCACATGTAAGGGAAAGAGTTTACCTTCCTTGATTTCATGACTCATTTGAGAACCCGGAATGTAGTGTCTGCTCCAGGAGCTGTCATCAATAGGAAAGGTATATATTTGATATACAAAGTAATAAATGTTTAATTTTCAAACACTTATAGCAGTTTACAAAGTATTTCATACTTGTACTGTTTTGTGAAAACAGGACCCGCTACTTAAGAAGGGAGTGGGGGCGACAATGCGTGTTTATGGAAAACAAGATGCCAACGGCGCTCTCCTTCTGAAGTTATCATTTGGACTAGAATATTTTAATAAATTTGTAATCGATGAGAGTGAACTATATTAGTGTGTGTCTTGCATTTATAAGACAGTTATTCATATGAATTTGCGAAAAATCAGTTGTTTTATTCCTATGAGTAATATAATTTATGTTCACGGTTTTGATTATGAATGGGTTATTCATATTTTGATTTTGATGATAGAAATTTAAATGTTTATAAGATTGTGAAAATGCCGAAAGATATTCAAACTTAATAATGACATCATTTTGAATGACACTAGTGTGTTAATTCATAATTGTGTTGGAAATATGCCCTAGAGACAAATAGTAGTAAGGACTATTATCATATTTCATATAGTTTATGATTAAGTTTTATATCATGCTATAACTGTATTGGGTGGAAACATCAATACACATGTGATATATAAACAACCAGGGATTCCCAGTGAAACTCTAGTCACTGGTTCATTGGTCAACAGAATATCATGTTTTCTGATCATGTGGCATTTATGCTAGTTGGAAATGGAGTCAACTCATTATGAGAATGAGATGATGAACCAATACCCAACCTAAACATCGTGACCCGATCATGTCACGAAGTTCAAGTTATGATGATTAGAAATGGATCCTCGTAGACTATTCTTTAGACCGTGAGGCTATATCAATCACTGTCTCCCGAGAGTGCTTTGATAGCATCAGCGCCACTTGGTAATACAATGGTTATAAAGGTGTGTTCAGGTACTCGGAGGAAATCGTTGAGGCAATATATGTCAAGAGCGAGATTTGTCCGTCCATGTGATGGGAAGATACTCAAGGGCCCACTCGGAGAGGTTATATCCAATAGCTGCACATCATGTGATTTGATCATGGGGATATCACTTGTCGGAATGAGTCAAGTAGCGTTGTTTGGTAACGAGATTAAACACGACATGGTGATATCATTGATCAGATCTTGGGCAATGCAAGTATCGAGAGACAAAGGGAATAAGACACGACTGTCCCGGTTCAAACGATGAAAGATCTTCGTGGAACGCACAGGGGTCACATGGCCATCCAGGTCCCTTTGTTGATCATTGGTGCGGGAGTGTCCCGACCATGTCTGGAGTGTTCCCGAACTGTGGGGTATCATGCTTAAGGGCTTGATGATGCTTAGAGAGTGTTTATAGGATCTGTAGAATCACCAAAGAATAGTAGAGAGAAAACCGGAAGGGTTTCAGTAAGTCCGGAGGATGTCCGGAGTGGAGGTGAAAGTGTTCCATAGCCACGGAGGTTGAATAATATGTGAATGAATGTTAAATAATGATTTAATCATTTATTCATAATTATTTAATAAAGAGAAAATCAATTTAAATGGTCAAAGGGATTAATGGGCCAATTCCCGGAGGGGAAAGGGCCCAAGAGGGGGCCGCACCCCTAGGAGGGGCCAAGGGGGTTGGCCGGCGGCCCTAATGGGCCTTCCCCACGTGGGGGCCATGGTAGGGGCTGTCCGGCGGCGGCTCCCCCCACCTCCTTCTCCTTAGTCCCACCCCGGGACTTTGAGGGAGGTAGTACCTCCCCTCCCCCTATATATAATGGGGGTATTTGGCCAAATAAAATACAACCAATAATCAATAAAGGTCTTCTCACTTTTGGGAGGACCTCTAATTGATATTTTCTCTCTCCCCCCCTCTCTCTCTCGTGATTGTGATCCCAAGTCTGGACTGCGCAAACGAGAGACATCTTCACCACGGAGCGCCGTCGTGTTGCGGGATTCGGATCCAGGAGCTCTACTTCCGCAACTGCTGCTGGATCGGGGAAGCGGGAGTCATTGCCAGGCACTGGACATGTGTAACTCCCCGCGAGGTGTCGCACTTGAGGCACTCAAGTCGTTGGAGCCAAGGGAGTGCAAGGACTTCATCACAACCTTGAGGTCGGCTTCGGCTCGTCTACATCAACCATGCTCTCATGAGCGTTGACAACGCTTTTCGGTCTTCAAGGGTAAGTTCACGAAAAGCCCCTCCCGACTGTATTACTAATAGATAGGTCCTGGCAGCTTCAGGGGTTCAGGGGCATAGGGTAAAATTTTATTTTTTTCATACGTGGAACCCCTACAGTGGTATCAGAGCTAGATCTATGCGTAGTAATGCTAGTATGGGTAGAACACACGAGATGTAGCGTGTGGGCGTTGATATTTTAGTTGTTACCCTCCCACGTGTACTTGCGTATACCATAGTAATGCTTGATGAAGCGGCCCCCAACCTACTTTACGCGTTCATTCGCGAGACTGGTCCATGCTTGACATACGGCTTGTACCGTATAAAGTGGCTTAGGGGGGTGTGTGTCTCTCTCACATTAGTTGGTATGCCATTTGCAATGGAGGGCCCCGAAAGGGGTGTAGTAGAGACAACTACTTGATCATCGTTGTGCTGAAAGTTCGTAGGTAAGAACGGTTCTTGTGCGAAAGCCCATTCAGCCACGTAAAACATGCAAATATAAATTAGAGGCGTCTAACTTTATTTTGTAGGGGGCGTTGCTTTGTGATATGGTTGTGGCAAAGGTAAAGTGATTACCTTTTGTTACGTAGTAGTAGATAGTCACGGAGGTGACGGACTACCACACCGGAATGACACCGGTACCCTGGTGTCTACGGCGTCGGAACCCTGGCGCCGGAATCTGGTGACGACGGATGGAGATCACGACATGAAGGACCATATCACATCGCATTGACATTCAATGTTATTGTTTGTATATCTTATTGTGTGCTAGTATTAGATACTCGACGGTAGCCTAATAAGATGATCCCTGTTAAAATTACCAACGATTGTGTTCCCCCTTAGTGTGCACCACCAAGAAAGTTCTTCGGTATGAGGCAATCCATGGTACATGCATGGGTGTCAGACATATCTACGTTCGCATACAGTGGGTGTAAGCTATGTTGCATAGGGAATACAGTAAGGTTGAGTTGGCGAGCCTAGCATGTGCAGACATGGCCTCGGAACACGGATGGTCGAAAGATCGAGCACGAGTTGCATGAATGATGTGACCAACGTTTAGCGTCCATCCTTGAACCCACATTGATGGCCGTGACGATCGGGGGAGATGTGGCTGGTAGGGGTCGTGTTATCACTAGGAACCCTTATGCGGATAGGTGTTTCTGAGTGGAGTTATTATTAACTCATTTAATTATATACTTAGTCTAAATTCCTTTTGCAATTATGAATGTAGAAAATGGTTCTCCCCGAGATTACCTTCCCTATTGACGACTGGTTAAAAGGAGAAAAGCTCAAGTTAGATGGATCCAACTTCTCTGTATGGGTCATGCGCCTTTTCGATCTCCTTGGTGAGAACAAAGTAGCTGACTACATGATCAATGAGATGTACTTGGAGCCACCCTATTCTCATGAGACCAAGGAGCAGCGGGATCTCCGCTGCCGTCGTCGTGTGATGGCCACATTCATATCAGTGATGATGTGCCTCAGGATGGAGGATGGGCTATGGCCAATGGTGGGAAGTCTTAATCCTCGAATGGTCATGGCACATCTGAGATCGCATTTCATGGAACAAGTGCGCATGTGGGAGTATGAGCTGATGGGGGACTTCCTCTCCATAAATATGGAGGAGGGCTCCTCACTAGACGAGCACTTATTGAGCATGTAGGATGCATACATGAGTCTGGCATACTACCTGGACAACTGGTTCGCAAGCTCTTTTGCAATGGGAGTTGTGCTGCGGTCGCCACCACCAAGCTTCCAAGCACAAGTCAGGATTTGCATTATGAGAGGCGACACAGAAACACTAGATTTCCACGAGTTCATATCACATTTCAGAGGTGTGGTGGTTGAACCCGATGTCGTTGGGGTCATCAATGACAAAGGTATATATTTGATATACAATTTTATAAATGTTATAATCTTGCAAACACATTTGCAGTGTTAAGTATATTTGATACTTGTTCTGTTTTGCTGAAAACAGGTCCTTCTACATGAGAGGTGCTTGCTAGAGAGGAGGTAACGTTGCGTGTTGATGGCGAGCATTATGATGATGGCCAATGACGCTCTCCCTTGACATTTATCATTTAGTTTATGTTTTGGATAGTTATTGTAATCAAAATATTATAAACTTCTTTAGTGTGTCTCACACTATGTGAGACGGTTATTCATATGAGTTTGTAACAAAGAGCTGTTCTACTTTTATGAATGATTTCTATTCGTGTTCATATCTTGTTTGAGTATACATGAATTATCCTTGTTGTTTGAAACTAATTGATAATGCGTGAACATTTGTAAAATATTGAAATGCCTTGAAAAATACCCAATTAATGATATTTCATTAATGAATGAAACCATTGTTTAAATTCAAAGTTATGTGATAATATGTGAAAGTCATTCGATTTCTTGTCACACATAAATCATGCCTAAGTTCAGCAAAATAACTTGAACATCGTGTATTGCTTGAATACAAAGTGTTTAATGAATTGTTGAGAATAAATACAAAATCGATGTATTGTGTTTTAACGAAAATGGTAATTATCATTAAATGATTGTTTAAATGTGTAAAGAAGTTTACCAAAGGAAACATGAATATGAAACTATTTGATTTGATCAAAGTGTTTTATCAACAAAGGGTATAAAAATAAAAGAGACTCTAATTACTATGATTTGATCAATAGTAATGAAATTCGACTTTATAAGAATGGCATAAAATAAATTGTGGAATGCAAAGCATTTTGAAATGTCAAAATGCAAAGCATCACAATATGATATTAGATATCAAATGGGTAAATAGATGGCACCAAATAAATCGTTGTAGTATAGATGTAGAGACCATTAGTTAAGAAATAGTTAGCACTCAATTAGAATATATAGTGAACCATTTGAAGTCGTGAAAGTTTTGGGGTTATTCGATATAACCAAAACAATAGCGAATAAGTCCTTGTAGAGTATTCATTGGAAACTTTGAATACGAAATCCATAGCTTAAACCAAAAGAGAAGCAAAACTGGTATTGCTTGGATTTTGCTGCATTCTTGAGAAAGCTCACTTTTAGTGATATTTCTCGATTATGGAGCAAATGGAAGATAGTGAAAAACACGATGAGGATTCAAATCCATGCATCAAAGTGTTGAGAAGCGCAACAGACAATGTTCCTGAACAATTCTCTTCACAAAAGAAAGAATCAATGATAATGATCATTGTGTTTTCCCCACTGGTGTTTTCACTACATGAAGTAGGATTCAAAATGTAATCCATATCTTGTATGGAGACATTTGTGAATCATTTGTCATGATTCTGGTAATATGACATACCTATGAACTACTAAGGAAATAATGGTAAACTAAATTATGAGAAATCCTAGAAACAAAATTCACTTGAGATTAGAAAGCAATTCGTTGCTGATTCTCACAAGTAAAAAGGGGGTTACTTGAATTTTCCCAAATGACTACAAAGCCCTAGTGGAAAAGGGGGTGAATGACAAAAGCACAATTTGTCAAGTATTGGACAAATTAAAATGAATTTGATTCAAATGTGCTGAATGTCTAGAGGATTTAAAACTAGTAATAGTACAAGTATCTCATAGTAAGACTCCAAGTTTGATATTTGATCAAAGGATTTTGAAGTTATTCAAAATAGTGAGTGGATATGCAATTTGCATGAAATTGAGTGGGAGCTATGAAATTCTTCCTAAAACAATATGTGATTGACATATCTTTGAGTGGGAGCTTATAGGAGCATTTCTTAATTGTGTTAAGCATGAAAGCGCAAATACTTATAAATAATGATTTAGAAGATGTAGAAGTTGATAATAAGTATATTATGATATTATGTAGTATTCCTTAAGGGATTCTGAAAAGGGTTTCGGAATAGAAGTTAATTAAGAAACTAGTCCTTAATAACTCAAGTTAGGAATAGTATTAAGTTTAACATCAATGGTTGAAAGAAAGAAAAGGATGATCATCATCCACTATGTTGAGACATAGGTTCTATCTTAGAAAACCATGATGATAACTTAACATAATATATGATCCAAGAAGGAACGTTAGAAAGTGATTAAGTTCGAATCACATAATGTTGAGCTAAGTTTGTCTGTAGTGTCTAATAGAGAACTGTAGACATGTTTTCCAAATCCATAAAGGATGACATATCTTAAAACATAAAGGGTTATGTTATAAGGGAATATGTTGGAAACTCCTGTAAATACCAATTAAAGTCAAGTAGGAAGCAAGGTGAACAAAAACATCGAAAGTTGCACAGTGTGCACTAATGTTTCGATGAACACATTTATAATAACAGATAAGGGTACCATCTAAAGTGTTGTATAATGTTATGGCGGGGATAGTTCGCTTTTAACATAGAATGATGTGTCCCAGGGCACAGTGCCCATGAGAAAGCCCTCGAGGTTGATCTAAAGTCACTGTAGGCTCCTGGAATCAGGCCTCATTCTGCTGCCATAGCGACGATGCATACACATAGATTCTATCATGTGATGGTAAAGTATTAATGTCAATCAAGGTGACATTAGTAAGTTGCAAAGGATTTGGGACTATAAAGTACAGACCCAAGACTCAACCTCTTCCATGAGCAAGCATGTTCAGGGTACCGGATATATGGTTCCAATGATTTAAGGAACAAATGCAGCTCGTGTATTTGTACTCTAGTGCAAGTGGGAGACTGTTGGAAATATGCCCTAGACACAAATAGTAGTAAGGACTATTATCATATTTCATATAGTTTATGATTAAGTTTTATATCATGCTATAACTGTATTGAGTGGAAACATCAATACATGTGTGATATATAAACAACCAGGGGTTCCCAGTGAAACTCTAGTCATTGGTTCATTGGTCAACAGATGATCATGTTTCCTGATCATGTAGCATTTATGCCAGTTGGAAATGGAGTCAACTCATTATGAGAATGAGATGATGAACCAATACCCAACCTAAACATTGTGACCCGATCATGTCACGAAGTTCAAGTTACGATGATTAGAAATGGATCCTCATAGACTATTCCTTAGACCGTGAGGCTATATCAATCACTGTCTCCCGAGAGTGCTTTGATAGCATCAAGCGCCACTTGGTAATACAGTGGTTATAAAGGTGTGTTCAGGTACTCGGAGGAAATCGTTGAGGCAATATATGTCAAGAGCGGGATTTGTCCGTCCATGTGATGGGAAGATACTCAAGGGCCCACTCGGAGAGGTTATATCCAATAGCTGTGCAGCGTGTGATTTGATCACGGGGATATCACTTGTCGGAACGAGTCAAGTAGCGTTGTTCGGTAACGAGATTGAACACGACATGGTGATGTCATTGATCAGATCTCGGGCAATGCAAGTATCAAGAGACAAAGGGAATAAGACACGACTGTCCCGGTTCAAACGACGAAAGATCTTCGTGGAACGCACAGGGGTCACATGGCCATCCAGGTCCCTCTGTTGATCATTGGTACGGGAGTGTCCCTACCATGTCTGGAGTGTTCCCGAACCGTGGGGTATCACGATTAAGGGCTTGATGATGCTTAGAGAGTGTTTATAGGATCGGTAGAATCACCGAAGAATAGTAGAGAGAAAACCGGAAGGGTTTTGGTAAGTCCAGAGGATGTGCGGATTGGTGGTGGAAGTGTTCCATAGCCACGGAGGTTGAATAATATGTGAATGAATGTAAAATAATGATTTAATCATTTATTCATAATTATTTAATAAAGAAAAAATCAATTTAAATAGTCAAAGGGCTTAATGGGACAATTCCCGGAGGGGAAAGGGCCCAAGAGGGGGCCGCACCCCTAGGAGGGGCCAAGGGGGTTGGTCGGCGGTCTTAATGGGCCTTCCCCACGTGGGGCACATGGTGGGGGCTGGTCGGCGGCGCCTCCCCCACCTCCTTCTCCTTTAGTCCCACCCCGGGACTTTGAGAGAGGTAGTACCTCCCCTCCCCTATATATATTGGGGGTATTTGGCCAAATAAAATACAACCAATAATCAATAAAGGTCTTCTCACTTTTGGGAGGACCTCTAATTAAAATTTTCTCTCTCCCCCTCTCTCTCTCTCATGACCGTGGTCCTAAGTCTGGACTGCGCGAACGAGAGACATCTTCACCATAGAGAGTCGTCACGCTGCGGGATTCGGATCCAGGAGCTCTACTTCCACAACTGCTGCTGGATTGGGGAAGCGGGAGTCATCGTCAGGCACCGGACGTGTGTAACTCCCCGCAAGGTGTCGCACTTGAGGCACTCAAGTCGTTGGAGCCAAGGGAGCGCAAGGGCTTCATCACGACCTTGAGGTCGGCTTCGGCTCGTCTACATCAACCACGCTCTCCTGAGCGTTGACAACGCTTTTAGGTCTTCAAGGGTAAGTTCGCAAAAAGCCCCTCCTGTTACTGTATTACTAATAGATAGGTCCTGGCAGCTTCAGAGGTTCAGGGGCGTAGGGTAAAATTTTATTATTTTCATACGCGAAACCCCTACAAATGGTACATATGAAAGGTTTCATAAGTGATGAAAGCAAGGTCTTAAAGATACTTGATCTTTTGACACATACAAACCATTCCCCTGTTAGACAAAATGACTAAAAATCCACGTTCTGGTAAGACATAGAGTGTGTTGAATAATTAGATATCATACATGATGATATGTTGTATTGTTCAACAAATGATGGATATCATTATTTTGTAAAACTTCATGTGAATCTAAGCAAATAAATGTATTCGCTGAATAAGACACAAGTCTGAAACTATTTGTTATGAACAAAGAATTTCAGAGTGAATAAGATTATAGAATTAACAAGAATATGAGTCTTTATGATTTGATCAAAACAACAAGTATTTAAGTTGTGATTCAAGCATATAAGACTTCTGAAAAGTGTTCCACAAATTACAATGCTAAGAATATGTTAATGTGTTGACATGTATAAAGAATTGTAATCATAACATATTAGATATCGTACAGTCTAACATAATATCTTATCGTGTTAGCGTTATCATTTAGAGAAGATAAATTAGAATAGCAAACACTTATTTATTGTATAAAGAAACATCAAAGATTCGTGGAAACAACACCATAAGTGCATGGCACAATGTGGGTTTCAGAAATTCTAGAGTTGTGTGATAATTCAGAATTAGAATGAATAAAACTTTGTAGTGTGTTCCTAGGAAACTAAAAATACATATTCCACAACTACAACTAAAGGGGGCAAAATAGTATTGCTCAATGTGGTGATTTATCAAGAAGTGTTTCTCAATAAAAGAGATGACGGATAAAGGCGAAAACCCAAATAAGGTTGAGAACCTTGCCTCCAAATGTCAGAGTAGCGCAATTGAATTTATTGCAGAACAGAACTCTATACATAGAGGAGAAACTAATGATAATGATCAAAAGTTTTAGTGGGAGCTTTTACTAAAAGAAAGTAGGATTCATGAATAAGTTCTGCCTCATTGCAGAATTGAATTCATGATTCACTTGTCATGTTAATGGAACAATGACATACCTACGAACTACAAAGAAGCGACGGTGAACCCAATTATAAGAGATGACTTAGGGTCATGAAATCCTATATATTAAGTTACATTTAAGATGGTAAGGTAAAATGTTACTTGATCTTATCAAAGAAAGATGTTACTTGATCTTCCAAAGGGGCTACGAGAGTAAGTGATCATGGGGCAAGGTTGGAAGTATTCATGCTTCTGTGCGCAAGTTCATAGTCTCTCTGTATGAGTCGCAAGGAAGAAATAAAACTTAAAATAAGACATAAAGCTTGATTAGTGTTGGGAAATGTCTTGAAAAAATTCAAATGGTTGACTACAATGTGTAGCGATGCTTAAGTCAGACAAATGGAATCTCATAGGTGGAATTCTATATTTGATGTATGATCGAAGGATTTTGGGATTGTACCCAGAATATTGAGAATACCTGCATTTACAATAAACTGAGTGGGAGCTACCAAGCTTTCCATACTCTTATATGTAACTGGCATATTTGAGCGGGAGCTTGATGAACCATTCTCATATGTGATTGACATATTGTGAATGGTATTGTTGGTATTAGTAATTATTAGAGAATATTAAGTAGATGAAGTTGAACGAATATTAAACATTGAAATCTATCAAGATAGATTGATATGTTTAATAGAATTAAGTCAAAATGTTTTCCTAGATTGCATTCTGAAAGATGTTCAGAATGGAACAAGTCAAGAAGTAAGCTCTTGCCTATGTGACTAGGAGAAACATTGAGATAGTCTCGGTATAATGATGGTTAAAAGAAGGAAAACATGTGTAATATCCACTATGCCTTAGTCATAGGTTCCATCTTATAAAACCATGTCGTATACTCGACATAATATGACCCAAGTTCTTAATCAGAAGAAAAGGTTCCGAAGTGATATCTGAGTGAATTGCTGAACAAGAAGTTAAGTATAGTCTTTAGTGTCTAGAGAGAACTGAAGGTATACATATGATCTGTAAAGGATGGTGAACTTGATCGTAAAATGGTTATGCTAGGAAGTTCCACCCAACCTAGATGATTGGAATTCTCACAACACTGAGTGCCTTAGAATAAGAGAAGCATAGTTAGACATCGAAGTGGCATTTATTGCACTATCGATACGATTTACATTGAGATAAGAAGTATATGATTACTTTAAAGGTAAAATATGCAATGTTACGGCTAGAGAAGTCCATCCTCCCATAGAGTGTGTTCCTAATGCTCATGGCAATGAAAACGTCTTTTGATTGATTAATCAGATGTCATGACAGAAGGAACAAAAAACATTTTGTTGCCAAAACATAAATATTTACACCGCAAGGTTATCATGTGATGATAAGAAGAATGTAAAATGAGGTGATATTAATAATTCGTAAAGACATAAGGATCTATATAGTACAGTCCATAGACAAAACCTCTTCCATGAGAAAGCATGATCAAAACACCAAAAGTTTCATGGTGTAATGATTCATATCAAATGCGTCTAGTTTATTTATACTATAGTGCAAGTGGGAGACTATTGGAAATATGCCCTAGGGGCAAAGAAATAATATAGATTATTGACATATTTTATAAGTTCATAATAGGTTTTATATCATGCTATAACTATATTGATATGAACGTCAATACACGTGTGATATTTAAACCACCGAAGTCCCTAGTGATCTTCTAGACACTAGTTAATTGGTCAATCGATGATCAACGCTTCCCGATCATGGACATTTACGTCAATTGACAATGAGGTCATTTCATTAGGTGAATAAAAGTGATCGACATACCCAACACAGGAACTGTAACACGATCAAGTCACGAATTTCACCGTTGCAATGACTGGGAAACATAGTGACCAATTTCTTAGACCGTGAGACCATATTTAATCACTGTCACCCAAGAGTGCCTTGTTTGCATCAAACATCACTTGGTAAAATGGTGATCATAAAGGTGTCTTCAGGTATTCAGAGGGGCATGTAGAGGCATATGTGTCAAGAGCGGGATTTGTTCTTCCGCGTGACGGAGAGATATTCTGGGCCCACTCGAAGACATGTCATACATAAAGTTGTAGCGTGTGACTAGGTCACGGAGATGGCATTGCTCGGAACGAGTAAAGTTGTACTTGTCGGTAATGAGATTAAACTCTACATGGCAATGTCGTTGATCAGGTCTCGTACAAGTAAATTATCAAAGTAACAAAGGGAATAGGACTCTATGTTTAATGGTTCAACAACAAAGATTCTCGCGGAATGCACAGGGGTCATTGTGGGCATCCAGGTCCCGCTGATGATCATTGGTCTGAGAGGGGTCTCGACCATGTCTGGAGTGTTCCCAAACCATTAGGTTAGAACACTTAAGGGTTTGACAGCGCTCGGAGATCATTTTGGTATCATAGGATTCACCAAAGAAAAGAAAAGGGAAAACCAGAAGGGTTCCGGGAAAGTCCGACGGGTGTTCGGAGTTGTCCGGAAGGAGTTCCGCTGCAACGGGAATTAAATAATATGTAAATCGCGCCAAGACCACCTAGGGTGGCCGGCCAGCCCCATCCTCTCATCCCCTTGGTTTAGTCCCATATGGCTAAGCCAAGGGACTTGGGGGCTCCCCTCCCCCTATATAAAGGAGGGCATAGGAAGGGATTTAAACACACCAATTAATCCCAAGCATTGAGGATTTTCCCTCCAAGTGGAAATAAATCCTATGAGTCCAGGTCTATTGATAGACCCTCCCGTATGCCTGACACAATATCCGTCTTTTCAGTTTTCTAGTCTTTTTTCGTCTGTTAATTAGCCTTTTTTCTAGCCATTATGCATGAGGTGGGTCTATCCTTCAGGAATATAGACCGGGTCTCATAAGATTTTCCCCATCCAAGTGCCCTCCTCTCTCCCTCTCTCTCTCTTGTGACCTCGGCCCACTGTAAGGGTTGTGCAAACAAGAGAGTTCTTCACCGCAGAGGGTCATCACGCTGCGAGTATTCTGGATCCAGGAGATCTACTTTCGCAACCTCTGCTAGATCAGGATCCGAGAGTCATCGTCAAACACCATATGTGTGTGATCCCCTACGTGGCGCTGCACTTGTGGCACTCGAGTCGTTCGAGCCATCGGAGTCATTGGAGTCGGTGGATCTGGAGCTGGTGTAGCCGTCCGAGTTCAGAACACCCTTGAGGTCGGCGTCGGTACGACTACATCATCCAAATTCTCCCGAACGTTGATAAAGCTTTTCGGTCTTCAACTTGGTAAGTTCCTGAATAGCCCCTCCTATTACTTCATTACTCCTAGATAGATCCTATTAGTCGGTGGATTGCGTAGAAAATAATTTATTGTTTTCAGGCGCTAAACCCCAAACATGTGGGGCTAGTCTAGAGATCCTAGTAAGCTGCCGACGGTGAAAACCGCCGGTCTAGAGAGTCCAGTGTATTACAATTGGTATCAGAGCCGATCCTCGCGTTTACACGGACATGTGTGGGTCATGGGCGCAGACATGTGGCACATGGAGTGTGTGGTCTAGAGTGGACACGACATATCACATGTACTGGCACTAGACGCACAAAGGTATGCCAATAGGGAACATTCCTGACTTGTGCTTGACCGACGAGGGCGTTAATCTTCTAACGGTGTGTGTATGTGAGATCCCGGCGTATGACTTAATAGGATTGATAGGATACCCATACCAACAAGTTGTAACTTGTTTTCTGGAAACTCATATAAAAATAACTATGAGGTTAAACATGCATAGCCTAGAGAAATTTGAGTATAGGTGATTGATCAGAAGTTATTACCGTGTGCGCACGAACGAGGATAAAATGCTCGAAAAAGACAATTATTGGTCTTTAGGGCCAATCTAAAAATCCTAATAAGCTGCCAACGATGACAACAACCGGTCTTGAGAGACCAAGGTGTTGCAAAGAAGAATTTATTCGTCACCATTAGGCCATCTCAAAAGTGGGAGTCACATGGTTTCAAATAAACATGTGATAATGCACATGAGCCGATGTAATTTCTTCTTAGAAAAGTTTGCCACACCCAATTGACATGGGCATGGTCTATCGGGTTTCAATGATTGGCATACTTGGTATGGATCTAAAGTAAGGCCCATAAGAGATCAAGGGTCCTAGAAGAATCTGAAGCCTAGGAACCAGATGTGATGATCAAGGCAGAAGCATAACACGTAACCGACATAGCCATATAGTTATAATTAAAACTGTAACCTAACCCGTACTGGACTCTGAGACCCGACCTCTCATATAAAGGCTGGAGGAGCCAACAAGGAGTGTACATGTTACCTATCATAGCAATCCATTATAAGTTAGATCGCATCTGGCAAACCGACGACTCTGTATTCTCCATTAATAATAATTAGACAAACATGAGTAGGGTTTCCTCTCTGAGGTCGTGAACCTCGGTAAATCACACCTCCCTTGTTTGTTTGATAAGCTGACGAAATCACCAACGCTCTCCTTTTCCCCGAAATCCAAGTCCATGACTATGAACATTACCGAGGTTACCCCTCATCAATTGGTGCCGTCTGTGGGAAATCTAGGTGTTGAAGTCATGAATTTGGTGGCTCCATCTTCACCAAGCAACAACTCGACGGTCAAGAGCGGTCAGATCCATTTTGGCTTTGTCGATCTCCATTTACCTACAAGGGCTCTATTCTTGACCTCAAAGTCATGAATCCCAAGACCTCCTAGATCTTCTGGACATCACACTACATTCCATCTAGTCAGTCGATAATTCTTTTTTACTATCGTCTTGCCAAAAAATCTTGATTGAAAATAATCCAATATATATAAGACTCCTTTGGATAGCTGGAAGAAGAAAATCATATACGGTACCATATTGCTTAGGACTGAATTAATGAGAACTAATCCACCGCCCAGGAATAAATTTTTTCCTTACCAACTAATTAATCAATTTTGTAGCTTCTCCTCGACATGTTTCTATTCAACATTCATGAGCCTCCGGTAATGAATCGAAATGCCCAAATAACCGAATGGAAACTGGCCTTGCTCGTAGCCAAATAACTCAGCATAAATGTTAACCTAGTCGTGATCCTCGCCGAAGTAAAACAATTTGTGAACGTTAATTTTAAGACCTACGAGCTGCTCAAAAGCTAATGTGGGACTACACCCTCAATTGTGCCATCTATTTTTGTACGCTTTATGATTATCGCTAACATAACAACCACTATCCTAAGTAACATTGGTGATAATGGATCATCTTGTTTAAATATTTTTTGTTTGGAAGTATCTACCAATATCATCATTGAATTTAATATTTACACTTCCCTCGAAAACAAAATTATAGATTAGAACTCGCCAATTCAGAAAAACCTTCATTTTGAGAGTTTCCTGAAGGAAATAGCACTTGTCTTTATTAGAAGCCTTTTCAAAGTCAATCTTCAAAATAACTCCATTCATTTTTTTTCCGATGCAACTCGTGAACAGTTTCATGCAAGATCACGACTCCATCAAGGATATTTCATCCTTGCATATGACCAGTCTGAGTTGGATGTACAACATGACCAGGCACCGAGTTAAGCCTAATAATTGCAGGTTTCATGAAAATTTTGAAGCTAACATTAAGAAGATAGATATGCTTGTATTGTTGGATACTTTCTGCTTCATTAACTTTTCACAACAAAATTTTCTTACCAAAATTTAGGAGAAATAGGTCAAGCTTCTGGAATTAAGCATGTTGAACAGTTCTAGGAAGTCCGTTTTGATTATCTCCTAAAAGTTTCGATGGAACTCACCTAGAAAACCATGCGGGTCCGGTGCTTTGTTATGTTCCATTTGGAAACCTGATACATTGCAAATGTATCTATAATTTTTGATGTTCCATGCTTGGTTTTATCCACTTTCTTGTGTTTTGTTCCAACTTTGGAGTACTTTTCATATGATTTCTTGGACTAACCTATTAACAAGAGCCACAGTGCCAGCTGCATGTTTTCTGCTGTTTTTGGTTCCAGGAAAGTCAGAAAATGAATATTCTCGGAATTGGACGGGACAAAAGCCAAAGTGCCTATTTTTCCGGAAGGGATCAAGTGCCAGAATACGAGACAGAGGAGGGCCAGGGGCCGGCCACACCACCTGGCCGCACGCCAGGAGGTGGTCTGGCCGCCTCCGGCACCCCCTCGACCTCTCCTTCCGCCTATATATTGCCCTTGGGACGAAAACCCTAAGCACCCGATCAAAAATCCACAAAAGAGTCTGTAGCCGCCGTCATCTCCATCCCTAGATCGAGAGGGATCTGAAGCTCTTCCTGGCACCCTGCCGGAGAGGGGAATTCACCCTGGAGGCCTTCTTCATCACCATGCAAGCCTCCGATGTGATGCGTGAGTAGTTCATCCTTGGACTACGGATCCATGTAGTAGCTAGATGGCTGGTTCTCCTCCTTTGTGCTTTCATGTTTAGATCTTATGAGCTCCGTTCATGATCAAGATCATCTATTTGTAATTCATACATGTTGTGTTTGCGGGGATCCGATGGATATTGAGATGCTATTTTAGATTGATTATTGATTCTATCATGTCTTTGTTATTTGTGATCTTGCATGCTTTCCGTTGTTAGTAGCTATCTTGGCCAAGTAGATGCTAGCAACTCCAAGAGTTAGTATTTATGCTCGATAGTGGGTTCATGCCTCTGGTAATCTAGGGAAGTGACAGAAATCTCTAAGGTACTAGATGTGCTGTTGCTACTAGGGAGAAAACAACAATCCTTTGTTCATAGAACAATCGTATTGTTTACTTTACACGCAGTTTGTAAAGCAATAATCTGTTGCTTGCAACTTAATACTGGAGGGGGTTCGGATGATAACCTGAAGGTGGATTATTAGTCATAGATGCAGTTGTATGGCGGTCTATGTATTATGTTGTAATGCCCAATCAAGTCTCAAAGGAGTCAAGATGATTAGTATATGCATGTATTGCTTGCTCGGTGTTTGTCAATTGCCCCGCTGTAATTTGTCCACCCAGCATGTTATATATCTTAAGGAGAGCCACCTCTAGTGAACTATGGATCCCGGTCCTTGTCTTTTACATACAATCTACAATCTTTTACTGCTTTGTGTTTACTTTCTACAAACTTTAACTTCTTTCCATTCGATACGTTTAATCCTTTGTTTTCCGCAAAACGAGTGAGATTGACAACCTCATCGCAAGTTGGGGACAAAGTTCTGTGGTTGTGTTGTGCAGGTCTCCACGTTGCTACTAGCACTGGTAGTGCGCCCTGCCAAAGCTCAGCTAGTAACACCTTTGGGGTGTTTCCTTGCTCCTACTGGTTCGATTAAACCTTGGTTTCATAACTGAGGAAAAACTTGCTGCTGTGCTCATCGTACCTTCCTCTTGGGGTTCCCAACGAGCTCTACGTCGAACACCGAGCACATTAAGATTTTTTCTGGCGCTGTTGCCGAGGAGTCAAGGACATCTTCACAAGGGGAGTCCCTCATAACCAATCTCTTTACTTTGTTGTTTTTGTTTTGCTTAGTTTCTTTTTGCTTAGTTTGCTTGTTTTGTTCTTCAAAAAACACAAAAAAAATTAGTTTTCCAAGTTTGCCTTTTTATTTGAAAACCCAAAAAAATGACTACTCTTGAAAACACTAAGTTGTGTGACTTCACTAGCACCAACAACAATGATTTTATGAGCACACCTATTGCTCCACCTGTGGCTGAAAATACTTTCTTTGAGATAAAACCTGCTTTACTCAATCTTGTTATGAGAGAGCAATTTTTTGGTATTGGTAATGAAGATGTTGCTTCCCATCTAAATAACTTTGTTGAACTTTGTGAGATGCAAAATCATAGGGATATAGATGGTGATATTATTAAACTGAAATTGTTTCCTTTCTCTTTGAGAGGAAAAGCTAAAGAATGGTTGAATTCCTTAACTAGGAATAGTATTGATTCTTGGACTAAGTGCAAAGATGCTTTTATTGGAAAATACTATCCTCCTGCTAAGATTATATCCATGAGAAGTAAAATAATGAAGTTTAAACAACTTGATAATGAGCATGTTGATCAAGCTTGGGAAAGAATGAAATCTTTGGTAAAGAATTGTCCCACTCATGGACTGGCTGCTTGGATGATCATCCAAACTTTTTATGCAGGATTGAACTATTCTTCAAGGAACCTATTGGATTCAGCTGCTGGGGGTACCTTCATGACCATCACTTTGGGTGCTGCAACAAAACTTCTGGACAATATGATGGTTAATTATTCTGAATGGCATACTGGGAGAGCTCCATAAGGTAAGAAGGTAAATTCTATTGAGGAAACCTCCTCCTTGAGTGATAAAATTGATATTATTATGTCTATGCTTGTTAATGGGAAGCCCATATTGATCCAAATAATGTTCCTTTAGCCTCATTGGTTGCTCAAGAAGAGCAAGTTGATGTGAACTTCATAAGAAATAACAATTTTGGCAACAATTCTTACGGTAATAATGCTTATAGGAACAATTTTGGTAACAACAATTATAAGCCATATCCTCCCAACAATGGTAATGCTTATGGAAATACTTACAACAATAATAAGAGTGCTCCCTCTGAACTTGAAGTTATGCTTAAAGAGTTTATTAGTAAACAAACTGCTTTCAATAAAACTATTGAGGAAAAACTCTCTAATGCTGAAAGAAATATAGCATCTTTGGCTGAAGCTCAATCTACTTTGAATAAAATGGCTGCTAAACCTGAAACTAATGAGAATCCCTTTGCAGCTACTAATGCCATACAAGTAAGAATTGATGAAAATGTTAGACTATTAGCTGAATTACATGCTAAGTGGGAAAGAAAAGATGAAATTGCTAGAAACATTAGTGTTTCTACTATCACCACCACTAGTGTTGAGGCTAGTAATAGTTCTACTACTTTAGATGATAAAGTTGATTTTGATCTTGATGGTTGTAATATCTCTGAAGTTATTAAGTTCCTACAAAAGCTTGTTAAAAGTCCTAATGCTAGTGCTATGAACATGGCTTTTACAAAACACATTACTGATGCTCTCATAAAGATTAAAGAAGAAAAGATGAAACATAAAGCTTCTATTCCTATAAAACAATAGGATGGTTGGGAACCCATCATTAATATGAAAGTGGATGACTTTGATTTCAAAGCTTTGTGTGATCTTGATAGTAGTGTTTCTATTATGCCTAGAAGGATTTATGATATGCTTGATTTGCCTCCTCTTGAAGATTGTTATTTGAATGTCCCACTTGATGCCAATGCTAAAAACAAACTCATGGGGAGTCTTAATGATGTTCTTATTATGGTTAACGATTCCTATGTCCCCATTGATTTCTATGTTTTGGATGTTGAATACAATGCTTCTTGTCCTATTACTTTGGGAAGACCTTTTCTTAGAACTGTTGGTGCCATCATTGATATGAAAGAAGGCACCATTAAATATCAACTCCCGCTCAAGAAACGTATAGAACACTTCCCTAAAAATAGAGAAAAGATTTATTTTGCTTCTCCTATGAAAACAAAATTTGGTCTTAATGCTTGTTCATTTGAGAACACTTGATTCTTTCTTTGCTTCTTATGCCTAACTTAAAGGCGTTAAAGAAAAGTACTTATTGGGAGATAACCCAAAAGTTTTAGATGAGTCTTCGAAGTTATTACCTCTGTAATAACCTCTCCTTGTCCTTTTTATTTGCTTTTTGTGCCAAGAGTAACCTCTAATGAGAGAGAAGTAATGATTGGGAAAGTTGCTGTCCTGAAACAGATTTTTATGCTTCACCGTAAAAAATCATGAGAGAGCTCTGTATGTCGGATTGAGCTGTAATTTTTTGTGCTTCTGCCCCAGGTTGTTATCTAACTTTTGTTAGTTTTTTTCACTTTTTGATTTGAGCAACAGAAGGTCTTCAAAAAAATTTGTCTTTACCTACTGGTCTGTTTTGACAGATTTCTGCCATTTTTCTGCATTTGCTTCTTGTTGGTTCCTTCTTGAATTCTTTTGGGGAATTGAGCTTTTTGAGGGAAGTGCTACAGTAGCTAGTGTTCTAATGGAAGTTTATTTGGTGTTAGAACTGAACCTTGAGACTTATTTATCTTGAGTACACTAATGTTGCTAATAAAGATTTTGTGAAGTTTTGTATGAAGGAAAAAATTCAGGTGTATGGAAGGAATGAGTAATGAGATGAAGAATGGACTAAATCTCAAGCTTGGGGATGCCATGTAACTACCTCGGTGAATTACGCTCTTAGTTACATGCCTGGATGAACGAAAGTGGTTAAAATAGTACGGTGGGGCCTAGGGCCACTCACGATAGAGCTTTCGGCCGTCCTAACCACTTTCAGAACATCGGGACAAGAACGAGCGGCGTAATCGGCAGGCAAAGGTATCAACTACATACACAAATGAGTATGTATGCAAGCCACATACAATAGTCCTCAGAGCCATTCCATCTAAAAGAAATAGAAATATTGCAACGCCATACGGCAAGATTCAAATATCCTAGATAGAGATAATAATTTAGGATAGCTCCTCATACACAAACATCAGAGTATCAGGCGGAAGCAGAAAAACAAGATCCGAGTACGGATAAGAAGCAAATCGGCATAAGATGCCCCATAAATAAACACATCCCGCCCACAGATCCACCAGTTGTTGGCATTTTTTTAATATCCATTCCGTTATAGTGAGGCTGATTACTAGTCACACATTAGGTCAAATTTATAGCACTACTTTAGTTATGCTTGTCTATGATCGAGATACTGTGCTCCAAGTCGTCCATAACCGCGGACACGGCTTTCAGAAAGTTTTACCCTGCAGGGGTGCACGAATAGCAACACACACTCGATCAACCTCGGAAAAACCAACTCAAAACCCAACGAGGCATTCACGACAAAGCAATCACAGGATTCAGAAATATTTCAGGGGGGCACCCCATTAAGCTACCCGCAACGAAGTTGGCCGGCTCCGAGATGGACCCAAGGTTTGTGTGGACGGCGGTAAACGACTAGGAACCCGGAAATGTGACTGGGCTTGTCGATACAGCGAAAACGTGTCACGATCCAAAACAGTACAGGTGCTCCTCGCACAATCTTAAGTAAAGCAGTAACATGGCATAAGTACAGGATAGTAATAAAGCCCCAAACTAATCGTGGCCCCAAGAAATAAGAATGAATCAAGCTCTGACTCAGGGGGGGTCCATAAGGCCTCCCGGATGTGGATAGTGCGAATAGTCAAGGAACAGGAATCAAGTACTCGGGGTCCTACGGGACACAAGTGAGCATGAAAAACCAAATAGCAGATATTGCTCACCGGTGCCTCTTTCATCAGTTATCCCATTACTACTCAGGTTATGTTGTTTAGGTACCTCATTATCCATCAGACACTCACATACCCTACACATGCTTTTCTATGACTCGCATGGCTCAAACAACTCCTGTAGTAATGGCTCGTGGGATGGAGGAACAAGGTTCGGTGGGGTTTAAAAGTAAAGGCTATGCAGTACTTGGGATTCAATTTAATGCAATCGCGACTCAATGATGCAAGAATAAGATAGAGGCAATAGGTACTATATGTATGCAAGCATGTGGTAGTGCTTGCCTGGCAGCTCAGTAGCAGCGAGAGATGGATTTGGGTAGAACTCCTGTGATTCCTGGTAATTCTCCTGCTGGGCGTCTATTCGAAGAAGAACCAAACAAACAAGGGCCAACATAAATAAGGTGCACAAGCATATGAATTAAAATGCGACAAGAAAACAAGCATGCCATGATGAATGATGCACAATTTACATGGCATTAAAGTAGCATGGCAAGGCTGAGGTGTGGATACAAGAATAAAGCATTTTATTAATTATTTACCCAAGTTTTGTTGTCATAAACAGTTCAGATTTTTAATAATAACATGATGCATGCTTCAAATCAGAACAAGGACTGCATAGATAGAACGGGCTCGTTGCGCTGATCGATTTAGACATATTATTTGTCAAATTTGAAGTTGTAGAATTAAAGTTATTAATTTATTAAGGAAAAAGGCATTTTATTGTAATTTTAATCATCTCGAAAATTTAAAATGTTCAAATAATATTTTGAAGGGCATATTTGAATTCCTCACATTTTTCTGATTCAAAAACATATATTATTTGTATTGTTTAGATTTATATTTGAAAAGTTATTTAAATCTGATTTGAATTTGTATTTAAACAATTTCTGAAAAATTTATTTAAACACAGAAGCAGAAAAATGTTTCACACTCAGGCAAACCTAGCCCAGACGCTGACGGGTGGGCCAGCTGCTGGCGGGACACGTGCGCGCAGAAAATCTTTTCTCGCCTCGGCCTTAGCTAGCCCAGGCGGCTGACATGCGGGCCCGACGGTGAAGCAGGTCCCACGTGACAGCGAGGGGGCATGGGTGAACCACGTGGCGCAGCGAGGGAGTGCGGGTTGAGGGCCTGGGAAGCTGGGGGGTTTTCTGCAAGTTTGCCAGGCGGCTGACAGGTGGGGGCACTAGGGCTGCGAAGGACCTAGGCGTGGTCGACAAAAGGTGAGGGGGTTCTTTTTGGAAAAACGCCGATCGAGCTCTGAACTGAAACTAGGGACCTCTCTCTGAATCGCGACGCCGACTGACGACGACGAGGATTTCCAGCGAGGATGGCGACGCAACCACGGCGAGATCGCACTTGCCGCAAAAGTGAAAAGTACAGAGAGGAGCTCCGGCTACAGATCTCGTTTAGGGGCATTCGTCGGCGGCGGGCTGTACAGGATAGGGCGTCGCGGGGAACAGAGGGGAAAACGCCGTCCTAGGTCTACACGACGGCGGGGCACCTCACCGCCGGGGGCCAATTACGGGCGGCGCGGCCACGCGGAGGGGAGGAAGCGGGAGAGGAACGAGCGGGGCGCTCACCTCATTTGATTTCCGCGGAGAACAGAGGACGGGGTGGTCGGAGCGGAGAGGGACGGCGAGGCTACTGCAGTGGCGCACGGTGCTCTGACGAGGGGGAGGTTCCGAGCGGTTTCGGTTTCCCTGAGCAGGCTGGAGCGTCTCCTCGTTCCGCGGCGGGGCCCCCGATGAGTCCTCGGACACCAACTCGGATGGCACCGACGGTGCGGATCTCTGACTGGCGGCGGCGTGGTCCGGTGGAGAAGGGGAGAGGGAAACGAGGAAGGCAGCTAGGGTTCGGCAGGCAACGCGAGAGGATAAGGCGAGGAGCTGGCATGCGGAAGGCGCGAGCTAGCGCGGCAGACGGCGGGGGAACGGCCACCTGCCCGCTGCTGCTTTCCGTCTGCTGCCGCGAGAGCGCGGCCAAAACGGCGTCAGACAAGGAGGAAGAGAAACAGGGCTGCGTCGGCGGCGGCGAAGCGGTATCGGGCTGGGGAGGAGGTTGGTCCGCGGCTGGAAAAAGAAAAGGCGGGCCGACGCTGCTGCTGGGCTGCGGCCAGGTAGGGAGGGCTGCTGGCTGATAGGTAAGCTTCTCCTCTCTTTATTTCTTTTCTTTTAAAAAAAATCTGTTTTGCTTTTTGTTTTGTGGCAGATTTAAACAAGCCCAAGAAATACTCCTTTTTGGGAAGTTTTTGCAAATATGATTAAAAGGAAAAGAGATGAGGGTTTGGTAGTGGAACACAAGGTGATGGTGAGGGCAACACCAAAAAGAGAGAGATGTTAAAATCAAAGGGGAAATTCCACTTGATCATACATGAGGGAAAATGGTTTTGGTTGGGAAGAGAGAATGGTGGAGAGAGATGGAAAGATCTCACAAAGAAAGACACACTAATCAAAAAGAAAAACAAAGGAGCTAAAGGTGGTGATGATGGTTGCATGGCCCATGCAAAATAATAAATGCCCTGATTTATTTGGTGAAAACAAAATAATAATATGGCATTGTTATTATGCATTCCCCAGGAGTGGAACAAAGGCCAAACAAAAGAATTTAGAGAATTAGATCCACCCCATCCACATGAGCTAGATTAATATCAAAAGAAAAAGGAATACAAGCTCATGGATAAATGGAATGGTGGAATTATAAGGTGGTGAAAGAAAGGTGATGGAGTGGAATAAAAGATATGCCCCCAACTCAACTTGGGCATTAAACAATATATCAATAACCAAATACAATATCAAGAGGCAAATACAATTAATAATGCATATGAGAGAAGAACCAAAGAAACAGGGTTTTATATGATGCTCAAATGCAAGGTGGCATGATGACATGAGCATGATATAATTATGATGCAACAATTATATATAGGAAGTAGCCATTATATTACTAGACCAAGTAGCATTACAATTGTTAGACAATTGGGGTGCTACATGCCACGCGTGTCACCCCAAGAAATATCCAAGAAGTACAAGCGTCAAAGCTTGGGGATGCCCAAGGCATCCCCTTCTTCATCAATAAAAATTCCAGGTTCCTTTCAAACGCTTCATTTTTATTGTTTCATGCACAGTTGTGTTTTTCTTGGAGCGTCTTCTTTTTCGTTTTCATTTTGGTTTTCGTTTGACTTAGTTTGCTGAATAAATTGGTTGGAACCCCTCTTTCATACATTGGTTTGCAAATAGTTTGGTTTGGTTTGGAAAAGAGTAGGAAAGTTCATACATATGTGGTAAAAAGATCTCATTTTTGACTGTGGCCTATGCTTTGTCATGCCATGCTTGTTATTGTTTTGGCTTTATGCTTAGTATTCCTTGTTGTAGCATGACTTGTCATAAACAATTGAGATTGCTTAATGTGCCTTGGATGAATCATGCGTTGTTTTAGCATATTAAAGCATAGTATAGTGGTATTCTCCTTTGATGCTTTATTTGGGTTGACTTGGCGCATGCTCACACCATGTTATGACTATCCAAAGTCACCATAGCCTTTACGATCCTTTAGTTTTCAACTTGTAGTATCACTTTATGCTTTGATCAATGATGTTTTGTCGCTCTGCATGATTATGGCCATTATTGCTCTCTTAGTTTGTCGCTCCCAGTCTTTTGCTAGCCTCCACAACCAAGTATGAGTTCCACTCATGCATCCAACTCCCTAAATCAAGTTATTCCAAAGAGTCCACCATACCTACCTACTAGCTTATGCTATTCCAAGTACATTCATGCTTTTGTTTACCTTCCACTTGTTATGAGAAAACTAGTGATTAAAGCTCTCACGAACTTGATGGCACACTTTACTTTTTGCCTTTAATAAACTTGAACCATTGTGTCTTCTATGTTGTATATGCTTGCACTTATTTGTTGGGAATTAGCAGAACGCTTTCAACATTGCACTTGGTACTTGTACCTAGTTGATATCATGCTCTTTTGTATATGGATGTCGTCAGTGTGAAATGAAAGGGGAGCTTGTAAGTCCATGGAGTTATGTATATGTGTTAGAGAAACGCCTGGGCCGCTGGTCTAATCCATGCTGACATGGTGGAAACCTGCAACGTAACCATAATGAGCTATCTATGAAGCATTCTGCTTATAAAAAAAGAGTCCTATATTGAGAAAAAAAGAGAAAAGAAAAAAAGATACTATGAAAAGAGGAAAGAGAGAAAAAAGCACCATATTCCCATGGTAAATAAGAAGAATGCTGATATGCTCATTGTCTGCTTGCCTTGTCATTTTGATATGGGGATTCTTCCGTATCATTGGGCAAGGGGTACCCCGTTGGCGGTTCTTTATGATACACATGTACTTACGATGACAAGGACTTGCCTGTGACTAAACTTGAGTAGCATGAGGAGCGGCCCTCGTATACAAGGGACATGAGATTTCTGACTTATACTTCGTCAAGCATGTACACCATAGTTTGTTCACTTTAACCTTAATCACTTCAAGATGCTTATGATAGGGGTAATGAGAGTTGAAAGCTATAAGTACCATAATTTTTGGAAGCTCTTTATGAGACTTGAATCCCTAGTTCCTTTTACAAAAGGCCTTTCTTCCACCATTATATTGAGTCTCCACCTTCTATCTTTATGCACCTACTTTGAGAGCATAGTGACCATTCTTAGTTCTATGTGCATTGTCCCAAGACTAGTCAATTGATGCATACTTTGATATTGCTTGTTTTAAACTATTGTATCTAGTCACTCTTATCAACTTTGAAGGTGTCCTGTGCATTTATATTTGCTACTCTATTGAGGGACAAGCTGAATACTATTATACTATGTTTTCTTTATGTGAAACAAACAAACGTCTTGCAAAGCATTGTTATTCATGAATCTTTTGTTTGTGCCTTTTCATGTTGCATCATAGTTTCTTTGCTTATTTCTAGAACTTTGTCTTTCATGTTATGATTGAAGTACTATGATCCCAGCTTTAAATGTTTTGCAAATACTTTGATCAAGTCTTTGATGGTGCATGTCACCTCAAAAATTATTCTTTCTTTTTATCACTTACCTACTCGAGGACGAGCAGGAGTTAAGCTTGGGGATGTTGATACATTGCAAATGTATCTATAATTTTTGATGTTACATGCTTGGTTTTATCCACTTTCTTGTGTTTTGTTCCAACTTTGGAATACTTTTCATATGATTTCTTGGACTAACCTATTAACAAGAGCCACAGTGCCAGCTGCCTGTTTTCTGCTGTTTTTGGTTCCAGGAAAGTCAGAAAATGAATATTCTCGGAATTGGACGGGACAAAAGCCAAAGTGCCTATTTTTCCGGAAGGGATCAAGTGCCAGAATACGAGACGGAGAAGGGCCAGGGGCCAGCCACACCACCTGGCCGCGCGGCCAGGCCTGGCCCGCGCCAGGGGGTGGTGTGGTGGCTCCCGGCACCCCCTCGGCCTCTCCTTCCGCCTATAAGTTGCCCTCGGGACGAAAACCCTAAGTACCCGATCAAAAATCCATGAAAGAGTCTATAGCCGCCGTAATCTCCATCCCTAGATCGGGAGGGATCTGATGCTCTTCCTGGCACCCTGCCGGAGAGGGGAATTCACCCTGGAGGCCTTCTTCATCACCATGCAAGCCTCCGGTGTGATGCGTGAGTAGTTCATCCTTGGACTACGGATCCATGTAGTAGCTAGATGGCTGGTTCTCCTCCTTTGTGCTTTCATGTTTAGATCTTGTGAGCTCCGTTCATGATCAAGATCATCTATTTGTAATTCATACATGTTGTGTTTGCGGGGATCCGGTGGATATTGAGATGCTATTTCAGATTGATTATTGATTCTATCATGTCTTTTTTATTTGTGATCTTCCATGCTTTCCGTTGTTAGTAGCTATCTTGGCCAAGTAGATGCTAACAACTCCAAGAGTTAGTATTTATGCTCGATAGTGGGTTCATGCCTGTGGTAATCTAGGGAAGTGACAGAAATCTCTAAGGTACTAGATGTGCTGTTGCTACTAGGGAGAAAACAACAATCCTTTGTTCATAGAACAATCATATTGTTTACTTTACACGCAGTTCGTGAAGCAATAATCTGTTGCTTGCAACTTAATACTGGAGGGGGTTCGGATGATAACCTGAAGGTGGATTATTAGTCATAGATGCAGTTGGATGGCGGTCTATGTATTATGTTGTAATGCCCAATCAAGTCTCAAAGGAGTCAAGATGATTAGTATATGCATGTATTGCTTTCTCAGTGTTTGTCAATTGCCCCGTTGTAATTTGTTCACCCAACATGTTATCTATCTTAAGGAGAGCCACCTCTAGTGAACTATGGATCCCGGTCCTTGTCTTTTACATACAATCTACAATCTTTTACTGCTTTGTGTTTACTTTCTACAAACTTTTACTTATTTCCATTCGATACGTTTAATCCTTTGTTTTCTACAAAACACGGTGAGATTGACAACCTCATCGCAAGTTGGGGACAAAGTTCTGTGGTTGTGTTGTGCAGGTCTCCACGTTGCTACTAGCACTGGTAGTGCACCCTGCCAAAGCTCAGCTAGTAACACCTTTGGGGTGTTTCCTTGCTCCTACTGGTTTGATTAAACCTTGGTTTCATAACTAAGGGAAAACTTGTTGCTGTGCTCATCGTACCTTCCTCTTGGGGTTCCCAATGAGCTCTACGTCGAACGCCGAGCACATCAAAACCCGCTTTTTTTATTTCTTCCTCAAAATAAGGTGCAGCAAGGTGGACATTTTCCTCATCGAAAACTTGCAAGGTATCATATGTTTGGGATTCGTCTATCAATAAGTTACTTTCCTCCAGTTCCCCGAATAGATTTTTATATTACTTTGTAATATACGATTTTAGAAGCTGATGACTTTCGATCGAACCCTCATCTTGGATAAGAGAGTGAAAAAGTTTATTCCGGTGTCTTCCATTGGCAATACTATGAAAGTATCTTGTATGTGAATCTTCTTCTAAAATGAATTGGATTTTTGACCGTTGGTGCCATTTGAGCTCCTCTTCACAAATAAGAGAAGCAATTGCGCATTGGACTGATTCTCTAATTCAATCTCTTGCGTAGACAACGGTCTTACTTCAGCAAAAGGCTTTAGTTCATCAGTAATGGATGACAGACAAAACTTCCCATTTTTAAGGTGCCCTAGTATATGCCTAGCACAACCATGAAGGTATTTATGCATCGTGCGCAATTTATTGTTCCACCTTTGAATTGGATTAAGGCTAGCAATGGGTCTTTCCCACACCTTTTTAACCATATCAGAGAAGTTCTCACGATGTAACTGAAGGCTTCGTAGCATAGAAAACAAAAAAATTCCTATGATGGGAACTATACGCCAAGATCTATCTACTAGATACAAGCAATAGATGGATATACATCAATATAGAACTTACCCTCAAAGACAACAAAGCTTTGTTAACGACTTGGAACTCGTGGATGATGTAGTCGTACACTTGCCGATCTGAAGATCGTGATGAAGTCCAGCAGGTCCGGCTCCAGCACTTCCATCAGATCTAGCTCCAGCAAGTCCAGCACCACCAAGTCTAGCACCGCAAAGCAGCGGTGCATCCGTGATCGGACACACGTCCGGTACCCCGACAACCTCCATCCCTCGCTCCAACAAAGTAGCGGAAGCAGCAACTCCTTTCTAGATAAAGCCACCGGGAACATGTATCTCGCTAATCCGAGACCATGGGGAATAACTAGAGGGGGAGAGAGATCCTTCACGAGGAGGTGTGAGGAAGGAGTGAGAGGGGGGCCTTTTATAGGAGGAGGTGGGGTGCCCCTCCCCATGGCCGGCACCCAAGGGGTGACCCCTCACCTCCTCATTCATGTGGTGGTAACTCCCTCCACATAAATTTGCCCCTTCACATTCTCTTTTAAAGTCCCCACTTTAAATGCATTAAATTTCTCCAAATTTAATGCTCTATCATTTAATAAAACTCTTTTATCAATTTTATTCAGAATTTTGTTAATTACTTTAATTAACAAACATTCACATAAAACCCCCTGCAACATTTCAATATTACATGCAAAACCAATTTCAGCAATTTCACCCAAAACAGTTTCGGTGTCTATTGAAATAATTCCAGCGCTTTCTTAAATATTTATCTGAAACATATTTGCTCCAAATGGTGTCGGTATCCCTTAAGTGTGTCACCCTACGGTTCGCGAATAATGCAGACATGATCGAGACCCCTCTCAGATCAATAATCAGAAGCGGGACCTGGAGATCCATACTGACTCCTACACATTCAACGATGACTTCTGTGATCGTGAAAACCTTTAATGCTAGTAACTAAATCCCTTTGTCTCATGATATAATACATGTCCGAGATTCGATCATCGGTATCCAAATACCTAGTTTGATCTCGTTACCGACATGCACTCTTTTCTCGTTCCCGTGATATAACATTCTAGTGATCACATCACTTGCTTGCAAGCTATCTTAATGTGATATCACCGAGAGGGCCCAGAGTATATCTATCCATCATCGAGATGGACAAATCCCACTCTTGATCCATCAGCCTCAACATAACACCTTTGTAGCACTGAACCCACCTTTATAGTCACCCTGTTACGGTGTGACGTTTGATGTTATCAAGATACTCTTCCTGACATGGGTATACCCTACAGGTACTCGAGTTTGGTATATACGGCCTAGATACATGGAGGGCTACGGTGTCGCCAAGGCCCAAATGAAGGACTCGAGTAGCCTACGGACTCTCGATTGCTTGAAGAGCAAGAAGAAACTAAAGATAGAAAGTTCAAAGGGGAAAACCCTAACCTGTAACCGTCTCGACCTGCTACCCGAGACCTAGCCTATCTATATAATGGCTAGGAGGGGGCGGCGAGAAGGACACACACAACCCTAGCTTCCACCACCCTCGCCAGATTGCATCTGCGCACCATTGTAATCTTCGATTCCCTTGATTATTCCACGAGCAGACAAGCAGGAGTAGGAACCTCTACGAGGCCTGAACCTGGGTAAATCTTCGAGTCCCCTGTGTGCTTGTTTGCTAGCCGATAGATGTCTCCATCGCTCCCTCCTTCACCAAAACCCAAGTCCATAACAATGGGCATTGATGAGTTAAACCCTCATCAATTGGCGCCGTCTATGGGAATTGGGAGTGCTGATGTTGCGGCTTCTTTGGCCCCATCAACCGCGATCTACAACTCCGCAACAGCGGAGATTCGCCAGCTCTTCGGCGCGTTCGACTTCACCGTCCACACGCCGGCCACTCGCCCAGCTTTCGAGTCCGTGGGCGACGGGATCAGCTTGGCAATAGGGAGCTTCCGCTTCCAAGTTGGTCAGATGGGCACGCTTCGCATGCCTGACCAGCCGACGGTGTCGTCGATTGCCCCAGCATCATGGTTCCCTCCATCGATCGGTACCCTCAGTGAGCTCAACGCCCCGACAACAATCGAGAACACGGTCAGCGAGAGCAGTCGCGACTCCGATCTGAGCGATCTGGCCACCAAAGATGGAGCCTACGGCTCCAGATCTGAGAGAAGCAGCAGCTTCCCCAATCACTTCATGAGCACCGTCATCAATGTGGGCGACACCTCCGCCAACCGCGATAACACTGGCAATCACGGTAACGGAACCTACCCACCTCTTGGTGGCAATGGCGGCAACGGTGGCGATCGCACCAACGCCAACAACGGAGGAGCAATCGAACCTCCAAGCATAATAAATGAGCAAACCGGCAAACGCGTCGTGATCAGGATCAATGATCAAGAATGGGCTCGCTGCCGCGATGCCCTACGAGGCACTCCTCTACCCTTCGGATCTCCGCAAGAACTGTTGATGGGCTACCACTGGCTCCTGAAGGAAGAATTCAAGCACCAAGTGCAAACAATCGCGCAACTCGAGGCTCGCAAAAAAGCAGCAAACGAGTCGAGCCTTCGTCGAGCTGGGCTCTCCTCACACGGAGGATCCTCCTCAAAAGGCAATGACTACATCGCCAAAAAGAGGCGATCTCAGATGGCCCATCTCACCGAGCAAGAACGCATAGAAGCTGCAAAGGTCCTCGACTTCAGCTCTATGACAGTCGACACACGAGGCAATGTGGTCCCTAAGACGCCACAAGCTGCAGTTACAGCGGCCACCATGTACCTCCTTAACAACCAGCCGCCAGCTGGAGATCCTCGAGCCGCCATGCACCGATCTACGATCGCGGGCTTGGGATTAATCGAGGCCGCCCTCGACAAGGAGCCAACACCGGAGCCAAAGAAAGGCAAAGCGCTATCAAAGCGCTACTCCTCACCCTCATCCAGTGACGAAAGTCATGACCTGTCTCGACGTCGCTGCTCACGGCGACACGACCACGACTACGACACGCGTGATGACATCACATAGCGCAAGATTGACAAATCAAGGGCACGACGTGCTCGGTCGACTGACTCAGAAGAGGAGGACGTTGAGCTCTGCGGCGCCAGATGCTTCAGTAGGTCCATCAGGCAAAAGTGAATGCCTAAGGGGTTTAAACTCCCGTCGGAGAACCCGAAGTTTGATGGCCTACAGGACCCGAAGATCTGGCTGGAGGACCACATCTCCTCCGTCAGGCTCCATGGCGGTAGTAGAAGCACAGCCATGCAATGCTTATAGCTACAGCTGCAAGGCACCGCCCGAGCGTGGCTCAACAACCTCCCACGCGGATCCATTCACAGTTGGGATGAGCTGGTTTACAGCTTCGTGCGCAACTTCAAGGGCACGTACAAGCGGCCTGCATCAATCAAAGAGCTGAGAATCTGCCAGCAAAGATCGGGCGAATCGCTACGCTCCTACATCCAAAGGCGGTCCATCATCAAGAACTCCGCAGAGAACATCTTGGAGGATCACGCGATTGACGCATTCAACGGCGGCGTCCGCCGCCTAGAATTTAGGGAGGAGCTGGGCCGCTCAAAGCCCAAGACCATCGACCACCTGATGGAAATTGCGAATCGGTGGGCTGATGGAGAAGATTCGGTGAAAAATCGCGTCCACTCCAACGAGGAGGCGGAACTCGAGTGTAGACGTGATCGCCGAGGAAAACACCACATGCGCATCTACGATGACCGCGACGACGTCAACATGGTCGTAGCCGGCTACGCCGACAGACGCGACGATAACCACAACAGCGGATACCATAGTGGCGGATACCGCAACTCCAGGAAAACCACGCAAGTGTGGCAACGCCGCAATCGCGATGAGGCACCCGTGACATCCATTGAGGACAAACTGTCCGGGCCATGTACGGTGCACTTCTACATCGACAAGCATGATGGAAAGAAAAAGTCCAGCCACCTCCTCAAGGACTGCTGCGAGTTCCTCAAACTACATGAGGGATTAGTTCCAATGAATCGCAACACAGTCGAAAGAGGCTACGGAGCCGCTCCAGGCGTCGTAGCACATGGAGCTCCGCCACCACCACCAGGGCAACCTCCAAATGCAGTTGCACCGGAACAGCACCACGGAGACGAACCATACCCACGGGCAATGGGTACCATGATGATCCAAAAGGGACGCCCCTCGAATCAGGTGCAGAAGGCCATCACCCGCCAAGTCAACTTGGCCACACACTCGCCACCATCTACCACTGAGTACCTCAGAGGAAGCGAGTCCTGCATCACCTTCGACAAACGCGATCACCCGCCTTAAGTACCCCGTCCAGGTCATTTCCCCCTCGTACTCGAGGCGCAAATCGGAGGCTTCGACATGAGCCACGTCTTCATGGATGGCGGAAGCGGCATCAACCTTATATTCGCGAGTATCGTGCGAGCAATGAGGATCCCCCTAACTTGCCTAGAGGCCTCGGACACAACATTCCATGGCATCGTCCCAGGAAAAGGTGTATATCCCCTGGGCAAAATCAACCTCGACGTCATCTTCAGCACGCCGAAGAACTTCCGGCGTGAGCGCATCGACTTTGAGGTCGTCGACTGGCCCTCACAATACCACTCGCTAGGTACATGGTAGTACCACACTACGCCTACCTGCAGATGAAAATGCCAGGTCCTAATGGCGTCATCACGATCAACGGGAGCTTCGAGAGATCCGACAGTTGCGACAGGAAATTCAACAGAATTTCCCAGTCCTTTGGCATGCAGGAAGAACTCACGAGACTAAAGGAGTCGACAGACAACAGTCTGCCTCCCCTGAGCCGGCCAAGTTCGCCTGATCTATCCTTCGACTCATCAGTGCACACAAAGAAAGTGTAGGTCCACCCATCGGATCCCGCCAAAACGGCCCTCATCGCCAACAACTTGAGTCCCGCATAGGAACTCGCTCTGGTCGAATTCCTCCGTGAGCACTGGGAAATTTTCGCCTAGTGTCCTACGGACATGCCAGGAGTTCCCAGGGAATTCGCCGAGCACGCACTCAACGTCAACCCAGACGCAAGGCCAGTCAAGCAAACAATCCGGCGACTATCTGAGCCAAGAGCAAAGGCAGTCAGAATGGAGATCAACAGACTCCTCGACGCCAAATTCATACATGAGATCAAGGAAAGCACTTGGCTCGCCAACACAGTGCTAGTACCAAAAAAGGACACGGATATCCTACGGATGTGCGTGGACTTCACCTCTTTAAATAAGCATTGTCCAAAAGATCACTTTCTGCTACCACGAATCAACCAGATCATCGACTCCACCACAGGATGCGAGCGCCTCTGCTTCCTCGATGCCTACTCAGGCTATAATCAGATTCGAATGAAGGAGGAGGACCAAGAAAAAACAGCGTTTACAACGCCCTTCGTTGTGTTCTGCTATAACACAATGCCTTTCGGGCTAAAAAACGCAAGAGCCACCTACCAGCGATGCATGCAGGCTTGCCTCAAAGAGCAACTTGGTCGAAACATTCAAGTCTATGTGGATGACATAGTAATCAAGACCAAGGAGGAAGCCTCACTAATTGACGATTTGCGCGAAACCTTCGCCAACCTCGACCGCTACCGGATCAAGCTCAATCCAGACAAATGTGCCTTTGGCGTACCATCGGGGCAACTACTCGGATACCTCATCTCCGCGAGGGGAATCGAGGCAAACCCGAAGAAAATAAAAGCCATACTGGCCATGGAGAAGCCGAAAAACATAAGGGGCGTCTAGTAGCTGGCTGGGAAAATCGCGGCCCTCGGTCGATTCATCAGCCGGATGGGAGAAAAGGCACTGCCCTTCTACCAACTCCTCCGCAAAGCTGAAAAGTTCGAGTGGACCAATGAAGCGCAAGAAGCATTCGAAGACCTCAAGCGCCTGCTATCCACTTCGCCAGTACTGGTGACCCCACGAGAAAGGGAACCACTGTTGATGTATATCTCCGCAACCAACCAGGTGGTCAGCACAGTACTTGTGGTCGAACGAGCTGAGGAAAACAAGGTCCATGGGGTAACGTGATACATTGCAAATGTATCTATAATTTTTGATGTTCCATGCTTAGTTTTATCCACTTTCTTGTGTTTTGTTCCAACTTTGGAGTACTTTTATTATGATTTCTTGGACTAACCTATTAACAAGAGCCACAGTGCCAGTTGCCTGTTTTCTGCTATTTTTGGTTCTAGGAAAGTCAGAAAATGAATATTCTCGGAATTGGACGGGACAAAAGACAAAGTGCCTATTTCTTCGGAAGGGATCAAGTGCCAGAATACGAGACGGAGAGGGGCCAGGGGCCGGCCACACCACCTGGCTACGTGGCCAGGCTTGGCCCGTGCCAGGGGGTGGTCTGGCCGACCCCAGCACCCCATCGGCCTCTCCTTCCGCCTATAAGTTGCCCTCGGGACGAAAACCCTAACTACCCAATCAAAAATCCATGAAAGAGTCTGTAGCCGCCGTCGTCTATGTCCCTAGATCGGGGGATCTGAATCTCTTCCCGGCACCCTGCCGGAGAGGGGAATTCACCCTGGAGGCCTTCTTCATCACCATGCAAGCCTCCGGTATGATGCGTGAGTAGTTCATCCTTGAACTACGGATCCATGTAGTAGCTAGATGGCTGGTTTCTCCTCCTTTGTGCTTTCATGTTTAGATCTTGTGAGCTCCGTTCATGATCAAGATCATCTATTTGTAATTCATACATGTTGTGTTTGCGGGGATCCGATGGATATTGAGATGCTATTTCAGATTGATTATTGATTCTATCATGTCTTTGTTATTTGAGATCTTGCATGCTTTCCGTTATTAGTAGCTATCTTGGCCAAGTAGATGCTAGCAACTCCAAGAGTTAGTATTTACGCTCGATAGTGGGTTCATGCCTCTGGTAATCTAGGGAAGTGACAGAAATCTCTAAGGTACTAGATGTGTTGTTGCTACTAGGGAGAAAACAACGATCCTTTGTTCATAGAACAATTGTATTGTTTACTTTACATGCAGTTCGTAAAGCAATAATCTGTTGCTTGCAACTTAATACTGGAGGGGGTTCGGATGATAACCTGAAGGTGGATTATTAGTCATAGATGCAATTGGATGGCGGTCTATGTATTATGTTGTAATGCCCAATCAAGTCTCAAAGGAGTCAAGATGATTAGTATATGCATGTATTGCTTTCTCGGTGTTTGTCAATTGCCCCGCTGTAATTTGTTCACCCAGCATGTTATCTTTCTTAAGGAGAGCCACCTCTAGTGAACTATGGATCCCGGTCCTTGTCTTTTACATACAATCTACAATCTTTTACTGCTTTGTGTTTACTTTCTGCAAACTTTTACTTCTTTCCATTCGATACGTTTAATCCTTTGTTTTCCTCAAAACACGGTGAGATTGACAACCTCATCGCAAGTTGGGGACAAAGTTCTGTGGTTGTGTTGTGTAGGTCTCCACGTTGCTACTAGCACCGGTAGTGCGCCCTGCCAAAGCTCAGCTAGTAACACCTTTGGGGTGTTTTCTTGCTCCTACTGGTTCGATTAAACCTTGGTTTCATAACTGAGGGAAACCTTGTTGCTATATTCATCGTACCTTCCTCTTGGGGTTCCCAACGAGCTCTACGTCGAAAATGGAGCGCATCAAGATTTTTTCTGGCGCCGTTGCCGGGGAGTCAAGGACATATTCACAAGGGGAGTCCCTCATAACCAATCTCTTTACTTTGTTGTTTTTGTTTTGCTTAGTTTTCTTTTTGCTTTGTTTGCTTGTTTTGTTCTTCAAAAACACAAATAAATCAGTTTTACTTGTTTTGCTTTCTTATTTGAAAACACAAAAAAATTAGTTCCTATCTTGAGTTGCCACTATGTCTAGCCTTGCTCCAATCACTATGTCACCCGAGGAAATGATTCTCACTTTTAAACAAGGAATTGAGGAAAGTTTTAAGGAAGCTTGGTCTAGAATCTCTGATCTACATGAAAAGACTGAGCCTAAAATGATTCAAGGCTTGTTCCTTAGCAGTTTTTACCTTGGGATTGCTCTTTGCTATAGATATGCTTTAGATGCTATTGTGGGAGGAGATTTCCTCCAATGTAATGAGTATGATGCCATTAATGCTATAAAGAAATTGATCCTCACTTACACTATGCCTAGCCAAACTGATATTTCTTTCGCAAAAATATTTGCTAGGTTGAACACTCTTGAGGCTAGCACT
The DNA here is from genome assembly GCA_910589775.1 of Avena eriantha. Classification (NCBI taxonomy): domain Eukaryota; kingdom Viridiplantae; phylum Streptophyta; class Magnoliopsida; order Poales; family Poaceae; genus Avena; species Avena eriantha. The sequence continues at coordinate 238,361,153 of OU342746.1, forward strand.
ACTAGCTTAGAAAGTTGCTATAATACGCTTAGGGAGCATCACAATTATGTTCCAATAAATTCTGAACCATCAAAGTGGCTCCCTACACTAAAGATTGAGATAAACACTGAAACTTTTCAAGCCCGTTGCGATATCATGTCTGAATTTTGTCTTATGCCTAGAGATATTTATGAATCTTTGAATCTTTGGGGGCTTACTGAAGGAGGAAAAGAAATATCTCTTGCTAATAATGCTACCTTATTTCCTATTGGAATAGCTGAAGGAGTGTTTACAAAGATCCTTGGGAAAATGATTTCTACTCATTATCTTGTTATTGAATGTGCAAGAAAAGGACAAATTACACTTGGAAGATCCCTATTAGAACTCCTTGGAGCAATAATAGATGTGGGAAAGGGGACCATGCACATTTCTTCTCCACCAAACAATCACGTTTTCCCAAAGGTTAAGAATAAAAATAAGAGAGGTAAGGGCAAGAAATTTGGTCTTAATGCTTCTTCATTTGACAACACTTGATTCTTTCTTTGCTTCTTATGCCTAACTTAAAGGCGTTAAAGAAAAGTACTTGTTGGGAGATAACCCAAGAGTTTTAGTTGAGTCTTGGAAGTTATTACCTTTGTAATAACCTCTCCTTATCCTTTTTATTTGCTTTTTGTGCCAAGAGTAACCTCTAATGAGAGAGAAGTAATGATTGGGAAAGTTGCTGTCCCGAAACAGATTTCTGTGCTTCACCGTAAAAATTCCTGAGCGAGTTGTGTATGTCGGATTGAGCTGTAATTTTTTGTGATTATGCCCCAGGTTGTTATATAACTTTAGTTAGTTCAACACTTTCTGATTTGAGCAACAGAAAGTCTTCTAACAAATTCGTCTTTACCTGCTGGTCTGTTTTGACAGATTTCTGCCATTTTCTGCATTTGCTTCTTGTTAGTTCCTTCTTGAGTTCCTTTGGGGAATTGAGATTTTTGAGGGAAGTACTACAGTAGCTAGTGTTCTAATGGAAGTTTATTTGGTGTTATAACTGAACCTTAAGACTTATTTATCTTAAGTGCACTAATGTTGCTAATGAGATTGTGTGAAGTTTTGTATGAAGGAAAAATTTCAGGTGTATGGAAGGAATGAGTAATGAGATTAAGGATGGACTAAAGCTCAAGCTTGGGGATGCCACGCATGTCACCCCAATAAATATCCAAGAAGTACAAGCGTCAAAGCTTGGGGATGCCCAAGGCATCCCCTTCTTCATCAATAAAATCCCAGGTTTCTTTCAAAGGCTTCATTTTTATTGTTTCATGCACAGTTGTGTTTTTCTTGGAGCGTCTTCTTTTTCGTTTTCGTTTTGGTTTTTATTTTGCTTGGTTTGCTTAGTTTTCTGAATAAGTTGGTTGGACCCCCTCTTTCATACATTGGTTTGCAAATAGTTTGGTTTGGTTTGGAAAAGAGTAGGAAAGTTCATACTTATGTGGTAAAAAGAGCTCGTTTTTGACTGTGGTCTATGCTTTGTCATGCCATGCTTGATATTGTGTTGGCTTTATGCTTAGTATTCTTTGCTGTAGCATGACTTGTTATAAACAATTGAGATTGCTTAATGTGCCTTGGATGAATCATGCGTTGTTTTAGCATATTAAAGCATAGTATAGTGGTATTCTCCTTTGATGCTTTATTTGGGTTGACTTGACGCATGCTCACACCATTTTATGACTATCCAAAGTCACCATAGCCTTTATGATCCTTTAGTTTTCAACTTGCAGTATCACTTTATGCTTTGATCAATGATGTTTTGTCCCTCTGCATGATTATGGCCATTATTGCTCTCTTAGTTTGTCGCACGCAGTCTTTTGCTAGCCTCCACAACAAAGTATGAGTTTCACTCATGCATCCAAATCCCTAAACCAAGTTTTTCCAAAGAGTCCACCATACCTACCTACTATCTTATGTTATCCCAAGTATATTCATGCTTTTGTTTACCTTCCACTTGTTATGAGAAAACTAGTGATTAAAGCTCTCACGAACTTGATGGCACACTTTAATTTATTGCCTCTAATAAATTTGAACCATTGGGTCCTTCTTTGTTGCGTATATGCTTGCGCTTTATAAGTTGAAATTAGCAGAACCATGTTTCATGGGGAATGCTTTCAACATTGCACTTGTACTTTGTACCCCGTTGATATCATGTTCTTTTGCTTACGGATCCCGGCGGTGTGAAATAAAAGTGGAACTTGTAAGATCATGGAGTTTGTTTGTGTGTTAGAGAAACGCCTGGGCCGCTAGCCTAAGCCATGCCTAATCATGGTGGAAACTTGCAGCATCACCATAATGAGCACTCTATGAAGCATCCTCAATAAAAACCTATGCACATAGCAAATAAAAAGATCACTGAGATGCTCATTGTCTCCTTGCCTTGTCATTTTGATTATGGGAAAGCTCCCGTATCATGTGCAAGGGGTACCCCGTTGGCAGTTCTTAATGATACACATATACTTACAATGACAAGAGCTTACTCGTGACTAAAGTTGAGTAGCATGAGGATCGGTCTTCGTAAGTAAGGGGCATGAGATTTCGGTTTATAACTTGTCAAGCATATCCTCTTAGTTGTGTCACATTAACCTTAATCACCTTCAAGATGCTTATGATAGGGGCAATGAGAGCTGAAAGCTTTAAGTATCATAATTTTTGGAAGCTCTTTATGAGACTTGAATCCCTACTTCCTTTTAAAAAAGGCCTTTCTTCCACCATTATATTGAGTGTCCACCTTCTATCTTTATGCACTACTTTGAGAGCATAGTGGCCATTCTTAGTTCTATGTGCATTGTCCCAAGACTAGTTGATTGATGCATAACTTGTTATTGCTTGTTTGAAACCATTGTATCTAGTCACTCTTATGAACTTTGAAGGTGTCCTATGCATTTATATTTGCTACTCTATTTGTTTGAAACCATTGTATCTAGTCACTCTTATGAACTTTCTTGTGTTTTGTTCCAACTTTGGAGTACTTTTATTATGATTTCTTGAACTAACCTATTAACAAGAGCCACAGTGCCAGTTGCCTGTTTTCTGTTGTTTTTGGTTCTAGGAAAGTCAGAAAATGAATATTCTCGGAATTGGACGGGACAAAAGCCAAAGTGCCTATTTTTCCGGAAGGGATCAAGTGCCAGAATACGAGACGGAGAGGGGCCAGGGGCGGGCCACACCACCTGGCCGCGCGGCCAGGCTTGGCCCGTGCCAGGAGGTGGTCCGGCCGACCCCAGCACCCCCTCGGCCTCTCCTTCCGCCCATAAGTTGCCCTCAGGACGAAAACCCTAAGTACCCGATCAAAAATCCCCGAAAGAGTCTGTAGCCACCGTCGTCTCTGTCCCTAGATCGGGGGGATCTAAAGCTCTTCCCGGCACCCTGCCGGAGAGGGGAATTCACCCTGGAGACCTTCTTCATCACCATGCAAGCCTCCGGTGTGATGCGTGAGTAGTTCATCCTTGGACTACGGATCCATGTAGTAGCTAGATGGCTGGTTTCTCCTCCTTTGTGCTTTCATGTTTGGATCTTGTGAGCTCCGTTCATGATCAAGATCATCTATTTGTAATTCATACATGTTGTGTTTGGGGGGATCCAATGGATATTGAGATGCTATTTCAGATTGTTTATTGATTCTATCATGTCTTTGTTATTTGAGATCTTGCATGCTTTCCGTTGTTAGTAGCTATCTTGGCCAAGTAGATGCTAGCAACTCCAAGAGTTAGTATTTATGCTCGATAGTGGGTTCATGCCTCTGGTAATCTGGGGAAGTGACAGAAATATCTAAGGTACTAGATGTGCTGTTGCTACTAGGGGGAAAACAACGATCCTTTATTCATAGAACAATTGTATTGTTTACTTTACACGCAGTTCGTAAAGCAATAATCTGTTGCTTACAACTTAATACTGGAGGGGGTTCGGATGATAACCTGAAGGTGGATTATTAGTCATAGATGCAGTTGGATGGCGGTCTATGTATTATGTTGTAATGCCCAATCAAGTCTCAAAGGAGTCAAGATGATTAGTATATGCATGTATTGCTTTCTCAGTGTTTGTCAATTGCCCTGCTGTAATTTGTTCACCCAGCATGTTATCTATCTAAGGAGAGCCACCTCTAGTGAAATATGGATCTCTGTCCTTTTACTTTACATACAATCTACAACTGTTTACTGCTTTGTGTTTACTTTCTGCAAACTTTTACTTCTTTCCATTCGATACGTTTAATCCTTTGTTTTCCGCAAAACATGGTGAGATTGACAACCTCATCGCAAGTTGGGGACAAAGTTCTGTGGTTGTGTTGTGCAGGTCTCCACGTTGCTACTAGCACCGGTAGTGCGCCCTGCCAAAACTCAGCTAGTAACACCTTTGGGGTGTTTCCTTGCTCCTATTGGTTCGATTAAACCTTGGTTTCATAACTGAGGGAAAACTTGCTGCTATATTCATCGTACCTTCCTCTTGGGGTTCCCAACGTGCTCTACGTCGAAAGTCGAGCGCATCATACAGCGCCCAGTCTACTACCTCAGCGAGGTCCCCACGCCAACAAAATAGCGTTACCCGCACTACCAGAAGCTGGCATCCGGCGTCTTCATGACCGCCCGGCGACTGCGCCATTACTTCCAGGAGCACTCAATCATGGTGGTCAACGACACCCCGTTAGGACATATCCTCAATAACCCCGATGCCACGGGACGAGTCACGCTTTGGGGAATAGAATTGTCTCCACAGGACATTACATACGAAAAGCGCGACGCAATCAAATCGCAAGTTCTTCCTGGCTTCCTCGTGCACTGGATAGAGAACCAACTCGCCGACAAAAAAGATATGTCCTACCTCTGGATAATGCACTTCGATGGATCCAAGCGGAAGGATGGAGCAGGTGCAGGTGTCATACTGACGTCACCTCAAGGGGACAAGCTGAAGTACATCCTGCAAATGCAGTTCACCGCCTCCAACAACGAAGCTGAATACGAGGCCCTGCTGCACGGGATGAGGATGGCAAAAGCCTGTGGCGCCAAGAGGCTCATTATATACCGTGACTCCAAATTGGTCGTCAACCAAACAATGCATGAGTGTGACGCACTGAACGACAACATGATCGCGTACCGCGACCTCTACGACACACTCGAAGGAGACTTCGACGGTTGCGACCTGCGACACGTAGGTCGTGAAAGCAATGAAGAGGCAGACGCACTCGCCAACATAGGCTCTACCTGCGCCCCCATACCACCTGGGGTATTTCTCGAGCGCATCTGCGAACGCTCCATCAAGCCAAAGGCCGCAGAGAAGAAAACAAACGCAGCAACGGCCTCGGGGGCTACGCCGCCCAATGAGCCAATCGCACTCGATGACTTGGAGCTGGACACAGGACTCGAGGGACCAATTAGCGTCATGATGATTGTGAAGGAAATATGCCCTGAGAGGTAATAATAAAGGTGTTATTATGTATTCCTTATATATGATAGATGTTTATTTTACATGCTAGAATTGTATTGATCGGAAACATCAATACATGTGTGTTTAATAAACAAAAAGGGTTCCTAGTTATGCCTCTCGTATAGACTAGCTTGTTGATTAACAAGATGATCAAGGTTTCCTGATCATGGACATTGGATGTTGTTAATAACAAGGTCACACCATTGGTGGAATGATGTGATGAACATTCATCCGAAGTATAACATTACGATCAAGTCATTATGTTTATATTGCTATAACATCATACGAAGTAATCTTTTATCCTTAGACCATGAGATCATGTTAATTGCTAACACCTGAAGAGTATCTTGATAACATCAAACATCACACCGTAACATGGTGACTATAAAGATGGGTTCAGTACTACAAAGCTGTTATGTTGAGGCTCATGGATCAAGAGTGGAATTTTTCAATCCCGATGACGGATAGATATACTCTGGGCCCTCTCGGTGATATCACATTGAGATAGCTTGCAAGCAAGTGATGTGATCACTAGAATGTTATATCACGGGAACGAGAAAATAGTGCATGTTAGTAACGAGATCAAACTAGGTATAGAGATACCAATGATTGAATCTCGGACATGTAATATATCGCAAGACAAAGGGATTTAGTTACTAGCGTTAAAGGTTCTCACGATCACAGAAGTCATCGTTGAATGTGTAGGAATCAGTATGGATCTCCAGGTCCCGCTTCTGATTATTGATCTGAGAGGAGTCTCAATCATGTCTGCATTATTCGCGAACCATAGGGTGACACACTTAAGAGTTACCGGACACCATTTTGGAGCACATATGTTTCAGACAAAAGAATTGCAAAGCACAGGAATTGTTTTGATAGAAACTGGAAATTGTTTCGGGTGAAATTGCAGAAAGTGGTTCCGCATGTGATATTGAAATATTGCAAGGGGCTATATGTGAATGTTTTTTAATTAAAGTAATTAACAAAATTCTGCATAAATTTAATAAAAGAGTTTTATTAAATGAGAGAGCATTAAACTTGGAGAATTTTAATGCATTTAAAGTGGAGACTTTAAAAGGGAATGTGAAGAGGCATTTTAATGTGGAGGGGTTACCACCACATGAATGGGGGAGGTGAGGGGTCACCCCCCATGCGCCGGCCATGGAGAGAGGGGGTACCCCCCTCCTCCTATAAAATGACACCCATTCCCTCCTTCATCCTCACACCTCCTTGTGAAGGATCTCTCTCCCCCTCTAGAATTATCCCCCCATGGTCTCGGATTAGCGAGATACATGTTCCCGGTGGCATTTCGTCTGGAAGGAGTTGCTGCTTCTGATGGATCGCTGGAGCGAGGAGGTGGAGGTTGTCCGGTGGCTTGAACGTGTGTGCGAGTACGAATGTGCTGCTGAGTTGCGGCGCTTGGACTTCCTCACGATCTTGAGATCGGCAAGTGTACGACTACATCAACCACGAGTTCCTACTCGTTAACAAAACTCGTTGTCTTCGAGGGTAAGTTCTCTTTGGATGTATGTCTACCCGTTGCTTTGTACCTAGTAGATAGATCTTGGCGTGTAGTTCTCATCGTAGGAAAATTGTGTTTCCTATGCTGCGGACCCAACAGTGGTATCAAAGCCTGATCTATGCGTAGGTGCTTTGCACGGGTAGTACACATATGTTTATATGTGGGCGATGATGATCATGTTATTGCATCTTCTATGTGTTTTGGATATTGGTGGCATAGTGCGATGAAGCGGCCCGCACCAACCTTACATGTCATCGTACATGAGACCGGTTCCACGACTGACATGCAACTAGTTTTGCATAAGTGGTTGGCGGGTGTCTGTCTCTCCTACTATAGTCAATATCTTATTTACAACGAGTTGCTAATAACTTGGTTATCCTCGTTGTGGTTCCATGTTCGTATGTAAGACCGGTTCTATCTCCGAAAGCCCTAAGCCACGTAAAACTTGCAATTGATAAATTAGAGGCGTCTAGTTTAGATCGTTGTTGGGCTAGTGTCTTGATATGGTATTGTTGTAAGTAGATGTATGATAGATACTCTTACAACACACTTAACGTGTATGTTCCATATACCTTGGCCTTACACACAAAGGAATGATAGAGATCAAACCACGATGCATATGATGGTGATCAAATGCATGGACCATATCATTCCACTTTACACATATGATGTTCGCATCTTATATTGCTTGTTTGACGTTTTAGTAGCATTATAAGATGATCCCTCATTTAAATATCAAGATAAAAATGTGTTATTCCTTAAGTATGCACCGTTGTATGGATCGTGTTTCGAGACATCACGTGATGATCGGGTGTACTCGACTCTACGCTTTCATACAACGGGTGTAAGACAGTTTTACACACACGAGTACTAGGGTTCTTACTTGGCAAGCCTAGCATGTACAGACATGGCCTCGGAACACAGACCGAAAGGTTAAGCATGAGTCATATAGTTGATATGATGCCCATATAGATGCTCGCCTTTGAAGCTACACCGACTCACGTGATGATCGGACTTGGTGTAGTGGATTTGGTTCATGTAATCACCAAAAAGGCACGAGGGATGTCGTTTTTGAATGGGAGCTCATTAGTAATTTGGATTAGTTGAACTCAATCTATCATAAACTTAGTCTAAATAAACTTTACAAATTATGTTGTAGATGGCACCACCTGCTTTTAATTTCAATGTGTTCATGGAGAAAGAGAAACTTGCTGCGAATGGTAGCAACTTCACCAACTGGGCTATGAATTTGAGGATTCTCCTCACTGCTGCACAGAAGCAATATGTGCTAGATGCGCCGCTAGGCCCCCCACTAGCTCCTGATGCCCCTGACGAGGAAAAGAATGTCTATGTGACTCGTCAGGAGGACCACAACTTAGTTCATTAAGACATACTGTATGGGCTAGAGCCAGAACTTCGAAAGCGTTTCGAAAATGGCAATGCCTTTGATACCATGGGAGAATTGAAAATGATTTTCGATACCCATGCTATCGTAGAGAGTTATAATGCTACTAAAAAGTCCTTTAGCTGCATGATGGAGGAGAACCGCTCCGTTAGTGAGCATGTACTCAAAATGTCTGGGTACGCCGATAAGCTTGTGTCCTTGGGAATAACGATTCCCATTGACTTAGGCATACATCGTGTTCTCCAATCTCTGCCACCTAGCTACAAGAGCTTCGTGATGAACTATAATATGCAGGGCATGAAGAAGTCTCTTCCCGAGCTTCTGTCAATGCTTAAGACTGTATAAGTGGAGATTAGGAAAGAACATCAAGCGTTGATGATCAATAGGACCACTGGTTTCAAGAAGGACAAGAAAGGCAAGCACAAGGGAAAGAAGGGTGGCAAATCTGTTGCCGTGCCTAAAAAGAAACCCTGAGCTGGCCCTAAGTCCGATACCGAGTGCTACTATTGCAAGGGGACAGGCCATTGGAAGCGCAACTGCCCCAAGTATTTGACGGACAAGAAGTCCGGCAAGGAAAACAAAGGTATATATGATATACATGTTATTGATGTGTACTTGACTAGTACTCGCAGTAGCACCTGGGTATTTGATACGGGATCGGTTGCTAATATATGTAACTCGATTCAGGGGCTGCGGAACAAGCGACAACTAGCAAGGGATGAGGTCACAATGAGGGTCGGCAATAGATCAAGAGTTGATGTGATCGCCGTCGGAACGCTGCCTCTCCATATGCCATCGAGATTAGTTATAAACCTAAATAATTGTTATTTGGTGCCTGCACTTAGAATGAACATTGTATCCGGATCATGTTTGATGCAAAGTGGTTATTCGTTTAAATTTGAAAACAATGGTTGTTCGATTTATATGGATAATATCTTTTATGGTCATGCACCTGTGTTGAATGGTTTGTTTCTGATGGATCTCGATAGTAATATTATGCACATTCAAAATGTCAATGCTAAAAAGATTAAACTTGATGATGATATATCTGCATATATGTGGCACTCCCGTCTAGGTCATATTGGCGTTAAATGCATGAAGAAACTCCATTCTGATGGACTTTTGGAATCACTTGATTTTGAATCATTTGATACATGTGAGCCATGCCTTATGGGCAAGATGACTAGAACACCGTTTTCCGGTTCAATGGAACGGGCGACAGATTTATTGGAAATCATACATACTGATGTGTGTGGACCAATGAGTGTGTCGGTGCGAGGTGGATATCGTTATTTTGTTACTTTCATGGATGATTTGAGTAGATACGGGTATATCTATTTGATGAAACACAAGTCTGAAACTTTTAAAAAGTTCAAGGAATTTCAGAATGAAGTGGAAAATTATCGTAATAGAAAGATCAAATTTCTACGGTCTGACCGTGGAGGAGAGTATCTAAGTTACGAGTTTAGCACACACATGAAAGAGTGTGGAATAGTTTCACAACTCACGCCTGCCGGAACACCAGAATGTAATGGTGTGTCGGAATGTCGTAATCGTACCTTATTGGATATGGTTCGATCTATGATGTCTCTGACTGACTTGCCACTGTCATTTTGGGGTTATGCACTGGAAACAGCTGCATTCACTTTAAATCGGGCACCATCTAAATCCGTTGAAACGACACCGTGTGAATTATGGTTTGGAATCAAACCTAAGTTGTCATTTCTTAAAGTTTGGGGATGCGATGTTTATGTGGAGAAACTTCAGCCGGATAAACTCAAACCCAAAGAGGAAAAATGCGTCTTCATAGGATACCCTAAGGAAACGATTGGGTATACCTTCTATCACATATCCGACGGCAAGGTTTTTGTTGCCAACATTGGATCCTTTCTTGAGAAGGAGTTTCTCACGAAAGGTGTGAGTAGTCGGAAGGTAGAACTCGAAGAGGTTATTGAATCTTCTCTTCATGAAATGACGAGTAGCGCAGCACCAGAAGTTGTTTCGGAGTTGACTTCACCTAATGAAGAGAGAGCTAATGATACTGATCATGAAACTCTGAAAGAGGACACTACCGAACCTCGCAGGTCAAGCAGGACACGTGCAGCTCCTGAACTGTACGGCAATCCTGTTGTGAATTTCATGGTTGATGAAATGGATGACCCTGCGACGTATGAAGAAGTGATGATGAGCTCGGATTCCAACAAATGGCTAGAAGCCATGAAATCCGAGATGGAATCCATGTACGAGAACCAAGTTTGGACCTTGGTGGACTTACCTCACGATCGAAAGGCCGTTGAGAATAAATGGATTTTCAAAAAAAAACTGATGCTGATGGTAATGTGACCATCTATAAGGCTCTACTTGTCGCAAAGGGGTTTTGAAAAATTCAAGGAGTTGACTACGATGAGACATTCTCTCCCGTAGCGATGCTTAAGTCAGTTAGGATTATGTTAGCAATTGCTGCATATTTCGATTATGAAATATGGCAGATGGATGTCAAAACTGCGTTCCTCAATGGTAATATTGAAGAAGAGTTGTATATGATACAACCTAAGGGTTTTGTCGATCCTAAGGATGCTAATAAGGTATGCAAACTTCAGCGATCCATCTATGGACTGAAGCAAGCATCCCGGAGTTGGAATCTCCGCTTTGATGAGGTGATCAAAGAGTTTGGATTTGTCCAAATTTATGGAGAGGCTTGTATTTACAAGAAAGTGAGTGGGAGCAATGTGGCATTTCTGATATTATATGTGCATGACATATTATTGATTGGAAATGATATAGATCTTTTAAACAGTGTTAAAAGTTATCTAAAAAACAAATTTTCAATGAAAGACCTTGGTGAAGCGTCATATATATTAGGCATTAAAATCTAAAGAGATAGATCAAGGCGCCTAATTGGGCTATCGCAGAGTACATACCTTGATAAGATATTAAAGAAGTTTAATATGGACGAAAGTAAGAAGGGGTTCTTACCTATGTTGCAAGGCAAGACATTGAGTAAGACTCAAAGTCCGGCTACGGCGGAAGAAAGAGAGATGATGGATAAGATCCCCTATGCCTCGGCCATAGGCTCTATTATGTATGCCATGCTATGTACAAGACCGGATGTGCCACATGCTATTAGTTTGACTAGTAGGTACCAATCTGATCCAGGTTCGGAACACTGGATCACGGTCAAGAACATCCTCAAGTACTTGAGAAGAACTAGGGATATGTTTCTTATATACGGAGGTGAAGAAGACCTAATCGCTACGTGTTATGTCAATGCTAGCTTTGACACCGATCCGGATGACTCTAAGTCCCAATCCGGATACGTATTTCTCTTGAACGGAGCAACAGTTAGTTGGAGGAGTTCCAAACAACCTGTGGTGGCTGGATCAACGACGGAGGCGGAATATGTTGTTGCTTCAGAAGCGGCGCAGGAAGCGGTTTGGATGAAAGAGTTCATTACGGAACTAGGTGTGGTTCCTAGTGCATTGGACCCAATGGTGATCTATTGTCACAACAATGGAGCCATAGCCAATGCAAAGGAACCGAGGTCTCACAAGAATTCCAAGCATATTAAGCACCGGTTTCACTCCATCCGCGAGCATGTCAAGGATGGAGATATAAAGATTTGTAAAGTACACACGGACCTAAATGTAGCAGATCCGTTGACTAAAGCTCTCCCTAGGGCAAAACATGATCAACACCAGAACTCCATGGGTGTTAGATTTATCACTATGTGAACTAGATTATTGTCTCTAGTGCAAGTGGGATACTGAAGGAAATATGCCCTGAGAGGCAATAATAAAGTTGTTATTATGTATTCCTTATATATGATAGATGTTTATTTTACATGCTAGAATTGTATTGATCGGAAACATCAATACATGTGTGTTTAATAAACAAAAAGGGTTCCTAGTTATTTCTCTCTTATAGACTAGCTTGTTGATTAACAAGATGATCAAGGTTTCCTGATCATGGACATTGGATGTTGTTAATAACAAGGTCACACCATTGGTGGCATGATGTGATGAACATTCATCCGAAGTATAGAATTACGATCAAGTCATTATGTTTATATTGCTATAACATCATACGAAGTAATCTTTATCCTTAGACCATGAGATCATGTTAATTGCTAACACCTGAAGAGTATCTTGATAACATCAAACATCACACCGTAACAGGGTGACTATAAAGATGGGTTCAGTACTATAAAGGTGTTATGTTGAGGCTCATGGATCAAGAGTGGAATTTGTCAATCCTGATGACGGATAGATATACTCTGGGCCCTCTCAGCGATATCACATTGAGATAGCTTGCAAGCAAGTGATGTGATCACTAGAATGTTATATCACGGGAACGAGAAAAGAGTGCATGTAGGTAACGAGATCAAACTAGGTATGGAGATACCAATGATCGAATCTCGAACATGTAATATATCGCAAGACAAAGGGATTTAGTTACTAGCGTTAAAGGTTCTCACGATCACAGAAGTCATCGTTGAATGTGTAGGAATCAGTATGGATCTCTAGGTACCGCTTCTGATTATTGATCTGAGAGGAGTCTCAATCATGTCTGCATTATTCGCGAACCGTAGGGTGACACACTTAAGAGTTACCGGACACCATTTTGGAGCACATATGTTTCAGACGAAAGAATTGCAAAGCGCAGGAATTGTTTCGATAGAAACCGGAAATTGTTTCGGGTGAAATTGCAGAAAGTGGTCCTGCATGTGATATTGAAATATTGCAAGGGGCTATATGTGAATGTTTGTTAATTAAAGTAATTAACAAAATTCTGAATAAATTTAATAAAAGAGTTTTATTAAATGAGAGAGCATTAAACTTGGAGAATTTTAATGCATTTAAAGTGGAGACTTTAAAAGGGAATGTGAAGAGGCATTTTAATGTGGAGGGGTTACCACCACATGAATGGGGGAGGTGAGGGGTCACCCCCCCATGTGCCGGCCATGGAGAGAGGGGGTACCCCCCTCCTCCTATAAAAGGCCAACCATTCCCTCCTTCATCCTCACACCTCCTTGTGAAGGATCTCTCTCCCCCTCTAGAATTATTCTCCCATGGTCTCGGATTAGCGAGATACATGTTCCCGGTGGCATTTTGTCTGGAAGGAGTTGCTGCTTCCGCTGGATCGCTGGAGCGAGGAGGTGGAGGTTGTCCGGTGGCTTGAACGTGTGTGCGAGTATGGATGCGCTGCTGAGTTGCGGCGCTCGGACTTCCTCACGATCTTGAGATCGGCAAGTGTACGACTATATCAACCACGAGTTCCTACTCGTTAACAAAATTCGTTGTCTTCGAGGGTAAGTTCTCATTGGATGTATGTCTACCCATTGCTTTGTACCTAGTAGATAGATCTTGGCATGTAGTTCTCATCGTAGGAAATTTTTTGCTTTATATGCTACGGACCCAACAGATTGAGCAATCCTGGACGCAACCATACATCACGTACCTCCTCAGCAAGAGGCTACCGGACGACCCGACTGATGCACGGCACATCGCGCGGCGATCCAAGGCATTCGCTGTTATCAACGGCGAACTGTATAAACACAGCATCACAGGAGTACTCCAACAATGCGTCTCCACAGCCAATGGAAGAGCTGTTCTCCTCGACATCCATGAGGGGACCTGCGGGCACCACGCCGGCAGTCACGCCCTCGTTGCCAAAGCTCCACGAGCTAGATTCTACTGGCCTATGGCCACGCGCGATGCCAAGGACATCATCCAAAAATACAATGCTTGCCAGAGATTCGCGGACAAGCCGCACGCACCTGGCGCAGAGCTACGGCTAATTCCATTGGCCTGGACCTTCGCGCAATGGGGACTCGATATGGTTGGCAAACTCCCAAGGTCCTCACGAGGAGGCTACGTCTACCTCTTGGTCGTAGTCAACAAATTTACCAAGTGGATTGAGGCCATGCCAGTGACCAACCAATCAGGGCACAACGCAGTTAAGTTCTTCGAGTCCATCGTCTACCACTTCGGAGTACCGCACAGCATCATCATCGACAATGGATTCAAGCATGACTGTGACTTCTTCAGAAAGTGAAGCACTCGCGACGCACGATCCTGCAGGGTCGCCAGTGCAATCGCACGATCATGATCCACCCAGAAGTATCCACTCTCCTAAAGCTGCTCTTGGGTCAGATCATGCATGCGAATGGCAATCCTATCTTTCTCATCCTGCGGATGGCGCGTGCTGACAACTATTCAAAGCAACAACGGAGGCATAAGGACATCACATCCATGCGAGTGACTACAAGGAAAGGATAAAAGTAAGCAAACTAACACTTAAATTGGTCGCCAAGCTGCGTCATCTCTCCCAGCAGATACTGCTCTCGAGCGGCGGTTTTCTCCGCCTTTGACTTCCATACATCCGCGTTACCACGGAGCATGGGCAATTCACACTCCAACTGCTTCACACGGTCACGCGGTCGCGAAAGCAGCAACAGCTCATCCACCCTAGAGCGTGGTGGCGCCAAAGTATCATCAAGGGGCGGCGAGTCCTGAGGTTCCCTCAAAGGATCACTTGATGTACCCTACCACAAGCCAAGCAAGAAGCGACTAAGAAGATCAAGTCGACACACAGACAAAATATTCGAGTGCATTCAAGATTGGCAAAAATATCAGCAGATACACCCGCCAAAAGGCATGTTCTAGACAAAAGGCATAAACTAATCAACTATTACAAAGCTAATGAGGAGCGATTGGCTTCTTCGACTTCGATGGCTTCGGGAGCTTCATCGAGTCTGTGGCAGTGTCAGATGCCACTGACTTTCCGCCAGCCCCTGATGTCGCAGCCTTTGCCGCCTTCTTGGCTCGCTGCAGCTCCTCAGAGTACTTCGCAACCGTGTTAATCAGCTGTGGCCCATATTTGCCATAGGCAGTCGCGAAGGGAGCAAAGACTACCTGCTGGCCATCCGCGCTAATGGGCATCGCCTTCAAAACTGCTGCACGATTAACCTCGACTCCGTGGGCCTGCACCATGGCAAGTAACATGGACGCAACAGCCGCACGGAGGGAGTTCTTGAAGCTTGAAGGAACACCCTCGGCGAGAGACTCCACCAGCTCGTCCATGTTCTCGATTAGCTCAGCCTTGGGCATCAACTCCTCCCAGAGGCGACTGAGCACGCCCTTGGCCTTGGAAAGGGTATCCTGAACGGCGGCGCTGTGGTCCTCGATTGCTGAAAGTGCACCCGCTAAAGCGTCGTCGCGGCGGAGGGCCTGGGGGTCGAAGCTCAAACCGCTAGCATCTATACATAAACCCACACATGGACACAAACATCAGCGCCAACGGCAAAAATCGAACAGAGAAAGATACTGATATCCAAGCAAAGTACCTGAGAGGGCTTTGGCAATCGAGAAAAGCTGTTCTTCGAACAACTTCTCCCTAGCCGCGATGGAGGCCCGTAGATCCTCTTCACGCCTCTGCGCCTCGTCACGCGCCGCGATTGCCTCATCGCGACCCTTCACAGCCGCGACGAGTGTCTTCTCCATGGTGGCGGCGTCGCGCAAAAGGGCATTATGCTCAGCTGCAAATACAAAAAAGGGATGGACTATCAGTCGACCACACAAAAACGGGGCAGAAAAGTGAGAAGTGAAGAGCACTTACTTTCAACCACGCGATGACGCGTCTCCAGCATTGCATGCTGGCGGCCCATCGCAAGCACTTGCTCCGCCAAGTGAGCGGCTTCCTTCACAAGGAGCTATCGCACAACAAGGGATCAGCAGAAGCAATAGATAACATCGACTGCCACATTAAAAGAAAAAACCCTACACTTACATGATCCTCCAATGACTCTGAAGTTGTCTGGTGTGCCGTCATCCGGGCAACCATTCGATTCTCCCCTTCGTGTGGAGAGCTGGAAGAGTTGTGCCTGGAGTGGGTCGCCAATGGAGGGGAAGGAGCACGCTCGACCTCTTTCTTGGCCCTTGAGGTCGCGACTCCTGATTCTTTCAAAAATTGGGCGCCGCTAGAAGATGACGACGCCTCTTGACTGCAAGACAAAATCAACATCAAGAAAAGGCAAAATCCAGAGACGAACCAAAAAGGGCAAATCCAGAGAAGAGCAAACAAACTAGAAAACTTACCAATCAAACTTGTCAAAGTCAAAAGTGGGCTCCCCCGACTCTGACGTGGACTCCTTGGGCAGTCGCATCTTCTTGCGAGAGGATGGTGCCATGGCGCTCATGGAATGGCAGGGATTGGTGACTCCGCACCAACGCCTGCACCTTCCGGAGTAGAAGGAGATGACGCATCGGAATCCTCGCTATGCGAACGCTTGCGAGTATTCGGACTACCCGACTCGGGGGCTTCCTCCTCCACATTAGATAGGACGGTCGACTCCGACTCGTCCTCTTCCAAGGCTTCGCGAGGAATAACCCCCTCAGGAAGAGGGGGCCTACAGGGTGATACCGCCCAATCCTGCATACAGACAACAAAATTAGCACAAAGTTAAGAAACAGCAGAGAAGCAATCGGCAAACTAAGCTACTGCGTAGCACAACTATACCTCAGGCGGAGGGTTAGCAGCATCAAACGGAGGAAAAACTGGCTCACTAGGGAGCACATCCTTGACGGTGTACTTGGTGACCAGTCGAACCCTTTTGTCCACCTCACTCGCGGACATGCCATCGGCAGACACGTGAGTGACATCGTCAGCGCCAGTCCATTGAAACATGGGGTGAACTCTGGCCTGCAGAGGCTGGACGCGACGGTGCAGCCACATGCGAATGAGGGCGCAACCTCCCTCCTCTTTGCCTATGCGACTCTCTAGGTCGCAGATGCGCTTGTACATCACTTCTGTCTCCGCGGATTCGCCAGGCATAACCACATTCTTCCAGGAGCGCTTCCTCTCGCACGGCGTCGCAGGGTCGAAGGGGGCAAGTCCAAAGTGTTCTCCGTTAGCTTTTTCGTCGCGAACGTAGAACCACTTGTCCCTCCACCCTTGAACGGACATCATCAGCTTGATGTCGAAATATGTGGCGGATGGATCAACATGGATTCTGCAGCCGCCTACATCGCAGACTACGGAGCCAAATGCCGATTGGCGTTTCAGTTTGAAGAGACGTTTGAAGAGGCTGAAATGCGGCTCGATTCCGAGCCAGCATTCGCGGAGAGTGATGTAGCAAGCTACATGGAGAATGGAGTTGGGGGACAGCTGATGGAGCTAGAGCCCGTAGAAGCAAAGAAGGCCCCTGAAGAAGGGATGCAGGGGCAAAGAGAGGCCGCGAATGATGAACGCCAGGAACATCACTCGAAAACCGGCAGGTGGAGAGGGGATTACCTCACCGTAGGGGACGCGCGCGTCGGTGACTATGGCGGACAACACTCCGTCTTGGTGAAGAAGACGAAGATCAGAGGACTTGATGATGGAGGGACGCCACGCGCCATTCGTGACGCGGGTGCCCGTGCCTTTCTTCTTCCCACCGGCGGCGGTGCTGGTGCCCGTAGCGGCGGAGCCGCCCTTCTTCTTTGCCGCAGCAGCGGTAGCCGCGGAATCGGCCGCCGCACCTCCCTTCTTCTTCCCCATTGCATGGCGGCAATGTGACCGAAGAAAGTAGCTAGGAAATGTGCGGAGCTGGTCCAGCACCACGGAGGAAAAGAGAGCAGAGAAAGCAGAGGAGCAACGGCAATGGCGATGAAGGAAAAAGACGAACGAAAGCAGATGTGAATTTTACCGTCGCAACGTCAATATTTAACCCCTGGAAGATGCAATCCAACGGTCCAGAAAAACCCTACTGGACGCGTGGCAATCATCGTGTTAGACACGTGGAGGAGCGGAAACGCGAACCGTCCCCCTACTGCTCCCATTACGCGTGGAAATCGAGGAGGCACGGTTAAAATAAATATTATGCACACCCAGTCAAATCAAAGTCAGGGAGTAGGACCCACTGCTCGTCACGTCCCGTCAAACTCGCTCACGCGGGCAACTGAGGTCATGAAATCGTCAGCACTGACATCATCAAAGCTACGCAGCAGAAGACTTCGACTACTTTAGTCCTTGCTTGAGTCTTCAACTCCACCAAGCACTCGGGGGCTACTCCCATAGGGAGCGCTGGTCGCGCACCCTATGATTTTTCACTTGTTTTTACAGGAACATGGACAATCAAGGCAAACCCAACCACTCGAAATACGGTTCGACTAAGGACATGGGTTACTCCCATAGGGAGCGCCGGAAACAAATTCGACTGAAACAAGCAAACAAAAGACGACAGCAGTCGCAAAAGTTCTTTAGTCCCTGCCTGAGTCTTCGACTCAACCAGGCACTCGGGGGCTACTCCCATAGGGACCGCTGGTCGCGCATCCTATGATTATTTGTACAAAAAAACTGTGTGTTGATAACATCCACACTCGAAGCTCATGGCGACACCGCCTCATAATTTTTCCCTACAAAGACACTGCGTCTCCTGGGTCACCCGAATCGTCTCCGCGATAATAAAATTCGGATGTCGTGCTTACAGCGTGAATGTAAGACCTGAATAAGGCCTGGCAACGCATTAGCTGCGCACTACCAGAAATGTATCCATGCCTACAGGTACGATGAACATGCCTTGACGGACGCGTCGAGTGCTCACACCCATATAACTGGAATTCGACTCCTATAAGACCTCTGCAGCTTGAGTCGAATTACACCAGCACTTTTCTGGATTCGATTCCGGGGACTCGAGTTCGAGTAGATTGCGTTGTTTTACCCTAAGGTAGTTAACTGATACCGATACATCGGTTAAATCAGGCACGCACATCAACAATCCCTATGACACAAACAAAGCAGTCGAAAATATACTCATTCATGCACTTGAAAGGCTTCATAAAGTCCCTAGTCGAATCTGCGATTCCACTGGACACTCGGGGGCTACTGACATGGGTATACCCTACAGGTACTCGAGTTTGGTATATACGGCCTGGATACATGGAGGCCTACGGTGTCACCAAGGCCCAAATGAAGGACGCGAGTAGCCTACGAACTCTCGATTGCTTGAAGAACAAGAAGAAACTAAAGATAGAAAGTTCAAAGGGCAAAACCCTAACCTGTAACCGACTCGACCTGCTACCCGAGACCTAACCTATCTATATAAAGGCTAGGAGGGGCGGCGAGAAGGACACACACAACCCTAGCTTCCACCACCCTCGCTAGATTGCATCTGCACACCATTGTAATCTTCGATTCCCTTGATAATTCCACGAGCAGACAAGCAGGAGTAGGGACCTCTACGAGGCCTGAACCTGGGTAAATCTTCGAGTCCCCTGTGTGCTTGTTTGCTAGCCGATAGATGTCTCCAGCGCACCCTCCTTCTCCAAAACCCAAGTCCATAACAATGGACATTGATGAGTTAAACCCTCGTCACTTCCGGTGTTAACAATTAACATGATCTCATGGTCTAAGAACTAAGATTACTTCGTATGATGTTATAGCAATATAAACATAATGACTTTGATCGTGATGCTATACTTCGGATGAATGTTCATCACATCATTCCACCAATGTTGTGACCTTGTTATTAAAAACATCCAATGTCCATGATCAGGAAACCTTGATCATCTTGTTAATCAACGAGCTAGTTTATATGAGAGGCATTACTAGGAACTTTGTATTTTGTTTATTAAACACACATGTATTAACGTTTCCAATTAATACAATTATAGCATGCAAAATAAACATTTATCATAAACATGGAATAAGATAATACCCACTTTATTATTGACTCTCACGCATATTCCCTTCAGTCTCCCACTTGCACTAGAGTCAATAATCTAGTTTGAAAAACTTTGCGTATTGAACACCTATGGCTTTCTGGTGTTGCATATACGTGATTGATACTGGTTAACATAATCTTCGGATCTGACAGTTTCAGGTCCGTGTGTATTTGCATGTCTTTGCCTCTCTACGCATCACTCATTCTCAAATGAGATGGCATTGTATAAATTTGGTCCTTTGGTGAGACCTTTTAGTTCGTTCGGGTTAAAATATGTTGATATTATTGTCATACAATATATCTTCATAGTATTAGCCCACTTTGAACCACAGCTAGTCTGATAACAAACTTCTTAACACAAATGCCCTCCTTTGCTGCTACTATAGCAGTCGGATATTTAGCCTTTTGTTGTAGTATCCGTCACAATGTTTCAACTTTGGAACTTATCCAAATCCATCATGGAACATCCTTTCCATTACATTGTGCCACCCATAGTCTAAATTGAGATAAATTTAATTTGTATCTTGTGACAAAACTAGTATCAATGTAACACTTTACAATGAACTACCTTTAACTATTTGTCACCTATACATGATATATTCTTAGTTCTTCCAAAGCTCATAAGAATATCTTTACTATTATCCAATGATCATCTTATGAATCATTCTGGCATGTGCTCATAACATTTAGAGCATAGGACATTCTGGATATATACATATCACGGTATAATCGATCAAAATCTTCATGTGATTTTACTCACCAAGTGTTGAAACACCTGAATTTTGATACAATCCTTTCCATGCAGCAAGAACCTTTCTTGTTGTTTACATATTAAACCCTTTCAATATCTGATATATGTATGTCTGGCACAACCATATTAGCGCCTCAATCTATCCATATAGATATTGATGCCAAATATTCCGGTTTTGCCCAAGTCTTTCATCGAAATCTTATTTTAATGAAATTCTTAACTTGTGTCAATACAAGATACATCATTTCCAATCAACAATATGTTCTCTACATAATGTATTAGAAATATGTCTCAGCGCTCCCACTTAATTTCTTGCAAATGCAAGCATCTTCATCATCTCTGATAAATTTAAACTCTTTTAACAGTTTCATCATGGTGAAGATTCCAACTCCGCTATGCTTACTTCAACTATTGAAGTTTGCATGCCCTTTTAGCACCCTTTGAATTAACAAAACCCTTCAGACCGTGTCTTGTACACGTCCTAGGTAACCATTCTATTAGAAGAACATTGTTTTGTTTGTTCAACTACCATATATCAAATTATATGTAGTGGTGCTACATTAATCCGTCAAGACTAAATATCGCTATGAAAGATCAAATCTTGTCATAGTCAACTCCTTGAACATTGTCGTAAACTTCTTTCCGACATTTCTACTATTTCATAGATGTTAAACATCCATGTCTATTTCTTTATAGATCCAAAACGACTGATAGGCTTCACGCCTTTCCGGAGGGTCTTCCAAGTTCAAAAACTTGATTTCTCGTGTATGGATACTATCACGAATTCTATGACTTCTAGTCATTTTATGGAGTCAGGGCCCATCATCGCTTGTGTGCATGTAGTCGATTCATCATTGTCAAAACAATAATGACTTGCTTATCAAATCACACTATTTGATTCTTACCGACCCACACGGTTCAATAGGAACTCTAATCTCCGGGATCACAACCTTTGTAATCACGGGAGCCATGAGCATTGTGGCCGCCACCGGGACACTTTCCGGCGCTGCGCTACTTAGCACATATAGCTAAGGTTCAACAACCTTATCAAAGTTCTATTGTCCTCCCATTTAACTTTTTGCGAAAAATTCCTTCTCAAGAAACTTGACGTTCCAAGTAACAAACTCTTTTGTCCTTGGTGTTATGGAGAAATTCCCAACAAATTCTTTGGGATAACCTACAAAGACGTGCTTATCTGACTTTGGTTGTAAACATTTTACTTATGCATAGCATACCAAAATTTAATAAAAGACAATTCGGCTTTTATCCCAAACCATAACTTATATGGTGTCATTTCAACGGATCACGATGGTGCTCTTTTTAGTGTAAAAGCGGTAGTCTCTAAAGCTTCAATCCTTAAAACATAATGGCAGTTTTATAAATGACACCTTTGATCTTACCATGTCAAACATGGTTTGATTTCATCTCTCGAATATGCCATACTCCTATGGTTTATCGAGAAACACAAATCATGGAACAATTCCTCAAATCTTAGGTGTTTTTGCTAAACATGTAACTCAAATATCTTCCTTTATGATCGAATCATAAACTCTTTATTTTCTTGTTACAATGATTTTCCACATCATCTTGAAAGTCTTTGAACAATTTTCAAATGTTTCACACTTCTTCCTTATTAAGTAAATATATGGATATATTCACTTAAATTTCTGGAGAAAGCATATGAAGCAAAAAAGATCCATCGCATATGGCTACATATAATGGACTATATACATCAACATGCATAATATCCAATAAGTTAGTCATCCGTTCCTCTTTGGCATATGAACGTAGTTTCAATTATCTCGAGGAAAGTTTCACAAGCGTCAATTAATCAAAATCAAAAGACTCCAAATATCCATCAACATGGAGTTTCTTCATGTTTACTTTCCAATATAATTCAAATAGCGATGTCACTTCATAAGTGATCTTCCAATCATTTGTCTTACGACATTTTAGCAATAATGTTTATGGATGTGATTTCTCTAACTAGACTTGTAAAAGTTCATCCATCCTTTATGGAATACGGTAATTATGTGAACAACCATTGTTCTCGTAATACCGAAACAAAATAATAATTATTAAAACAAATCTTGAAGGCTAGGTTTGACGACAACAAAAACACAATAACACATTATTTGTTTTCGATGAACATCATCACTTATTCTCTTGCCAGTTACTTAGGCCGTTGCAGTTCATGAATTGTGTTGTTCTATATGACACTTCACACCAACCAATTCGGTATCCAATACCTTAGAACCACATTGTTTAACAAGCAAAGAATACAGCCATAACATGTATATCTTCTATATACCTAAGCTGGACATCTCCAAATTTTCTTTTCTGCCAAATATTTTATAGATTCTCTTTCAACAATTCCTTTTCCTTTTAAAAGAATCTATCAACATCAATAAGGGTGTCATTCACATGACACATAGTACAAAGGGTATATAGTCAAATACTAATACATTTGGACTTGCACTTTGAAGTGGATCACCATCATCAAATGTTTGGTGTTCTTTCAAAAATCCATTCTTTAGTAATCTATTAGTGTAGTAAACATTTTACTTACATCTTCTATTCATCCTTATCATGACAACTCTCATGGTCAAGCTACTATAGCCTGTAAGGAAGAATCACGGGTATAATGTTAGTTCCCAAAACCTTTTGGGAGATTCGGATGCCTAGCATCTCCATCCTTCACAAATTCTCATACAATATGAGAACATATATTTTGCTAAATTATACTCTATCATAATGCAACCAAAAACATTGTTTCAGATATCACAATATCTTTCACACATGATGGTTTCTGAAACAATTTTCAGCTCCTATATAATCTTGATATTAAAACAACTTTTGAATATCAATAATCATGGAGGCAAACATGATACTTTAGATACTAACATTGGAATTCTTACTCTTGATTTAATACTACTTATTAAACTTCATGGAGTAAATAGAGTTTGCTGAAAGTTTGCAATAGCACTTATAAACTTTAAATTGACATTCAAAATAATACGATACCAACTCGTAAAGTAAATATCCAGAATTCTATAGTTCTATTATCTCAATTAAAACTAAGCATAAGGTAGTGAACAGACGCCAATGACTACAACAAATTATGCAAAATCACTTCGATTTAGTTTATGACAAATTGAGTTCGACTAATCCAAATTAGAAATGAACTCCCACTCAAAAACGACACCTCTCGTGCCTTTTTGGTGATTACATGAACCAAATCCACTACACCAAGTCCGATCATCACGTGAGTCGGTGTAGTTTCAATGGCGAGCATCAATATTGGCATCATATCAACTATATGACTCATGCTTAACCTTTTGGTCCGTGTTCCAAGGCCATGTCTGTACATGCTAGGCTCGCCAAGTAAGAAACTTAGTATTCACGTGTGTAAAACTGTCTTACACCCGTTATATGAAAGCGTAGAGTCAAGTACACCCGATCATCACGTGATGTCTCGAAACACGATCCATACAACGGTGCATACTTAAGGAATAACACATTTTTATCTTGATATTTAAATGAGGGATCATCTTATAATGCTACTAAAACGCCAAACAAGCAATATAAGATGCGAACATCATATGTGTAAAGTGGAATGATATGGTCCATGCATTTGATCACCATCATATGCATCATGGTATGATCTCTATCATTCCTTTGTGTGTAAGGCCAAGGTCTATGGAACATACACGTTAAGTGTGTTGTAAGAGTATCTATCATACATCTACTTACAACAATACCATATCAAGACACTAGCCCAGCAACGATCTAATCTAGACGCCTCTAATTTATCAATTGCAAGTTTTACGTGGCTTAGGGCTTTCGGAGATAGAACCGGTCTTACATACGAACATGGAACCACAACGAGGATAACCAAGTTATTAGCAACTCGTTGTAAATCAGATATTGACTATAGTAGGAGAGACAGACACCCGCCAACCACTTATGCAAAACTAGTTGCATGTCAGTCGTGGAACCGGTCTCATGTACGATGACATGTAAGGTTGGTCCGGGCCGCTTCATCCCACTATGCCACCAATATCCAAAATACATAGAAGATGCAATAACATGATCATCATCGCCCACATATAAACATATGTGTACTACCCGTGCAAAGCACCTATGCATAGATCAGGCTCTGATACCACTGAAGGGTTTGTAGCATAGAAAACAAAATTTTTCCTACGATGGGAACTATACGCCAAGATCTATCTACTAGATACAAGCAACGAATGGATATACATCCATAGAGAAATTACCCTCGAAGACAACAAAGCTTTGTTAACGAGTTGGAACTCGTAGATGATGTAGTCGTACACTTGCCGATCTCAAGATCATGACGAAGTCTAGCAGGTCCGGCTCCAGCACGTCCATCAGATCCAGCACCACCAAGTCCAACACCGCAAAGCAGCGGGGCATCCGTGATCGCACACACGTCTGGTACCCCGACAACCTCCGTCCCTCGCTCCAGCAAAGAGCGGAAGCAGCAACTCATTTCCAGATAAATTCACCGGAAACATGTATCTCGCTAATCCGAGACCATGGGGAATAACTAGAGGGGGAGAGAGATCCTTCACGAGGAGGTGTGAGGAAGAAGGAGTAAGAGGGAGGCGTTTTATAGGAGGAGGGGGGTGCCCCTCCCCATGGTCGGCGCCCAAGGGGTGACCCCTCACCTCCTCATTCATGTGTTGGTAACTCCCTCCACATAAATTTGCCCCTTCACATTCTCTTTTAAAGTCCCCACTTTAAATGCATTAAATTTTTTCAAATTTAATGCTCTCTCATTTAATAAAACTCTTATATCAACTTTATTCAGAATTTTGTTAATTACTTTAATTAACAAACATTCACATAAAACCCCCCGCAACATTTCAACATTACATGCAAAACCAATTTCAGCAATTTCACCCGAAACAGTTTCGGTGTCTATTGAAATAATTCCAACGCTTTCTTAAATCTTTATCTGAAACATATTTGCTCCAAATTGTGTCGGTATCCCTTAAGTGTGTCGCCCTATGGTTCGCGAATAATGCAGACATGATCGAGACCCCTCTTAGATCAATAATCAGAAGCGGGACCTAGAGATCCATACTGACTCCTACACATTCAACGATGACTTCTGTGATCGTGAGAACCTTTAACGCTAGTAACTAAATCCCTTTGTCTCATGATATAATACATGTCCGAGATTCGATCATCGGTATCCAAATACCTAGTTTGATCTCGTTACCGACATGCACTATTTTCTCGTTCCCGTGATATAGCATTCTAGTGATCACATCACTTGCTTGCAAGCTATCTTAATGTGATATCATCGAGAGGGCCCAAAGTATATCTATCCGTCATCGGGATGGACAAATCCCACTCTTGATCCATGAGCCTCAACATACACCTTTGTAGCACTGAACCCGCCTTTATAGTCACCCTGTTACGGTGTGATGTTTGATGTTATCAAGATACTCTTCCGGTGTTAGCAATTAACATGATCTCATGGTCTAAGGACTAAGATTACTTCGTATGATGTTATAGCAATATAAACATAATGACTTTGGTCGTAATGCTATACTTCGGATGAATGTTCATCACATCATTCCACCAATGTTATGACCTCGTTATTAACAATATCTAATGTCCATGATCAGAAAACCTTGATCATCTTGTTAATCAATGAGCTAGTTTATATGAGAGGCATTACTAGGAACTTTGTGTTTTGTTTATTAAACACACATGTATTAACGTTTCCAATTAATACAATTGTAGCATGCAAAATAAACATTTATCATAAACATGGAATAAGGTAATAACCACTTTATTATTATCTCTCGGGCATATTCCCTTCAGTAACTATCCCAATTCAAATTTGAAATGGCGTTTACATTGTGGCCTCGGCGTCCCCGTGGTTAATAGAATATGAGCATGCGCCTCAATACGTTCAATGGTGCATTCTAAAACTCGTGGGAATTTGGATTCCCAATATGTGTTCATGAATACATGGTCCAATTTCTCGAATATTGGCTCTCGGAGGCCATTAGCCCAAGTGAACCGACCTCTCTTAAATCGAGACTGTCAAACATAGTATTGAATAAGAAAGGACAATGGTTGTGAAATCTACATTTGCTCTTCTCACGTGAAAATCTTAGCAAGTTAAAATTCCATCATATAAGAATAGGACATGGATAGTGTTTCGCTCACGGAGGAGGAAGACGACTTTGCAATCATCATAGGCTGCTCCATACACGACAACTAGACTCCATGTAAAATGACTACAACTCGTTGCGAACAACATGCACAATGTGAACTTCACACCGGCTAGTCCGAAGAAAGCCACCAAACAAAAACTCACAACTGCAACGCAACTTGCACGTGGATAACAGGGTGAGCCTGTTTTTAAGATGCTGGCCGGAGTTACCGGCACGCCTAGGGGTGAGCTGTGAACCGCACGTTCGCTTCACGTTCCGGCTGCTTGCCTGCGACTGACGTTCGGAGTTTGGCCAAGGCACTTGTGGTCCACGTGAACGCACGGCGCCGGGTCGGTTCACGCGGCCGAACCCGCGCCTTCCGGCCCGCCGGGCGGGGCGGCGGACACGCGAGCGCCTCCAGGTTTACCGGCGCGACGCCGCGCCGCGCCGCTCGTTTTGTTTAAGGTAAGTAGGCAGCGCGCGACCGTCGCACCGCACCAGCCGACCTGCCGCACCCGCGCTTGCGCACGGGCCGGGGAAAGCTCCACCTGTCCTCGCGGCGCCAGCGCGACCACCGCCCTCGCTCCACGTCGCCTCCGCGCCATCCCCTCGCGTTCCTGGTTCAAACCTTGCCATCTTGGAAAGTGAAGGACCACTGGGCTGCACTTTCTTTTGTTGATGATTAAGAAAGAGATCTTCAAACGATTTTATTCGGCGCAGTAGTTTTTTTGTTTTTTTGCGATGTGCGCAGTAGTATCATCGTAATTCTTTCTTCACGACGGGAAAGTGTGCATGCGCGTGCCCGGACAAGTTGAGACCGTGGCTGACAGTAATGTGGTACTGCTGCCACTGGCAGGATGATTTATTACGTACGTATTTATTATGTTCTCTTTTCTTGAGTAACACATAAGCCCCTTGGGAGATGCATATTTACGCCAAGGCATCCTCAACGCAACATGTTACCGTCTTGATCGACGAACTTCCATTGGGACAACAGCTTCTAGTGCTAGGTACGGGGAAGGTGCCGTCGAATGGTTACATGAACTTGCTTGTGAACAATGTAAAGTAGGAAAGCGATATTTTCTCTCGCAAACAAGCATTATAGATACTGGCATCCAATCAAGGAGTAGAACCCTCAAAGCAAAAAAGATACAAGTGGGGTTTAAGTGGTCATACTAAACTTAAAAGGTGGGACACATGACTGGTGTGCAAGTATAAAAAAATTGCTGCAGCTTTTTGTGCTACTAATGCACTTATTATTTAAACAGTTACCTGCAGTATAAAATTTAGATTCTTTTTTTTCACATTTTCCAAATCAAAATATACGTATGTTCAACAATAGTATATATAAGAGAAATTACTAGCATCAAGAACATACTCCCTCCATTTCGAAATAGATGTCGCGGATGGATGAATCTAGGTACTATTTAGTATACAGATATATCCAAATTTTAACAAATTTCTGACATCTATTTTAAAACAGAGGGACTATTTGACATTACGAGAATTATTATCATCACATGCACAACTTTGCTTAAATGTTGTGTGTCCAGCAATCTAGAGCATTATCTACATAAAAGTCGAGTGGAATTCTAACAATGTAAGAGTCAATGTTTAAACAAAGATTACCTTAAAAAAAGTGTAAATAAAGGCTTCGGCATTTAGAAATACTTATTACTCTTTGCAAAATATAAGATGTTTTAGCTTTTCCTCCCCAAAACTAGTGTATCTATTTGATAGTAGAAGCTTTTTTCTGGTGAGAATTTGACAGCAGAAGCCAACGAACAACTTTTTTTCTATTGATGATGATAGCGCTATGTGTTGTCAATTTGTGTACACATCTGAACTCTGAACGTCTCTAGTGAAATAAATGACAAATAATGCACTTTGTTATTCTGTACTACAGCTGTTACTGTTTTACTCATGGCGCCCAACGGGTGTACACCAACACCATAGCAGCACCAATCAGAGCATATGCATTTACGCAAAACCCTCGAATTAGGGCACAAAAGCTCTACACACGGAGAGATTCCAGCAGCGATTGGCTAAAATAAACCCGTACCAACAATACAAGCAAACGTCGAGGGGCAGAACAGAAAGCCATATAACCACCGGGGGAAAATACGTACAGTACAAACGAGGAGACGGGGAAAATATCTGAAGCAAGAGTCCCAGCCCAACCGTATGCTCCACGGAGAGCCAGCCACAGAACAGAACAGAACAGAAACCCCTACGATACAAGGAAGGCCCGTAGGAGCTCCGTAGGGGGAGGAACAGAGCAAAGGAAACAATCCAGCAATAGTTTTCGGGAGCCGTTAAGCTGCCTGCCTCGCTCCCTCCTCCTTCGCCCTCGCCGGCTGCTCCACCTAATCCCCTCCGCTTTGCCTCCCCTCTCCACCACCCGTCGATGGCGGCCGTCAAGCCGCCGCCGCCTGACAAGTCCCCGCAGGCCGCGCGCCTTCCGTCCCCCTCCTCGGCCGCGGCAGCGGCCAAGCGAGGCGCCACCGGCTCCCGCGGGCTGCTCATGGGGCGGTACGAGCTGGGCCGCGTCCTGGGCCACGGCACCTTCGCCAAGGTGTACCACGCGCGGCACCTGCAGACGGGTGAGAGCGTGGCCATCAAGGTGCTCGACAGGGAGAAGGCCGTGCGGAGCGGCCTCGTCTCGCACATCAAGCGCGAGATCGCCGTGCTCCGACGGGTGCGCCACCCCAACATCGTGCACCTCTTCGAGGTCATGGCCACCAAGACCAAGATCTACTTCGTCATGGAGCTCGTCCGCGGGGGCGAGCTCTTCTCCCGCGTCTCCAAGGGCCGCCTCAAGGAGGACACCGCGCGACGGTACTTCCAGCACCTCATCTCTGCCGTCGGCTTCTGCCACGCTCGCGGGGTCTTCCACCGGGACCTCAAGCCGGAGAACCTACTCGTCGACGAGGCCGGCAATCTCAAGGTCTCAGACTTCGGCCTCTCCGCCGTCGCCGAGCCGTTCCAGCCCGACGGCCTCCTGCACACCTTCTGCGGCACGCCGGCATATGTCGCCCCCGAAGTGCTTGCCCGCCGTGGGTACGAAGGGGCCAAGGCCGACATATGGTCCTGCGGCGTCATCCTCTTTGTTCTCATGGCCGGGTACCTCCCTTTCCATGACCAGAACCTCATGGCCATGTACCGTAAGATTTACAAGGGAGAGTTCCGCTGTCCTAGGTGGTTCTCCAAGGACCTTACCACCTTGATCATGCGTTTTCTTGACACTAACCCCAGCACCAGGATCACCTTGCCGGAGGTCATGGAGAGCCGCTGGTTCAAGAAAGGTTTCCGGCCAGTCAAGTTCTATATTGAGGATGACCAGCTCTACAACGTCATAGATGCTGAGAATGATATGCTGGACTTGGGGCTCACTGACCCTATTCCTCAACCATTGCCACCTCCACCTCCACAAGAGGCTGATGCTGATGATTCCGGGTCGGAGTCGGATTCATCCGTTGTATCCTGCCCTGCCACATCCTCCTTTGAGGAGCGCCAGAGGCTCCGTGGGCCACTCCCACGCCCCGCAAGCCTTAACGCGTTTGATATCATCTCATTCTCAAGGGGTTTCAACTTGTCGGGGCTGTTTGAAGAAAAAGGGGACGAGGTGAGATTCATCTCGAGTGAACCTATGGCGGAAATTATAGTTAAATTGGAGGAGATTGCAAACGTCAAGAGCTTCGCCGTGCGCAAGAAGGATTGGCGGGTCAGCCTAGAGGGTACAAGGGAAGGAGTTAAGGGGCCACTAACTATTGGGGCGGAGATTTTCGAGCTCACACCCTCCCTTGTAGTAGTAGAGGTAAAAAAGAAGGCGGGTGATAAGGAAGAGTATGATGATTTCTGTAACAAGGAATTGAAGCCAGGAATGCAGCATCTTGTGCACCAGATGGTTCCAACTCCAATTACACCTACCATTTCCGACTAGGTCGAAAGGTAATACTTTTTTACTGCCTTTTTCTTTTGTGTTGGTTGTAAATATGGAATATTAGAAGTTCTATTTTATGAACACGAACTCTTGATAGAAAATGGTATTATTTGATGCGTTGTGTCCAATAATTACACGTAAAACATGTCCAATAGTTATGTAGTTTACTTATCGTAAAATCACACGCTCAAGTGATTCTATCAAACTGTCTTTACTCATACTAATTTTCTCCATGTGGCAAATAATTGTCACTTGAAAAAATAGTATTCGGAAGATTTTAATTTACAAATCGTATGCAGTTTGATCTACTCACCTTGTCCTTTGAAAAACTGTCAAAATTGAAACCTCTGCTACTGAAAACGAGATCCTAGATTTTTGTCGAATTACTGCTGAAATGTTTGAGCATTTGATGAAAAGCAAGTGAAATTGATTCTTCATAGTTCTAAGTAACCTAATTATTGGCTGTTGAACTGATTAAAGATTCTTTTACTTGTTTTCGTATTCAAAAGGTTTTCTTCCGAGAGAGACACTAGCTCTGTATTTCTTTAAGAATAATATAAAATCCCAGTTAATTAAGGAAAAACTGGAGAAAACTGTTGCTGATGAGAACTTGTCAAATATAGAAACGGGACATCAATGTCATAAAACAGTGGTCTTTTGTTTTTCCAATGCTTTTACCACCAATTTGCAGGGATGGATATTTTCCATCACATGTAGTAGTGTGCAGAATAGAAAGGATGCTTGATTAGTACTGGAAATGCTATAAACACCTTTATTTTATCCTAGCTGTGCTTTGCGTGGTTTTGTGCATGGTACTCTCAAGTAGAAAGGGTTGGAACTACACTTCATTAGTTTGGTGCTAATACCATATGTTTATGTGGTGTGGTGTGTGTTACATAATAACTAGTTGCCTTTGCAGAGAAGAGCTAGTGCACTTTATCGGATTTAATTTGGTGCAATGATAAAACTAATAACAGTATTAGAACCTAGTTATTGAAATATACTACCAAATGTAATCCATTATGTGCTGTTCACGCAACGAGATATTTTCGTTTTATTCTACCTGGGTTCTTTTCCCTATACTTTGTTAATTGATGCAAGTTTAGTTGTGCAACCAAGTTCTGGCCTTTGTTTAACTTAGGACCATGATTCCGGGGTTTGGAGGTTCCTGGTTTTATGTTTATTTTCTTCTCTTTTTGAAAATATTATGCTCAATAGGGTTGTTTCGTTATTGATTGTATCTAATGATATCCTATAACATGATGGATCCTTATTGACCACTTAATGTGATGCACACATTAGCCACAATTATGCGCAAATTCATGGAGCACTAGTTACCTGGTAGACAAAATCTTACATATCTACCCACAGCCTGATACTAAGTCACTGCTTCACTGGATCCAGCTTGGTGATCAAAATTTATGTATTTCTATGGCTGTACTCGGGTAGAATTTAGAATGTCGTATGTGTATTTCCATAAGTTGTGCCCTTTATAGACTTGAAGCTAACAACGGCTTGTTCCTCTTTAGGCGAGCTACTCAGTTCCTATTCTCCGATTTTGAATCGGACCAGGTTGTAATGAGCGAAAAATCCTTCGCTAAGGTTCTGGCAAGATCTGTTATTACTCTTGTTGGCCGTTGAGAAGTACATTCTGTAGCCCAAACCTACCCTACGAAAAATCTTTATGGAGAGAATTTTGGTTTTGCTTGCCCATTGTTTGGCAAATGTTGGCTAGAAAAACAAACTAGAGTGTTGGCAAGGTGGGTTATGGGCATGCCAAAAATTTGGCAACCATCTAAACTATCACCAAAATCCGTGACCAGAAATTAGGTAGGGATGATTTTAAATACCAACCAAACACACCCTTAGCATCTGAACGAGTGTTTGATTGTTCACAGGAAGGCCGGAGGTGTGCTTGTGATACATATAGTATTGTAGGGCTTGAATTTGGGAACTTTGATGACAGAACATGATGATTGACACGAGGATCTTAAGTGCATTGCATTGTAGATAGCCTAAGCTGTAGTGGATAAATGATGCACTAGTAGACTGTAGCACTTAGACCCATTTGACCATTTCTTTGATTCATGCAGGCTTTCAAGGTTACCGGCGCCACTGCCCCTGGAGCTAACGGGGATAGGAGCAAGTCTCCAAGCGGGGCGTGGGCTAGAAACGGGAGCTGAGTGCAACTGACAGGAGGATCTCTTGTAGCGGGACTGAAAACCTGACCAGTTCGGGCACTGATGATGAGCGCGGTTACTCGGTTAACTCGTAAGAGTTCGTTTCTGGAGAGCATAATGTTGTTCGAGACGGGGCTAGATTGTGGGTGTATATACTATGGTTGGTGTGTCCTTATAGCTGTTAAATGGACGTGCTGTATCCGTTTGCTCAGGTTAAATTAGCTGGCTGTGTACTCCTGCTGTTGGTTTTCAGCAGAATCGAATAATTTTGGGTAATGGTTTAATTCAGGATCAAACTGATTGATGAATAAATTTGGTGCAACATGCAACCTTGTGCTAGCAACATGCTGCCGGGTCGATTAGTATCCGAATCTTTCATTTTTCTGATCCGCATAATTGTACGCGGAAGTCCAGATTTGTACGACGCAGTTCTCCATTCCTGCATATATGGTCCTGACGATGTCTGTCCAGCACGGGGCGTCATCGCAGATGGGCACGTGAGTGGGCAGCCCGAGCATTCCACCGATGATGATGGATGGCCTACCTCGGAGTCAGGCACGCGTGGGCGACAGGGGCCGGCGTCGGGCCACGAAAGCGCCGTGTGCGGCAGCGCGCGGCTCGGAGTTGGCGGCGGGTGGTCGACCTGGGACCCTGGTTGCGCACCGGCGGAGATAAAGATTGCATTATGAATGGGTTGTGTCCCAATCGTATCTGCGGCCGTGTTCTTTTCCCTGGATCCGACGACGAAGGCAGATCGTGATTGACGGAGACAAACATCGTTGGACGATCGGTATCAATCGTTAAACAGGGCACATATTGAGTTGAAAAATATAATTTGACAATTGTGTTTTTTTCACCTCAGTTGTTTTTAAATGCAACTTACTGGACCGGCTCCTTAGAACATCTTCGCTCGTTCCGCGTTCTCAGGGCTAAATCCGGCGCTATTTAGCGTCGGATGGATGTAACTTTTGACTTAGGAATGATCAGTTTTCCAGTCGCGTTTCCAGGCCGAGTTCTCGTTTTGACCAATTTTTGACAAATAAGACGAAATTTAGATGATTTCATTCGATTGCATTAAGATATATCCAAGTTTATACATATTATGTCAAATTTGGACATATACCCAAATTTTAACCTTTTAACCGCAGCAGGCTAAAGAAAAACTTAAAAAACATCGAAAACTTTAAAAAATAGCCGATGGCGACGATGGCGCGCCGATCACATGCCGAAGTGGCGGTAGAATGAGGTGTAGTCGACGTCCTGGGTCCCGTCGTCGTCGCTCGGTAGCTGCGGTGGCCGAGAGCTGCCCTGGCCAGTGTCGCCGCTGCGCCACGGCTGCGATGAGGGCACGGCCTCGTCATCGTCGTC
The DNA here is from genome assembly GCA_910589775.1 of Avena eriantha. Classification (NCBI taxonomy): domain Eukaryota; kingdom Viridiplantae; phylum Streptophyta; class Magnoliopsida; order Poales; family Poaceae; genus Avena; species Avena eriantha. Next base: position 238,395,656 of record OU342746.1, read on the forward strand.
GTCAAGGACGACGAGCGGCGCGCCCTGAAAGGCGCTCTGCCGGCGAGTGCTGCATGCGGCCTGGAGCTCGGCCTGCTCGTGTAGACGCCGGATGCGCTGGCCTCCTCCCGCTCCTAGTCCGCCCTGGACTAGGCACAAGCGTCGGGGGCCTGCATCAGCGGCACGTCGTTGAGTGACACCTCCATCACCATCTTCAGGAGGAACTCATCCTCGTCGATGGGCACCGCCCATTCCACCGACTCCTTCCGCGCGCGAAGCTTCGGCCTTGCCAGCCAAAGGTGGCCGCTCGGCGATGACGTCGCGTGGCGCTCGTTTGTGACGACGCCGCGTGAACGTGTGCATGGCGGCGAGCGTGCCGGCGACTCCACCTCCCGCTTCACTGGCCGGACTGGCACTGGCGAGCTCGCTGGCGCCGAACCAGATGAGGCCGCCGCGGAGCCAGACGAGCCAGCCATCTTCCTCGGCATCCAGCTGCTTGCCCCCACGGCGCCAGGAGATCGTCGGCGACGAGCGCGGGGATAGTCCAGGCACAGGTTGTTCCCCGCGCCGATGTGCTCGAGGACGGTGACAGGGTGCGGCCGGGTGTGCTCCACCATCGTCGCCGTCCTGCGAAGTTGTTCCTCGCCGACGGCGGGACTACGCTGTCATAGGCGGCCAGCTCCTGCTCCGACCGGTCGACGAAGAACTGTTTCTAGTAAATGAGGTTCCCCGGGTCCTTGGCGAGCTCAGGGTCCTCCATGGCGGCGATGACCGCCTGGATCTCCTCGACGAGCTCGGAGGCCTCCAGCACGGGTGGCACAAGCACGCCGCCCGCGCTCACCCTCCACATCGACGAGCAGCGGAAGTCTGGCGGTGCCTGGTAGCCGGCGTTGTGGAGCAGCCGCGCCTTCCACGGCTGCAGGGAACGCCCGCTGAAGCTGCTCGCCGCCGCCGGGTCGCCTGGGAAGCGCTCCGCCATGGCAGTTGCCGAACACTTCTTCTCTTCGTCGGAACTTGAGCTTTCAGGTTTGGGGGATGGGACGCGAGTGTCCATGTTCTGTGGACGGCGAGGGTGGCCGACATTTATAGCCGAAAGAGGAAAGTGCGGCGAGGGCAGGAGGGGTGTGCCGGCGTGGGCGGAAAAAGTGGAAACAACAGGAAGGTGGGCGAGCGATGGCGCGCCATTACGACGACACGTGGGAGCCGAGGACAGGCGTTGCCCGACGGTCCGTCGCGGGAGCCGAGGCGGCGGGATAAGGACGATTTGGTTCACATGCTGACAGGGCAAAGGCACAGCGCATATTTTTCTTTCCACCCAATTTCACTTCATCCGGCGGTTCCAGGCTACTCTCGGCGCCCCAGGTTCGGCATGGAAACCTCGGATGTAAAATAGCCGAATGCAGCAAAAACTAGACGCCTAAGAACACGACTGAGTGAATTTTAGCCGTCAAGATGAAAAAAAAAGCCTATGGAGGCCCTCCTGAGAGTGGGAGTGCCAGTGGAGACGCTCTTGGTTTTGAGCAACGAAGCAATGACTGTTAGTTCAAAGAGTTTGGTCGGCCTGCTGGTAAAGTGTTATCCGTGAGAAATAAAAATACTGGTTTACTTGAAGTTCGTGTAAATACTAGTATGGCCAATCTGTCTGAAAATTTCAGAGAAAACATTTCAATGTAGTCTCCCCGTTTCAAAATATAAGATGTTTTAGATTTGGAAAAAGTATCTAGACGTAGGTCTAGAGTAAACCTACACACTAAAAAGAGTCTAGATACACTCATTTCACAAAGCTAAAACATCTTATATTTTGAAACGGCCGGTAAAAGTTTGTATTTCAAGGTTACCGGCGGTTATTGGTCATACCAGCATCCTCCGGTAATATTTCTATATAGTACAAAACCTTTATCTCAGTTGATGACCCTAGCGGTCGGATCTCTCCTCCCTGGATGGATAAGAGGAGAGAATAAAAAGGTACTTCCAGAGTTTCATGGTAAAAATCAGCTGATTGTCTGCAAAGCATGCAAGCCTCAGTGCTAACAAGACGATACCGTTACAGTACTACACTATGTTGCAATCTTACAGTTCCAGCAAGAAACTGTGACATCTTCGTATATATAGTCATTTCAGCAACTATAATGCTGCAAAAGCAAGCATTCATCTCAACTTTCCCATCTTCATAGTCCAAACATGTAGCCATCTGTTAAGGTAGTAAGCATGCCCTCCCCTTAGCACAGCACCCCTACAGAAGCAGGGGTAAACATTTGTGTGCAGCAGCCAACATCCCAAGGTGCGTGTTAGCTACATACCTGCACGTATGATGTCCCCGAGAAATTTCACAGAATGTCCACCCACGCTACGGCCCGTCCATCTCCACGACCACGGGAGCAAACTGCGTTCGAGGGGAAAAGAGAACATCAGTGAAGTGCTACAGCAGAGAAGTGCTACCGCTCGTTCGCGATCCGGTCTTACCTCATCGTCTTCGTCAATAAGGTTCGCCACGCTGTTCTCGAGGTCCCATCCAAATGTCGTCTCTAGGAGCGTCTTTAGCTTCCTAGCCTGGATATGAAGGGAAGATGTTAGAACCATCCATGTTTTTTTAGAAGTTATATGTGCAGTTCACAACAGACATTACATGGTCTATCCTGAACTTTCAGCAGCAACGACGAGGTACTCAAATTAGTTGAATGCACTGCTATGTAATCTATATCTGACATTGTGTTTAATGATATTGCAAATTGTTTTCCAACTTACTGGTCCAAAATTTCATCATTTCCATATATGATTCAGTGTCTCAAATAACTATATCAAAATCCATGCATGGGCTAGTTAGATAACATGAAACAGGAAGGGCATGATGGTCTCCCTTATGTTGCCAGGGTATGCATAGACAACTACAAGATCAGAGAGAGAAGGTTCGAGAATACCAACCCAAGCCAGAAGGTCTCCGTCCACAGCTGGAGCTTCAAGTATCACCGCCAAAAAATCCTGACAGCAGCAGTTGAAAGAAAGCTATTATTTTACATAGAAGAAAATTCATATGTAATATATTCAATATATTCTGACAGTACTTTCTGTAATATTGATCTTCAGTCATGATTCCAAAAACTATGGGAAACACAATGAACCTTGATTTATTTTTTATGTGTATATGACTTGGTATATGAGCAATTTTAAAACACTGAAAGTTAAAAAAAATACAATCAGAAACTAGGACCAAAGGAGAATGCATCCATTTGCTTGGCGTATCATGTTAAGGCTCAAAACTACACCAAAAATAACAACAGCAAGGCATGACACAATACTACAACCAATCCAAAGTAAACCATGAAAGTGAAATAGCCTAAGAAAGTTTTCACCTAGACACATTTATCTGAGCAAAGTTAACTTACTTCTACCTACATGAATTCCAGCAGTTTAATAGTTCTTGTAGTTTACATATGTCAGGGGCCAAAAGGTGCTGCGTTATGAATTCAGTAAGATTGACAAACTGGACAGGAACTTTACTGAGCACTTACCTTCCCTCTTCACAACAATAAATAAATATAAATAGTGGACAAGAAAACAGTGAGATCCTTCAGATCTCAAAGTCATGGGATTGATATATCAGATGTTGAAGTGACATCAAATATTTATCTTCAGCATGTGTACAACTACATATCTTGTTACCAACAGGATACCATAGAGCATTTTCCAGATAAGGATTACAGCAAAATTACCTTGGAAAGACGGTACAGAAATATGTCTCTTGAAAACCATGCTTCATCCAGAAAAAAAGAGCTCCCCTTGTCCTCGCTACTTCCGGAATCATGTGCACGTTGAAAGCCATGCTTGAATTGATAGTAGATAACCCTAATAAACTGCACGCAACAAAAAAAATGTCAAGCAGTACTCCTTTTAGTCGTCAAGGTTTGACTGCATTGCCCTGACAAATTCAGCAAAGAATGCCTCAGGTGCAAAAGTAAACAACAAATACGGTCACACAGTACCTTTACAAACAGTTGTGTCCTTGTATGAAGTGGCTGCCAGGAGAAAGAAACAAAGAGTCAACTAAGAATGTAAGACGACATCAACTATGAAGGGCAGTGCATCTCTTGATCTCTTTCCTTCCATCCTTAGGATAGAGCGTATTAACGGAACGCAATGACTCAGCTTAATCAATATATGATGCCCTGGGATGGCAGTTCATGTTAGAACAGGGTTGTTAGCTGTGCGTAGTTACCATATTGTATAGGGACTTATTTGCTTATTTCCCTTATGTACATATTCTGGCTTGTTGGCGCTGATTCAATACAGAAGCTCATTTCGTAACATGGTATAAGAGCTAGGGTTAGATTCCCCTGCCACCAGTAGCCGCCGCCACCTCTCCCTCTCTCCATCGAGCCTCTCCCCTCTTCCTTTATGGCCAGATCAGGCTGCTTCTGTTGATGGTAGACACCGCTTCCTGCCACCGTCCTTCTCGGCCGCCGCCGCCAGTCTGGCCACCGCTGCTCGCTGCCTTCAAGCCCCTGCTGAAATGGCTCCATCCACGATGTCCTAGTCTCCCGATGTCCTGTTATCTTCAACGGACAGAACTACAGAGACTGGGTGCAGCACATGAAGCTGCACGAGGGGCCAACAGGTCTGGGAGTACCTCACAGGTACTCTGCCCTGTCCTTCACTGCCCACTCCTCCGGCTGAGGTGGTCTCCCCTGCTAATGCCGATGATACCAGCAACATGAAGTGCTTGATGCCTTTGAGGAGGCCACTGAAGGGTATCAGAATCAGCTCCACCTGTACAAGCAATGGACAGATGAGAATGCTCGAGCCTCTGCTATCATCGTGTCCAGTATGGATGTTGATCTCACCATGGATGTAGTGGCCCTTGCAACTGCTCATTAGATGTGGGAGCACCTTCACCGTCGCTGCGAGCCGATGGGGGATGCCATGTATCTTTGCTGTGATTCGTCAAGAGCAACAACTACAACAGGGAGATGCCACTGTGGATGACTTCTACAAAGAGATGTCAGCGGTGTGGCGCCAATTGGACTCTGGGAGCTGATGTTTGTCACACATGTCAGTGTTGTGTGCAGCAACAAGCTAAGCTGGAGGTTCACCACCTCTACGACTTCCTCACTCGCCTCTGACAGGAGTTCGAGCAGAGTCGTGCCCAGCTGCTGGCACGCCATCCTCGTCTCTCTACTCTGAAGGCTCTTGTTGAGGTGCGCTCCAAGGAGCTGCGTCTACGCAGCAAAGGCATGTCGCTGCCCTCTTCAGCAGTATTGGCTGCCTGCACTTCACCACCGCTGCAAGGTGTGCCTTCCCCTGCACCGCTGGCAGGGGCCTCCACTAGAGCTTCTGCACCTACTGTAAGCAGGATGGTCACATGATCATGGAGTGCATCAAGAGGAAGAAACGGAATAGCCGTGGTGGTCGTCCTCATAAGGACTCAGGAGGCTCCTCTGATTCTAGTGAGGGCTCCCTTGAGAAGATTCACCAGGAGATACTGACCTTGCTGTGCCCTCTTGCTGCTTCTGCACCACCATCAGGTTCTGCTGGTCAGACATCGGTTTACCACCACAATCTTCTTCAGGTACATTCTTGCCCTGGATTCTTGATTCTGGGGCCTCTTTCCACATGACACCACACATACATAACCTTAGTGCTGTCAACTCTGTACCTTCTCCATTTACGGTTCGACTGCAGATGGCACTTCTCTTCCCGTTGCAGCAAGAGGGACTCTCTCAGCATCTTCTTTTCATGTCCCTGCTGTTTCTCATGTTCCTAAGTTGACTATGCAACTTATGTCTGCTGGTCAACTCACTGATTTGGGTTGTCGTGTAATTCTGGATTCTGATTCTTGTTGTGTTCAGGATCGTCGTATGGGGACTCTGGTTGGGATCGGTCCCCCGCCATGACTCTCAGCACCTTTGGGAGCTCGACTGGCTGCGCCTTCCTTCCGCTGCGTCCTCCAGCCAATCGGACATCACCACCCCTTTTGCTTCAGCTGCCACCTCCACCACATCCTTCGCTCGGTGGCATCATCAACTGGGTCACAGTTGTGGTTCTCGCCTGTCTTCTTTGGTTAGGAGTGGTGTTCTAGGGGCTCTCTCGGGTGATAGTTCACTAAATTGTACTGGTTGTAAGCTTGGCAAGCAGATCCAACTCCCCTATCCCTCTAGTAATTCTGTTTCCCAACGATTTTTCGAAATTGTTCACTCTGATGTATGGGGTCCCAACCCCTTCGTTTGAAAGGGGGTCACAAATATTATGTAATTATCATTGATGACTTTTCTCGCCACACTTGGATCTATTATATGTCATCTCGCAGTCAAGTGCTTCAAATTTACAAGTCTTTCGTTGCCATGGTTTGCACTCAGTACGATTCCTCTGTTCGAGTTTCTCGTGCTGATTCGGCTAGCGGGTACCTATCGTGTGCTTCATGGTTTTCTTGCTGAATAGGGCACCCTTCCCCAGTATTCGTGTCATGGTGCCCATGCTCAAAATGGGGTGGCTGAATGCAAACATCGCCACATCCTTGAGATTGCTCGGGCTCTTCTTTTATCGTCTGCTGTTCCCCCACACTTTGGGCTGAGGCTGTCTCTACTGCTGTCTATCACATTAATATTCAGCCTGTTTTGCTCTCCAAGGGAGAATACCAGTTGATCATCTAGGTGATGGTCCAACTGATTATAGTGGTCTATGTCTTTTTGGTTGTGCCTGTTATGTTCTTCTCCACCCTCATCAACGCACCAAATTGACTGCTCAATCTGTTAAATGTGTTTTCCTCGGCTATAGTTTAGAGCACAAGGGTTGCCACTGCTGGGACCCTATTGCTCGCAGGCTGAGGATCTCCAAAGATGTCACTTTTGATGAGTCTCGCTCCTTCTGCCCTTGCCATTCTTATACTGTCATCACAGATTCGTTAGTTGAGCCTCTCTTTCTTGACTGTTGACTCTACCTGATTCTCCATCTTCACCTTCACCTGCTCGGTCCACTCCTCGCCCTTCACCTGTGTCTGCTCATGAGCTTACATTTTCTGGTCCGGGCCTTCGGTTGAGCCACTCACTCTCTCTCCATTTATTTTTACCTACTCCCGTCGTAGTCAGCACCCCTCTCCTAATGCCTCACCTTCCCTCTTTGGGTCAGGTTCCTTCGGCCACTGACTCCTGCTCCTCGATATAATCTGCGTGATCACAGCAGTCTCAAGCCTCCTGCCTTCTATGTTGCTGCTGCTACCACTATTGTTCAGCCATCCACATATCATGAGGCGGTGCTCATCCTGAATGGCAGCATGCCATGGTAGAGGAGCTTCCTGCTCTTGAGCGGATAGGCACTTGGGACCTTGTACCCCTGCCTACAGGTGTTAGACCCATCACTTGCAAGTAGGTCTACAAGGTTAAGACATGTTCAGATGGTTCTCTCGAGCACTTCAAAGCTCGTCTCGTTGCGTAGCTTCCAGCAGGAGTATGGTCGTGACTATGATAACACTTTTTCTCCTGCTGCTCACATGAGCACTATTTGCATTCTTTTGGTTGTTGCTGCTGTTCGCCAGTGGTCCATCTCTCAATTGGATGTCAAGAATGCCTTCCTGAATGGTGAACTGCGCGAAGTAGTCTATATGCAGTCGCCCCCTGGATATACTGTGTCTGATGGCATTGTCTGTCACCTTCGGCGCTCTCTTTACGGGCTGAAACAAGCTCCTCGTGCCTGGTTTGAGCGTTTCTCCTCTGTCATTACAGGGGCTGGCTTCTCTGCTAGTGCTCATGATCCTGCTCTGTTTATTCACACTTCTCCAATTAGCCACACCCTTTTGCTCCTCTATGCTGATGACATGATTATCACAGGGGATGACCAGCAATTCATTGATTTTGCGAAGAAACATCTCCATGAGCAATTCTGGATGACTGGTTTGGGTCCTCTTCGCTACTTTCTTGGACTTGAGATCATTTCTTTCCCTGAGGGCATTTGTCTCTCTCAAGAGAAGTACATCCACGAGCTTCTCAATCGTGCCTGCCTCACTGATCAAGCACGGTTGACACTCCTATGGAGCTTGGTCTTCATATCCATCCTGGTGAGGGTGAACCCCTTGCAGATCCCACTCGCTACCGTCATCTTGTTGGAGCCTGGTCTATCTAGGCATCACTCGCCCTGACATTTCTTATGTTGTACACATCCATCCTAAGTCAGTTTGTCTCTGCTCCCACTCAACTTTACAGCGATCTTCTTTGTGTTCTTCGTTACCTTCGTGGGACTGTGACTCGTCGCATATTCTTCCCTCGCTCCAGCTCTCTTCAGCTTTAGGCCTACTGTGATGCGACCTGGGCCAGAGATCACACTGATCGCCGCTCTCTGTCTGCCTATTGTGTGTTTTCTTGGTTCCTCTCTGATTGCCTGGAAGACCAAGAAGCAGACTGCTGTATCTCTCTCCAGTGCTGAGGATAAGCTGCGTGCTATGGCTTCGGTGACTGCTGAGATCACTTGGCTACGGTGGCTTCTTCAGGATTTTGGTTACACTTCTGCACCAACACCTTTGCTCTCCGACAGCACTGGGGCACTCAGCATTGCTCATGATCCTACGAACCATGAGCTCACCAAGCACATCGGTGTTGATGCCTCCTACATGCGTTCTCAAGTGCAAGAGAGGACTGTGGTGCTTCAGTATGTGCCCTCGGAGCTTCAGCTTGCTGATTTTATGTACATGTTCAGTGTCCAAGATCCCCCTTGAGTTTGAGAGAGAGAGAGGGGGGGGGGGGGGGGGGGGGGAGGGGGGGAGAACAGGGTTGTCAGCTGTGTGTAGTTACCATATTGTACAGGGACTTATTTGCTAATTTCCCTTATGTACATGTTCTGGGTTGTCAGCCCCAATTCAATACAGAAGCCCTTTTCATAACAGTTCAAACTACAAAATAAATTGCAAGCCAAGCATATCTCGCTTAAATAAAGAAAGAAATAAGGCCTGGTTGCAAGCAAAGCACTGATACTGATGACAAAATATCAGACCTCAATGCAGGGTGATAAAGGACCAGATGGCCTAGACCCAACAAACATGGCTGTATTTAGTAGTTGGGTCAGGTTGTGAAACAGAATACCACCGAGGTTCCATAAGCTGATATGAGGCTGTGTACCAGAACATGGCCGGTCCCCATTTTCACCCAGAAACTCAGTTTAATTTCTCGAATTTGAAATTCAGTCATTCTTTGGCTACCAACCTTCATTTGGACCCAAGAATTAAAAAATATTACAATTCCTTGAATAGAAGAACGGGTCGAAAGGGGTCATTTGGGGGCTGAAGCGGGCCAGGGTCATTTGGGTACTAGCTGATTCCACTGATTTTGCGAACCCTGGATAGTAATAGTACAGAGGAGGTGGGAATGTACAATTGAACCATAAATATTTAAGGATCGAGAGTAACAATGCTTTGAGATAACAAATATTAGTACTTACAGCTTCGCTGCAGCTCAAAAGAAGAGTGACTAATGCTTTCCATTGCATGAACGCCTCCAGCGACTGCCCCATCTACAAGACTTAAATATATTAGAGAATAGAGCTATATAGTAATAAATAAGGGCCATAAATAAGAGGTCTTCAAATAATTGTTTAGTTTTTTCTGTAGTACCATAAACGCTATGAAAGAGAACTGTAGCTCCCCCAAGAGTATATCTTCTTGGCCTTGATAACTTTTGGCCAAGACACTCTCCAGCAAGCTTGTCTGAGAAGTGGAACAGATTCGTCAACAAATATTGGTATAACTTGTCAGCTCGTTATTTTCTACACGTGAGAAATTCCTAAACATGGCAACCTATAAGAGGACTTAATTTCAGCAAACCATTGTTAGCAGCAAATTAAGATGCTTATTTGCAGATTATAGTATAATTAATAACATTGTGCTTCAAATGGACAAAAAGAAGCAAACCAGTGTCTTTCCATGGTTATTGATCACCGTGAACCACAATTGTAGCTTCTACTAGTCAAATTCAGGTTGTTGTCTTCACATGTAATGTAGAGCCATCCAAACATTTCAGTGCTCAAATTGTAAGATGTGTTCACGTCAGACAAAGTATCTCTTCAGGAAATTGTTTGTGGGAAAAGGAAGATATAGAAAAAAAGATAGATGCTGACAAGATTAACTATCCAAAGTATGTCACCGAATAACATGATAAGAAATTACTCTGTCCAAATTCAGCAAAGTCAGCTCATCTGCAGAGATGTTCCTGTGCTTAACCGAAGCAGGGATAGTTGTGTAGTAGCATCCTCTCCGCTCAGGCTCAGGCTGCGGGGGAGCATTCTTTGCAAATTTGTCTTCTCTCAGTTGTTCCATCAATCGTCTATCCATATCAGTTTGGGGAGCTCTATCCATCCATGATGTCTCCAATGCAATTGTAATTTCTCCCCCAATTGGCTCTGGACAAAACAAACACAAATAATCACTAATTCATTAGTTGGTTCTATAAAAGATGTCATAAATACGGCTGCTCCATAACTATTAAGGGTGCGAAAAAAAAAAGAATGCATCATGCCTACCAAGGCGTTCAATGACACTTCCTGACAAGTAGCTTGAAAGTTGTTTCCAGTCTCCAAAAGAATCCAAATTGTATGGTCCAAGATGGTCATCAAACTCGAAACGCTTTACAGCTTCAGAGTATCTGATTTCCTACCAGAAACCAAAATTTAGTATTCCATAGCCCAAGTAAAATCAAGAACATGCATCCCCAGTTTGAGGGTTTGTTATGTTATGTCACAGTCGATAGCAAGAAGGTCAGTTATGTTGAATATGTTACAATTTTGACACAACCAGATGGATACACTTTACATATTATGTACTTCATATATTACATATAAAACAGCTGCAAGGAAAACAAGTTGAACATAACTTAGGTGCATTTTGTATAGCAATTAATCAAGAGATTAGGCATTTATTACTAATACAATTGAGGCATTAACATCCTATGCTTTCTTATCAACTGGGTTAATTATTTGTAATGTTCCAGCCTAGATGCTTCAAAATTCACATGGCATGTCGAATGTTGGTACCTTGAATTTTACGGTTATAATGCATGACACAAATACAATGCTACAGCAACTGCTGGAGCTGGAGCTGCCATACCAATATTTTGCAAAATGTAATATGCTTACACAATACTGCCTTTAACACTAGTTGCCATCTCATCCAGTATAATCTCAAATGATGTACTATGTGCACGTTACAAACATATGGGAACACAAAGCAATAAAGTACCATAAAGTAGATCAAAGATCATAATATAATCAAATGTATCACCTCCTCTTCTGATAGTGTCACTAATCTCTCTTCTTGTACATGCCATTTTCGAACAATCACCTGGACATATAATACAGGAGATAAGCACATCTAAACAATTAACTGTGTGCAATTATTAGACTTTCCAACAGACAAGATATTCAACCAATTGAATTTCAAACACACAATGAGAATGTTTGCTTGGTTGTGCTGTTTTACAGGTACACTTTACTATATATTTTCACCCCCGCCACTCTACAGACAGGAAATGTGAAGCTTGATATATAAACAAACATGAGCATTATGCTTTAATTGAAAAAAAAAATGAAAAAAAAACTTCAAATTGGGGGGTTATAGCATCAGTTCCTGGTTCATATCTCTTAAGATAGGGGTGTTCCTACAACAAAAGGTAAGAAAAAATCTCGAGGTGTAGTACACAATAGAGTGGAACAGATAAAATATGGACATCTCTAAGATTACTACTCTAGAAAGTAGAGGTTTCACATGGAATTGATATTCTATTTAGTTTTTTCCTATCTACACCAGATAAATACTACTCATCTGAATCTTTTAATTTTACCAAACAGGTCCCAGTAAAAAGCAACTGTCACAAACTGAAAACATGATACGCACTCATTCAGCAGTAGGAAGTTACTGAACTTGCTTCGGGATAACAGGGAGAAGTACCTCGGATGGATGAGTAGTAAGAAAGAATCCAACTGTAGGTGCGAACTCATTCCCGTGCCTAGAAGGATTGCAGATAGCAGAGAAACGATCAGTACAGGATATCATATTACATGAAACAATTGCATCATCATAAAGGGAACATGTTGGCCATCAGAAAATATATAAATTGGGAGTAAAATGAACAAAGCATGCACACAACTTGACACAGAGGACAACAGTTTACAAGATGTCACAGAAACAGGTTAGTGAATCAAACGGAACAGAGAAAAGGCTAACCTAATACTCCATAGAGCACGTAGGGATCTACTAATAAAAACATGTGTTAATACAGCATTTTTTGCATCATATCTATACTATAGCATACACCGAAATTGCTAATGACTCTCCAGCAGTCAAAACTTTCTGAGATACTAGGAATATTCAAGCATCAAATTCCCTACTAAAAAGGAAAAAGATTGCCAGTAGTATTACTGAAACATGTTCTCTACCTGCTGGGGGAGCAGTAGTAGACGGAAGAATTGCATCATCTATACCAGAACACACATTTAGCATCAAAAAATATGTAAACTGGGAGTAAAATGAACAAAGCACGCACATAATTCCACAATTTAACACAGTGGACAACATTTTATGGTATGTCACAGAAACAGGTTAAGGAGTCAAGAGAAAAGGAACATGCAGGATGATGTTGCTAACCTAATACTCCATAAAGCACGTTTAGATCCACTCTCACAGGAATATGTCAATACAACAGTTTTGCATATTCTCACCAAAATCACTAATAACTATCAAGCACATGCCCAGAAGTTGATACTTTCTGAAATGGAGCACTTGTAAAGCAAATCAGCAGTAAAAAGGAAAAAGGGCTGCATGTATTGTTGCTGAAAGGTGTTCTCTACCTGCTGGGGGAGCAGTAGTAGACGAAATGCGGCCCCGGAGGCACCATCTTGATCCCTTTGAACCTGGGGCCGACCGAGAACACCTGAAGCGGCATTCTCCGGTGTCAAATTCTCCAATCAAATCGAAGTAAAGCATGGAAGATACAGGGTGACGATGGCCGGCAGTGGGAGGTTGGGTTGAGTGGGGGTGGGCTACCTGGGTGTCGACGCCGAGGACGGTGCGCTTGGGCACGTCGAGGAGGAGGAGGGTGACGCCCTTCCGCGCCAGCTCCGTCGCCGCCTCGGGGTCCATCCGCGTCGTCGCCGCCGCCACGCCTCCCCCGCTGCTTCCCATGCTATTCGCGCTCGATGTGGACATGTGGTGGCGTCGTCGGGCCCCGCAGCTCGGGGATAGCGTGGAGAGCGGGGAGGGTAGAGCGCCTGAGACTGGACCGGCAAGTCTCGCCGGCTCGCCGAGGCACGGACGACGCTGCTCACCAAGGGGGAGGAAGATAACTGCTCAAGTGAGCCGCCGCCAGCGCCTGTTTGTGTCTCTGTTCTCTCCGTCGGGGCCTTGCCAGCCACGTGGGTGCTGGTCAACAGAGTCAATAGTTCAATACCCGTGTTTGCCACGGCTCACATGTAAACATATAATACACCTAAAGCTTCAGCATGTGCAAAAAAATACCGAAATAATATCTTGAAAAAATATAATTACATTTAATATGTACTCCGTTTCTTCCGAAATATAAGATGTTTTAGCTTTTAGTAACGATATGTATCTAGATATCTTTTAGTGTGTATGTTCGAAGAAAAATGAGAAAACCTACACATACCTAAAGTTCCCAAGGGGAAAGGCCCGGCTCCTCAGTCGCTCCTGAGCGACCTGGGGCAGAAAACCTAGGTCCAACGCCCCCTCTTCCCTTCCCACCACTCCCCGGCCGCCACCGGCATGAGCCGTCGAGCAAAGCCCGTGCGGTGCCGGCGACGGCTGGCTCTTCTTCACCCAGCGCGGAGGTCCGAGCGAGACGGAGCCCTCCCTGGAGGAGGTGTGTCTCAGCGGGGGCGGCCTTGTACTGGCGCGGCGACGGCCAGTGGGCGGCGCCAGGGGCGGCCCCCTACAAGTTGAGGCGGCGGCGACCCTTCCTCGCGGTGGTTGCAGTCTCTCGACGGCAGCGCCCCGTATGCCTCTCCTGGAGCTCCCGGTGGCGGTGCGGCAGTTCATGGCGACAAGGTGGCATGGCGATGACGCTGGAGCAGTGGGACGACGCGGTGCTGACGGCCGGCCAGTATGCCGATGGCCCAGATCTGGGCCCTATGGGCCCTATCTGGGCGTAGGCGGGCCTGCATGTGCACGGCGATGTCGCCCTCTGGAGGTGGGGGCATGGAGGGGCTCGAGCAGGAGGGTAACAGCGACGTGGGATACGTGCTGCAGCATGGCTGCAGGGCCTTTATGGATCTGATCTAGGCCTGTCCAGGCCCGGTGTTGCCCTGCCGCCATGTCCGGCCGGCAATCGCTTACGGCGGTGAAGGACGGTTCTCCTCCAGGTGGTCGTGCCTATGATGCCCTCTGGTTTCTACCTAGATCCTTCCTCCGCCTCACAGGTCACACGTCACTCCTTGGTACACGGACACGAGTTCCTAGACACTGCGCAGGCGTCTCGACGGCGGGGCGACATGGCGGTGGTGATGGCTCTTCTCTTTGGACCATGAGGGTGGCAAGGAGTAGGCACCGGGGGCTCCCAGCTATGGCAGCGCCGAGATCGCGTTTGGAAGCTCGGCTCGAGGATTGGTGTTGGTCCGAGATACCGAATGTGGCGAGAGTTTTTCCGGACGAAAGCCCAGCGTGGCTACTCTCACCATATTAGGGCTCTGGGTGAAAACCCTAGACCCTTGTGGTCTTGGTAGAGGCGGCGCTTGTGGCATTATTACCTTCTTGGAGGCGTTGTCGTGGAGCTCTGGTCATCTTAGCCTAGTCGTCTTCGGTGGCAAGTTAGATGTTTCCTAGGCTTCACAGTGTATCTTTGATCTACTTGTAAGAGGAACTCCTTATCACTATGTACCGATTTGGCCATTTGGCTTTATTTATAAAACAGGGCAAAAGCCCAGTTCAAGGATCTTACATTTTGGAACGGAGAGAGTAACTCATTAATAAAGGTATTATTTAACAACATGTGCTTAGAAATAAACAACCTATCTAATAATCTCATTCTCAAGTTAGGCAACCATTGCTACAGAATAGAACAACAAATCGTATGGGAAAAAGAGGAAATGATTGTAATACTTCTTTTCTAGCCGAAACTATAAGCTAGTATCATGGCGAAGTTCTCTTTGTCTGAAGATAATGTTGCACTTTGTGAACTGAAAGGTAGTACCGGTAGCACTATTTTTCCGCCGAGATCTTAAAGTTGACATGTAGTTGCTAGATTAATGAATTCAAAAGAATGGACATGGTATTTTTGCAAGGTGAAAACTAATCACAGGCATGTAAAATTTAAATTGTAGAAAAAAAGCATTTATATTCATTAGCTATTTAAAGCTTTTAATTCCACCTAGGTCAAAACCTAAAACGTATCCACGATGTATATTCCCAGGATTTGCTGCACTTGGATCCTAGGTAAACCAATATTATTGTCTGTGGTAAACCAATATCAAAACCTACAAAAGGGCTAAAATTGGTACTACTCCAAAGTTAAACCAATACCATTGCTTGCAGTTGTTCGACAATCCATATGCTTAGAAACCAATATCATGAATACATCAGAACTGACATGGGTACTCTGGAGCAGTTTTTTCAGAAATTAATCTACAAGGCTCCAAAAAGGCCCATTTGAATCGTGGTTAATTTTGGTATTTCTGCACCTCGGAGTAAACCCCAAATCCGACAGAATTGTAGATATATCTTCCAAATATATGTGATAGCATTCCCTCGCCAACTTGAATGACGACAAAAGTACACCATAAGCACCAAATAAGATGTCAAGGAAATGCAACTCTGAACCAAGGTAGCTACAACCAAACTTAACACCGAACAAGAAACGTCTCCAAGTTAAGATGGTACAGCTAAGGCTTAGAACCTGATAAGATAAAGAAAAAAATAAATAAGGAAATTCATAGTCATATGGGCAAAAAATATTTCTCCAAGCATATATACGCAACAGATAATTATATCGCAATACTTCATATTTTTCTATTATTCACCTGGTTCTCCTTTCCTACAGCCCCCAACGTACACATAGATTTGTGGTGTCCATATCCTCTCTCTGTCACTTGTAGTTTAAAGAAATGCAGTGTCTAACTAAGACATTCGCTCATTGGTTTTCTTTACAGTGTAGGTTCACTGCTGTGATAAAACGCCAAAGTTATTTTTAAGTAATTTTTGTCTACATTGGCCGCACATTGTCGCAAAATGCCAACAATAGCATCTCATTTAGTTTCATTTTTTCTAATGGTCTAGTAATCTGAAAAGGAAAGTGTCTACACGGAATCATATCAGATTGCTAGTACAAATCATATCACATTGAGGAAAACAGATAAGCTTTATACATGTGTGCATGTATACTGAAAGGAGACCGCAAGGAGAGAAACAACTTTGCTGAAAAAGAGAGGTGAAACAAGATGGCATACCAAGCTTGAGCATCGTTGTACACTAGAGCGTCAGCAATGTTTTCAATGCATGAGATGTCCAGCTCATCTGTAGGTCAAATACTATATCTGAATATAACTAAAGCCACCCGCTGTATAAAGAATTTTCAATCTGTTTGCAGAAGCATAAAAACAGAGTCTCTGTTATGTAGCTTTTTTGGACATACAGTAAAGAGATGAGTTGATAAATTTTGAATAATTTCCAGTGCAATATAAGCACGAGGTTGTATCAGCATCTAGACTAAGCAAAGGATGGGCACATTAATAGCTAAAATTTCCTACAGCACCATAATTTACAAGTTGAGAAACTTATCCAGAAGAGCTGCCCACTGTACACATGAAAGCATCATCTTGCAGAGAAGAGGAGTCACCGGGCAATGCAGTGCTCCTTCTGTTGGCCGTGACAACAGTCTCCTTATCGACATGGCCGTCCTGATTGAGGATGTTGAGCCTGGACCGTCCATTCTTCCTCTTGTAAAATATGGTCACCTCCCCTGCATATACAGTTCAGTTCAGAGATGTACATTGCATCAGTCAAGTTTAGTTGCAAACTTGCTACCAATTAAAAAAACTATTTCATGGAGCAAAGAAAATGCAACAAAGTACCCACCTGTCTACACTTTGCTCGTTCCTGAAGGTGTAGAAGTCGTGGTCGATGTTCTCGAGCTGCTCCAGCGCCTTGTCATCGTCCTACACACCTCTTCTTCAAATTCCCAAGATGGACCAATTTTGTGCGGGGCAAGTAAACATAGAATGTTCCACTTGCAGCGGTGGGACAATTAAGCGGCACATGGTTCATACACGGTGAAAAAGTGCACAAACATGAGTTAATATACATTAATACATACACAGTAAACATCAATTGGGAATCCTAAATGGCCCTATCTTAGTTTCTCTACCATTGAGTCAGCTATGTCGACTGAATGTATATCATAAGATTTTGGGGCTTATATATCGATTAGAAAGAATGACAACGATATTCTAGTGATGTGCATCAGCGACAAGATAGGGGATGATCTTGTCGTCGCGGAAAAAAAAGAAAAGAAAAGGTAAGCAGCTAACGAATGAGATCTCATCTCATGAAAGTTCTGCCCTGTCGCCCCTCTATCATTCGCCTGAAGCTGTGGTGACTTGTGCTTGGTCACCTGTTTCGTCGGCTTGTGCGAAAAACATCATTTGTAGGATTGTGAGATGATAAAACTATGCCTAGGTTTGTTGATGGAGCAGTCTGTCAAACTTTGGAAAGGGCCATGCTTGTGGCACCAAGGTACTCAATCACAAGAGACTACATACACAGTGGTTAATCGGTAGGACAAAAGAAATAGATGTGCTTTCACTTGCACCACTTCAACATTGAGGAACAGGTAAGGGCAAGAAGTAACTCCATATTAAAATATTCCTCAAATTTCTATCGGCTGAAGAATGCAAGCATATGGATCAATATTCCTCAATACTACACGAAATTGTAGCTGGCATATACGTGCTCTGTTCCACAATCAACCTATGGGTGCATCAAGTCCACCTCAAGAGATGCATCAGAGCTACCTTCTTCTAAAGGACATATCAAGGATAGAGGGGACATATATGAAAGACATGGGATTCAACATCCTACCTTCCGCTCGTTCGGGCAGGCAACAATCAACAGAAGGTCGAGGAGGACGCCGACAACAGCAGGCAATCAACCATCAACAGCAACAGGGGTTGGGGACCGGTCGGGGAGCAACTGCTGGAAGTAGGGAATAGGGGATCCGGTGACGTGCGGAGTGCTCCTGGAGGTCGACGAACCGTCCGGGAACAGAAACACCGGTGTTGGGTGCAGCTTCACCGGGGTCGGACTTTGTCAAGCAAAATGACAAGGTTGATGAGCCGTACCTGTAGAGAGGAGAGGGCGGCAATCCAGGAAAAGAGGTGAGGGCGGCTAGCAGCGTCGTGCCTGCGCCGGAAGGTGGATGGTCACCATCTCGTTACCCTCGCCTCCGCAAGGTTCTAGGCGCCCCGTACCTGCAGAGTACAGAAATCAGTGCCGCGGCGGGGTGGCGGCGCCATGCCTAGCAGGAGAGGAAGCGAGCGGGAGGGCGGTCGTGGTATACATGCGCCGCAGCGTTGCTGGTTCGGTTGTGAGGGGAAGAGTGGAAATCAACCGTTGTTCCTGGGCGGCGCCGTGGGGGAAGAATGTGGCTAGCCAACCAGTATGGACGGGACAAGGGCAGCGCTGCAGCGGCAGCGAGCGAGGGATGTCAGTGGTGGCACTCCCTGTAAATTGTTTCGAGTTGAGGGGCAAATTCAGAACGACTCGTGTGTTATGGCCAGAAATAGAAAGTGAGTTTAGTGCTAAACATAAAAGACAAAATAGATGTGTCATCGGCATTAAATACGAAATCTGAAAATTCAAAATGATTTGTAGATTCAACCGTTTATCCAATTTATGATCCGTTTTTATCGTTGGATTAGTCGCGACGAGATCTTCGAAAGTAGATCCTATGTAGATATATTTTGATAACTTTTTTTGGCACAAAAGTTATCCACCCAATAACATGTAAGTTATCTATCAGTACTATATAAGTTACCCACCAGGTAACACATAAGTTATCCACCATACGAAGGGGTTGTGTATTTGCTTGTATGCGTGTGAAAAATACAAATATGAACTCCTCCGATTTAAGATATGTTTTCACCAAACTCTCGCTATCCTAACACTTATGCTACCGTGTCCAAATCAAGTAAGTCTATCGCACATATAATTAACTAAAATAGAAGTAATGAGGCATTAAAACTTATAGTTACCGTAAAGAGAACTAAAGTTATCCTGAAAATTATACAAAGTTACCCACGGGGATAAATAAAAATTTATCCATAACATTATACAATAATTACCATAGTAAATCCATACTTCGGTATATAAGTCCTTCACCTGTAAGTTATCCATCAGTACTATGTAAGTTACCCATTAGATAACACATAAGTTATCCACCATACGAAAGGGTTGTGTGTTTGAGTTTTTGTATGCGTGCGATAAACACAAATATGAACTCCTCCGATTTAAGATCTATTTTCACCGAGTTGACGACAACGAAGTCTTGCTATCCTAACACCTAGCCTACCGTGTCCAAATCAAATAAGTTTATCGCACATGTAATTAACTAAACTAGAGGTAATTAGAGCTTAAAAAATATAGTGGCTACAAAGAGAACTAAAGTTATCCTGAAAATTATATAAAGTTACTCATATAGATAAACAAAAAAGTTATCCATGGCATTGTACAATAATTACCCACTAGTAACACGAGAGTTATCCATGCTTCGGCATGTAAGTTATCCACCACTATAAAAATTACCCTGGCGACTCAATTCGAAAGGTTACCGCGTCAAACATCAAGCATAATTTACTTAAATGAATTAAATCTAACCTCTTTTGTGTACAATATAATATATGGGGTCTTATGCCCCACTCATCCACCATCCTAAGTTGTAGCGAACAAACAGAACGCGCAATCAGTAGTCTAGCGGTTCGGCTTCACCACTCGCCGCTGCTGTCGTGGCGTACGGGTGATAGAGGATCGCAGGGTGTTAGGGTACCGAGCATTTATCGCTCGTCGATGCTAATGCATCTACAGTGATAAAGTCTCGGTACCCTAGGGTACCGCGTCCCAATTAAACTAGCTCGATTAACATAACTAAAATACAGGGGCAACCGAGGTTTCATGAAGTGTAAAAATAGAAAATTTACGTCACATGAGAATGCAAGAACATCTTGACTCTACTCGTTTATATGGTGGATAATTTATATATTACATGGTGGATACCTTAGATACTATGACATGTATAACTCGCATGTTAGGGGCCGATAACTTTTTGGTCCACTTTTTTTATCATCAAAACATGTCAACATGAGATCTAGTTTCGAAGATCTCGTCACGACTAGCCCAACAGTGAAAACGGATCATAAATCGGACAAATGATTTAATCTATAAAATATTTTGAATTTTCGATTTCATCATTAGATCGCTTTGATTCGATTTGTTATTTACTGCATGCACACTTAGCCAGACTAGACCAGTGCACTGCACGCGCGTTCGCCGGTTTTGGAATTCCTCCGACCGGTCGCTACGTAGATTTTCCGCAGTTATATACTCGAAGCTAAGATATGGGGCGTGTTTTTATCTTTTTGACGTGTTTGGTTACTTTAGCATGTTTGGTTTGGGTATTTGGGGATTAGAGGATCTTCACACTCCGTCGGACGTTTCCATGCCAAAATTCGATGCCCTCCTAGACCAAAATCTGGCGCTATTCGTTATCGGATGGATGAAACTTTCGATCTGAGAACGGTCAGTTTTCCCAGTCATGTTCCTAACAAAAACCAAAATCTGGCGATACATTTGGAAGTTCTTCCCGTCGACAGAAACTCATCCAAAACAGTTCGACAGAAACTCACGCAAAATAGTTCGGCAATCGCAAGCAACCCGTGTTCGACCTTTAGATTATTACAAAAATTATGAAATTCAGAGACCACTCGTCGACAGGGATGGGCTCCTCCGTGGCAGGCGAATCCTCTATCGTAGCTTCTGGGGCAGAGCTCGGCGACGGGTTCGAAGAGGTGGTGGCGGAGCTTGGCAACGCGGTGGTGGCAGAGGGCGTTGGTACGGAGCTTGTTGTGCCCAATGCGGGAATGTCCTCGGATAGAATGGCGTTGCGGCGCGCCATGTACCATGCCTTGACACCGGTGCTCAACGCCGAGGTGTCTTCACCGCCCATGAGAAATGTTAGGTCTGTGTTCCTCTTCTTCGCGGCGAAGTTGGCCTTGAGCAGGTCGAGCTTCTTGCCTTGATTCTACAGCATTTGCCTCCACCTCTCTTCGGCCTTCTCCTCACTTTTGTCGGCATGGGCCTTCGAATCTGAAAGTGCATGTGTGCCCCCATGTGTGGTTTTGGTAATTAATGACAATCTTTATGGACTTATGTTTGCATTGAGTTTTACTTGTAGAATTTGTCCATAGGCAGTGCTTGAACCATATGTTGGCTTCAAGGTTAGGAGAAGAAGAAAGTAGAGAAGAACAAGTGTTGACCAAAGTTTCAATGAGTGATTCAGAGATTGGTCAAGTAAGGTTGGGCCTATAGCAAGTGTGTCTTGAAGAACAAAGTTGGAGTGATATCTCTTATGTACCTTCAAGACACCAACATAATGAAGAAAGAAGAAATGATGTGCAAGTTCAAGGTGAGTCATCTCGAAGAGATCATTTGCTTGAAGCTTGCCATCCTATGGTGGTCATGGATATGGGAAGATGATATGCCCAAAAGAGAAGCTCTACCATAGTGGAGTATGGGGAGCAACTTGCAAGTCTTCCCCAAGCTAGCGCAACCAATCAAGAAAGGTGTTCCATCTTCAGGTGGAGAAGATCGTCATCATCAAACTCAAGTGGAATATGCGCAAGGCAAAGGTATGGTCTTAATAGGGTTTCCTTCTTACAGGTCTCGTGGTGCTAGTTGGAGAGACCGGTTTGTAGGATAGATAACCGTTCTACCAAGAGGGGCTCTCGAGTGAGTAACTTGATCATATCCTTCGGAGAGAGAGAGAGCTCAAACCTTTGCATTCCTAGCATCATCTTTCTTGGTTGTTATTTGGATCTTATCCATGTGAGGTCCTAGAGCTTGTGGTAATATTCATAACTAGCTCTAGTTCATCAAAAACAGATTTCCCCTTATACCTTATTGCGTTTTTGATCTTGGAGGTTTTTCCGGTTTCTCACCAAGGGAGGTATCTCACATCATAATACATGAAATGTTCTCTCTTGGTGGTATCCAATATTTCGACTTTTTGTTGGGTAGATCTTGTCACCCCCTTTCCAACAAAATTGGTTTTGGGTCAATTGGAGTCCGGATGCAAATGTTATGATCGTTACAGTTTTGTTGTTTCCATCAGTTTTGTCTCTGGCATGTTTTTCAGACCGGAGTCTCTGGTGTGCAGACACCGGAGTCTCCGGTGTGGTCCGGAGTTTCCCCACAAGTCTCCGGAGTGGATCAAAGTTGAAGACCTGGGTCAGCCAGATTGGTGGTCCAGAGCAAGGTCCGGAGACTGACCGGAGTCTCCGGTCCAAGCCCCTGACCGGAGTCTCCGGTGTGGTTGGACTGGAGTCTCCGGTCCACTTGGCCCACAGAAGGGCTGGGTCATTCTGTTTGGTGGTCCGGAGGCTGGTCCGGAGATGGGCTGGAATCTCTGGTGTAGACCGAAGTCTTCGGTGTGCAGGCCGAAGTCTCCGGTATGACTCTTCTCCAACGGTCAGAAAATGGTCAGAAATCAGTGGGCCTATAAATAGATGACCCCTTCTTCCAGCTCGAGTTGCTCGTTCTAGAAAAAGAAGAACACCATTTGAGAGCCACCAAAACTCCAAGATATCTCTCTCCAACCACCCAAAGTCCCTGATCTTTGGGGAATCGAAGGAGGAGGCCTTGATCTACAGCTTCACCAAGAGAGATCTTCATTTCCCCCTCATTCACTTGAGGGCCCCTTGCTCTAGGGTTTCATTAGAAACCCTAAGCCTTGTTTTGGTTTGAATTGATTCTTACAAGCTTGTCTTTGATTGTTTGACAGCTTGCTTATATTCGGGAGCCTCCAATTAAGTTGTGGATGTGTGCCTCGAACTTGTTGTAAAGGTGCCGGCTACCACCTCGAAGGTTGCCGATAGTGGAAGGGTGGATCGATCCCATTGGGGTGAGATTCATCGGAGAATAAGGGAGGCCTTTTGTGGCTTTGGTGATTTGATACCACCCCCTCTCCAAACGAGACATACTCCATTGTTGGGAGGAACTCGGTAATAATCGTCGTCTCCGCGTGCCTCGGTTATCTCTATACCCGAGCTCTTACTTATGCACCTTACTTTGTGATAGCCTTCGTGCTTGAAGTCTATATCTTGCTATCACATAGTTGGTTGTCTTGCTTAGCATAAGTGGTTGGTGCACATAGGTGAACCCTAGTTGTTCTAGGTTTTGTGCTTGACAAAGTAAACGCTAGTTTAATTCCGCCTTTGTTAAGCCCATCTCGGAAAAGTTTTTAAACCGCCTATTCACCCCCCCTCTAGGAGACATCTGTATCCTTTCAGAATCGGCAATGCACTTCCCGATCGATGCGTGAAGTTGTTCGGTAGGCGGTCCCATGGCCTTCAACGCATTGGCCCTCTTCTGGCCGAGCTCTGGCCTTCCTTCGTCGGTAGCTAGGGGTGGCACCCCGGGGTTGTACACGCTGTCCTTGGCCTTGGCGAGGGACACATGAGTGTCCAACCACTTATCGCACTTCTCGATGCTATCAAACACATGGTGAAACTTGAGCTCGCTCTTGGTGTCGTCTCGGTACATGCCGAGAGCACGGGCTACCTGCAAGGCGAAGTGTCAGTAAAAAACAACATGAACTCAACGTAGGAACGGTGAATTGCATTATCTTGTTGTCCATGCTTGCATCGCTTATTTGCTATTTGCTACACGCTTATTGCACGACCCCCAATGATTCGTCAAGGCCTTCTCGCCACAATCCATGTGGACCTTGTTGAACACTGGATCCACTAGGTTGCGCTCATCGAACGCATGCTTGACATGCCTCTAGTAGTTCTCCAAGTTTTGGTTCGCGCCGGTGATGTGGTCGATCCTCAGTGACTTCCATGCCTTGGCGAGGCACATGTCCTCAAGGGCGGTCCACTTGACGCAGGGCTCGGCCGGTGGTGCCATCCTCGGCTTCGGCCTCCTCTTCCTTTTCCTCTTGCCCTTGAACATCGCCATGGGTTCCTCTTCGGCCTCCTCCTCTTCGGTTCCTGGCTGTTGGCGAGTTCCTGCGAGTCGAGGTCATGCTCGACGTTGGTGCGAGAATGCTCCTATGTGAAGAACGAGTTCCTAGTGGCGATGCAGCAAGATGCGATCATCTTGGCCATGTAGGATTCGCCCGGCATTCCACCGAACATGCTGCGGGTGTCCGTGTCACCAAGCTAGATGGTGGACCCGCTGCTTTGGGCGAAGGCAAGAGGGCCATGGCGCAACGCCGGCGATGACCTGGCGTACGCGGGGGAGCCCGATGACCCACAAGTATAGGGGGTGTATCGCAGTATTTTCGATAAGTAAGAGTGTTGAACCCAACAAGGAGCAGAAGGTGCTGGCTAGTGGTATGGATCAGGAATTCTCTGCAAATACTTAGAAAACGGATTTTTAGGGTTTTTTGATAAAGCAAGTAAACAAAGTACGAGTAAATAAAAGACAGTAGGAATAAATGCAGCAAGTGGCCCAATCCTTTATGCAGCAAAGGACAAGCCGGTTGTATTACTTAAGATGACCAAACGTTCTCGAGGACACATGGGAAGACTGTCAAGTGCTTTCGCTTCATATAGTTGATTAATATTCTTTAGCTTGCTAAGTGTTGTGTGGGTGAACCTGTGCTAATGTACCGACCTTCCTAGGACTAATACATACTTGTGATTATACCCCTTGCAAACATCCGTAAGTACAAGAAAGTAATTAAGGTAGAAACCTAACCACAACTTTAAACTCTAAGACCCTTACGTCCCTTGTGCAATGGTTTCCTAACGGGGGTTCAGGTTTCTGTCACTCCGGCAACCCCTACGATTAGTAGCCAAATACACAATGCATTCCCCTAGGCCCATATAGGTGAAGTGTCATGTAGTTGACGTTCACATGACACCACTAGAAGAAGTACACCACAACTTAAATATCAAACTATTGAATCTTTCTCAACACAACTCCACTACTAACAACATGACTTCTCCCATGTCCTCAAGAACAAAACGAACTACTCACAAGACATCATATGGATCATGATCAGAGATGGAATAATGATGTATAACAATCTGAACATAAACAATAATTCAATGGTTCACTCAATAGCATCAACTACAAGGAGTAATCAATACCGGGAAAGTTTCTCCTATGAACTATGCAAGATTCAACCCAATTGTTACAGCAATATGGAGATGGTGATGAGGGTGCTGATGGTGATGATGGTAGTGATGGTGATGATGATGATCCCGATAAATTCCAGCTTGATGGTGGTGTTGATGGCGACGATCTTCCCTCTCTGGGAAGGAATTCCTCCGGCAGAAATTTGTCTACCGGAGAGATCTTTCTCTCTCGGTGTTTTCCGCCCCGTAGAGGCGGCGGAATCTTTCTGTGGTCGCTCCCCGAGTCTTAGGGTTTCGGGAGGATGATATACGCCAGAGAGGAGAGCCTGGAGTGGGCCAGGGCGGCCACACCACCTGCTGGCACGGCCTAGGGCTGCCCGCGCCAGGGGGTGGTGTGGCCCCCTGTGGCCCATCTCCAGCCCCCCTTCTGGCTTCCTTCGTCTTCTAGAAAAATAGGATTTTCCGTATATTTTTCCGGATTTTCTGATATTCGCGAATTTTGCCTCCAAACAGCACCTTTTCCATCAGAATCCTGACTGCAGCGATCCATGCTCCAAAAGTCATCAACCATGCAAAAACAGATGAAATACATAAGTATCACCTTTCAATACGAAATATATCAATGAATAATAGTGAATTATGACATAGAATAGTGATGCAAAATGGACGTATCAACTCCCCCCAAGCTTAGACTTCGCTTGTCCCCAGGCGAAACTGAGCTCAATAAACACGGCCTCAGGTTTATGGAGTGAAGAGTCTATAAAAGAATACGGACAAGAAGCATCACATTCATCAATACATAGATCATAATAGAAGACAACTCACTATTATATAACTCAACTTGCAATGATTAAAGGAAACACAAAAAAGATACATAAAGTAAATCATAATTGGTAATGGCAAACCTAGCTCTTGGTCGAAAAATAGTTGATAATTTGCTGGAGTTCACAAATAACTGGTTTTCAAAGAAAGCTTTCAAAGTAGTAAACATCCAGATAAAAGCAATGTGCAAAACAAGGAACATAAGCAACATGAGTGAATAAATCATCATATGAATGAATGAAACACAACAACTCAAAACACTTGCTGAGATAGAAGGGAGTAGGTTTACTGACTCAACTAAGAAGTAAAAATAAGGGCCCTTCGTAGAGGGAAGCAGGGATTGCAAGTCTCATAAAGAGCTCCCAAAAATTATGATACTTACTAGCTTTCAGCTCTCATTGCCCCTATCATAGGCATCTTTTGGTGATTAAGGTTAAAGTGACACAACTAAGAGGATATGCTTGACAGGTTATACGTTGAAATCTAATGCCCCTTACTTATGAGTACCGAACCTCATGGTACTCAACTTCAGTCACGAGTAAGCTCTTGTCATTGTAAATACATGTGTATCATTGAGAACCGCCAACGGGGTACCCCTTGCACATGACACAGGAGCTATCCCATAATCAAAATGACAAGGCAAGCAGACAATGAGCATCTCAGCGATCTTTTTATTTGCTATTTGCATAGGTTTTTATTGAGGATGCTTCATAGAATGCTCACTATGGTTACGCTGCAAGTTTCCACCATGATTAGGCATGGCTTAGGCTAGCGGCCCAGGCGTTTCTCTAACACACATATAAACTCCATGATCTTATAAGTTCCACTTTTATTTCACACCGTCGGGATCTATAAGCAAAAGAACATGATATCAACTAGGTACAAAGTACCAGTGCAATGTTGAAAGCGTTCCCCATGATGCATGGTTCTGCTAACTTCAACTCATAAAGCGCAAGCATATACGCAACAAAGAAGGACCCAATGGTTCAGGTTTATTAAGTGCAAGAAAAGTAAGGTGTTCCATCAAGTTCGTGAGAGCTTTAATCACTAATTTTCACATAACAAGTTTAATTTGGAAGGTAGATAAAACACGAATTTACTTGGAATAGCAATAATGCTAATAGGTAGGTATGGTGGACACAAATGGCAAAGGTTTTGGTTTTAAGGAGTGGATGCACGAGAAGAATTCCCTCTCAGTACGGGTTTTTGGCTAGCAAGGCTAGGTAGCAAGTACAAGAGTTGAAGGAAACAAACAAACATACAAGTGATAAAAACAAACATGCAATCTTCCTTGGAAGAACAAAAGATCTTAACTAGAGAATACTAGACTTATGAGCAAATCAAGAAAGAAAGATGATGAAATAATTTTTCTTTAGAGTACTTTTATATTTTCTTTCAACTCTCAAAAATAGTGTTGCTACTGACCGAGCCAGGTTTGCCAAAACCAACTAAATTAACTCAATGATCCCAAAGTGATACCAATACTAACAACAAGATCAATCATATAACCACGAATTGAAAACTAGTATAAGCTATGCAAAAGAGTGAATGATAGAACTTCTCATTAATATTCCATAACGGCAACTCACACCAAGGGATACATATCTAACGAGAGAGGGGACACTTCCATAATGCAAACCATCCTACATAATAACTTCTCTATTCATGATATGACTCTACTAATAAGGTAAAAAGATAGAAGATAGTGATGTGATACCGCGACACTCCCCCAAGCTTGGAATAAACCAAGGGGATGCCAAACCTAATGACGAAGTACTCCTTCGGTGGTGGTGGTAATATCTCATCTTCATCCGACTTCCAGGGTAAGGGCTTCCCATCAACAAAGGACATCGTGGTTTCTAGCATCCTGAAACTTGGAGTAGCACTTATGCATTTAAACCTAACCTTATACTCACAGTTTTGATTTTGAACGTCATAGAACTGTGCTTGCAGTTCGTTGGTTGTTTGGCGGAGTGAGAGAACTTCATCCTTGAGTTCAGCAGTCTCCTTTTGGTGCTCGGCAATGAGTTCAAAACAAATCTTATGGATGATATCCACTTCGCGCTCCGCCATCTTCTTGTACCTAAAGACTTCTTGCTCCAGTGCTTCCATCCTGTCCTCTAGACTTCCTTCACCTTTAGGGCCTCAAACCTCTTTTATCCGGAGTTCCCCATCTTCAAGCAACAACTCCTTGGGATGAATCTTCAACTCTCTCATGTATGGGTTGATGATATCCTCTAAAGAATCTTTCTTGGCTGGTCCAGAGGAAGACATTGTAGCTCCAAATCTGGGACTCTACCTGTCAGAAACAGATCGAAACGAAAACATGATGAAAACACGATATATAAACCTCGGGAGATCCGGGGAATTATATATTATGAAGTTTCATGACGAAAGGAAAGTACTGGGAGAAAATGGGTCGGGGACAGAGTCTGGGGTGGCCACACCACCTGGTGGTGCGGCCAGGTGTGGGCCCACGCCATAGGGTGGTGTGACCCACCCTGGCTTCGTTTCCGTTCCTCTTTCGCTTCGTAGCTTTCCTTATCGACTGAAAACTGCAAAAATATAGTTGGATAGTATTTTCGCAGAACTTTTCTTACCAGAACTGTTACCTATTTGAAAGCAGGCTCTACAGGTCTCTAAATTTGGTCCTTGATAAAATTTTCCGGAGTTATAACTTGAAAGGCATCAACATCTTCATTATAAGAATCCCCAACAATATAGTGTTTGAGTCGCTGCCCATTTACTACTTGTGTAGTATTATCTTTTAAAGAAGAAATTTTTATTGCTCCTGAACAGTATACTTCTTCAATAATGAAAGGTCCTTCCCATTTTGACAGTAGCTTTCCTGCAAAAAATCTAAGACGAGACCTATACAATAGAACTTTCTCACCAACATGAAATTCCCTCTCAAGTATTCGCTTGTCATGCCATCTTTTAACTTTTTCCTTAAAGAGCCTAGCACTTTCATAGGCTTCACTCCTCCATTCATCTAAAGAACTTAAGTCAAATAATATTTTCTCACCAGCGAGCTTACAATCTCTATTTAGTTCTTTAACTGCCCAGTAAGCTTTATGTTCTAATTCTAAAGTTAGGTGACAAGCTTTCCCATAAACCATTTTATAAGGGTACATCCCCATAGGATTTTTGTAGGCTGTTCTATAAGCCCATAAAGCATCATTCAACTTTTTAGCCCAGTTTTTTCTAGATCTATTAACACTCTTTTGCAAGATACATTTAATTTCTCTATTTGATAACTCTACTTGCCCGCTAGTTTGGGGGTGATAAGCTGAAGCAATTCTATGATTAACATTATATTTAGCAAGGATCTTTCTAAAACCACCATGAATGAAATGAGAACCCCCATCAGTCATGAGATACCTAGGCACTCCAAACCTAGGAAAGATAACATCTTTAAGCATTTTTAGAGAGGTTTCCCCATCAGCACTCTTCGTAGGAATGACTTCTACCCACTTAGTAACATAATCAACGGCAACAAGAATATGAGTATAACCTTTCGAGGGAGGGAAAGGACCCATAAAGTCAAATCCCCAACAATCAAAGGGTTCAATAACTAGAGAGTAATTCATAGGCATTTCATTGCATCTAGAAATATTACCAACACGCTGACATTCATCACAAGATAAAACAAATTTTCTTGCATCTTTAAAAAGGGTAGGCCAGTAGAAACCTGATTGTAGCACCTTTTGTGCAGTTCTATCTCCTGCATGATGTCCTCCGTAGGCACTACCATGACATTTACGCCATATCTCCTTTTGTTCATATTCTGGAACACATCTTCGCATAATACCATCCACTCCTTCTTTGTATAAGTGTGGGTCATCCCAAAAATAATGCCTCAAATCATAGAAGAACTTCCTTCTTTGCTGAGCTGTAAAAGTTGGAGGCAAATACTTGGAGACAATAAAGTTAGCATAATCAGCGTACCAAGGGCTCCCTCGCGAGCTTACCCCTACTGCGGCTAATTGCTCATTTGGGAAACTATCATTAACAGGCATAGGGTCAAAATAAATGTTTTCCAATTGAGATAAATTGTCAGCTACAGGGTTTTCAGCACCTTTCCTATCTAATATATGTAGATCAAACTCTTGTAAAAGCAGCACCCAAAGCCTAGGCTTAGCGTCCTTTTTCGTCATAAGGTATTTAATAGCAGCATGATTAGTATGAATGGTGACCTTTGAGTCTACAATATAGGGTCTAAACTTATCACAAGCAAAAACGACAGCTAGAAATTCCTTTTCAGTAGTAGCATAATTCCTTTGAGCAGCGTCTAAAGTCTTACTAGCATAATGAATAACGTTTAGTTTTTTATCAATTCGTTGCCCAAGGACATCACCTACAGCAAAATCACTAGCATCACACATTATTTCAAAGGGTAAACTCCAATCAGGTGGTTGAATAATAGGGGCTGTAGTTAAGGCCTTCTTAAGAGTTTCAAAAGCTCCCTTACAATCATCATAAAAAACGAAGGGTACATCTTTTTGAAGAAGATTAGTGAGGGGTTTTGAAATCCTAGAAAAGTCTTTAATAAACCTTCTATAGAAACTAGCATGACCAAGGATACTACGAATATCTTTGATGTCTCTTGGGCATGGCATCTTCTCAATGGCCTCAACCTTAGCTCTATCAACTTCTATGCCTCTTTCATAAACTTTATTCCCAAGGACAATCCCTTCATTAACCATGAAGTGGAATTTCTCCCAATTAAGAACAAGATTAGTTTCTTCACATCTCTGCAAAACTCTATCAAGGTTGTGTAGACAATTATCAAAAGAAGTTCCATAGATAGAAAAGTCATCCATGAACACTTCTACAATTTCCTCACAAAAACCATGAAAGATAGCAGACATGCACCTTTGAAAAGTAGCAGGAGCATTACATAAACCAAAAAGCATACGTCTGTAAGCATAAGTTCCGTAAGGGCAAGTAAAAGTAGTTTTTTCTTGATCTTGTTGTTTAACAGCAATTTGAGAGAAACAAGAATAACCATCAAGAAAACAAAAATGGGTCTTTTTAGACAACCTTTCCAACATTTGATCAATAAAAGGAAGCGGGTAGTGATCTTTCTTAGTAACTTTATTGACTTTTCTAAAATTAATGCACATCCTATAGCCTAGTACTATTCTTTGAGGAATAAGCTCATCATTATCATTAGGAACAACGGTAATACCTCCCTTTTTAGGAACACAATGAACATGACTAACCCATTCACTATCAACAATAGGGTAAATAATACCAGCATCAAGGAGTTTCAATACCTCATCTCTTACCACTTCCTTCATCTTAGGATGTAAACATCGTTGGTGCTCTACTACTGGCTTTGCATCTGGTTCTATGTTGATAGAATGCTGACATATAGTAGGTGAAATCCCTTTTAAATCATCCAGAGTATAGCTCATAGCTCCTCGGTGTTTCTTCAAAACCTCCAATAACCTTTCCTCTTCTTTTCCTGAAAGTTTAGAGCTAATAATAACAGGATATATCTTTTTATCATCTATATAAGCATATTTGAGATCATCAAGGAGAGGTTTTAGATCGAAAACCGGATCCTTTTTAGGTGGCAACGTGGTACCCAAGTCTTCTACATGCAAGTTATGCTTAAGCATCTTAGGCTGATCACGGAGAATCTCTTCAATCTCATTCCTTTCTTCCATGAAGATTTCACTTTCATGATCTTCCATAAATTGCTGCAAAGCATTGTTAGGAGCAAGAGAAATAGAAGCAAGTTGTTCAACTCTGAAATCCTCATTATGGGTTTCCTCTTTACAAGGTTCTTTAGCGAATTTCGAGAAATTAAACTCATAAGATTCTCCATCAAACTTAGTCAAGATTTTCTTCCTTTTGTAATCTATAATAGCTCCACAAGTACTTAAGAAAGGTCTACCAAAGATAATAGGATAAGTTTTACTAGCAGCTAAACCAAGTACTAGAAAATCAGCAGGGTACTTAATCTTACCACAAAGAACTTCAACGTCTCGTACAATACCAATTGGAGAGATGGTCTCTCTATTAGCAAGGTGAATAACCACATCAATATCTTCCAATTCGCAGGGACTGATTTCATGCATAATTTCTCTGTAAAGCTCATAAGGAATAGCACCGGAGCTTGCACCAATATCACATAAACCATAATAGCAATGATCACCAATTCTAATAGAAATCACAAGGACACTAGCTTTTTTAGTTCTATTAGGATGTGAAACAATGTTAGAAGTATCCTCACAAAAGACTATGTGTCCATCTTCTATGCTTTTAGTGACAAGGTCTTTCACAATTGCTACCACAGGTTCAACGTTTATTTGTTCATCAGGTTTTACAGTTCTTTTTTCACTTTTGGTGATTATATTAGTTATCATAGGATGATCCTTTACTTTATCTGGGAAGGGAACCTTCTCAATATAAGGTTCAAGTAAGATGTGATCAATAATGCAATACTCAGCACTCCCAACAGGAACACAATCAACACTATCTTTATAAGGTTCATGGTACTTGTTCCATCCCCTTTTTGGAATTTCAATATAAGAAGCAAAAGCCCTAAAGCAATTCGTAATAACTTGCACATCAAGACCATAAACATTTTTTATATTTTGAAAGTCATCAGTTCCCATAAAAGATTCAATGCATTCATAATCATAATTTATACCTGACTTTCTACCTTTGTCGTTCTCCCAAGCTTCAGCATTGTCTTGAATACGGTCCAGAAGATCCCGTTTAGCTTCTTCTTCCATGCGAGTGAATGATCCAGCACAAGAAGCATCCAATAAATCCTTGTCATGTAGAGGGAGCCTTGCGTAAAAGTTGTTGATAATAATATTGTTTGGAAGCTCATGAATGCGACATTTGAGCATTAGTAACTTCAATCTCCCCTAAGCTTGAGCTGTACTCTCTCCATCAAGAGGCCAAAAGTTGTATATTTGATTCCGATCTTTATGAATATCACTAGGAGGATAAAACTTTGAATAAAAGAGAGGCACTATTTCCTCCCATTCCAGAGCTTGACCATTCTTCAGCAGCTTATACCATTCCTTAGCTCTTCTTTTCAGTGATAATGAGAATAACTTCTTCTTAACTTGATCTGTAGTAATACCTGCACACTTGAACAACCCGCATAATTCGTGTATAAAGAGTAAATGATCACCGGGATGGACAGTTCCATCCCCAACATAGTAGTTATCCATGACACGATCAATAATCCTTGTAGGTATTTTAAAAACATCATTCTCAGCAGGTGGTGGTTTATCTACTACCTTAGCAGTGGTAGTAGCATTACCAAATAAGAAACTCAGCGAATTATTCATAACGAAAATAAAGCAACTAGCAGAAGTAAACAATACTCATAGTAGAAGTTTCCTTTACCAGTTCTACTCTCCAATAGCGCTTCACTCCCCGGCAACGGCGTCAAAAAATAGTCTTGATGACCCACAAGTATAGGGGGTGTATCGCAGTATTTTCGATAAGTAAGAGTGTCGAACCCAACGAGGAGCAGAAGGTGCTGGCTAGTGGTATGGATCAGGAATTCTCTGCAAATACTTAGCAAACGGATTTTTAGGGTTTTTTGATAAAGCAAGTAAACAAAGTATGAGTAAATAAAAGACAATAGGAATAAATGCAGCAAGTGGCCCAATCCTTTATGCGGCAAAGGACAAGCCGGTTGTATTACTTAATATGACCAAACGTTCTCGAGGACACATGGGAAGACTGGCAGGTGCTTTCGCTTCATATAGTTGATTAATCTTATTTAGCTTGCTAAGTGTTGTGTGGGTGATCCTGTGCTAATGTACCGACCTTCCTAGGACTAATACATACTTGTGATTATACCCCTTGCAAACATCCGTAATAATCACAGCTTTAAACTCTAAGACCCTTACGTTCCTTGTGCAATGGTTTCCTAACGGAGGTACAGGTTTCTGTCACTCCGACAACCCCTACGATTAGTAGCCAAATACACAATGCATTCCCCTAGGCCCATATAGGTGAAGTGTCATGTAGTTGACATTCACATGACACCACTAGAAGAAGTACACCACAACTTAAATATCAAACTACTGAATCTTTCTCAACACAACTCCACTACTAACAACATGACTTCTCCCATGTCCTCAAGAACAAAACGAACTACTCACAAGACATCATATGGATCATGATCAGAGATGGAATAATGATGTATAACAATCTGAACATAAACAATAATTCAATGGTTCACTCAATAGCATCAACTACAAGGAGTAATCAATACCGAGAAAGTTTCCCCTATGAACTATGCAAGATTCAACCCAATTGTTACAGCAATATGGAGATGGTGATGAGGGTGCTGATGGTGATGATGGTAGTGATGATGATGATGATCCCGATGAAGTCTAGCTTGATGATGGTGTTGATGGCAACGATCTTTCCTCTCTGGGAAGGAATTCCCCCGGCAGAAATCTGTCTGCCGGAGAGATCTTTCTCTCTCGATGTTTTCCGCCCGGCAGAGGCGGCGGAATCTTTCTGTGATCGCTCCTCGAGTTTTAGGGTTTCGGGAGGAATATATACGCCAGAGGGGAGTGCCAGGGGTGGACCAGGGCGGCCACACCACCTGGTGGCGCGGCCTAGGCTGGCCCGTGTCAGGGGGTGGTGTGGGCCCCTTGTGGCCCATCTCTAGTCCCCCTTCTGGCTTCCTTCGTCTTCTGGAAAAATAGGATTTTCCGTATATTTTTCCGGATTTTCTGATCTTCGCGAATTTTGCCTCCAAACAACACCTTTTCCATCAGAATCCTGACTGCAGCGGTCCATGCCCCAAAAGTCATCAACCATGCAAAAACAGATAAAATAACATAAGTATAACCTCCCAGTACGAAATATATCAACGAATAACAGTTAATTATGACATAGAATAGTGATGCAAAATGGACGTATCAGAGCCTGCGTAGGGCACGTTGATATCGATGTTGAAAGCGGGTGGTCCGCGAGGCGCAGGGTAGTGGGGGAAGACCACATTGGGGTCGAATCACCGTCGAACTCGGGGGCGCCGAGAACCTCTAGTGCAGGGTCGTCTGACTCTCCTGGAACAACGTCGTGGAGATCAGCGAGAAGCCCGCCGGAGATCCGACGCTGGCCTGGCTTCACCATGGCAAACCGTACTGCCCGGCGTGGAGAGGTGGATGGCCCATGGAATCTCGAGTAGACGCCATGGTGCGCTCGGACGTCGACTTCACCTCCATCAATGCATGTGCCTCCTCCTCTTTGTCGGCATCCTTCTTCTTCTACATCATCTCCCTCCGACTGTCTGTTTTGATTTTCCTCCACCGACAATCCTTCGCTCAGGCCGCGTCAGACCAGCCGTCCGGCCTCGGCGTCGGTGCTCTAGACTTGCTTTGCTTTAGCTCCGATGGACGGCCGTGGTGGTGCGGGGTTTGGCGAATTTCTTTGGCGGCATGGTGGGCGGGAGCTCGGGGAACTGGCGGGAGTTATGGTGGGGAATGGATAGGAAATGGAGGGAAGGGGAGAAGAAAGGCGGGAACTCGGTCTTCTGTCGCCGACAACTTTGGCCCACCCATTTTTCGCTTCATCCGACGTTATCAGGTGACATCCAGCATCCCGGGATTGGCCTGAAAACGCTGGATGAAAGTTAGGCCAATTCCGGCTGAATTTGGCGTCCTGGAAACGCGACCGGACAAAAACTCTAGATAAAAAACGTCCCAGGGAGGCCCTCCTGGGAATGCTAGTGGAGATGCTCTTAGGGGTGGAAACGGATCCTGTACGAATCTTCTCACATGCGTTTTCATATTTTGAAAACGAATATGGATGCGAATATGGATGTTGTCGAATACGAATGTGGGGCTATGTTACTCGAATACGAATACGGATCGGATGTTCTCTCAATTCGGAGCGAATACGAATAACCAAATAATAGCCTCGTATCTTATAATGAGTCAAGTGTATAATGATTGAGAGATACAATAGTTTTGAGTTTAATCACAAAAGAATAACTCTCACCTTTTGTTAGCCTTTTAAGGTTGGATAATTGGTATAGTAGACCACAATTATTAGAGTATGCTAACATAACTTTATTCGGACACGGATATTACTATTTTCATATCCATATTTTCTTCAAAATTCAATACCACATCCATTTTTTATCTGTAAAATAAATTCGGATATTTACCACATCTATTTCCAGGTTCGTCCGAATACGGATATTATCATGACTATTTTAGTTTTCCAAGTACGAATCTTGGATAATTCGGATTATCTATTACGAGTTTCCACCCCTACTGGGATCATGGCTCCGCACAATTTGTGCGCGCAAAATGTCTATTGTGCGGATTGTTTGGTTGCAATTTTCTTTTTTGGCACGAGAGGAGAAATCGCAAGATATAATTAGCATAGTGGGAAACTAAGAATTCCCACCACAGAGAAAAGAGAGGAGTAACTAAAGAACTTGGCTAAAATTAGCTGAAGGTGTTCCACATTTCGTTCCTCTCCAACACCACTGGCCAATAATCACCTATCCGTTTGCAGCCTCAGTTCCCGTCGTACATGCATATCAAACCCCAACTAGCCTTTCCGATGATCGGCCATCTTCTTCACCGCTACGCACAGGGGCGCAGTGTTCGTCCGGACGTTTGCCTGGGCGGACCCTCGCCCATGATCACTTGGAACACCCACCTTTAACTTCTCCCCGTCGCCACCGCCATGGAGAAGACCAAAGAACCCCAAGTGATCATGGGCCGGTACAGGCTCGGCCGCCTTCTCGGCCGTGGCAGCTTCGGCAAAGTTTACAAGGCCCATAACGTTTCCACCGGCGAGGCCGTGGCAATCAAGGTTTTCGATAAGGAGGCCGTGCGCCGGTCCGGCACGATGGAGCAGGTGAAGCGCGAGGTGGACGTGATGCGTCGGGTGCGTCACCCCAACGTCGTCCGCCTGCACGAGGTGATGGCCACGCGCTCCAGGATCTACTTCGTCATGGAGTACGCGAGCGGCGGCGAGCTCTACGCGCGCCTCGCCGAGAGCACGCGCTTCACGGAGCCCGTGGCACGCCGCTACTTCCAGCAGCTGATCACGGCCGTGGAGTTCTGCCACAGCCGCGGCGTGTACCACCGCGATCTCAAGCCCGAGAACCTCCTGCTCGACGCGCATGGCAACCTCAAGGTCTCTGACTTCGGGCTCAGCGCGCTGGCCGACGGCGCCTCCCGCCTTCGTGGCAACGGCCTCTTGCACACGACGTGCGGCACGCCGGCGTACGTCGCTCCTGAGGTATACGTTCCATACAGTGATACAGGTGTAAATAGGTACCGTGTGTCCATGTTTTCTTGGTGTCATTGACGATGTGCCATACTGCCATGTGTGCGTAGGTGATCCAGAAGCGTGGCTACGACGGCGCAAAGGCAGACGTCTGGTCGTGCGGCGTGATCCTCTTCGTGCTCCTGGCCGGCCAACTCCCTTTCAAAGGCGCCAATGAAGCGCTCCTGTACAAGAGGATCGCGCGCAGCGACTACAAGTGCCCCGCGTGGTTCTCCGTGGACGCGCGCAAGCTCCTCGCCCGGCTGCTCGACCCGAACCCCAAGACCCGGATCACCGTCGCCAAGCTCATGGCCAGGACCTGGTTCCGGGAAGAGCCCAGCCCCCTCGACGACAAGCCCCTCGTCACGAGTGAAGCCGCCGAGTTCCTCCGCAAGGAAACCAAATCCTATCACGACGACGACGACGAACATGACAGCACCCGGAAACGGAAAAGATCCACGCCGTCGCCAACCATCCGTGTGAGGGCCAAGAGCATGAACGCCTTCGACATCATCTCGCGGTCCAACGCGCTGGACCTGGCCAAGATGTTCGACGGCGGGGAGCACAGGTCGGAGGCCCGGTTCACCACCAAGGAGACCGCGACGGCGATCGTCTCCAAGCTGGGGAAGATCGCGGAGGCGGGGAGGTTCAGCTTCAAGCTCAACAAGGACAAAGGGGGAGTCGAGCTGGAGGGGAGCCAGGACGGCCGGAACGGGGCACTGGCATTGGAGGCGGAGATCTTCGAGGTGGCGCCGTCGGTGCACGTGGTGGAGATGAGGAAGACGGGCGGCGACTCGCTGGAGTTTCGGGACTTCTACAAGCAGGAGCTCAAGCCGTCGCTGGGCGACATCGTGTGGGCGTGGCACGGAAGTGACTCGCCGCCGCACGCGGACGCTCGCGCAGGCGGTACCTAGGACAAACACGTAGCACTCCCGAATGTCCTGATTCACCAATGCGCTATGCAGTTCAGACGTACCCGTTGATGCGTGTTAATTGATCTGGCCTCTACTTTGATCCATTGATCGCCCCATGCCGTTGTCAGCAGGGCCGAGGCGGCAAAATCCGAGATCGAAACTTTAAAATTTAAAATAGGACCCTGTCTTACTAGAAATTTATACTATTTAACAACTATAATGTGTATATATATATCATAATACTTATATTGTAATTTGATATGTTAAATATCATACCTAATCAACTTTCGGATGCATAATGTTTATTTGAACAACATCACTCTTTTAGGATAAACAACCTAGTCCTAACCTTTACCTGTGCCCATCATAGTGAGGGTACAATCAGCGATCAAGTGATCAAAGACAAATAGAAAACAAAATCAAAACTCACCTCGCGATCTGCGACCGGGAACCTACGACCTAGTCCTGTGTCGACGACTCGGTGTAACCATGTATTTCCCGTGTGGATTCAGGTGGAGCCGTGCATATCTGGGACCCTGTCTTTATGTAGCGTTTTGGCTGTTTGCCGCTGGCCACGTTCGTCGATCGATCGGAGCAATCGATGCCCCTTGCCAGGTTAGCGAGAAGCCAAGAAGTCAACCACACATACACATTAGGTGGCAGTTTGTGCGGCCCAACTAATGCGTACAAGGCCCATTCTACCTATTTTTCCAGTAAATATATATAGTAGGACTATATAAAATTTTGGAGCCCCCAAATTTTGGGGCCCTGTGCGGGCCGCCCATTTGGTACAACAGTGGGCCTGACCCTGTCTGTCAGAGTAAATTGCAAAAAAGACAACCATATTTGCGCGATATTTAAAAAACCGCCGATTTTCCTCATTTTGCAAAAGTCCATCAGGATTGCGCTCACTGCTCTCAATGAGCGCTGATGCCGCATTTGGCCGTGTTAACAACGATTTCTCAAGTAGGACCCATCGTCAGGGATGACGTGGTGAAGGTGTGTAGGACCCACCGTTTAGCCTCAGGATTGTCAGCTGAAGAATAGGGTTGTCGAGAACTCTCGAGGGTCATTTTAAAGCTTAAGAAAAAGGTTGTCGAGAACAATTTATGCATGCCTTATAAATTTTTAAAAAAATATTAAAAATCTAGAAACAATATCCATGGATTATAAATTTATGAAAAATATTAAGAATCTAGAAACATTTTATCCATGCCTTATAAATTATGTTATAACATTAATAATCTAGAAACAATTTATCCATGCCTTATAAATTTATGAAAAATCATTAGTAGTTTAGAAACAATTTATCCATGCCTTATAAATTAATGGAAAATAACTACAAATGTAGAAACATTTGTGCGTGCCTTACAAATGAATGGAAATATCATGAAACAATTTGAAAATGGTTCCACACACTTAGCGAAAGCAAACAGTCAAGACAAAGGTTCAAACTTAGATTTAGCAAAATAACACAAATGGTCCAACACATCAAATACATTACATGTTCATACATACTTCAAGTAGCATATGAATACAACTAAATAGACGAAGTTCAACATTACTACATGAAGGGGTTCGTAGCAGAAAATAAAAAAATCCTAGCTAGCCCAACACCATTGCCAAGATCTATCTATGAGTTCATGCAGTAACAGGAAAGAGATTTCGGTAACATACCCTTGTAGACCAAAAATGTTTTACGTTTGTGGGAATGCTGACGATGTAGTCGTACTCGTAACTGACCTCAACATCATTGCTCCTCGCACGTCACCTCCTGGCTCTTGCTCGAAAGCTCCGATGCCACAAGTGGCAGCACCTCCGAGGTTTCGCACACATCTAGGTGCCCGACGATGACCTCAGTTCTTCCTGATCCAGCCGAGATGCGGAATTAGACCTTCTGCAACTGGGATCCAACAACGCGACAGGGTGGTGTTGTCTCTTACGCGTGATGGCTCAAAATGTAGAGCTCATTGAGAACCCCAAGAGGAAGGTATGATGAGCACAGCAACAAGTTTTCTCTCAGTTATGAAACCAAGGTTATCGAACCAGTAGAAGCAAGGAAACAACTGCAATGTGTTGCTAGCAACTTGGAATCCTGCACAACACAACCACAAAACTTTGGTCCCAACTTACAGTGAGGTTGTCAATCTCACCGGTTTTGCTGAAAACAAATGATTAAACATATTGTGTGGAAGATAGTAATTGTTTGCAGAAAGTAAACAGTAAATAGTAACAGTAGAAGGTATAACAATGATAAAAGCATGGACCGGGGTCCATAGTTCACTAGAGGTGATTCTCCTTAAGATAGATAACATGCTGGGTGAACAAATTACAATAGGTCAATTGACAGATTCGAGAAAGCATACAATGCATATACTAGACATCTTGACTCCTATGAGATTTGATTGGGTATTACAACATTATACATAGACTGTAATCCAACTGCATCTATGACTAATAATCCACCTTCAGGTTATCATCCGAACCCCTTCCAGTATTAAGTTGCAAACAACGGATAATTGCATTAAGCAAAGTGTGTAAAGTAAACAATACGATTGCCCCATGGACAAAGGATTGCTGTTTTCTCCCTAGTAGCAACAATCAATGGTGAGGAAATCGGTAATCGTGAACTGCTCGGTCGGCTTGGGAGTAGCGACTAATCGGAATTCAGATGATTAACTGATTTAATCGGTCGGCTATTAATTAGTGCAACCTACACAAATTAGCACATAAAACACATGTATATAAGAAAGAAATAGTATATGGGCCTTTATATGCCCAACCCTACTTATCTAGAGCCCAAAATCCCATTAAAACACATACGCTTCTCCTATCTGACCTAATCTTCAACGTGACGAGCGACTCAGGATCCACCAGCTGGTACCATGTGTCCTCCGTCCGTTTATCCTCCCCTGACCTCTGAAGTTGCTCTTCTCCCACCACCTACCCAGGGTACTGGTTGGTGACAGTAGGAATCGAGCTCTTGGAGGCGGGAATCGAGCAGAAGCTTCACAAAACCTACTTCACTGGGACAGGTTAGTGGTTGGACGGGAGATATGCCTTGAAAATTTTGCATTTTTGACTAAGTGTAGTAGTTAATCGGGAATATACCTAGTAATCGGTCTTTCAGAGCTATTAGTGGGGCTAAAGGATTAACATAACCGATTATTGGTAATCAACATGGTTAGGTCCCTTGTAGCGATTAATCGGCCTATTAATCGTTGATTCGGACGATTTTTTGAACAATGGCAACAACACATCTACAACCTTAGAGATTTCTATCACTTCCCTAGATTACTAGAGGCATGAACCCACTATCGAGCATAAATACTCCCTCTTGGAGTTGCAAGTATCTACTTGGCCAAGATAGTTACAAACAACAGAGAGCATGCAAGATCACAATTAACATAGACATGATAGAATCAATAATCAATCTGAAATAGCATCTCAATATCCATCGGATCGTCGCAAACACAACATGTAACATTACAAATAGATGATCTTGATCATTAACGGAGCTCACAAGATCTAAACATGGTAGCACAAAGGAGGACAACCAACCATCTAGCTACTACATGGACCCGTAGTCCAAGGATGAACTACTCACGCATCACACCAGAGGCAGACATGATGATGAAGAAGGCCTCCAGGGTGATCTCCCCCCTCCGGTAGGCTACCGGGAAGAGCTTCAGATCCCTCCTGATCTAGGGATGGAGTGACGGCGGCTACAAATTCTTTCGTGGAATTTTGATCGGGTACGTAGGGTTTTCGTCCCGGGAGGCTTTTATAAGCGAAGGGGCAAGGTCGGTGGAGCACCAGGGGGCCCACACCCATGGTGGCGCCCCACCAGGTGTGGCTGCCTTGGTGCGCCACTTTGTCTCTCCTCCGGACTCCGTGTTGCTTCGGATAAAATACTGACTTTGGCTTTTGTCCCATCCAATTCCGAGAATATTTCCTTACTACATTTTCTGAAACCAAAAACAGCTAGAAAACAGGCAACTGACATTGTGGCATCTCGTTAATAGGTTAGTCGCAGAAAATGTATAAAAATACCTCAAAGTATGAACAAAACATAAGAAAGTAGATACTAATCAAGCATGGAACATCAAAAATTATAGATACGTTTATGACGTATCAACATCCCCAAGATTAACTCCTGCTCGTCCTCGAGTAGGTAAGTGATAAAAAGAATAATTTTTGAGGTGACATGCACCATCATATTCGTAAAGCATTGATATCTGAGATCAAAGTACTCTAATCATGAACATAAAAGACAAAGTTCTAACAATAAGACATAGCAACTATGTTGTAACATGAAAAAGGTA
Source organism: Avena eriantha (assembly GCA_910589775.1). NCBI lineage: Eukaryota > Viridiplantae > Streptophyta > Magnoliopsida > Poales > Poaceae > Avena > Avena eriantha. The sequence continues at coordinate 238,438,308 of OU342746.1, forward strand.
CAAACAAAAGATTCATGAATAACAATGCATTAAAAGACATTTATTTGTTTCACATATAGAAAACATAATAAGAATGGTATTCAGCTTGTCCTTCATGATATAGCAAAACATAAATGCATATGACACCTTCAAAGTTCATAAGGGTGACTAGATACAAATAATTTAAGAACAAACAATATCACAGTTATTTATCAATCAACAAGTTTTGGAACAATGCACATTAAACTAAGAATGGTCACTATGCTCTCTCAATTGGTGCATAAAAATAGAAGATGGAGACTCAACATAAAAGTAAAAAGTAAGGCTCTTCATAAGCAGAGATTTCAAGTTTCATAAAGAGCTTCCAAAAATTATGGTAATTATTAGCTTTCAGCTCTCATTACCCCTATCATAAGCATCTTTTAGGTGATTAAGGTTAAAGTAAACAAATATGAGGATATGCTTGCAAGTTATAAGTCAATAATCTCATGCCCCTTGTCTACAAGTCCTGGACCTCATGCTACTCAACTTTAGTCACAAGTAAGTTCTTGTCATTGTAAGTACATGCGTATCATGGAGAACCGCCAATGGGGTACCCCTTGCCCCATGATACAAGAGCTATCTCATATCAAAATGACAAGGCAGTAGACAATGAGCTTCTCAATGATCTTTTTATTTTCTATTTGCATAGGTTTTTATTGAGGATGCTTCACATAATGCTCACTATGATTATGCTGCAAGTTTCCACCATGATTAGAAATGGCTTAGGCTAGCCTCCCAAGCATTTGTCTAACACATATACAAACTCCATGAGCTTACAAGCTCCCCTTTTATTTCACACCGCCGGGATCCATAAACAAAAGAACATGATATCAACCGAATAATAAGTGCAATGTTGAAAACGTTCCCCATGACAACATGGTTCTGCTAATTCTTGACTTATAAAGTGCAAGCATATACGCAACATAGATGGACGCAATGGTTCAAGTTTATTAAGTGCAAGAAAGTAAAGTGTTCCATCAAGTTCGTGAGAGCCTTAATCACTAATTTTCACGTAATAATTTGTAAGGGTAGATAAAAGCATGAATATACTTGGAATGGTGTAACACACCATGCACAGGAATTTATAGTGGACCCTTTGAATAAAACTTGGTTTTTTTGGGAGTTGGATGCATGAGTGGAACTCATACTTAGTACATGCGGAGGCTTAGCAAAAGACTGGGAGCGACCAACTAAGAGAGCACTAATGGCCATAATCATGCGAAGTGACAAAACATTATTAATTTAAAGCATAAAGTGATATTACAAGTCAAAAAACTAAATGATCATAGAGGATAAGGTGACTGATACATAGTCTTAACATGGTGTAAGCATGTGCCAAGTCAAAAAATAAAGCATTGAAGGAGAATACCACAATATTATGCTTTTGTATGCTAAAACAACGCATGATACTTTTAAGGCACATTATGCAATCTCAATTGTTTGGAACAAGTCATGCTACAATAATAATTATGAAGCATAAAGTCAAAACAATATCAAACATGACATGATAAAGTCTATGCCACAGTCAAAACAAAACTCCTTTTGTACCACTTATGAACTTTCCTACTCCTTTCCAACACCAATCAACTTATTTGAAATATCATATATGAATTCAGGGGGCCATCAAATTTATTTAAGCAAACCAAACAAAATAAAACTAAAAGCAAAAACAAAGACGCTCCAAGAATAACACAATTGTGCAAGAAACAATAAAAATGAAGTGTTTGGAAGAAAACCTGAGATTTTTATTGATGAAGAAGGGGATGCCTTGGGCATCCCCAAGATTTGACGCTTGTACTTCTTGAATATTTCTTGGGGTGACACAGGTGGCATCCCCAAGCTTGAGATTTTTTCCACACTTCATCTTATCACATTATTCTTCCCCTACACTTGAATATTTTCCTTCATACAAAACTTCACATAATCCTCATTAGCAACATTAGTGTATTCAAGATAATTGGCCCTATGGTTTAGTTTCGTCACAAGTAAAACTTCCATCAAAACGCAAGCTACTGTAGAAATTCCTTATAAAATCTCAAGTGATCAAAGAGAACTCAAAGAGAAAGAGATTAAGAGGCAAATGCAAATAATGACAGAAATCTGTCAAAACAGACCAACAGGTAAAAACCAATTTTTTCGAAGACCTTCTGTTGCTCAAATCGAAAAGTGCTGAACTAACGGAAGTTAGATAATAACCTGGGGCAGAAGTACAAAAAATTATAGCTCAATCCGACGTACCAAGATTTTTCACGAATTATTTTAGTGGAGCACAAAAATCTGTTTCGGGACAACAACTTTCCCAAGTCTTACTTCTCTCTCATTAGAGATTATTATTGGCACAAAAACCACACAAAAAGGATAAGGAGATGTTATTACAGAAGTAATAACTTCCAAGGCTCAACAAAAGAAAAACTTACTGAATAGAAATTTGGGTTATCTCCCAATTAGTGCTTTTCTTTAACGCCTTTGAGCTAGGCATAGGAAGCAATATTCAAGTATTTTCAAATGAAGAAGCATTAATACCAAATTTCTTTTTAATAGGAGAGGAAAAATATATCTTATTTCTCTTCCTAGGGAAGTATTCTATACCTTTCTTAAGTGGGAGATGATATTTAATGGTGCCTTCCTTCATATCGATAATAGCACCAACTGTGCTAAGAAAAGGTCTTCCCAAGGTAATAGGACAAGAAGCATTGCATTCAACATCCAAAATGTAGAAATCAAAGGGGACTTAGGTACTGTTAACCATAATAAGAACATCATTAATACTCCCCATGAGTTTCTTTTTAGCATTATCATCAAGTTGGACATCTAAATAGCAATCTTCCAATGGTGGCAAATCAAGCATTTCATAAATCCTTCTAGGTATAATAGAGACACTACTATCAAGATCACATAAAGCTTTGAGATCAAAATCATTCACTTTCGTATTAATGATGGGTTCCCAACCATCTTCTAATTTCCTAGGAATAGAAGCTTTATGTTTCAACTTCTCTTCTTTAATTTTCATGAGAGCATCAGTAATGTGTTTTGTAAAGGCCATATTCATAGCACTAGCATTAGGACTTCTAGCAAGCTTTTGTAGGAACTTAATTACTTCCTAAATATTGCAACCATCAAAATCAAAATCAAAATTACCATCCAAGGTAGTAGAACTATTGTCTCCCATATTAACAGGGACTTCATGTGGTTTGCTAGCATCAACATTAGTGGTGGTGATAGTACAAATACTACTATTTCTAGCAATTTCATCTTCTCTTTCCCACTTATCATGTAATTTAGCTAACAATCTAACATTTTCATCAATTCTAACTTGTATGTCATTAGTAGCAGCAAAGGGGTTTTCCATAGTTTAGCAGCCATTTTATTAATCAAAGAAGATTGTGCTTCAGACAAAGATGATATTTTTTTCAGCATTCGAAAGTTTTTCCTCAACAGTTTTATTGAAAGCAGTCTGTTTACTAATAAAATCTTTAAGCATGACTTCAAGTTCAGAGGGTGCACTTCTATTGTTGTTGTAGGAATTTCCATAAGCATTACCATTATTGGGAGGATATGGCCTACAATTGTTATTACCAAAATTATTCCTATAGGCATTGTTGCTAAAATTATTATTTCTAATGAAGTTCACATCAACTTGCTCTTCTTGAGCAACCAAAGAGGCTAAGGGAACATGATTTGGATCAATATGTGTTTTTCCATTAACAAGCATAGACATAATAACATCAATTTTATCACTCAAGGAGGAGGTTTCTTCAACAGAATTTACCTTCTTACCTTGTGGAGCTCTCTCCGTGTGCCATTCAAAATAGTTAACCATCATATTATCAAGGAGGTTTGTTGCAGCTCCCAAAGTAATGGTCATAAAGGTGCCTCCAACAGTAGAATCCAATAGATTACTTGAAGAATAATGCAGTCCTGCATAAAAGGTTTGGATAATCATCCAAGTAGTCAGTCCATGAATGGGACAATTCTTTTCCAAAGATTTCATTCTTTCCCAGGATTGAGCAACATGTTCATTATCAAATTGTTTATCATTATTTCACTTCTCATAGATATAATCTTAGAAGGAGGATAGTATTTTATAATGAAAGCATCTTTGCATTTAATCCAGGAATCAATACTATTTCTAGGTAGGGATAACAACCATTCTTTAGCTTTTCCTCTGAAATAGAAAGGAAACAATTTAAGCTTAATAATATCTCCATATATCCCTATGTTTTTGCATATCACAAAGTTCAACAAAGTTATTAAGGTGAGCAGCAGCATCATCAGTACCAACACCAGAGAATTGTTCTTTCATAACAAGATTAAGCAAAGCAGGTTTAATTTCAAAGAAAGCAGCTTCAGGAACAGGTGGAGCAATAGGTGTGCACATGAAATCATTGTTATTGGTGCTAGTAAAGTCACACAACTTAGTGTTTTCAAGAGTAGTCATTTTTTTGTGTTTTTGATAAAAGGAAACAAACTAGTACAATTTTTTTGTGTGTTTTTGGTAAAAGAAACAAGCAAACTAAGCAGAAATAAACTAAGCAAAACAAAAAACAACAAAGTAAAGAGATTGGTTATGAGGGACTCCCCTTGTGAAGCTATCCTTGACTCCCCGGCAACGACGCCAGAAAAAGTGCTTGATGGCTCAAAATATTGAGCTCGTTGGGAACCGCAAGAGGAAGGTATGATGAGCACAGTAGTAAGTTTTCCCTTAGTTATGAAACCAAGGTTCTCGAACCAGTAGGAGCAAGGAAAGAACTACAAGGTTGTTGGGTTTGCAGCATAGAAAACAAAAAATTCCTATGATGGGAACTATACGCCCAAGATCTATCTACTAGATACAAGCAACAGGTGGATATAAATCCATAGAGAACATACCCTCGAAGACAACAAAGATTTGTTAACGAGATAGAACTCGTGGATGATGTAGTCGTACACTTGCCGATCTCAAGATCGTGATGAAGTCCTTCAGATCCAGCAGTTCCAGCACCATCAGGTCCAGCACCACCAAGTCCAGCACCGCAAAGTAGCGGTGCATCCGTGATCGCACACACGTCCGATCCACCGAACAACCTCTGCCTCCTCGCTCTAGTGATGCAGTGGAAGCAACAACTCCTTCCAGATAAAGCCACCGGAAACATGTATCTCGCTAATCCGAGACCATGGGGAATAACTAGAGGGAGAAGAGAACCTTCACAAGGAGGTGGGGCAAGAGGAGAGGAGCCATGGGGCTCCTTTTATAGGGGAGGGGGCGCAGCCCCAAGTCCATGGCTGGCAGGCCATGGTGGGTGCCCCCACCTCTCCCTCATTCATGTGGGTGGAGCTTCCACTAAGCCCACTCACATCAATTTTAACTCCACTCACTTTACATTTAATGTCCACCAAATTAAATGGATTTTATCTTTAAATAAAACACTTTTTTTATTTTATTCAGAATTTTGTTAATTACTTTAATTAACAAACATTCTCATAAAACTCCCTACAACATTTCAATATCACATGCAGAACCAGTTTCAGCAATTTCACCCGAAACAATTCCGGTTTCCATCGAAATGATTCTAGTGCTTTCATAATCTTTATCTGAAACATATTTTCTCCTAAATGGTGTTGGTATCCCTTAAGTGTGTCACCCTACGGTTCGCGAATAATGCAGACATGATCAAGACCCCTCTCCGATCAATAATCAGCAGGGGGACCTGGAGATCCGTACCGACTCCCACATATTCAACAATGACTCTTGTGATCATGTGAACCTTTAACGTCGTAACTAAATCCCTTTGTCTCGCGATATATTACATGTCCAAGATTCGATCATTGGCATCCAAATACCTAGTTTGATCTCGTTACCGACATGCACTCTTTTCTTGTTCCCGTGATATAACATTCTAGTGATCACATCACTTGCTTGCAAGCTATTCTCAATGTGATATCACCGAGAGGGCCCAGAGTATATCTATCCATCATCGGTATTGACAAATTCCACTCTTGATCCATGAGCCTCAACATAACACCTTCGGAGTATCTAAACCCACCTTTATAGTCACCCTTTTACGGTGTGATGTCTGATGTTATCAAGTTACTCTTCCGATGTTAGCAATTAACATGATCTTATGGTCTAAGGACTAAGATTACTTCGTATGATGTTATAGCAATATAAACATAATGACTTTGATCGTAATGCTATACTTTGGATGAATGTTCATCACATCTTCCACCAATGTTGTGACCTTGTTATTAACAACATTCAATGTCCATGATCAGGAAACCTTGATCATCTTGTTAATCAACGAGCTAGTTTATATGAGAGGCATTACTAGGAACTTTGTATTTTGTTTATTAAACACACATGTATTAACGTTTCCAGTTAATACAATTATAGCATGTAAAGTAAACATTTATCATAAACATGGAATAAGATAATAACCACTTTATTATTGTCTCTCGGGCATATTCCCTTCAGTCTCCCACTTGCACTAGAGTCAATAATCTAGTTTGAAAAACTTTGCGTATTGAACACCTATGGCTTTCTGGTGTTGCATATACGCGATTGCTAGTGGTTAACATAATCTCTGGATCTGACAGTTTCAGGTCCGTGTGTATTTGCATGTCTTTGCATCTCTACGCATCACTCATTCTCAAATGAGATGGCATTGTATAAATTTGGTCCTTTGGTGAGACCTTTAGTTTGTTCTAGTTAAAATATGTTGATATTATTGTCATACAACATATCTTCATAGTATTAGCCCACTTTGAACCACACCTAGTTTGATAACAAACTACTTAACACAAATGCCCTCCTTTGCTGCTACTATAGCAGTCATATACTTAGCCTTTTGTTGTAGTATCCGTCACAATGTCTCAACTTTGGAACTCATCTAAATCCATCATGGAACATCCTTTCCATTACATTGTGCCACCCATAGTCTAAATTGAGATAAATTTAATTTGTATCTTGTGACAAAACTAGTATCAATGTAACACTTTACAATGAACTACCTTTAACTATTTGTCACTTATACATGATATATTATTAGTTCTTCCAAAGCTCATAAGAATATCTTTACTGTCGTCTAATGATCATCTTATGAATCATTCTGGTATGTGCTCATAACATTTAGAGCATATGACATATCTGGATATATACATATCATGGTATAATCGATCAAAATATTCATGTGATTTTACTCACCAAGTGTTGAAACACTTGAATCTTGGTCCAATCCTTTCCATGCAGCAATAACCTTTCTTGTTGTTTCCATATTGAACCCTTTCAATATCTCATATATGTACGTCTGGCACAACCATATTAGCGCCTCAATTTATCCATATAGACATTGATGCCAAATATTCTGGTTTTTCCCAAGTCTTTCATCAAAATCTTATTTTAATGAAATTCTTAACTTGTGTCAATAAAAGATACATCATTTCCAATCAACAATATGTACTCTGCATAATGTATTGGAAATTTGTCTCAGTGCTCCCACTTAATTTCTTGCAAATGCAAGTATCTTCATTGTCTCTGATGAAATCAAACTCCTTTAGCATTTTCATCATGGTGAATATTCCAACTCCGCTATGCTCACTTCAACTATTGAAGTTTGCATGCCCTTTCAGCACCCTTTGAATTAACAAAACCCTTCGGACTGTGCCATGTACACGTCCTAGGTAACCATTCTATTAGAAGAACCTTGTTTTGTTTATTAAACTACCATATACCAAATTATATGTAGTGGTTGCTACATTAATCCGTCAAGACTAAATATCGCTATGAAATATCAAATCTTGTCATAGTCAACTCCTTGAACATTGTCGTAAACTTCTTTCTGACATGTCGACTATTTCATAGATGTTAAACATCCATGTCTATTTCTTTATAGATCCAAACAGGACATGATGCAGCCCGTCCTACGGACACTTCTACATCTACACCAACAAGTCCCCCAAGTGGACCCATGACTCGTGCCCGAGCCAAACTCCTGCAAGCTAAGGTGAACTCGCTCCTCTCTTCGTGCCAATTCGATACCTCCTTGGATGGCGTGCTACTTCATACCTCTACTCTGTGCATCATCAGGTACGAGCCCCCGCCGTGTCGACCCACGAGCCCTGAAGCTGCACCTGAGCTGAAGCTGCCGGAGTGTCCGCCCAAGTCCAGCCGGAGTGTCCGACCCGACTCAGCCGAAGTGTCTGGCCTGCCCGAGCCTGGACCTGGCGTGGATATTCAGAAGGTCAAAATGGACACCGCCCGGACACTTCCCGGAGTGTCCGGCCACCCCGGAGTGTCCGGCCCACTCGACCCGGAGTGTCCGTCCATCCCGGACTGTCCGGCTCACTCGCCCCAGAGTGTCCAACCCAAGTGATGGGCCTGCGAGCCTAGCTGGGCCCTATGGCCCATGTACCCCTCTACTTCGCCCAGAACTCTACTTTAATGCCTGAATTACCCCTGAACTTGTGGCTGGCCTATATATAGACCCCCACCTCCATTGTAAACCCTAGGCATGATATTGGAATTAGTGGAAACCCCTTTGTGGATCTATCTAGTTCTTGCCTCATGCTCCTTGACTAAGGAGCACCAATATCCCCAAACCTCGTTGGAGTTTTCATTGTGCCTCCATGTTGTACAAGGCCTAGGCATCGGTGTTCCTTTGCCTAGACGTCAAGATCTCACCGAGTCTCCCATCTCGCCGTGCTGGTTCGAGAGAGAGTCCTCCGCTCGACGCCGATCCTAGGGATTGCGTCGGACCGGTCACCGCCGGCGTGAGCTATTGGTGTTTATCGTGGTTTTGCGTGTGTGTGTTCATCGCGTTCTTCGTGCGTGTGTTCGTCGTGTTCATTCTCTCCTCCTTCCCCCGCACTCCACCCTCGATTTGAAAGGGGATCGTGAAAGATCGGGCCACCCTAGAGGTTTGCCCTCAACATATTGGTATCAAGAGCTTCGTTGCTCACCATTTCCCCCACAAATTTTTCTTCTATCCACCAAAAATTCGAAAATCCCACAAAAAACAGCCCATATTTGCCTTTGGATCGATCTCTTGATTTGGAGTGTTATTTGTGGTTTTGATCCGACCAAACCTTGTCTAAGGAGTTGGTCCAGCTTTATCCTGAGTTTTCCCAGCCTGATTTGGCCAGTTTTTCGCGGATTTGAGGCCCGAAGGCGAGGATTTCCGCTCAAGAACACGAGTAGGAAACCCGCGCCGGAGTGTCCGGCACGTACCGACCGGAGTGTCCGGCCGAACCAGACCGGAGTGTCCGGCCAGATCAGAGTGTCCGACCCCGACAGACCGGAGTGTCCGGCTGTAACGCCAGTTTTGACAATTTTGCCTCATTTTTCGCATTGGCTAATCTCCTTTGTTTGCTCGTGTCCCGTGTGCGTGTCAGCAACTACCAGCAAGCTTCCGCATCATCAACTTCCGCGCTCATCGACACCATGGACCACGAATATCTTCCCGCACCACCGACGCCAAGTTCATCATCAAAGAAGGTATAACTTGCGTCACCTTGTTAACCCCCATCTTCCTTTGTGTTTACCTATCCCATGAGAGTGGCTCATCTTGTGTTTGCTTGAGCATTGTGCATTTGTCCTTGGATAGTGAGAGTGCAAGAGCAATATCAAGTGTGACTAGGTAGCATCAAGGGAGAGCAAAAAAAGAGATACAAAGAAAAAGCAAAAGAAAAATAGTCTCCCCTTGCAAAAGAGTCTCAAAGCTTGTAAGCAAGAGAGAAAGAAGAGCGCCCAAGGCAAGTGCACAAATCCATTGCTCACTTTTCCTCTTTGCAAACGAGCCACGGTCTCTCCTTGCATTGGCACGACAACGAGCTTAGTCTTCGTTAGGACATTTTGTTTGGTCATTTTCATAGTCGTGTCAATCCCAAATTTCTCCACGTGTGTGTACATAGTCGTAGGTTCCCGTCACCCTTTTGAGTTGTTGACCTTCGCCTTTGACTTGATTTTTGTTGGATTTTTACCACTTTTGACTATCCCTTTTCTTTTGGTTGGTTCTTTGGCTTTCCACAACCCTAACCTACCACCAACAAGCTTTTGAGAGTGTGAGTTTTCTTTGCATTTCCACTTTGCACGCTAATAGCTCTCACTTGTGGTTTCTAGTTTGGTGCAATCCTCAAAGTGAGGTACAAGGCTAACACCACCATATTCCACTTCCATATACAATACTTGTGTGCTTCGCATGATGGATAGGCACGGTGAGACGAGCCAACCACCTCCCCAAGAAGAAGATCAAGGTCCGTACATGACGCGCGCAAGTCACTTCATCGTTCGACAAGAGTTCCGTGAATGTTGCCAAGCACTTGAGACGAGACAAGATGAACAATTTGGCGAGACGCAAGCCGAGTTCAAGAACATCGACAACCGCTTCGATGGTCTCGAACGACAAATGCATGCAATGCATCACAACTTCGGCCACCAAAATGAAGCGCTTCAACGCTCCGTCGCTGAAACAAATGACAATCTTCGACGCCTCATCGATGTCATGGCAAGACCACATTCACGCGCATCAAGCTCGACAAGTTCTTTGCATCGTCATGCACCTCTACCATAAGATCTACATCAAAGTGCTCAAAGACGCAATGATGCCCCCGTGGTTGAAGATGGAATCTCTTCGAACTTTGTACCTTCCCCACGGCACGCCGCAACGTCAAGCTATGACGGTGACCTCTCTTCAAGGCCACGAGCAAGGCAAGAAGCACACCGTCATCACGCAAGGGCACTAGTGATTCAACAAGAGCAACCAGAAGAGGAACCACAAGCACAACCGCAAGTCTACCACCATCGACCGCGACACATTCTTGACACAACAAGTGATGACTCCAATTTGGAGAATCAAGCTCGTCATCGACGTCAAGCTCTTCAAGATCCTCCTCCTCGTCATCAACGTCAGGAACGTCAACAACGACACCATGGTCATCACGAGGCGCCTCCTCCACATCAACAAAACTTGGAGCGTCAAGTGATACAAGTTGAGCGATGCCCACCACGTCAAGAGGCTCATGACCATGCTCTTCGCCGTGAGGCCCATGTGCCTAACCAACATCACCAACCAAGGAATGAGCCTCCTCTTCGTCATCAACCGCATCAAGAGGCTACACACCTTCGCCACCATGAGGCCCAAGTACCTCAACCATGTCAAAAACCGCGCCAAGAGCAAGAGCAAGCTCCTCCTCAACAACAATACCAAGAGCGAGCTCCGCAACAAGGACGCAAGAACCAAGTTCCACCTCCCCAACTACAAGATCATCAACAAGGTTAGCAAGCTCGTCGCAATGACCGCAACGATGAAGAAACTTTTGGCAAGATCAAGTTCACAATGCCCAAGTTCACCGGGTCCAATGACCCTGAAGAATACCTCTCGTGGGCACTCAAAGTCGACAAGATCTTCCGCATGCACAACTATAGCAATGAGAAGATGGTCGCCATGGCTTTGCTAGAATTTGATGATTACACCAACCTTTGGTGGGAACAAGTTCAAGTTGCTCGTGATGCAAGACAAGAGCCGCCAATCACAACTTGGCATGACATGAAGGCTCACATGAGACCCCGGTTTGTCCCCGCACACTACACGCGTGACCTCTTCAACAACCTTCAAGCGCTTCGTCAAGGGACAAAGACCATGGAAGAATACTTCAAGGAAATGGAACTCAACTTGATTCGCGCCAACATTGATGAGCGCATGCAGCAAACAATGGCACGTTTCCTTATTGGCTTGAATCATCCAATCAAGTGCATCGTCGAGTTCCAAACATACAACACCATGGTTGAGCTTGTGCATATTGCAACAAAGGCTGAACGTCAAGTGCAAGAGGATATCAAGTACAACAAACCCAAGACGTACTTCACTTACAAGCAAGCTTCAACCCCTACACCAACAACCTTCAATGGTAGCTCCTCAAGTACCTCCAAACCTTCCTTCCAGCCCACACTTCCTCAAGGAAAACTGCCCCCAAGTGGCAAGCAAGCAAAGAGTGATACACCTTTCAACGGTGAATGCTACAAGTGTGGAGGTAAAGGACACAAGTTGGCCGAATGTGGAAACAAGAAAGTCTTGTTCATCCATGACAATGGTGATGAAGAGTACTTGAGTGAAGATGAGTTTGATGCCCGTGTCAAGGAAGCAATGGCAAGGCAACGAGTCGAAGATGATCAAGAACTCCTCATGTGTGAGCATGACGCAAGTCCATCGCTTGTCGTCACAAGAATCTTGACCACTCAAGCACAAGAGCATGAATACCAACGCTCCAATATCTTCCAAACACAAGCCGACATCAACGGCAAATCTATCAAGGTCATCATTGACGGCGGGAGTTGTCACAACCTTGCTAGCACCGAGTTGTGTGAGAAGCTCAACCTCAACCTCCATCCACACAAGCACCCCTACCACGTGCAATGGCTAAGTGACCAAGGGTCCGTGAAGATCAAGCACTCCTTCGCCATTGGTCCTTACAAAGATACGGTGGAGTGTGATGTCGTTCCTATGACAGTTTGCCACATGCTTCTTGGTCGACCATGGCAATTTGACAAGGCTGCTCAACATGATGGTCGCACCAATATATACACCTTCAAATGGCTCAACAAAACATGTGTTTTGCAACCGATGACTCCTAGCCAAATAATTGCGGACAATGCAAAGGCTTTAGCGAGGGCGCAAAGCACAACGCCTACTTGTGAGAAGAGTAGTGAGAGAGAGAACCACCTCATAGTGAGTGAGAGCCACAAGCCAAATTCGAGTGAAAAACGAAGAGTGTTCTCCTTGCCACCAAAACTGAGATGAGAGATGTTCGGAACAACCCATCCATCTTGCACTATGTCCTCCTTTGCAAGGGACTAGTGCAAGGAACTAACGAATTAACCAATGTTCCTCCATCTTTGATGAGTGTTTTGCAGGAATTCAAGGATGTGTTCCCCGAGGAGCTTCCACATGGACTACCTCCTCTTCGCGGCATAGAACATCGCATTGACCTCATCCCCGGTGCACCACTTCCCAACCGCGCCGCTTACCGCACGAACCCGGAGGAGACAAAGGAGATTGAACGTCAAATCAACCAACTCGTCTCCAAAGGTTTGATCCAAGTTAGCACTAGTCCAAGTGCCGTACCCGTGATTCTTGTTCCAAAGACGGATGGTATGTTACGGTTATGCATGGACTGCCGTCCAATCAATGTTATCACCGTGCGTTATCGACATCCCATACCACGTCTCGATGACATGCTTGATGAGTTGTGTGGAGCCACTATTTTTCAAAAATTGATCTTCGTAGTGGTTACCATCAAATACGCATGGCTGAAGGTGATGAGTGGAAAACCGCCTTCAAGACCAAACTTGGTCTCTATGAATGGTTGATTATGCCCTTTGGTTTATCAAATGCCCCATCCACCTTCATGCGCCTTATGAATCACATCTTGCGTTCTCTCATTAGAAAAAGTGTTATTGTCTATTTCGATGATATTCTTGTTTAGAGCAAATCACTTGAGGACCATATAACACATGTCAAGGAAGTTTTGCAAATCCTTCGACATGAAAAGCTTTATGCTAATCTTCCCAAGTGCACTTTTGCTAAAGACAAGTTGATTTTTCTTGGATTTGTCGTTTCTTCGAAGGGAATTGAAGTTGATGTTTCCAAGGTAAAGGACATACGAGATTGGCCCATACCAACAAATGTGAGTGAACTCCGAAGTTTTCATGGGTTGGACAGTTTCTATCGTCGCTTTGTGAAAGACTTTTCAACCATTGCTTGTCCCCTTAATGAATTGACCAAAAAGAATGTCACCTTCGTGTGGGGCAAAGCACAACAAAAAGCTTTTGATGAACTTAAAAAGAGGCTCACCGAAGCACCTCTTCTTGCTTTACCGGATTTCACAAAAACTTTTGAGATAGAGTGTGATGCTAGTGGTATTGGCATTGGAGGAGTCCTTATGCAAAACGGACGTCCTATAGCCTACCATAGCGAAAAACTTGATGGTGCTCGCCTTAACTATCCGATTTATGACAAAGAGCTTTTTGCCTTAGTTCGTGTCCTTCAAGTTTGGCAACACTACCTTTGGCCCAAGGAATTTATCATACATTCCGACCACGAGTCGTTGAAATATCTCAAAGGCCAAGCTAACTTGAGCAAGAGACACGCTAAGTGGGTTGAGTTCATGGAGTCTTTTCCGTACATTGTCAAGTATAAGAAGGGCAAAGATAATGTAGTTGCGGACGCATTGTCTCGCAAACATACAAGCCTCCTTACGAGACTTGAAATCAACGTGTTGGGTCTTGAGGAAATAAAATCTTTGTATGCTTCCGACCCGTTCTTTGAACCAATTTTCGCAAAGTGCTCCAATGATAAGGGAGTTGATGATTTCTATTTGCATAAGGGCTTTCTTTTTAAACAAAACAAGCTATGCATTCCGAAGTCGTCGCTTCAACTTTTGCTTCTCCAAGAATCTCATGGTGGAGGCCTTATGGGTCACTTTTGTCGCGACAAGACATTGGACATGCTCTCCAATCACTTTTTTGGCCCAAGATGAAGCGTGACGTGGAGCGCTACGTTCAACGATGCACGGCATGTGTTCAAGCTAAGTCGCAAGCTAACCCCTATGGTCTTTATATGCCATTGCCTATTCCTCATACACCTTGGTCCGACATTAGCATGGATTTCGTGTTAGGATTGCCTAGATCTAAGCATGGTCATGATTCTATATTTGTTGTTGTGGATCGTTTTTCCAAGATGGCACACTTCATACCGTGCCATAAGACCGACGATGCTTCACATGTTGCAAATCTGTTTTTCAGGGAAATCGTTCGTCTTCACGGTGTGCCAAGGACAATCGTCTCCGACCGCGACGTCAAATTCATGAGCTACTTGTGGAAGACCCTCATGGCCAAGCTCGGCGTCAAGCTCCTCTTTTCATCCGCATCACATCCTCAAACTGATGGCCAAACTGAAGTTGTCAACCGAAGCCTCGGAACCCTCCTTCGTGTGTTGATCAAGAAAAACCTGAAGGATTGGGAGGAATGCATTCCACACGCCGAGTTCACCTACAATCGATCCAAGCACTCAACAACCAAGATGAGTCCATTCATGATCGTCTATGGTTTCGAGCCCCTCACCGCGCTCGACATCCTACCACTACCTCTCCATGAGCGCACAAACATGGACGTCGAGAAGCGCGCACAAGCTATGAAGAAGCTTCATGAAGAAACAAGAGAAACTATCGAACAACAAGTCCTTCGCCAAGCTTCAAGGTTAAACAAGGACAAGAAGGAGATAATATTTGAAGAAGGTGACCTTGTGTGGATACACCTACGCAAGGACCGCTTCCCCAAGGAACGTGACTCCAAGCTCAAGCCAAGAGGAGATGGTCCCTTCAAGGTCCTCAAATGAATCAACAACAACGCCTACGTCATCGACATCCCGACCTGCAAGTACCTTGCAAGCAATACATTCAATGTTAAGGATCTCTCACCCTGCCATGGAGATGTTCAAGATGATATCCATGAAGAGTCGAGGACGACTCTTTCCCAAGGGGAGGGGGGGAGCTGATGCAGCCGGTCCTACGGACGCTTCTACATCTACACCAACAAGTCCCCCAAGTGGACCCATGGCTCGTGCCCGAGCCAAACTCCTGCAAGCTAAGGTGAACTCGCTCCTCTCTTCATGCCAATTCGATACCTCCTTGGATGGCGTGCTACTTCATACCTCTACTCTGTGCATCATCAGGTACGAGCCCCCGCCATGTCGACCCACGAGCCCTGAAGCTGCACCTGAGCTGAAGCTGCCAGAGTGTCCGCCCGAGTCCAGCCGGAGTGTCCGGCCACCCCGGAGTGTCCGGCCCGACTCAACCAGAGTGTCCGGCCTGCCCGAGCCCGGACCTGGCGTGGACATTCAGAAGGTCAAAACGGACACCGCCCGGACACTTCCCGGAGTGTCCGGCCACCCCGGACTGTCCGGCCCACTTGACCCGGAGTGTCCAGCCACCCCGAACTGTCCGGCTCACTCGCCCCGGAGTGTCTGGCCCAAGTGATGGGCCTACGAGCCTAGCTAGGCCCTATGGCCCATGTACCCCTCTACTTCGCCCAGAACTCTACTTTAATGCCTGAATTACCCCTGAACTTGTGGTTGGCCTATATATAGACCCCCACCTCCATTGTAAACCCTAGGCATGATATTGGAATTAGTGGAAACCCCTTTGTGTATCTATCTAGTTCTTGCCTCATGCTCCTTGACTAAGGAGCACCAATATCCCCAAACCTCGTTGGAGTTTGCATTGTGCCTCCGCGTTGTACAAGGCCTAGGCATCAGTGTTCCTTTGCCTAGACGTCAAGATCTCACCGAGTCTCCCATCTCGCGGTGCCGGTTCGAGAGAGAGTCCTCTGCCCGATGCCGATCCTAGGGATTACGCCGGACCGGTCACCGCCGGCGTGAGCTATTGGTGTTTATCGTGGTTTTGCGTGTGTGTGTTCATCGCGTTCTTCGTGCGTGTGTTCGTCATGTTCATTCTCTCCTCCTTCCCCCGCACTCCACCCTCGATTTGAAAGGGGATCGTGAAAGATCAGGCCACCCTAGAGGTTTGCCCTCAACACGACCGATAGGCTTCATGCCTTTCTGGAGGGTCTTCCAAGTTCAGAAACTTGATTTCTCGTGTATGGATACTATCACATATTCTATGACTTCTTAGTCATTTTATGGAGTCAGGGCCCATCATCTCTTCTTTGCATGTGGTCGGTTTATCATTGTCAAAACAATAATGACTTCTATTTCAAATCTTACTATTTGATTCTTACCGACCCACATGGTTCAATAAGAACTCTAATCTCCAAGATCACACCCTTTGTAATCACGGGAGCCATGAGCATTGTGGTCGCCACCGGGACACTTTTCGGCGCTGCGCTACTTAGCACATATAGCTAAGGTTTAACAACCTTATCAAAGTTCTATTGTCCTCCCACTTAACTTTTCACAAAAAATTCCTTCTCAAGAAACTTGACGTTCCAAGCAACAAACTCTTTTGTCCTCGGTGTTATGGAGGAATTCCCAACTAATTCTTTGGGATAACCTACAAATACGTGCTTATCCGACTTTGGTTGTAAACATTTTACTTATGCATAGCATACCAAAATTTAAGAAAAGACAATTCGGGTTTTATCCCAAACCATAACTCATATGGTGTCATTTCAATGGATCACGATGGTGCTCTTTTCAGTGTAAAAGCGGTAGTCTCTAAAGCTTTAATCCTTAAAACATAATGGCAGTTTTATAAATGACACCTTTGATATTACCATGTCAAACAAGGTTTGATTTGATCCCTCAAACATACCATACTCCTATGGTTTATCGGGAAATGCAAATTCATGGAAAAATTCCTGAAATCTTAAGTGTTTTGCTAAACCTGTAACTCAAATATCTTCCTTTATGATTAAATCATAAACACTTTTATTTTCTTGTTACAATGATTTTTCACTTCATCTTGAAAGTCTTTGAACAATTTTCAAATGTTTCATACTTCTTCCTTATTAAGTAAATATATAGATATATTCACTCAAATTTCTGGATAAAGCATATGAAGCAAAAAGATCCATCGCATATGGCTACACATAATGGAATATATACATCAACATGCATAATATACAATAAGTTAGTCAATCGTTCCTCTTTGGCCTATGGATGGACTTTCAATTATCTCGAGGAAAGTTTCACAAGCGTCAATTGATCAAAATCAAAAGACTCCAAAAATCCATCAACATGGAGTTTCTTCATGTTTACTTTCCAATATAATTCAAATAGCAATGCCACTTCATAAGTGATCTTCCAATCATTTGTCTTACGACATTTTAGCGATAATGTTTATGGATGTGATTTCTCCAACTAGACTTGTAAAAGTTCATCCATCCTTTATGGAATACGGTAATTATTTGAATAACCATTGTTCTCGTAATACTAGAACAAAATAACAATTATTAAAACAAAATCTTGAAGGCTAGGTTTGACGACAACAAAAACACAATAACACTTTATTTGTTTTCGATGAACATCATCACTTATTCTCTTGCCAGTTACTTAGGTCGTTGCAGTTCATGAATTGTGTTGTTCTGTATGACACTTCACACCAACCAATTCGGTATCCAATACCTAAGAACCACATTGTTTAACAAGCAAGGAATACAACCATAACATGTATATCTTCTATATACCTAAGTTGGTCATCTCCAACCTTTTCTTTTTTGCCAAATATCTTATAGATTCTCTTTCAGCAATTCCTTTTCTTTTAAAAGAATCTATCAACATCAATAGTGGTGTTATTAACATGACACATAGTACAAAGTGTATATAGTCAAATACTAATACCTTTGAACTTGCACTTTGAAGTAGATCACCATCATCAAATGTTTGGTGTTCTTTCAAAAATCCATTCTTTAGTAATCTATTAGTGTAGTAAACATTTTACTTACATCTTCTATTCATCCTTATCATGACAACTTTCATGATCAAGCTACTATAGCCTATAAGGAAGAATTATGAGTATAATTTTAGTTCCTGAAACCTTTTGGGAAATCCAGATGCCTAACATCTCCATCCTTCACAAATTCTCATACAATATGAGAACATGTATTTTGCTAAATTATACTCTATCATAACGCAACTAAAACATTGTTTCAGATATCACAATATCTTCCACACATGATGGTTTCTGAAACAATTCTTTCAGCTCCTAGATAACCTTGATATTAAAACAATTTTTGAATATCAAGAATCATGGAGTCAAACATGATACTTTAGATACTAACACTAGAATTGTTACTCTTGGTTTAATATTACTTATTAAACTTCATGGAGTAAATTGAGTTTGCTGAAAGTTTGCAATAGGACT
This sequence comes from Avena eriantha, assembly GCA_910589775.1. Classification (NCBI taxonomy): domain Eukaryota; kingdom Viridiplantae; phylum Streptophyta; class Magnoliopsida; order Poales; family Poaceae; genus Avena; species Avena eriantha. The sequence goes on from OU342746.1 coordinate 238,457,178, forward strand.
TCTAAACTTTAAATTGACATTCAAAACAATACGATACCAGTTCGTAAAGTAAATATCCAGAATTCTATAGTTCTATTATCTCAATTAAAACTAAGCATAAGGTAGTGAACAGATGCCAATGACTACAACAAATTATGCAAATTCACTTTGATTTAGTTTATGACAAATTGAGTTCGACTAATCCAAATTAGAAATGAACTCCCACTCAAAAATGACACCCCTTGTGCCTTTTTGGTGATTATTGATGTCTACACACTTCTATTCTTGTAGACAATTGTTGGGCCTCCAAGTGCAGAGGTTTGTAGAACAACAGCAAGTTTTCCCTTAAGTGGATTACCCAAGGTTTATCGAACTCAGGGAGGAAGTGGTCAAAGGTATTCCCTCTTAAGCAACCCTGCAATCAAGATACAAGAAGTCTCTTGTGTCCCCAACACATCCAATACACTTGTCAGGTGTATAGGTGCACTAGTTCGGCGAAGAGATAGTGAAATACAAGTGGTATAGATAAAAGACAACGGTGCCAGAAAATAGCTTGCTGGCGTGTGGTTGACGTGGGAAAAGACTAAAGGCAAACTGAAATAATGAAGGAAGTAAGCAAACATGTAACAGATCTAGTAGCAAACGGTGTTTCAATGCTTAGAAACAAGGCCTAGGGGTCATACTTTCACTAGTGAACACTCTCATATAAATATATTCTTCTTTATGATACTACGCTGAACTACTCTCCGGTTGAACACTCTAATCCATGGTAGGGCTATAACAACACACCTCAAAGTTCATCTTTCCCATCTACATAACCCCACACTATCACCTTGAGATGGTTCCAACAAACACCACAATTTCATAAAGTCATCCAACTCCAAATATAACTCATAACAAGTATTTGTAATCTCTAGCCTAAGTGCCACCATGGTGTGCACGCTGTCACTTTCACACACATGGGGAGAGCAAAGATCTATTAAAGCACTTGAGTAGCAAGGTAGATCTATAGATTACAAGCTCATGATCACAATATGATCATGCATAGAGAGAGAGATGAACACATAGCTACCGGTAGAACCCCTAGCCTCGAAAAAGAACTACTCCCTCCTCATCATGGAAATCAGCAACGGTGATGGAGATGGTGGTGGAGATTGATGGAGATGGCTCCGGGGGCACTTCCCCATCCCGACAGGGTGCCGAAACAGAGACTTTTTGTCCCCCGAATCTCCCCTTTGGTGGCGGCGGCGCTGTGGAACTTTTCGTGGATGGAGGCTTGATTATTTAGGGTTTATGCATCGAGAGGCTCTTATAGGCGAGAGGGGAGACCGAGGGGGTGCTGGAGGGGCCCACACCACCCCCTGGCGCGACCTGGCCTGGACCGCGCCACCAGGTGGTGTGGTAAGCCCCTGGCCCCTCTCCGTCTCATCTTCTGGCTCGGTGAGTCTTCCGGTAAAATATCGACTTTGGCTTTTGTCCGGTCCAATTCCGAGAATATTGTTTTTCTGACTTTCCTGGAACCAAAAACAGCAGAAAACAGGCAACTAGCACTGTGGCACTTGTTAATAGGTTAGTCCAAGAAAGTGTATAAAAAGTACTCCAAAGTTGGAACAAAACACAAGAAATAGATAAAACCAAGCATGGAACATCAAAAATTATGGATACGTTAGCAACGTATCAACATCCCCAAGCTTAACTCCTGCTCGTCCTCGAGTAGGTAAGTGATAAAAAGAAAGAATAATTTTTGAGGTGACATGCACCATCATAGACTTGATCAAAGTATTTTTAAAACATTGATAGCTAGGATCATAGTACTTCAATCATAACATGACAGACAAAGTTCTAGCAATAAGACAAAGAAACTATGTTGCAACATGAAAAGGCACAAACAAAAGATTCATGAATAACAATGCTTTGCAAGACGTTTGTTTGTTTCACATAAAGAAAATATAGCATAATAGCATTAAGCTTGTCCCTCATAGAGTAGCAAGCATAAATGCATAGGACACCTTCAAAGTTCATAAGAGTGACTAGATACAAATAGTTTAAAACAAGCAATATCAAAGCTATGCATCAATCAACAAGTCTTGGGACAATGCACATAGAACTAAGAATGACCACTATGCTCTCAAAGTAGGTGCATAAAGGTAGAAGGTGGAGACTCAATGTAATGGTGGAAGAAAGGCCTTCATAGAAGGAAGTATGGATTCAAGTCTCATAAAGAGCTTCCAAAAATTATGGTACTTATAGCTTTCAGCTCTCATTGCCCCTATCATAAGCATCTTGAAGTGATTAAGGTTAAAGTGAACAAACTATGGTGTACAGGCTTGATGAAGTATAAGTTAGAAATCTCATGTCCCTTGAATACGTGGGCCGCTCGTCATGCTACTCAAGTTTAGTCACCGGCAAGTTCTTGTCATCGTAAGTTCATGTGTATCATAGAGAACCGCCAACGGGGTACCCCTTGCCCGATGATACGGAAGAATCCCCATATAAAAATGACAAGGCAAGTAGACAACGAGCATCTCAACAATCTTCTTATTTACCATGGGAATATGGTGCTTTTTCTCTCTTTCCTCTTTTCATAATCTCATTTTTTCTCTTTTTTCTCAATATAGGACTCTTTTTTTATATAAGAAGAATGCTTCATAGACAGCTCATTATGGTTACGCTACAGGTTTCCACCATGTCAGCATGGATTAGACCAGCGGCCCATGCATTTCTATAACACATATATATAACTCCATGGACTTACAAGCACTCCTTTCATTTCACACCGACGACATCCATAGACAAAAGAGAATGATATCAACTAGGTACAAGTACCAGTGCAATGTTGAAAGCGTTCCCCATGACAACATGGTTCTGCTAATCCCCAACAAATAAGTGCAAGCATATACAACATAGACGACACAATGGTTCAAGTTTATTAAGGGCGAGAAAAATAAAAGTGTGCCATCAAGTTCGTGAGAGCTTTAATCACTAGTTTTCTCATAACAAGTTTAATTTGGAAGGTAGATAAAAACATGAATATACTTGGAATAGCATAAGCTAGTAGCTAGGTATGGTGGACTCTTTGGAATAACTTGGTTTAAGGAGTTGGATGCATGAGTGGAACTCATACTTGGTTGCGGAGGCTAGTAAAAGACTGGGAGCGACCAACTAAGAGAGCAATAATGGCCATAATCATGCAGAGCGACAAAACATCATTGATCAAAGCATAAAGTGATACTACAAGTTGAAAACTAAAGGATCATAAAGGCTATGGTGACTTTGTATAGTCATAACATGGTGTGAGCATGCGCCAAGTCAACCCAAACAAAGCATCAAAGGAGAATACCATAATACTATGCTTTAATATGCTAAAACAACGCATGATTCATCCAAGGCACATTAAGCAATCTCAATTGTTTATAACAAGTCATGCTACAACAAAGAATACTAAGCATAAATCCAAAGCAATATCAAGCATGACATGGTAAAGCCTAAGTCACAGTCAAAAACAAGCTCTCTTTACCACTTAAGTATGAACTTTCCTACTCTTTTCCAAACCAAACCAAACTATTTGAAAATCAATGTATGAAAGAGGGGGTCCAACCAATTTATTCAGGAAACTAAGAAAACCAAGCAAACGAAAAACCAAAACCAAAACAAAAAAATAAGACGCTCTAAGAACAACACAACTGTGCATGAAACAATAAAAATGAAGTGTTTGGAAGAACCTGAGATTTTTATTGATGAAGAAGGGGATGCCTTGGGAATCCCCAAGCTTTGACGCTTGTACTTCTTGGATATTTCTTGGGGTGACACGCATGGTATACCCAAGATTGAGCTTTAGTCCATCCTTCATCTCATTACTCATTCCTTCCATACACCTGAAATTTTTCTTCATACAAAACTTCACACAATCTTTATTAGCAACATTAGTGCACTCAAGATAAATAAGTCTTAAGGTTCAGTTCTAACACCAAATAAACTTCCATTAGAACACTAGCTACTGTAGCATTTCCCTCAAAAATCTCAATTCTCCAAAAGAACTCAAAAAGGAACCAACAAGAAGCAAATGTAGAAAATGGCTGAAATCTGTCAAAACAGACCAACAGGTAAAGACGAATTTTGTCGAAGACCTTCTGTTACACAAATCGAAAAGTGTTGAACTAACGAAAGTTAGATAACAACCTGGGGCATAAGCAAAAAAATTCACGCCTCAAAAAGACGTTCAGAGATTTTACACGAATTTTTACGGTGAAGCACAAAAATCTGTTTCGGGACAGTAACTTCCCCAATCATTACTTCTCTCTCATTAGAGGTTATTCTTGGCACAAAAAGCAAATAAAAAGGATAATGAGCGGTTATTGCAGAGGTAATTACAGAGGTAATAACTTCCAAGAATCATATAAAACTTTTGGGTTATCTCTCAATAAGTACTTTTCTTTAACGCCTTTAAGTTAGGCATGATAGTTTGAGAAGATGCCCACATAGGAAATATGAATTGAAGTAAAAGAGAGCATCAAGAAGCAAATTCAAAACACATTTAAGTCTAACCCACTTCCTATGCATAGGAATCTTGTAAAGAAATAAGTCATGAAAGCACAAAGCAACAAGCATAGGAAAGCAAAACAAGTGCAACTTCAAGACTTTCAACATAAATAGGGGAAACTTAATATTATTAAGATGCATAAAACCATGTTTCCCTCTCTCATAATAACTTTCAGTAGCATCATGAATAAAATTAAAAATATAACTATCACAAGAAACATTCTTATCATGAGCCACATGCATAAAATAATTAATACTCCCCACATAAACATAGTCATTCTTATTAATTGTAGTGGAATAAAATTCAACAAAATAGCTATCATTATTATTCTCATCATCATAATCATCAAATATAGGAGGCATATTGATTAATTTTCTCCTCAATAGTAGGTGGACTGATAATATCATATTCATCATTGCAATCATCATATATTGGAGGTTTGGTATCATCATAAGAAATAGAATAGCTATCTTCCAAAGCTGGGTAACTAAAAAGATCATTTTCATAAAAACTAGCTTCCCCAAGCTTAGACTTTTCCATAGCATTAGCAATAATGGTGTCTAAAGAATTCATACTAACAACATTGCTACTAGCATGCAAATAAGGTTCCATAGGTTTTTTAATTTTCTCTTCAAACACTTCATGTCCTAACTCAAGATAAATACTATAAAGCTCTCCAATTTTGTTGTTGTTTTAAATTAAGCCTAACTAGTGAAAACAAGAAACAAAAAGACAAAATTGCAGAATCTAAAGGAAATAACACCGGAGGATGTCAGTACCTTTTACCTTACCTCCCCGGCAACGGCGCCAGAAAATAAGCGTTTGCCATGGGAGGCTCTTCTTCTTTAATCCTCCGATGTGAATACCTTTTACCTTACCTCCCCGGCAACGGCGCTCGAAAATAGCTTGATGTCTACGCACTTCTATTCTTGTAGACAATTGTTGGGCCTCCAAGTGCAGAGGTTTGTAGAACAGCAGCAAGTTTTCCCTTAAGTGGATTACCCAAGGTTTATCAAACTCAGGGAGGATGTGGTAAAAGGTATTCCCTCTCAAGCAACCCTGCAATCAAGATACAAGAAGTCTCTTGTGTCCCCAAAACACCCAATACACTTGTCAGGTGTATAGGTGCACTAGTTCAGCGAAGAGATAGTGAAATACAAGTGGTATAGATAAAAGACAACGGTGCCAGAAAATAGCTTGCTGGCGTGTGGTTGACGTGGGAAAAGACTAAAGGCAAACTGAAATAAAGAAGGAAGTAAGCAAACATGTAACAGATCTAGTAGCAAACGGTGTTTCAATGCTTAGAAACAAGGCCTAGGGATCATACTTTCACTAGTGAACACTCTCATATAAATATATTCTTCTTTATGATACTACGCTGAACTACTCTCCGGTTGAACACTCTAATCCATGGTAGGGCTATAACAACACACCTCAAAGTTCATCTTTCCCATCTACATAACCCCACACTATCACCTTGAGATGGTTCCAACAAACACCACAATTTCATAAAGTCATCCAACTCCAAATATAACTCATAACAAGTATTTGTAATCTCTAGCCTAAGTGCCACCATGGTGTGCACGCTGTCACTTTCACACACATGGGGAGAGCAGAGATCTATTAAAGCACTTGAGTAGCAAGGTAGATCTATAGATTACAAGCTCATGATCACAATATGATCATGCATAGAGAGAGATGAACACATAGCTACCGGTAGAACCCTTAGCCTCGAGAGAGAACTACTCCCTCCTCATCATGGAAATCAACAACGGTGATGGAGATGGTGGTGGAGATCGATGGAGATGGCTCCGAGGGCACTTCCCCGTCCCGACAGGGTGCCAGAACAGAGACTTTCTGTCCCCCGAATCTCCCCTTCGGTGGCGGCAACACTGTGGAACTTTTCGTGGCTGGAGGCTTGATTATTTAGGGTTTATGCATCGGGAGGCTCTTATAGGCGAGAGGGGAGACCGAGGGGGTGCCGGAGGGGCCCACACCACCCCCTGGCGTGGCCTGGCCTGGCCCGCGCCACCAGGTGGTGTGGCCAGCCCCTGGCACCTCTCCGTCTCGTCTTCTGGCTCCGTGAGTCTTCTGGTAAAATATCGACTTTGGCTTTTGTCCGGTCCAATTCCGAGAATATTGATTTTCTGACTTTCCTGGAACCAAAAACAGCAGAAAACAGGCAATTGGCACTGTGGCACTTGTTAATAGGTTAGTCCAAGAAAGTGTATAGAAATTACTCCAAAGTTGGAACAAAACACAAGAAAGTAGATAAAACCAAGCATGGAACATCAAAAATTATGGATACGTTAGCAACGTATCAATTACATGAACCAAATCCACTACACCAAGTCCGATCATCACGTGAGTCGGTGTAGCTTCAAAGGCAAGCATCAATATGGTCATCACATCAACTATATGACTCATGCTTAACCTTTCGGTTCGTGTTCCGAGGCCATGTCTATACATGCTAGGCTCGCCAAGTAAGAACCTTAGTACTCGCGTGTGTAAAACTGTCTTACACCTGTTGTATGAAAGCGTAGAGTCGAGTACACCCGATCATCACGTGATGTCTCGAAACACGATCCATAGAACGGTGCATACTTAAGGAAGAACACATTTTATCTTGATATTTAAATGAGGGATCATCTTATAATGCTACTAAGACGCCAAACTAGCAATATAAGATGCAAACATCTTATGTGAAAAGTGGGATGATATGGTCCATGCATTTGATCACCATCATATGCATCGTGGTATGATCTCTATCATTCCTTTGTGTGTAAGGCCAAGGTCTATAGAACTTACACGTTAAGTGCGTTGTAAGGGTATCTATCATACATCAACTTACATCATTACCATATCATGACACTAACCCAGCAACAATCTAAACTAGACGCCTCTAATTTGTCCATTGCAAGTTTTACGTGGCTTAGGGCTTTCGGAGACAGAATCGGTCTTACCTATGAATATGGAACCACAACGATGATAACTAAGTTATTAGCAACTCGTTGTAAATCAGATATTGACTATAGTAGGAGAGACAGACACCCGCTAGCCACTTATACAAAACTAGTTGCATGTCTGTCGTGGAACCGATCTCATGTACGAGGACATGTAAAGTTAGTCCGGGCCGCTTCATCCCACTATGCCACCAATATCCAAAATACATAGAAGATGCAATAACATGATCATCATCGCCCACATATAAACATATGTGTACTACCCGTGCAAAGCACCTACGCATAGATCAGGCTCTGATACCACTTTTGGGTTCGCAACATAGAAAACAAAATTTTTCCTACGATGGGAACTATACGCCAAGATCTATCTACTAGATACAAGCAACGGGTGGATATACATCCATAGAGAACATACCCTCTAAGACAACAAAGCTTTGTTAACGAGATGGAACTCGTGGATGATGTAGTCGTACACTTGACGATCTCAAGATCGTGATGAAGTCCTTCAGGTCCAGCAGTTCCAGCACCATCAGGTCCAGCACCATCAAGTCGAGCACCACAAAGTAGTGGTGCATCCGTGATTGCACACACGTCCGGTCCACCGAACAACCTCCGCTTCCTCGCTCCAGCAATGTAGTGGAAGCAGCAACTCCTTTCCAGATAAAGCCACCGGGAACATGTATCTCGCTAATCTGAGACCATGGGGAATAACTAGAGGGAGAAGAGAACCTTCATGAGGAGGTGGGGCAAGAGGAGAGGAGCCATGAGGCTCCTTTTATAGGGGAGGGGGCGCAGCCCCAAGGCCATAGCTGGCCGGCCATGGTGGGTGCCCCCACCTCTCCCTCATTCATGTGGGTGGAGCTTCCACTAAGCCCACTCACATCAATTTCAACTCCACTCACTCTGCATTTAATGTCCACCAAATTAAATGCATTTTCTATTTAAATAAAACACTTTTATTTATTTTATTCAGAATTTTGTTAATTACTTTAATTAACAAACATTCACATAATACTCCCTACAACATTTCAATATCACATGCAGAACCAGTTTCAGCAATTTCACCCGAAACAATTCCGGTTTCCATCGAAATGATTCTAGCGCTTTCATAATCTTTATCTGAAACATATTTGCTCATAAAGGATGTCGGTATCCCTTAAGTGTGTCACCCTACGGTTCACGAATAATGCAGACATGATCGAGACCCCTCTCCGAGCAATAATCAGCAGCAGGACCTGGAGATCCGTACCGACTCCCACATATTCAACGATGACTCTTGTGATCGTGTGAACCTTTAACGTCGTAATTAAATCCCTTTGTCTCGCGATATATTACATGTTCGAGATTCGATCATCGGCATCCAAATACCTAGTTTGATCTCGTTACCGACATGCACTCTTTTCTCGTTCCCGTGATATAACATTCTAGTGATCACATCACTTGCTTGCAAGCTATTCTCAATGTGATATCACCGAGAGGGCCCAGAGTATATCTGTCCATCATCGGGATTGACAAATTCCACTCTTGATCCATGAGCCTCAACATAACACCTTCGGAGTATCTGAACCCACCTTTATAGTCACCCTTTTACGGTGTGATGTTTGATGTTATCAAGTTACTCTTCCGATGTTAGCAATTAACATGATCTCATGGTCTAAGGACTAAGATTACTCCGCATGATGTTATAGCAATATAAACATAATGACTTTGATCATAATGCTATACTTCGGATGAATGTTCGTCACATCATTCCACCAATGCCGTGACCTCATTATTAACAACATCCAATGTCCATGATCAGGAAACCTTGATCATCTTATCAATCAACGAGCTAGTTTATATGAGAGGAATTACTAGGAACTTTGTATTTTGTTTATTAAACGCACATGTATATATGTTTCCAATTAATACAATTATAGCATGTAAAATAAACATTTATCATAAACATGGAATAAGATAATAACCACTTTATAATTGCCTCTCGGGCATATTCCCTTCAAAGGTGTTGCTAGCAACTTGGAATCCTGCACAACACAACCACTGAACTTTGCTCCCAACTTAGAGTGAGGTTGTCCATCTCACCGGTTTTGCTGAAAACAAAGGATGAAACGTATTGTGTGGAAGATAGTAATTGTTTGCAGAAAGTAAATAGTAAATAGTAACAGTAGAAGGTATAACAATGATAAAAGGATGGACCGGGGTCCATAGTTCACTAGAGGTGATTCTCCTTAAGATAGGTAACATGTTGGCTGAACAAATTACAGCGAGGCAATTGACAGATTCGAGAAAGCATACAATGCATATACTAGACATCTTGACTCCTATGAGATTTGATTGGGCATTACAACATTATGCATAAACAGTAATCCAATTGCATCTATGTCTAACAATCCACCTTCAGGTTATCATCCGAACCCCTTCCAGTATTAAGTTGCAAGCAATAGATAATTGCATTAAGCAAAGTGTGTAAAGTAAACAATACGATTGCCCCATGGACAAAGGATTGCTATTTTCTCCCTAGTAGCAACAACACATCTACAACCTTAGAGATTTCTGTCACTTCCCCAGATTACTAGAGGCATTAACCCACTATCGAGCATAAATACTCCTTCTTGGAGTTGCAAGCATCTACTTGGCCAAGATAGTTACAAACAACGGAGAGCATGCAAGATCACAAATAACATAGACATGATAGAATCAATAATCAATCTGAAATAGCATCTCAATATCCATCGGTTCAGGAATGTCACAGACATGATCATATTAGTGATCATCAATGGGACCAGGATACCAATAATGACCCCCATGCATTCCACGAAGTTCTGTCATTTGAACCACAAACTTTGAGTCCAATTTCTTTTGTTTCTGTGATATAACTTGTCCGAGATTTGATCATTGGCATGATATTGCCAATCTCGTTACCGACAAGTTTACTTAACTCGTTACCGTGATATCACATCCTCATGACCTAGTCATTCGCTATATCTTATTGGATGCAATGCCACTGAGTGGGTCTAGTGTATCTTCCCGTCACCCGGGAGAACAAATCCCGATCTTGATGCACACGCCTCAAGATGTCCCTCTGGAATACCCAATATACACTGTTATAGCCACCCTGTTACGGTGTGACGGTTGATGCAGTCTAAGCAGCCTCGAGGACAGTGATTAAGCATGATCTCACGGTCTGAGGACAAGGTCTCTTAGTTTCTAACTATTGCAATGATAAATCTTGTGACTTGATCACACTGTAATACTTATATGGGTAATGTCTGTCATGCCATTCTCCAATGGCATGACCTCATTGTCAACTGGCATAAATGCTCCATGACCAGGTAACCTTGATCATCGGTTCCCAACAAGCTAGTACATATAGAGGCAACTAGGGACTTGGTTTGTTTGCGTAACACACCTATATCAATGTTTCCCCTTGATATAGTTATAACACATTATGATTTATTATTTGACTCTACGGCATATCCCCTTCAGTATCCCACTTGCACTAGAGTACAACTAATCTGGCTTGCATTTGTAACTGATCATAAAACACAATATCATATAGTGTGATTTTTGATCATGCTTTCTTGTAGAAAACTTCCTGTCCTTTTGACCTATTTTACCAGATCCATATGTTTTTAAAATTGTTAATGTCTCCTAATTTGACACTCACAATGTTCTCACATAATGTGTCAAAGTATTATATTTGCGACAAAGTGAGACTTTGTTTCCTTGTGTTTGCAATGACGATCAATCAGTCAATTGAACTTTCAATTTTGTCACGCACACTAGATACACACTAAGTTGAAGTCAAACTCCATTAGCCAAAATTGGCATACTATTCATTTATGAAGTAGTTGCCTACTTATTAATCTATGTAGATCATTCCCTTTGCTTTAAATGCTTGACAATAAGCTTAATCCTGGTTCAGTGATTCATGAATCACTCTAAACCTTTTCTTTCATTAAGAATGTGGGTCACATTTTTGTCAAGTATACAATCTGCATATATAGAAGAACATATGACCAAGACATATGAGATGAATATCATCTCTATTGTTCTTTTGACCATTGTTGTCTATACCTAATGTTTCACCTAGTTTAATAAGTAAGAACATTTCTTTCTTATTTTATTCTAAAAAATTTCAGAATCCAATCTAGGACATTCTGAACTTGCTTCAGAATCCATACTGAAACATATCAACTTTAATGTCTTACTAAACACACCAATCTATCTCCATATATTTCAATGTTTAATTCGTTCAACTTCAATCATAGAATATTTACTTGTTAAATATCATCAATCAATTACACCATTTACTACGTGCCATACACACATACAAGAATGTTTTCATGCTCCCACTCAAATATGCTACTATATCTGAGATCCAGAATACCCTCCTAGCTCCCACTCAAATATGTCATTTACACATTTTACCAGGAAACTATTTAACTCCCACTTAAATACTTCACAAGTGCATGTCTTCTCGATATTTTGGCAATTCCAAAACCTTTGATCCTCTATCAAATCGAGAATTTTCCCACTATGGGACACTTGAAAGCGGTCACCGAACCCGTACAAGGCTTGGGGATATCTCCAGAACTCAATTGGAGGGCTTCCAAGAAACGCCACAAAGGCTCCACAAAGCCACAACATGCCACAAGCTTGGGGAATCTCCACAACTTAGTTGGAGCCCCCAAGAACACACCACAACTCCACACAACCGTCTAGGGTTCCAAGAACCCAAGAGAAACAAGCCCAAGAGCTTGAACTCACCGAATCTTCGAGGAGAACTCAAACCTAAGCACCAAATTCAAGAGGCAAGTCCTTCACTCTCAAATTCCACGAAAGCTACAAAAGCTATTGGGTGAATAAGAGAGAAAGAACACAAGAGGAGAACACAAAACTCTCCAAGATCTAGATCGCAAGGATTCCTTCACAAAGAAGGGATTTTGTTTGGTGGGGTTGTAGATCTAGATATCCTCTCTCAAATCCCTCAAAAAGATGCAAGAATCATAGGAGGGGGAAGGGGAGAGGGAAAGCTCTTCAAGGTGAACAATGGAGGAGAGAGAAAGCCAAGAACCAAGAAAAGAAAGTTGCCCACGAAGGGGAAGATGAACTCCTTTTAAAGGGCTCCTCGATATGCCCGTTATGCAAAGATTCATGCATGACCGGTAGTACTGGTGGGAGACCGGTACTACCGCTGGCACCCAGCCAACGGTCACAAAATGGCGAAGCGGAAGAAAGAAAAATGATTGTAACATCCCACTTTCAGCAACCCCGATTAGCTGTCCAGAATGCAAAAATCAAGGGGACCCAAAACTTTTTCTTGTTTAGTGATGCAATGTTTGCTAGCTTGATTGTTGATGCTTATGAATCTAAATGGGTAGCAGATGACATACTCCTTACCTCACCATCAGTTGACAAAATCTATTTAACAAAACCGTCTTGACTCATTTTACATATTCCCAAATGTTCTGGCATTTCAAAAACCTGAGCCAAGATGCTTTTGCAACAACCCTTATTTTCCTAGCTTCCATTAACAAAATTATGGATATCTATAAGATAAAATCAACTTATGTTTTAAAGATAGAAGTTCCAACTACTTTTACCCCTAGGCATTTCAAACCTTTTATAAAACCTTGAACTCTACTCTTGGTAGAAATACCAAGGGACTCTTATCTACTTCAAAACACAACCTTTTCAAAATACCCATTCTTACCTCAAGCTAGGCTTGATGGTAACCCTAGTACTAGTTTGATTTTCTTGTTAAGATGAATTTCCTTGATCTGCTTTTGACTTGTTTGCTTAGGAAATAGTATGAGCTACCCTAGGAGCTCATCCTCTAGGACCTAGCTAATCCAAGAAGATCAACCCTAAGCAAGATAACAAAGCATGATATGATCTTTAGACACTAAGTGATCATCTAAAACCCTTAAACATATAACTCTTGAAATTAACCCTTCTAGAAGCTTCTAAGGGTAGAAGATCCTCATTGCGGGGTAGTTAGGTCTCTAGACACCCGCACGATTTCCGAGGCACGCCTCTCTGAGGTTTCGGCCTTCGGCCCTCGCCGGCATCACTCCGGCGCCATGGCACACCTTTGTCTCGTTCCATGGGTCCCTCTTTGTTGGATTCCTCTGGTGGTTGTTGGAAAATCACCTACTCTGGGGTATCCACTGGTGGTAAGTTTCTTGAAGGCACTTTGATTCTCTCGACTAATCGTTGGCTGGTTATTCTCAATGCAAATGGCTCGCTGCTTGAAGGTAAAAGCCTTGAAAATGGGGAGGTGATATCTATTGGATATGTGGTGAGGTTCCCCTCTCATCTTTCTAGAGTCAATGATCTTTCGACCTCTCTTTCTAGATTTCTTGGTGGATCTGCTTCTGTTTTTGAATCCGATGAAGATATTGGTCTTAAATGGCATGCACTATGCTCTTCATTTCCAGTGGATGATCTGGGTCAATCCCTAGGTATTTTAGTGCTATATTCTTGTGCTAAGAGACTGGTTCTCTTCAATCAAAACAAGGTGGTGATTGATGTAAGATATCTTCTACAAGATGAAAAGATCACATCTGGTATGACCCTTGATCTAATTGTCAAAAGGGTGGCTGTGGGGCACAAATTATTGAAGATCAGAAATTTGGTAACATGCATGCTAAACCTGAGATGACCTCCAAGGCCACCTCATTGGATTTTTCTATAGGCAAAGATTTTGAGGTAAACATCTTCAAGAAGTTCGGCCACCATGTTAATTTTTTGGAGGTTTTAGAAGAAGACGATTATTTTTGGTTTGTTCATTTGGACATGCAAATTTCAAACTTGATATCCATACTGTTGGCATTGCTCTACAATCATGTGTTGGTGTCTATGCTTCAAAATTTCATGTCAAATTATTGCAAGACAGAACTTACCATTTTCGGTTGCTTCTAGGGCAGTGGGTTTTGAAATCTATTATATTTCAAAAAAATTGAATGAGTTTTTCCTCATGAAAATCAAGTTGTGGGGTGAAGGAGGTCCAAATTGGAGATTTGAGAAAAATGAATATTACAAGGAAATTGACAAAGATTGGACATTTGTCACGTACAAAAGAAAAATAAATCGAGCGTTTTTGGTCATCTTTGTTTCCCGGCTATTTCTTCGGACTCTCCATGTAAAGACAAACAAATTATGGGTGACAATAATGTGCATAAATCTGGCACAACTTTTGCAGAATCCTGGTTAATGGTGGACTTAAAGAGGCCGAGAAATCAATTCTGTGCAACAATCCCACTGCAATTAAACTGCCTGGTCATTTGCCATTTTTGAAATTCCCTACCTTCCCTTCTCGCTCTTGGCCCGACAAGTCCTACCTTAATTGGTTCAAGGCCCAAGTTTTGGCGCAAAATACACGACCCAGGGTGTTCGACTGTCTAAAATATTTTGCCCTCTCCCAGCAAAAAGAAAAATCAGAAGACCCTGCCTCCTCAACTCCCATGTGCGTAGAAACCCCAACCACCCCGCTCTGCTCATTGCCGGCGACAACTGCTGCCGCAATGGCGAATATTCCTATTAATCCAGAACCTTTCCTCCCCTGGCTTCCAGATTATTCAAGTGGAAGGGCGGAACCATGTCAAGAGAGTGGTGGTTCCGCATCACCCTCGTGCTCATGAACAGTACGCCATCGCCAACATTCATCCCCTTCCTCCAAGTCTTGTTTCTTTTGAGAATGTAAGAGATGTGCTCCTATACTTCCTTAACAATGTTGCTAGGGTGGATTTTCGTGCCATTCAGAACTGCCCCTTCGGCTATGCATATGTGCATTCTAACAATGTTAGCGACAGAGAGCGTCTGATCGATGCTAGTCCTATCCCTTTCCAAGATGTCATGATTTCCTTCATCAAGCACAATGAGGGCATCAACTGGCGCAGGACATAGTTCAACAATGAGTGCTGGGTCATGCTTGTTGGTCCCCCACTTGACCACTGGAATACTGAAGACCTAAATGCTGTCTTCTCTGATATTGGGAAAGGGACCCAGAACAGAAAGGAAGAATCATTGCTAAGCTTAGAGTTACAGACTTAGTAGATGTGCCAAAAGTGCTAGGTTCACTATTGGAGACCTTGTTGAGTTTGACTCATGGAAATTTTCTAAGGAACTTTTAAATAGCAACCTCCTTGGTGGGGGCCCACCTGATGAAGATCCTCTGCTAGATGATAATGAGGATCCACATCCTCTGCTTGACCTGTGACCTCAGTTTGGAGCTCCTCCCCCAACATGTTTGTGATGTTGGTGGCTGGGATCATTGGGTTGCTAGGAATGATGCTGCACCACAACCTAATGGAGATGCTGCAGGATGGGGCCAATGGAATGCTGCACCTGTGCAAGGTCCTATTTTTGGTGCTGGGGTGGATATGCCTATTGACAACCTCAACTTGCCTCCTAAAGAAGCCAACAGTGCAGTCATTGGCTCTGTCCCAACTGCAAACATCTCCTCTGACAATCAATCTGTGCATGCTAATTATGATCAAGAAGTGGAACAATAGATTGTTGAAAATATCGAAGATGTTGGTATGGGGGAAGGTCTTTTGAATATACTTCAGAACTATTAGGAAGATGAGGATGAGGTTTAGTATGACAATGGGTCCAATGATCAGGATGACTGGATGTTAGAAGATGCTAATCTCCTTTCACCAAATGAGGCCCACCTTCAAGTGGGAATGGTTTACACACCTTTTGTTCATATTCCTGATGTGCTTGCTGCTAAGCAAACCTTCACCAAGCAAGGCCTGGATCTTTGGGATAGGTTTTTTGCCCCTCACATAAACAATTCAACATCTCAAAAGAGCAGCCTAAAGTGTGACATTCCTGTAAGTTGGTTCCACTTTATAACACTCATGCTCCTTACTCCTGAGAAATTTAGTTGGGAAAAACACTTTCTTACTTCTCCACTATGGGAAATTATTAAAGAACCAATTGCTGAAGAAAATACCTTTACCTCCATCATTCCTAATGAATGTGTTGGACAGATGCCCCCTGCCTGAATATTGAATCCTCTCCAAACATGAAAGCCCCCAATGCTCCCTCCAAAAAAAGAAGGGGAAATGAGCCTCTAGTGGATACTGAGGTGAGAAGGAGTCCTAGGATTGTGGAATTAAATGGGGGTTTTAAAATCCATGTAAATTGTTCTAATATGAACTATCTATCTTGCAATGATGCTCCACCTTGCCTCAGTAATAAAGTTGTTAAGAATCTTGCTGATTCTTTTTGTAAGGTCAAAGAGGGAGAACTGGAGAAAAAGTTGCTGAAAAAGAGCAGGATCACAGAAATTGCCATCAAGCCACCTGGCAAGACTGGACCCAAGAAGAGTCGCACTGACACAATTCAGAATGGCAAGAAGAAGTGTGTGGCTGCTAAAATCTGTGGTCACCAGTCCAAGAAAAAGACCCCAAAATAGGTGTCTAGATGTATCACAACTTAAGATATTTAGTGTCTGGATTATTTGCTCTTTGGACATGTAATGAGCTCACTTTGCTCTATATGGATCTATTATCTGTTATGCTATGGGGATTCTATGATATGGTCAGTTCTATCTTCGTGATTACATATCTTGTGCCACCAAAAAATCCTTGTCACCTGGTTTATTATGGATAACAAAAGAAAGTAGAATATCCTGAACTGGAATCTTAGAGGCATTAACATTGAGAAAAAGTGGTTAGCCTTAAAAACAAAATTCTTGAGTCTGATTGTGACATCATTTTCCTTCAAGAAACCAAAAGGGAAAACTTTGACCTAAATTACTTAAAGAATTTTTGCCCAAGAAAGTTTGATAGCTTTGATTTTCTTCCCTCCATTGGTGCTTCTGGTGGAATTATTATTATTTGGAACAGTACTATCTTTAGTGGACATAGAGCTTTCTAGAATGAATTCTCTACCTCTGTCACTTTCACTTCTCATCTTTCAAATGACACCTGGACTCTCACCAACATTTATGGACCTTGCCAAACTGAAAGAAAATCTGATTTTTTGGATTGGTTTACTCATATTGATATGCCTGATAATATGGATTGGTTAGTTCTTACGAACTTTAATTTCATCAGAAGGCTATCTGACAGAAACAGGAGTGACCGAGATGTAAATGATATAATGTTATTCAATGAAGCCATCAGTAATTTGGGCCTAATTGAGTTGCCACTTAAAGGTAGAAAATGCACATGGAGAAATATGCAAAAAGATCCTCTGCTAGAAAGGCTGGATTGGTTTTTTACTTCTAGTTCTTGGACACACAGTTATCCCTCTACTTTGTTTTACCCTCTTTCCAAACCCACCTATGGTCATCTCCCTTGTGTAATTTCTATTGGCACCAATATTCCAAAGGCTCAAATTTTCAGATTTGAAACTTCTGGTTGCAACATACTGATTTCAAACAAATTTTGCAGAATGCCTGGAATATACTAGTTGGACACAATGACAGTGCAAAAAAGTTTAATGCCAAGCTAAAAAATGTGAGAAGAGGTATTTAGATTTGGGCCAAACAGATTCTTTGTCTAAAGGACCAAATAAAGAAGGTCAATGAAACAATTGATCTCCTGGATGTGCTTGAGGAAACCAGAACTCTAACTATCAATGAATGGCACCTTAGAGATTTACTGAAGTCACATGTCATTACTTTACTTCAGAACCAAAATGCCTACTGGAAACAAAGAGGGAAAATCAAATGGGTTAAATTAGGGGATGAAAATACAAAATTCTTTCACTCTAAGGCTACTATCAGTTATAGGCACAATTATATCTCAATGCTAAAGAATGAAAACGATCAGAAGGTCTTTGAGCATTATGATAAAGCTGCTCTTCTTTGGGAAGCTTTCAAAAATAGAATGGGTACATCTGAAAAGACTGAGATGCTTTTCAACCTTGAGGATTTCTATGGCAATGGCATGTCTGAGGAGACAAGAAACTATCTTGAAATGCCTTTCTTGGACACGGAAATTGAGGATGTGATCAGAGAACTCCCAAATGATAAATCACCTGGACCAGATGGTTTTAACAATGAATTCATCAAAAGCTGCTGACCCATTATTGGAAGTGATATTAAGAAGCTTATCTCTGACTTCTATGATGAGCACATCTCTCTTGAGAATATTAATTCCTCCTTTATAACCCTCATTCCAAAAGTTGAAAATCCTACAACCCCTGCAGATTTCAGACCAACTTCTCTCCTCAATAGTGTCCTCAAGATTATTACCAAGCTCCTGGTTAACAGACTACAGGAAATTATTATAAAGCTAATTCACAAGAATCAATATGGTTTTCTCAAAATAAGATCTATTCAGGATTGTCTAGGTGGGCTTTTGAATACCCTTTTCAATGCCATAAATCTAAAGAATAAATTGTCATTTTAAAACTAGACTTTGAAAAGGCATTTGATACAATTGAGCATTCCACCATATTAAAGATTCTAAGGGCAAGAGATTTTGGAGAGAAATGGATTAAATGGACTGAGATGATCTTTGAGTCTGGTACTTCTGAAGTTCTTCTAAATGGAGTCACTGGGAAAAATTTCTACTGCAGAAGAGGGGTTAGACGGGGGGACCCTTTATCCTCTCTCTTGTTTGTCCTTGCTGCTGACCTTTTACAATCGATTCTGAATAAGGCAATGCACCTGCAGCTTTTGACTCCACCTTTAAGATGCCCCTCATGCACTGATTTCCCTACGATTCAATATGCTGATGAGACATTAGTGGTTCTAAAAGCTGATGCTAGTCAATTTCTCTATTTAAAATCTCTGCTACACACTTTTGCTCTTTCCACTGGTCTTAAAGTGAATTATATGAAATCAAGCATGATGCCAATAAACTTAAGCCATGAAAGACTCACCCATTTTTCCAACCAATTAGCTGCCAAACTGGAAGCCTTCCCTTCACCTATCTGGGATTGCCACTCAGTTCGACTAAACCATCCATGGAAAGTTTTCTACCTATTGTTGAGAGAGTAGAAAGAAAATTATGTGGCATTGCTGATTTTTAAATTATGGTGGAAAAATTTAGATGGTTAAATATGTCCTGTCCTCTCTTCCTTTATTCTCTATGAGTTGCTTGGATGTGCCTGTTGCCATCAAGGATTAGATCATCAAATATATGAGACATTTCCTCTGGAGAAAGAAGACTGAGGATGTTCAGGCAAAAGGACAGGCTGTTGTGGCATGGGAAAATATTTGCAGGCCAAAGGACCAAGGGGGTCTAGGAGTGCTTGACCTCAACATACAAAACACTGCTCTCCTCTTAAAAAACTTGGACACATTCTTCAATCACCATGATATTCCTTGGGTTCATCTCATTTGGCGCACATACTACCAGAATGGAAAGCTACCTGGAAGAAGCATGGAAGGCTCCTTTTGGTAGAAAGCTCACATTAAATTAATTGACACATTTAAGGCCATGGCTAAATGCAATTTGAGGTCTCGAAAAACTGTCTATTTTTGGACTGACCTTTGGCAAGATGAATGCTTACAAAACAAATTTCCACACCTGTTGTCTTTTGCAAAATCTTCAAACATCAGTGTTCAAGAGTTTGTCTAGACTGAATTCTTAGAAGATCATTTTCACCTGCCTCTTTCTCAGCAAGCATACTCTAAATTTATACTTTTGGAAGATATCTGTCAGGAGATTTTGCCAACTATCCAAGAAGAACAACCTGATAGATGGAGTTATATTTGGGGATCCGACAATTTCACTGTCAAAAAGGCTTATTCTGCTATGGTTGGATATACTCCTACCCCACCACATTTCTTTTGGATTTGGGCATCTTCATGTTAACCCAAACATAAATTATTCTTCTGGTTATTGCTTCTAGACAGATTAAACACAAGGAACTTGCTAGGAAGGAAACAATTTACTTTGCCCACCTATAACTGTGCAACTATTAACTGCTCTTTGGAGGAAACCTTGGTTCACTTGTTTTGGGATTGCCCTTTTGCAACACTCTGTTGGAACTACATATGTCCAAACAGAGCAGCAGATCTCTCGGGCTTTGATGCATTTACATACATAAGAACCAAATTGAATTTACCATTTGCAATGGAGATAATCATCCTGGTCACATGGGGAATCTGGATTTGCAGGAATAACAAGATATTTAATGATAAAAAGCCAACCCTGGAAGGATGGAAGACAATTTTCTACCAAGAAATGGAATGGGTGCAATACAGAATTAAAAGCACCAAGTGATATTTCAAGCATGGCTAAATCATCAATTAGATCAGAGATAATTACCTAAGTTTGGTTTTCCCTCCTAGAGGTGGATTATGTTTTTTCTTTAGATTTCTCTATATCTCTGTAAATATTACAACATATTTATATAAAGAAAAAATTGCAGTGGGGTTTTCCCTACTATTCTACCTCAAAAAAGAAGCTTCCAAGCCAATGAATACCAACCCTAAGCATGGATCCTTTATACTCAATCTACACTTCAACGTCATCCATTTGATGATGATTGGAAAATGTTATTCTTATCACATCTTTGAGTCTCCCTCATTTCCAACCCTTGTGCATTTTTGGCAATGCACTTGAACCATCTTGTAGACCATAATAAGGACTACCAAGGCCCACTCTTGACCTTGGATAGAGCATCCTCCAACCCACTTGTTCTTGATGATTTTGCAGGCAAGAAAATAATAATTTCTGCAAATCTTACCAACTAGCCTACTTTGGAAGAAGCTCACATCTCCATACAATCTTCTTTGGACCAACTCCTTGCATGATTGTGTTCTAATAATAAAGGTCTATTAATCCCTACTTCACTTGTTCCGATTGGATCCTTGTGCTTCTAAAACCCACATGGTTTAGAGGGCTAATTGATAATCTTCTTTGGCACCCTTATTTTATTCAAAGTTTAAAATAAATTCTTGGAGCACTCAAGCATGATCAAGCTCAACTTATTGTACCATTGTGATCTACTCAACTTGTTCTATCCATCCATCTAGCCCCTTCCCCAAGGGGAGCTGTGAGCTCCAAGATCCAATAAGGTTTTGATGGCATAAAAATAACATCACCCTAGATGCTTTTATCCTTGTTTCCTACCAAAATCAAGTTGGATTCTCAAAACCCAATGTTTTAAATGATTGATACAGCTTGTGGACATCATCTGAGATCAAATATAATTATTATGGACCAAAACCTTTTTAATTGACAAAACCTCCAAACCTCCTCTATAAAGGCAAGTTTGTTTTTATCTAAAACACTTCTTCAACTAAAATCACAATTGAGGCCCCTATGTTGATACCCATCTTCCCATCTCAAAAATAAATATTTTTACAAAACTTTATTATTTATTTTTGCCCTTTTTTTAAATGATAGAAACAAGAAATAATGGTTTAAAAATACCTTCCCATCTCAATAAATTCTAGTAAAATTATCCAAAGTATGAGTTGTTATTTATGACCTTCTCACATCAAAAACAAACCTTGTCCAATTTATAAGTATCAAATTAGATTCTAAAAACCATCTTAGCACTACTTGATTAAATGATTATATGTGGACTTGTAAACCTTGGAAAAACCTCAAATAAATCATAGAGAGATGTTTCGACCATATCTATCCATCAATACCATCTCCCTGCCTTGCCAAAGACAATTTTCTAGACTTGCTTCACAATCCCCTATTTGGCCAATAATTGTAATCATTCAAACTCATACTTCCAAAACCCACCAAACCTACACCAACTTGGTAAAACAAACTTGCCCAACATAGCTCCCACCCTCTAGTCGAGCTACCTTGTAGCATGCCACTGTAGCACACCTCTCCTCTTGTCCTATATGTTTGGATCAATGAGAGACATAGGCCTTTCTCTATCTTGCCCGTTAAAAAAACTTGTAGCTGCTACCCCTCCCTCTCTCTGCCACTGCGCACGACCAAAACCACCTCTCCACCACCATCCGCATCTAATCCATGGCCAACTCCTCCCCAAAAGCCTCACATGGACCTAGTTCACCCTAAACCAAAACACTTCGGTTTAAAGGGCCAGAGGCCAGTACAATGCTCCCTTATGCCCTCATTTCCCTCTCTCCACTCACTCCAGCTCATCCCTAGCTCCAGATCTAGATCCATCACTCTCCATCGCCATGGAGAGGGATGCATGCTCCTCTTGGCCTCCTTAAAGTAGTGGAGTACTTGGTCGACTCTGACCTTCCCCAGCCCCTCATTTCCACCCCTCACCTCTCCTATAGATCTCTTGCAAAGCCTCAACCAGCCCTGCTCTTTGCATGTCCGAGAAGATGGAGAAGACGCCATCTCGGGTGTTTTCTAAGGTTGGATCTTACCCTTGCTCTACTGTCTCTCTCCTTCCTTTTTCTTCTAGATACGTCCATTTTGCATCACTATTCTATATTATAATTTACTGTTATTCATTGATATATTCCATATTAAGAGATGATATTTATGTTATTTCATCTATTTTTGCATGGGTGATGACTTTGGGAGGATGGACCACTGAAGTCAGGATTCTGATGGAAAAGGCACTGTTTGGAGGCAAAATTCATGAAGATCAGAAAATCCCGAAAAATATATGGAAAATCCTATTTTCCAGAAGATGAAGGAAACCACAAGGGGAAGTGGAGATGGGCCACAGTGGGCCCACACCACCCCCTGGCACGGGCCAGCCCTGGCCACGCCACCAGGTGGTGTGGCCACCCTGGCCCACCTATGGCATCGCCCTTTGGCACATATAATCCCCTCGAAACCCTATGATTCGGGGAGCGACCATAGAAATATTCCGCCACCTCTGCGGGGCGGAAAACTAGAGAGAGAGAAAGAGCTCTCCGGCAGGCAGAAATCTACCGGGGAAATTCCTTCCCGGAGAGGGAAGATCATCGCCATCAACACCACCATCAAGCTAGAATTCATCGGGATCATCATCTCCACCAGCACCATCATCACCACTCCGTACTGCTGTAACAATTGGGTTGAATCTTGCATAGTTCTTAGGGGAAACTTTCCCGGTGTTGATTACTTGTTATAGTTGATGCTATTGAGTGGAACCATTGAATTATCGTTCATGTTCAGATTGTTACTTATTATTATTTCATCTCTGATCTTGATCCATATGATGTCTGATGGATCAATGCACGGCGCCAAGAAAAATGCTTGATGGCGGTGTTGATGTAGAGCTCGTTGGGAACCCCAAGAGGAAGGTATGATGATCACAACAGCAAGTTTCCCTCAGTTATGAAACCAAGGTTTAATCGAACCAGTAGGAGCAAGGAAACACCTCAAAGGTGTTACTAGCTGAGCTTTGACAGGGCGCACTACCGGTGCTAGTAGCAACGTGGAGACCTGCACAACACAACCACAGAACTTTGTCCCAAACTTGCGATGAGGTTGTCAATCTCACCGTGTTTTGCGGAAAACAAAGGATTAAATGTATCGAATGGAAAGAAGTAAAAGTTTGCAGAAAGTAAACACAAAGCAGAAACAGTTTATAAATTGTATGTAAAGTAAAGGACCGGGATCCATAGTTGACTAGAGGTGGCTCTCCTTAGATAGATAACATGCTGGGTGAACAAATTACAGCGAGGCAATTGACAAACACCGAGAAAGCAGTACGTGCATATACTAATCATCTTGACTCCTTTGAGACTTGATTGGGCATTACAACATAATACATAGACCGCCATCCAACTGCATCTATGACTAATAAGCCACCTTCAGGTTATCATCCGAACCCCCTCCAGTGTTAAGTTGCAAGCAACAGATTATTGCTTTACGAACTGCGTGTAAAGTAAACAATACAATTGTTCTATGAACAAAGGATCGTTGTTTTCTCCCTAGTAGCAACAACACATCTAGTACCTTAGAGATTTTTGTCACTTCTCCAGATTACCAGAGGCATGAACCCACTATCGAGCATAAATACTAACTCTTGGAGTTGCTAGCATCTACTTGGCCAAGATAGCTACTAACAACGAAAAACATGCAAGATCTCAAATAACAAAGACATGATAGAATCAATAATCAATCTGAAATAGCATCTCAATATCCATCGGATCCCCGCAAACACAACATGTATGAATTACAAATAGATGATCTTGATCATGAACGGAGCTCACAAGATCTAAACATGAAAGCACAAAAGAGGAGAAACCAGCCATCTAGCTACTACATGGATCCGTAGTCCAAGGATGAACTACTCATGCATCACACCGGAGGCTTGCATGGTGATGAAGAAGGCCTCCAGGGTGAATTCCCCTCTCCGGCAGGGTGCCGGGAAGAGCTTCAGATCCCCCCAATCTAGGGACAGAGACGACGGCGGCTACAGACTCTTTCGTGGATATTTGATCGGGTACCTAGGGTTTTCGTCCCGAGGGCAACTTATAGGCGGAAGGAGAGGCCGAGGGGGTGCTGGGGGCGGCCAGACCACCCCCTGGCGCGGGCCAGGCCTGGCGGCGTGGCCAGGTGGTGTGGCAAGCCCCCAGCCCTTCTCCGTCTCGTATTCTGGCACTTGATCCCTTCCAGAAAATAGGCACTTTGGCTTTTGTCCCGTCCAATTCCGAGAATATTCATTTTTTGACTTTTCTGGAACAAAAAACAACAGAAAACAGGTAGCTGGCATTGTGGCTCTTGTTAATAGGTTAGTCCAAGAAATCATAATAAAAGTACTCCAAAGTTGGAACAAAACACAAGAAAGTGGATAAAACCAAGCATGGAACATCAAAAATTATAGATACATTTGCAATGTATCAACATCCTCAAGCTTAAATCCTGCTCGTCCTCGAGTAGGTAAGTGATAAAAGGAAATAATTTTTGAGGTGACATGCACCATCAAAACTTGATCAAAGTATTTGCAAAACTCAAAGCTGGGATCATAGTACTTCAATCATAACATGAAATACAAAGTTCTAGCAATAAGCAAAGAAACTATGATACAACATGAAAAGGCACAAACAAAAGATTCATGAATAACAATGCTTTGCAAGACGTTTGTTTGTTTCACATAAAGAAAACATAGCATAATAGTATTCAGCTTGTCCCTCAATAGAGTAGCAAATATAAATGCATAGGACACCTTCAAAGTTCATCAGAGTGACTAGATACAATAGTTTCAAACAAGCAATAACAAGTTATGCATCAATCAACTAGTCTTGGGACAATGCACATAGAACTAAGAATGGCCACTATGATCTCAAAGTAGTGCATAAAGATAGAAGGTGGAGACTCAATATAATGGTGGAAGAAAAGCCTTTGTAAAAGGAAGTAGGGATTCAAGTCTCATAAAGAGCTTCCAAAAATTATGGTACTTATACCTTTCAGCTCTCATTGCCCCTATCATAAGCATCTTGAAGGTGATTAAGGTTAAAGTGACACAACTAAGAGGATATGCTTGACAAGTTATAAACCAAAATCTTATGCCCCTTACTTACGAAGACCGATCCTCATGCTACTCAAGTTCAGTCACGAGTAAGCTCTTGTCATTGTAAGTATATGTGTATCATTAAGAACCGCCAACGGGGTACCCCTTGCACATAATACGGGTGCTTTCCCAAAATCAAAATGACAAGGCAAGCAGACAATGAGCATCTCAGCGATCTTTTTATTTGCTATTTGCATAGGTTTTTATTGAGGATGCTTCATAGAGTACTCACTATGGTGATGCTGCAAGTTTCCACCATGATTAGGCATGGCTTAGGATAGCGGCCCAGGCGTTTCTCTAACACATATAAAAACTCCATGATCTTACAAGTTCCACTTTTATTTCACACCGCCGGGATCCGTAAGAAAAAGAACATAATATCAACGGGGTACAAAGTACAAGTGCAATGTTGAAAGCGTTCCCCATGGTACATGGTTCTGCTAATTTCAACTTATAAAGCGCAAGCATATACGCAACAAAGAAGGACCCAATGGTTCAAGTTTATTAGAGGCAATAAAGTAAAATGTTCCATCAAGTTCGTGAGAGCTTTAATCACTAGTTTTCTCATAACAAGTGGAAGGTAAACAAAAGCATGAATATACTTGGAATAGCATAAGCTAGTAGGTAGGTATGGTGGACTCTTTGGAAAAACTTGGTTTAGGGAGTTGGATGCATGAGTGGAACTCATACTTAGTTGTGGAGGCTAGCAAAAGACTGGGAGCGACAAACTAAGAGAGCAATAATGGCCATAATCATGCAGAGAGACAAAACATCATTGATCAAAGCATAAAGTGATACTACAATTTGAAAACTAAAGGACCATAAAGGCTATGGTGACTTGAGATAGTCAAAACATGGTGTGAGCATGCGCCAAGTCAACCCAAATAAAGCATCAAAGGAGAATACCACTATAATATGCTTTAATATGCTAAAACAACGCATGATTCATCCAAGGCACATTAAGCAATCTCAATTGTTTATAACAAGTCATGCTACAGCAAAGAATACTAAGCATAAAGACAAAACAATATCGAGCATGGCATGACAAAGCATAGGCCACAGTCAAAAACGAGCTCTTTTTACCACATAGGCATAAACTTTCCTTCTCTTTTCCAAGCCAAACCAAACTATTTGCAAACCAAAGTGCGAAAGAGAGGGGTCCAACCAACTTATTCAGAAAACTAAGCAAACCAAGCAAAATAAAAACCAAAACCAAAACGAAAAAGAAGACGCTCCAAGAGAAACACAACTGTGCACGAAACAATAAAAATGAAGCGTTTGGAAGAAACTTGGAATTTTTTATTGATGAAGAAGGGGAT
This sequence comes from Avena eriantha, assembly GCA_910589775.1. Lineage (NCBI taxonomy): Eukaryota > Viridiplantae > Streptophyta > Magnoliopsida > Poales > Poaceae > Avena > Avena eriantha. Next base: position 238,484,354 of record OU342746.1, read on the forward strand.
GCCTTGGGCATCCCCAAGATTTGACGCTTGTACTTCTTGGATATTTCTTGGGGTGACACACGTGGCATCCCCAAGCTTGAGCTTTAGTCCTTCCTTCATCTCATTACTCATTCCTTCCATACACCTGAAAATTTTCCTTCATACAAAACTTCACACAATCTCATTAGCAACATTAGTGCACTTAAGATAAATAAGTCTCATGGTTCAGTTCTAACACCAAATAAACTTCCATTAGAACACTAGCTACTGTAGCACTTCCCTCAAAAAGCTCAATTCCCCAAAGGAACTCAAGAAGGAACTAACAAGAAGCAAATGCAGAAAATGGCAGAAATCTGTCAAAACAGACCAGCAGGTAAATACGAATTTTTTCGAAGACCTTCTGTTGCTCAAATAAAAAAGTGTTGTACTAACGGAAGTTATACAACAACCTGAGGCAGAAGCAAAAAAAATTACAGCTCAATCAGACGTAGAGAGCTCTCTCAGGAATTTTTACGGTGAAGCACAGAAATCTGTTTCGGGACAGCAACTTTCCCAATCATTACTTCACTCTCATTAGAGGTTACTCTTGGCAGAAAAAGCAAATAAAAAGGATAAAGAGAGGTTATTACATAGGTAATAACTTCCAAGACTCAACTAAAACTCTTGGGTTATCTCCCAACAAGTACTTTTCTTTAACACCTTTAAGTTAGGCATAAGAACCAAAGAAAGAATCAAGTGTTCTCAAATGAAGAAGCATTAAGACCAAATTTTGTTTTCATAGGAGAAGCAAAAGAAATCTTTTATCTCTTTTTAGCGAAGTGTTCTATACCTTTCTTTAGTGGGAGTTCATATTTAATGGTGCCTTCTTTCATATCAATGATGGCACCAACAGTTCTAAGAAAAAGTCTTCCTAAAGTAATAGGACAAGAAGCATTGTATTCAACATCCAAAACATAGAAATCAATGGGGACATAGGAATCATTAACCATAATAATAACATCATTAAGACTCCCCATGAGTTTCTTTTTAGCATTAGCATCAAGTGAGACATTCAAATAACAATCTTCAAGAGAAGGCAAATCAAGCATATCATAAATCCTTCTAGGCATAATAAAAACACTACTATCAAGATCACACAAAGCTTTGAAATCAAAGTCGTTCACTTTCATATTAATGATGGGTTCCCAACCATCTTCTTGTTTTATAGGAATAGAAGCTTTATGTTTCATCTTTTCTTCTTTAATCTTTATGAGAGCATCAGTAATGTGTTTTGTAAAAGCCATGTTCATAGCACTAGCATTAGGACTTTTAGCAAGCTTTTGTAGGAACTTAATAACTTCAGAGATGTTGCAACCATCAAGATCAAAATCAACCTTATCATTTAAAGTAGTAGAACTATTACTAGCCTCAACACTAGTGGTGGTGATAGTAGAAACACTAATGTTTCTAGCAATTTCATCTTCTCTTTCCCACTTAGCATGTAATTCAGCTAATAGTCTAACATTTTCATCAATTCTTACTTGTATGGCATTAGTAGCTGCAAAGGTATTCTCATTAGTTTCAGGTTTAGTAGCCATTTTATTCAAAGTAGATTGAGCTTCAGCCAAAGATGCTATATTTCTTTCAGCATTAGAGAGTTTTTCCTCAATAGTTTTATTGAAAGCAGTTTGTTTACTAATAAACTCTTTAAGCATAACTTCAAGTTCAGAGGGAGCACTCTTATTATTGTTGTAAGAATTTCCATAAGCATTACCATTGTTTGGAGGATATGGCTTATAATTGTTGTTACCAAAATTGTTCCTATAAGCATTATTACCATAAGCATTGTTGCCAAAGTTGTTATTTCTTATGAAGTTCACATCAACTTGCTCTTCTTGAGCAACCAAAGAGGCTAAAGGAACATTATTTGGATCAATATGGGCTTTCCCATTAACAATCATAGACATAATAATATCAATCTTATCACTCAAGGAGGAGGTTTCTTCAACAGAATTTACCTTCTTACCTTGTGGAGCTCTCTCAGTATGCCATTCAGAATAATTAACCATCATATTATCCAATAGTTTTGTTGCAGCACCCAGAGTGATGGTCATAAATGTACCTCCAGCAGCTGAATCCAATAGGTTCCTTGAAGAATAGTTCAATCCTGCATAAAAAGTTTGGATGATCATCCAAGCAGTCAGTCCATGAGTGGGACAATTCTTAACCAAAGATTTCATCCTTTCCCAAGCTTGAGCAACATGCTCATTATCAAGTTGTTTAAACTTCATTATTTCACTTCTCATGGATATAATCTTAGCAGGAGGATAGTATTTTCCAATAAAAGCATCTTTGCACTTAGTCCAAGAATCAATACTCTTTTCCTCTCAAAGAGAAAGGAAACAATTTCAGTTTAATAATATCACCATCTATATCCTTATGCTTTTGCATCTCACAAAGTTCAACTAAGTTATTTAGATGGGAAGCAACATCTTCATTACCAATACCAGAAAATTGCTCTCTCATAACAAGGTTGAGCAAAGCAGGTTTTATCTCAAAGAAAATATTTTTAGCCACAGGTGGAACAATAGGAGTGCTCATAAAATCATTGCTGTTGGTGCTAGTGAAGTCACACAACTTGGTGTTTTCAAGAGTAGTCATTTTTTTGGGTTTTCAAATAAGAAAGCAAACAAGTAAAACTAATTTTTTTGTGTTTTTTGAAGAACAAAACAAGCAAACAAAGCAAAAAGAAACTAAGCAAAACAAAAACAAAAAATTAAAGAGATTGGTTATGAGGGACTCCCCTTATGAAGATGTCCTTGACTCCCCGGCAACGGCGCCAGAAAAATGCTTGATGGCTCAATGCACGGCGCCCAGAAAAATGCTTGATGGCGGTGTTGATGTAGAGCTCGTTGGGAACCCCAAGAGGAAGGTATGATGAGCACATCAGCAAGTTTCCCTCAGTTATGAAACCAAGGTTTAATCGAACCAGTAGGAGCAAGGAAACACCTCAAAGGTGTTACTAGCTGAGCTTTGGTAGGGCGCACTACCGGTGCTAGTAGCAACGTGGAGACCTGCACAACACAACCACATAACTTTGTCCCCAACTTGCGATGAGGTTGTCAATCTCACCGTGTTTTGCGGAAAACAAAGATTAAACGTATCGAATGGAAAGAAGTAAAAGTTTGCAGAAAGTAAACACAAAGCAGAAACAGTTTATATATTGTATGTAAAGTAAAGGACCGGGATCCATAGTTCACTAGAGGTGGCTCTCCTTAGATAGATAACATGCTGGGTGAACAAATTACAGCGGGGAAATTGACAAACAGCGAGAAAGCAATACATGCATATACTAATCATCTTGACTCCTTTGAGACTTGATTGGGCATTACAACATAATACATAGACCGCCATCCAATTGCATCTATGACTAATAATCCACCTTCAGGTTATCATCCAAACCCCCTCTAGTGTTAAGTTGCAAGCAACAGATTATTGCTTTACGAACTGCGTGTAAAGTAAATACAATTGTTCTATGAACAAAGGATCGTTGTTTTCTCCCTAGTAGCAACATCACATCTAGTACCTTAGAGATTTCTGTCACTTCCCTAGATTACCAGAGGCATGAACCCACTATCGAGCATAAATATTAACTCTTGGAGTTGCTAGCATCTACTTGGCCAAGATAGCTACTAACAACGAAACGAATGCAAGATCACAAATAACAAAGACATGATAGAATCAATAATCAATCTGAAATAGCATCTCAATATCCATCGGATCCCCGCAAACACAACATGCAGAATTACAAATAGATGATCTTGATCATGAACGGAGCTCACAAGATCTAAACATGAAAGCACAAAGGAGGAGAACCAGCAATCTAGCTACTACATGGATCCGTAGTCCAAGGATGAACTACTCACGCATCACACCGGAGGCTTGCATGGTGATGAAGAAGGCCTCTAGGGTGAATTCCCCTCTCCGGCAGGGTGCCGGGAAGATCTTCAGATCCCCCAATCTAGGGACAGAGACAACGGCGGCTACAGACTCTTTCGTGGATTTTTGATCGAGTACCTAGGGTTTTCGTCCCGAGGGCAACTTCTAGGCGGAAGGAGAGGCCGAGGGGGTGCTGGGGGCGGCCAGACCACCCCCTGGCACGGGCCAGGCCTGGCCGCGTGGCCAGGGTGTGGCCGGCCCCCAACCCTTCTCCGTCTCGTATTCTGGCACTTGATCCCTTCCGGAAAAATAGGCACTTTGGCTTTTGTCCCGTCCAATTCCGAGAATATTCATTTTCTGACTTTTCTGGAACCAAAAACAACAGAAAACAGGCAGCTGGCACTGTGGCTCTTGTTAATAGGTTAGTCCAAGAAATCATAATAAAAGTACTCCAAAGTTGGAACAAAACACAAGAAAGTGGATAAAACCAAGCATGGAACTTCAAAAATTATAGATACATTTGCAATGTATCAATGTCTCGTGAGTAGTTCGTTTAGTTCTTGAGGACATGGGATAAGTCATGTTGTTAGTAGTGGAATTGTGTTGAGAAAGATTCAATAGTTTGATATTTAAGTTGTGGTGTTATTCTTCTAGTGGTGTCATGTGAACGCTGACTACATGATGCTTCACCTTTATGGGCCTAGGGGAATGCATTGTTTATTTGGCTACTAATCGTTGGGGTTGCCGGAGTGACAAAAACCTAAACCACCATTAGGAAACCTTTGCACAAGGGAGTGTGGGATCTCAAAGTTTAAGGCTGTGGTTGCGTTTCTATCTTAATTACTTTCTTGTAGTTGCGGATGCTTGCAATGGGTATAATCACAAGTATGTATTTGTCCTAGGACGGTCCGTACATTAGCACAGGTTCACCCACACAACACTTATCCAACTAAAGAAGATTAATCAACTATATGAAGCGAAAGCACTTGACAATATTCCCATGTGTCCTTGAGAATGTTTGGTAATCATAAGTAATATAACCAGTTTGTCCTTTGATAAATAAAGGATTGGGCCACTTGCTGCAATTATTATCATTGTCTTTTGTTTACTCGCACTTTATTTATCTGCATTATCAAAAATCCCTAAAAATCCGTTTGCTAAGTATTTATAGAGAATTCCTGCTCCAAGCCACTCGTCAACACCTTCTGCTCCTTGTTGGGTTCGACACTCTTACTTACCAAAAATACTACGATACACCCCCTATACTTGTGGGTCATAAAGACTATTTTCTGGTGCCGTTGCCGGGGAATGAAGCGCTATTGGTGAGTGGAACTGGTAAAGGAAACTTCTACTGTGAGTATTGTTTATTTCTGTTAGTTACTTTATCTCAATATGGATAATTCACTTAGTTTCTTATTTTGTAATGCTACTACCACTGCTAAGGTAGTAGATGAACCACCACCAGCTGAAAATGATACTTTTAAGATACCTACAAGAATTGTTGATCGTGTTATGGATAACTACTATTTTGGAGATGGAACTATCCATCCCGGTGATCATTTTCTCTTTATACACGAATTGTGCGGGTTGTTCAAGTGTGCATGTATTACAACAGATCAAGTCAAGAAGAAGTTATTCTCATTATCACTGAAAGGAAGAGCTGAGGAATGGTATTTACATGCATGGAAGAAGAAGCTAAATGGGATCTTCTAGACCATATTCAAGACAATGCTGAAGCATGGGAGAATGATAAAGGAAGAAAGTCAGGTATAAATTATGATTATGAATGTATTAAATCTTTTATGGGGATTGATGACTTTCATAATATTAGTAATGCTTATGGTCTTGATTCTCAAGTTATTGCAAATTGTTTTAAGGCTTTTGCCTCTTATATTGAAATTCTGAAAAAAGAATGGAATAAGTATCATGCACCATATAAGGATATTGTTGATTGTTTTCCTGCTAGAAGTATTGAAGTTTGTACTATTGATCGTATTTTACCTGAACCATATATCGAGAAAATACCTTTCCCGGATAAGGTAAAGAAGTATTCTATGATAACTAGTGTAATTAACAAAAGTACAAAGAGAGCTAGAAAGTCCGATGAAAAAATAAACATTGAACCTATAATAGCAATTGTGAAAGACCTTATCACTAAAAGTGTAGAAGCTGGACACATTATCTTCTGTGAGGATGCCTCTAATAGTCTCACATCCTAATATAACTGGTGATCATTGCTATTATGGTTTATGTGACATTGGTGCAAGTTCAAGTGCTATTCCTTATGTGAGCTTTACAAAGAAATTATGCATGAAATTGGTCCTTGTGAACTAGAAGAAATTGATGTGGTTATTCAGCTTGCCAATAGAGAGACCATCTCTCCAATTGGTATTGAAAGAGATGCGGAAGTTCTTTGTGGTAAGATTAAATATCATGCTGATTTTCTAGTACTTGGTTCAGCTGCTAGTAAAACCTATCCTATCATTTTTGCTAGACCTTTCTTGAACACTTGTGGAGCCATTATTGAAGGAATTATGCCCTAGAGGCAAATAATAAAGTGTATTATTTGATATACCTCCTATATGTTCATAATACATTTCATACTGTGCTACAACTGTGTTAATATGAAACGTTAATACACCTGTGGTATATAAACAAACCGTGTCTCTGGTTACCTCTAGTGAACTAGTTCATTGGTCATGAGGATGGTCTATGTTTCAAGACTATGGGCATTTATGCCAACTGACAATGAGGTCATGTTATTAGTTAAATAACATGATAGACAAACATCCGACCGTTATATCATAATGAGATATAGTTACTTGTTCACCATTGATGATAAAACACAGAGAACCTCGCAACCTGATCCTTTGACTGTGAGGTAATGCAAATCACCATTCTGGAAGAAGCTTAGATGGTTATCAAGAATCATCTCGTAACAGGGTGATCAAAAAGGTGCCACTCAGGTTTTCCGAAGGAATGCGTAGAGGAGTACATATCAAGACCAGGATTTGTCTAGACCATGTAACAGACAGATACATGTGGCCATCTCGGTGACATTGCATTAATGAAGCTTGCAAGCATGTGACTAGGTCACAGAATGTAATGACATGATAAATGAGTAAAACAAGTTCATCGGTAACGAGATCGAACTAAGGTATACATATACCAAAGATCAAGTCTCGTATGAATTAGGTATCGTATGACAAAGGGAATGGGGAACGACTATCTCACGGTTCGAGCGATTGTATTCGTGAAATGCACGGGGATCACATGGCCATCTAGGTCCCTCTGTTGATCATTGATACGAGAATGGTCTCTATCATGTCCGGAGTGTTTCCGAACCGAAGGATGTCACGCTTAAGGGTGGGGACGCTTAGGGTAGATGAGGTATCGTATGAGAAATAGAAAGAGAGAGAAACCGAAATAGTTTTGGTAATATCCGATGGAGATCGGAAGGGGTCCGGAAGATGTTCCGGAGTAAAGGAATAATATAATATGTGTATTTGAATGTTAATTGGAGAATTGATATTAAATATATATTTTATTTTATTTTATTTTAAAAGGCACTATATTGCTAATGGGCCTCACCCGAGGGGAGGCCCAAGTGGGCAAGGTGCCTAAGGGGAGGGGGCCAGCCGGCCTAGGGTTAATGGGCCACCCGAGTGGGGCCCACCTAGGGACGGCGGCTGCCCCAAGGTGGCCGGCGGGTGTGGGCATTAGTCCCACACCGCCTGGCCCCTGGGTGGTGCGCCCCCCTCCTACTATATATAGGGGCCCCCCTTCCCCTTGGAAAACACCCATTCCTCTCATTTTCTCTCTCTCTTCTACTGAGGACTTCCCCGTAATATTGGGGAGGACCTCGTGGTTGAGTTCTCCACCTTCACACTACCATCGTGTGATCGGCGATCCGGCATCTACTTCTTCCGCTGCTCGGCAGGATCGGAGCCCGGTTGACGTCCACTACACCGGACGTGTGACGAACTTCGGAGGCATCACACTTGGGGTGCTGCTCGTCTTCATCAATATACGCCTTCCTGCGTAAGGCACGCCTCTCTCTGGAAAGGTATGAATACTATATTCCTTCTCCGTTACTTATGTCTACATAGTATAGATCCTGGTATTAGTGTTCGAGTAGATAGAAATTTTTATTTTTCTGCTACGGAACCCTTCAGTGGTATCAGAGCGGGTCTATGGGTAGACATGTCGTACGGATAGAACACATAGCAATATGTGGGCATTGATTCTCTAGTTGCTACCCTCTTTAGTATTATTGTTCATATCGCGGCACTGTTTGATGAAGCGGCCCCCAACCGACCTCACGTGGTGATTCACAAGACTGGTCCACAATTCAAAGTGGCTTAGGGGGGTGTCTGTCTCTCTGCAGTAGTTGATATGGAATTAACATTGTAGGGCCCTAAAAGGGAAGAAGAACGGCAATCATTGAATCCATGTTGTGGCTCAACGTTCGTAGGTGGGAAAGGGTTCTACTGCGAAAGCCCTAAAGCCGCGTAATACATGCAATAGTTAATATAGAAGTGTCTATCTTCGTTATTTCATAGGGGCAAGTATTGTAACATGGCAATGACAAATTTGTGAAAACTCTCATTGAAGCTGTTGATGATGATCACAAAGCTATAACCATGTCATAACACTTCACTTTAGAAGTATTACTTATTGTGCTAGTATACTTACTAGACGGTAGCATAATAAGATAATCCCTCATAGTATTCCAGTTATCGTATTCCCCTTGTGTGTGCACCACCAAGAAAGTTCTACGGTATGAGGCGATCCAGGGTGACAGGCCTGGGTGTCAAACATATCTACGTTCACATACAGTGGGTGTAAGCCATGTTGCACTGCAAATACACACGAGTTAGGACTGGCGAGCCTAGCACGCTAGAGAAGCGTGGCCTCGAGATACAAGAGACCGAAAGGTCGAGCATGAATCACATAGTTGATGTGATCGACATTAGGGAATGTCCACCTTTGATACTGCACTAATGGCCATGACGATCGGGGGAGGTGCAGAGGATAGGGATCATGTGATCACTGAACGAGTAGAGGGATGTTCATTTAAGTGGGAGTTCTTTTAGTTAATACTCGAACTCGTTATTATGAACATAGTCTAAATACTTTGCAAATTCCTTTGTAGATGTCTCGCCCACCCACTTTCAACCTTAGCACTTTCCTCGAGAAGGACAAGCTGAAAACTGATGGAACCAACTTCATCGCATGGTTCCGCAATCTTAGGATCCTCCTAGTCCCCTACAAGTTGACTCATGTCATCGAGGATGAGCTATTGGCTAAGCCTGCAGATTCTACCTCTGAGGACGAAAAGAATGTCTGGCAGTCCAAGGCGGATGATTTCTCCCTCATCCAGAGTGGAATGCTCTATGCCATGGAGCCGGAGCTTCAAAAGCGTTTTGAGAAGATGAATGCTTTTGAGATCATTGAGGATCTCAAGGCTGTCTTTGCTCCACAGGCTCGTGCAGAGAGGTATGATGCTTCCGAGCTCTTCTTCTCTGCTAAAATGGAAGAGCACAACAGTATTAGTGAGCATGTGGTCAAAATGTCTGGCTACGTTAAATGCTTAAACGCCCTGGATTGCAAAATCCTGGAGGAACTCGCTATAGATAGGGTGCTGCATTCGCTGCCCCCTAGCTACAAGGGTTTTGTGATGAACTACAACATGCAAGGGATGACTAAAACCCTTATTGAGGTGTTCGCCATGCTCAAAACTACTGAGGTTGAAATCAAGAAGGAACACACGGTGTTGATGGTCAACAAGACCACCAACTTTAAGAAACCGGGGCAAAAGGGGAAAGGCAAGAACAAGAAGCCTAAGAGGGATGGCAAGTCTGTTGCCACCCCCTCAAAGGCTGCCAAGCCTGGCCCCGGCACTTCGTGCTTCTACTGCAAAGGGGATGGGCACTGGAAACACAACTGCCCCAAATACCTTGAAGACAAGCGAGCTGGCAAGATAGCCATTCCGAACAAAGGTATATATGATATATAAGTTATTGATGTATTCCTTACAAGCGCCAGGGGTAACACCTGGGTATTTGATACCGGATCTGTTGCTCACATTTGTAACTCTTAGCAAGATCTGCAGAGTAGGAGGCGCCTGAGGAAGGACGAGGTGACGATGCGCGTCGGCAATGGCTCGAAGGTCGAAGTGATGGCCGTCGGCACCCTACATCTGCGTCTACCATCAGGATTATTATTGATTTTGAATAAATGCTATTATGTACCTGCACTGAGTATGAATATTGTGAGTGGGTCTTGCTTGTTGCAAGACCATTATTCGTTTAAATCAGGAACAAATGGTTGTTCAATTTATATGAATGATGTTTTCTATGTTCATGCACCTGTACGTGATGGTTTATTCTTACTTGATCTTGATTGTGATACACACATCCATAGTTTTGATGCTAAACGTTGTAAGCACAATGACGATAATTCCATGTACATATGGCATTGCCGTCTTGGTCATATTGGCGTAAAACGCATGAAGAAGCTTCATTCAGAGGGGCTTCTTGGATCATTGGACTTTGAATCCCTTGATACATGTGAGCCATGTCTCATGGGCAAGATGACCAGGACACCATTCTCCGGTATAATGGAGAGAGCCGTAGACCTACTTGGGATCATACATACGGATGTATGTGGACCAATGAGTGTTTCAACCCGCAATGGTTATCGTTACTTTGTTACCTTTACTGATGACTTGAGCAGATATGGATATATCTACTTGATGAAGCACAAGTCTGAAACCTTTGAAAATTTCAAGGAATTTCAGAAAGAGGTAGAGAATCAACTTAACAAGAAAATCAAGCACCTTCGATCGGATCGAGGAGGCGAGTATTTGAGTTATGAGTTTAACATGCACTTAAAGGACTATGGGATTGTACCACAGCCTACGCCAGCCGGAAGACCACAACGTAATGGTGTGTCAGAACATCGTAACCAAACCCTATTGGATAGCGTGCGGTCCATGATGTCCTTAACTGATTTGTCTGGGTCTTTTTGGGGATACGCGTTAGAAACTGCCGCTTTTATTTTAAACAGAGCACCATCCAAATCCGTGGAGACAACCCCATATGAGATGTGGCATGGCAAGAAGCCATTGTTGTCATTTCTGAAAGTTTGGGGTTGTGAGGCTTATGTTAAGAAATTGCAGCCTGACAAACTCGAACCTAAATTGGAAAAATGTATCTTTGTAGGATACCCGAGGGAAACCATTGGGTATACCTTCTACAACCAAGCCAAAGGCAAAATGTTTGTCGCTAAAAATGGCACCTTTCTCAAAAAGGAGTTTCTTGCAAAGGGAGTAAGTGGAAGGAAAATAGAGTTAGATGAAATTGTTGACCCTTCTCTCTGTATTCCGAGTAGCACAACGGAAACTGTTCCGAAACCGCTCTCCAACATGGAGGAGGAGCCCATTGATGCTGATCAAAACAATGACATCGAAACTCCTAAGGTTCACATGTCTACAAGGGTTCGTGCCACTCCAGACTGGTACAGTAGCCTTGTAATGTCTGTCATATTAGATGATCAGGATGAACCAGCAAACTACAAAGAAGCTATGGGTAGTGCTGACTCCGAGAAATGGCTAGAAGCCATGAAATCCGAAATAGGATCCATGCATGAATACCAAGTTTGGACCTTGGTTGATCTTCCAGAAGGTCGCGAAAATAAATGGATCTTTAAGAAAAAGACATATGCGAATGGTAATGTAACCGTTCACAAAGCTCGACTTGTCGCAAAGGGTTTTCGACAAATCCAAGGAGTTGAATATGACGAGACTTATTCTCCCGTAGTGATGCTTAAGGCTATCAGGATTTTAATAGCAATTGTTGCACATTTCGACTATGAAATTTGGCAGATGGATGTCAAGACCGCATTCCTCAATGGTCACATTGATGAAGAGTTGTATATGATGCAACCGGAAGGTTTTGTTGATCCTAAGGATGCTGGAAAGGTGTGCAAGCTCCAACGGTCCATTTATGGGTTGAAGCAAGCATCTCGGAGCTTGAACCAACGTTTTGATCAAGTGATCAAAAGTTTTGGATTTATCCAGAACCAACAAGAGTTCTGTGTTTACAAGAAAGCGAGTGGGAGCTCGGTAGTTTTCTTAGTAGTATATGTGGATGACATATTACTCATGGGAAACGATGTGGATCTTATGAATAGCGTGAAAGCGTATTTGAGCAACCAATATTCCATGAAGGATCTAGGTGAAGCTGCATACATATTAGGAATCAAGATCTATAGAGATAGATCAAGACACCTAATAGCATTAAGTCAGAGTACATACATAGATAAGATTTTGAAGAGGTTCAAAATGGAAAACACCAAGAGGGGTTTTACACCTATGATGAAGAATTACAACTTGAGTGTGACTCAATGTCCTGTGATGGACAATGATAGAGAAAAGATGTCTGACGTCCCCTATGCTTCTGCAATAGGATCTATCATGTATGCAATGCTTAGTGCTCGACCTGATGTGGCATTGGCTCTTAGTTTGACGAGCCGATATCAGAGTAATCCAGGACCGGATCACTGGACAGCTGTGAAGAATATCCTAAAGTATCTGAGAAGAACAAGGGATATGTTCCTAATCTATGGCGGAAATGATGAAGCTCTAAACGTAATATGTTACGTAGATGCGAGCTGGAATTCAGATCATTTTGACTCGAAGTGTCAAACATGATTTGTTTTCTTGGTAAATGGTGGGGCGGTAAGCTGGAACAGCAAGAAGCAGCCAGTGGTGGCACAATCTTCAATGGAGTATGAATACATTGCTGCTGCAGATGCATCAAATGAAGTTGTTTGGCTAAGGAATTTCGTCATTGAACTAGGAGTTTTTCCCAATGCACAATACCCCGTGACGATCTATTGTGATAACACGGGAGCTATTGCAAATGCAAGGGAACCAAGAACTCATTCCACAGCCAAACACATCAAGCTTAGATTTCACGTCATCCGACAGATTGTCGAAGAAGGTGAAGTCAATATTTGCAAAGTAGATACGGAACTGAATGTAGCAGATCCCTTGACTAAAGCTCTCCAACATGACAAGCACGAACAACACTGAGATTCCATTGGTGTTAGGTTCCTGCCTATTGTAAACTAGTTTTGTATATACTCTAGTGCAAGTGGGAGACTGAAGGAGTTACGCCCTAGAGGCAAATAATAAAGTGTATTATTTGATATACCTCCTATATGTTCATAATACGTTTCATACTGTGCTATAACTGTGTTAATACGAAACGTTAATACACGTGTGGTATGTAAACAAACCGTGTCTCTAGTTACCTCTAGTGAACTAGTTCATTGGTCATGAGGATGGTCTATGTTTCAAGACTATGGGCATTTATGCCAACTGACAATGAGGTCATGCTATTAGTTAAATAACATGATAGACAAACATCCGACCGTTATATTGTAATGAGATCTAGTTACTTGTTCACCATTGATGATAAAACACAGAGAACCTCGCAACCTGATCCTTTGACTATGAGGTAATGCAAATCACCATTCTGGAAGAGGCTTAGATGGTTATCAAGAATCATCTCATAACAGGGTGATCAAAAAGGTGCCACTCAGGTTTTCCGAAGGAATGTGTAGAGGAGTACATATCAAGACCAGGATTTGTCTAGTCCATGTAACGGACAGATACATGTGGCCATCTCGGTGACATTGCATTAATGAAGCTTGCAAGCATGTGACTAGGTCACAGAATGTAATGACATGATAAATGAGTAAAACAAGTTCATCGGTAACGAGATCGAACTAAGGTATACAGATACCGAAGATCAAGTCCCGGATGAATTAGGTATCGTATGACAAAGGGAATGGGGAACGACTATCTCACGGTTCGAGCGATTGTATTCGTGAAATGCACGGGGATCACATGGCCATCTAGGTCCCTCTGTTGATCATTGATATGAGAATGGTCTCTATCATGTCCGGAGTGTTTCCGAACCGAAGGATGTCACGCTTAAGGGTGGGGACGCTTAGGGTAGATGAGGTATCGTATGAGAAATAGAAAGAGAGAGAAACCGGAATAGTTTCGGTAATATCCGATGGAGATCGAAAGGGGTCCGGAAGATGTTCCGGAGTAAAGGAATAATATAATATGTGTATCTGAATATTAATTGGAGAATTAAAATTAAATATATATTTTATTTTATTTTAAAAGGCACTATATTGCTAATGGGCCTAACCCGAGGGGAGGCCCAAGTGGGCAAGGCGCCTAAGGGGAGGGGGCCAGCCGGCCTAGGGTTAATGGGCCACCCGAGTGGGGCCTACCTAGGGTCGGCGGCTACCCCAAGGTGGCCGGCGGGTGTGGGCATTAGTCCCACACCGCCTGGCCCCTGGGTGGTGCGCCCCCCTCCTACTATATATAGGGGTCCCCCTTCCCCTTGGAAAACACCCATTCCTCTCATTCTCTCTCTCTTCTACTGAGGACTTCCCCGTAATATTGGGGAGGACCTCATGGTTGAGTTCTCCACCTTTACACTACCGTCGTGTGATCGGTGATCTGGCATCTACTTCTTCCACTGCTCGGTTGGATCGGAGCCCGGTTGACGTCCACTACACCGGACGTGTGACGAACTTCGGAGGCATCACACTTGGGGTGCTGCTCGTCTTCATCAATATACGCCTTCCTGCGTAAGGCGTGCCTCTCTTTGCATAGGCATGAATACTGTATTCCTTCTCCATTACTTATGTCTACATAGTATAGATCCTGGTATTAGTGTCCGAGTAGATAGAAATTTTTTGTTTTCTGCTACGGAACCCTTCAATTGTAGACTGTAAGAGGGAGAAAATTTTAACTAAATTTGATGGAGAATCTTATGAGTTTAATTTTTCGAAATTTGCTAATGTTCCTTATGAAAATGAACTTCCTAATGAGGATTTTAGAGTTGAACAACTTTCTTCTATTTCCCTTGCTCCTAACAATTCTTTGCAGCAATTTATAGAAGACCACGAAAGCGAGACCTTCATCGAAGAAAGAAATGAGATTGACGAGATTCTCCGTCGTCAACCCAAGATGCTTAAGCATAACTTACCCATGGAAGATTTGGGTACCACATTACCACCTAAAAAGGATCCGAATTTCGATCTGAAACCTTTAGCTGATGATCTTAAATATGCTTACATTGATGATAAGAAAATATATCATGTTATTATTAGTTCTAAACTTTCAGGAAAGGAAGAGGAAAGATTATTGGAAGTATTGAAGAAACACCGAGGAGCTATGGGTTATACCCTTGATGATTTAAAGGTGATTTCTCGTACTATATGTCAGCATGCTATCAATATAGAACCCGATGCAAAACCAGTGGTAGAACATCAACGTCGTTTAAATCCTAAGATGAAGGAAATCGTAAGAAATGAGGTATTAAAACTCCTTTATGCTGGTATTATTTATCTTATTGCTGATAGTGAATGGGTTAGTCCTGTTCATTGTGTCCCTAAGAAAGGAGGAATTACTGTTGCGCCTAATGAGAATAATGAGCTTATCCCCCAAAGAGTAGTAGTTGGTTATAGGATGTGCATTGACTTCAGAAAGGTTAACAAAGTTACTAAGAAAGATCATTACCCACTGGCTTTTATTGATCAACTGTTAGAAAGATTGTCTAAAAAGACTCATTTTTGCTTTCTTGATGGATACTCTAGGTTCTCTCAAATTGCTGTTAAACGGCAAGATCAAGAAAAAACTACTTTTACGTGCCCTTATGGAACCTACGCTTATAGGCGTATGCCTTTTGGTTTGTGTAATGCTCCTGCTACTTTTAAAAGATGCATGTCTGCTATCTTTCATGGTTTTTGTGAGGAAATTTTGGAAGTATTCATGGACGATTTTACCATCTATGGAACTTCTTTTGATAATTGTCTGCACAACCTTGATAAAGTCTTACAGAGATGTGACGAAACTAATCTTGTTCTTAATTGGGATAAATGCCACTTCATGGTTAATGAAGGAATTGTCCTTGGACATAAAATTTCCGAAAGAGGCATTGAAGTTGACAGAGCCAAAGTTGAAGCAATTGAGAAAATGCCTTGTCCTAGAGACGTCAAAGGTATTTGTAGTATCCTTGGTCATGCTGGTTTCTATAGAAGGTTTTTAAAGATTTCTCCAAGATATCAAAACCCCTTACTAATCTTCTCCAAAAATATGTGCCTTTTGTTTTTGATGATGATTGTAAGGAAGCTTTTGAAACTCTAAAGAAATCTTTAAGTACTGATCCTATTGTCCAACCACCTGATTGGAATTTACCCTTTGAAATCATGTGTGATGCTAGCGATTTTGCTGTAGGTGTTGTTCTTGGGCAACGAATAGATAAAAAGTTAAATGTTATCCATTATGCTAGTAAGACTCTTGACGCCGCTCAAAAGAATTATGCTACTACTGAAAAAGAGTTCTTACCTGTTGTCTTTGCTTGTGATAAGTTTAGACCTTATATTGTTGATTCAAAAGTTACCATTCATACTAATCATGCTGCTATTAAGTACCTTATGACAAAGAAAGACGCTAATCCTAGGCTTATTAGATGGGTGTTGCTTTTGCAAGAGTTTGATCTACATATTGTAGATAGGAAAGGTGCTGAAAATCCTATTGATGATAATTTATCTCGATTGGAAAACATTTCTTTTGATCCTATGCCTGTTAATGATAGTTTTCCAAATGAATAGTTGGCTACAATAGGGGTAAGCTCGAGTCCTTGGTACGCTGATTATGCTAACTTTATTGTTTCCAAGTATTTTCCTCCAACTTTTACAGCCCAGCAAAGAAGGAAATTCTTTTATGATTTGAGGCATTATTTTTGGGATGACCCACATTTATATAAAGAGGGAGTGGATGGTATTATGCGAAGGTATGTTCCAGAATATGAGCAAAAGAGATATTGTGGAAATGTTATGGTAGTGCCTATGGTGGACATCATGCTGGAGATAGAACCGCACAAAAGGTGCTAAAATCAAGTTTTTACTAGCCTACCCTTTTTAAAGGTGCAAGAAAGTTTGTCTTATCATGTGATGAATGTCAACTAGTTGGTACTATTTCTAGACGCAATGAAATGCCTATGAATTACTCTCTTGTTATTGAACCATTTGACTGTTGGGATTTGACTTTATGGGTCCTTTTCCCCCTTCAAAAGGGTATACTCATATTCTTGTTGCCGTTGACTATGTTACTAAGTGGGTAGAAGCCATACCTATGAAAAGTTCTGATGGTGAGACCTCTTTAAAAATGCTTAAGGATGTTATCTTTCCTAGGTTTGGAGTGCCTAGGTATCTTATGACTGATGGAGGTTCTCATTTCATTCATGGTGGCTTTAGAAAGACCCTTTCTAAATATGATCTTAACCATAGAATTGCTTCATCTTATCATCCCCAAACTAGTGGGCAAGTGGAACTGTCAAATAGAGAAATAAAATCCATCTTGCAAAAGACTGTTAATAGATCTAGAAAAAATTGGGCTAAAAAGTTGAATGATGCTTTATGGGCTTATAGAACTGCTTATAAAAATCCTATGGGAATGTCTCCTTACAAATGGTTTATGGGAAAGCTTGTCACATGCCTTTAGAATTAGAACACAAAGCTTATTGGGCAGTGAAAGAACTTAATAGAGACTTCAAACTTGCTGGTGAGAAGAGATCGTTTAACTTAAGTTCTTTAGACGAGTGGAGGAGTGAAGCATATGAAAATGCTAGACTCTTTAATGAAAAAGTTAAAAGATGGCATGACAGGAGAATCCATAAGAGAGAGTTCCATGTCGGTGAGAAGCTTCTATTGTATAGGTCTCGTCTTAGATTTTTTGCAGGAAAACTACTCTCAAAATGGGAAGGACCTTTTGTTATTGAAGAGGTGTATCGTTTAGGTGCAATAAAAATTTCTTCCTTAAAATATAACACTACACAAGTGGTGAATGGTCAAAGACTCAAGCACTATATTTCTGGAGATTCTTACAATAAAGGTATTGATGTTATTCAAGTGGTGACTCCGGAATTTTTTATTAAAGACCAAATTTAGAGACCTTCAGAGTCTGTTTTCGAATAGGTAATAGTTCTGGTAAGAAAAGGTCCACGAAAAACTTTCCAAGTTATATTTTTGCAGTTTTTATCTAACATGGAAAATAATGAGTCGAAAGAGGGACGGAAATGGAGCCCGGGTGGCTCACACCACCCTATGGTGCGGGCCCACTTGGTTGCGCCACCAGGGGGTGTGGCCACCCCGGAGCCCTTCTCCGACCCGTTTTCTCCAATACTTTCCTTTTGTTGTTAAACTTCATAATATATAATCCCCTGGATCCCCTGAGGTTCGTATATTGTGCTCTCATCGTGTTTTTGTTTCGATCTGTTTTTGATAGCCAGATTCTCAGTTTTGGAGCCGTAGTGTCTTCCTCTTGATCAGCCAAGGTGGATTCCTCGGCGGACATCATCAACCCGTACATGTATGAGTTGAAGATTCACCCCAAGGAGTTGTTGCTCGAAGATGGGAAGGTACATATAAAAGAGGTTCAGGGCCCTAAAGGAGAAGGTAGTCTAGAGGACAGGATGGAAGCATTGGAGCAAGAAGTCTTTCGGTACAAGAAGATGGCAGAACGCGAGGTGGATATCATCCATAAGATTAGTTCAGAACTCATCGCCAAGCACAAGAAGGAGACTGCTGAGCTTAGGGATGAAATTCTCTCACTCCATCGAACAACCAACCAACTACAAGCACAACTCTACGACGTGCAAAACCAAAACTATGAGTATGAGGCTAGGTTTAAACACATAAGTTCTACTGCTAGTTTCAGGATGTTGGAAACCAAGATGTCCTTTGTCGATGGGGAGCCTTCACCTTGGAAGTCGGATGATGATGAGAGAACACCACCACCACCACCGAAGGAGTAATTCGTCATCTGGTTTTGGCATCCCCTTGGTTTGTTCCAAGCTTGGGGGAGTGCCGCAGTATCACATCTTTTATCTTTTTACCTTTTTAAGTAAAGTCATATCATGAATAGAGAAGTTATCTTATATGATGGTTTGCATTGTGGAAGTATCTCCCCTCTCATTAGTGATCTATGTATCCCTTGGTGTGAGTTGCCGTTATGGAATATTAATGAGAAGTTCTATCATTTACTCTTTGCACATCTTATATTAGTTTGCAATTCCTGTTATATGATTATTCTTGTTGTTAGTATTGGTATCACTTTGGGATCATTAAGTAAATTTAGTTGATTTTGGCAAACCTAGCTCTGCTCAATAGCAACACTATTTGAGAATTGAATGAAAAAGAGAAAAGTACTTTTAAGAAATATAATTTCATCATCTTTCTTCCTTGATTGGCTCATAAGCTTAGTATTCTCTAGTTAAGATCTTTTGTGCTTCTAAGGAAGATTGCATGTTTGTTTTTATCACTTGTAGGTTTGTTTGTTTCCTTCAACTCTTATGCTTGCTACCTATCCTTGCTAGCCAAAAACCCGCACTGAGAGGGAATGCTTCTCGTGCATCCAATCCTTAAACCAAAAGCTCTGCCATTTGTGTACACCATACCTACCTATTAGCACTATTGCTATTCCAAGTAAATTCATGTTTTTATCTACCTTCCAAATTAAACTTGTTATGTGAAAATTAGTGATTAAAGCTCTCACGAACTTGATGGCACACTTTACTTTCTTGCACTTAATAAACTTGAACCATTGTGCCCATCTATGTTGCGTATATGCTTGCGCTTTGTAAGTTGTGAATTAGCAGAACCATGTTATCATGGGGAACGCTTTCAACATTGCACTTTATTTAGTTGATATCATTTTCTTTTGCTTATGGATCCCGGTGGTGTGAAATAAAAGGGGAGCTTGTAAAGCTCACACAGTTTGTATATGTGTTAGAGAAACGCCTGGGCGACTAGCCTAAGCCATGCCTAATCATGGTGGAAACTTGCAGCATAACCATAGTGAGCAATCTGTGAAGCATCCTCAATAGAAAAAAACGTTTGCAAATAGGAAAAAAACCCTATGTAAATAGGAAAGAAAAAACATATGCAAATAGGAAATAAAAGGATCACTGAGATGCTCATTGTATGTTGCCTTGTCATTTTGATATGGGAAAGCTCCTGTATCATGGGGCAAGGGGTACCCCGTTGGCAGTTCTCTATGATACACATGTACTTATAATGACAAGAACTTACTCGTGACTAAAGTTGAGTAGCATGAGGTTCGGTACTCGTAAGCAAGGGGCATGCGATTTTCAGCTTATAACTTGTCAGGCATATCCTCAGATTTGTTCACTTTAACCTTAATCACCTAAAGATGCTTATGATAGGGGTAATGAGAGCTGAAAGCTAATAAGTACCATAATTTTTGGAAGCTCTTTATGAAACTTGAAATCCCCGCTTCCCTCTGCAAAGGGCCTATCTTTTACTTTTTAGTTGAGTCAGTAAACCTATTCCTTTCTATCTCAAGCAAGTATTTGAGTTGTTGTGTTTCAATCATTCATATGATGATTTATTCAATCATGTTTCTTATGTTCCTTGTTTTGCACACTTCTCTTATCTTAGTGAATATTACTTTGAAAGCTATCACCGAAAACGCATTATGTTTGAACTCCTGCAAATTGTTAACTATTCTTTTGACCAAGAACAAAGTTTGCCATTACCAATTATGATTTACTTTGTGTATCTTTATTGTGTTTCCTTTACTTATTGCAAGTTAAGTTATATAATAGTGAGTTGTCTTCTATTATGATTTATGTATTGATGAATGTGATGCTTCTTGTCCGTATTCTTTTATGGACACTTCATTCCATAAACTCGAGGTCATGTTTATTGAGCTCAATTTTCACTTGGGGACAAGCGAAGTCTAAGCTTGGGGGGAGTTGATACATCCATTTTGCATCACTATTCTATCATAATTCACTGTTATTCATTGATATATTCCATATTAAGAGATGATACTTATGTTATTTCATCTATTTTTGCATGGTTGATGACTTTGGGAGGATGGACCGCTGAAGTGAGGATTTTGATGGAAAAGGCACTGTTTGGAGGCGAAGATCAGAAAATCATGCAAAATATATGGAAAATCCTATTTTCCCAGAAGACGAAGGAAGCCAGAAGGGGAAGTGGAGATGGGCCACAGGGGCCCCACACCACCCCATGGCGCGGGACAGCCCTAGCAACACCACCAGGTGGTGTGGCCACCCTGGCCCACCTCTGGCATTGCCCTTTGGTGTATATAATCCCCTCAAAACCCTAAGACTCGGGGAACAACCACAGAAAGATTCTGCCGCCTCTGCGGGGCGGAAAACTATAGAGAGAGAAAGAGCTCTCCGGTAGGCAGAAATCTGTTGGGGAAATTCCTTCCCGGAGAGGGGAGATCATCACCATCAACACCACCATCAAGCTAGACTTCATCGGCATCATCATCATCTCCACCAGCACTATCATCACCACTCCATACCGCTATAACAATTGGGTTGAATCTTGAAGAGTTCTTAGGGGAAACTTTCCCGGTGTTGATTACTTATTGTAGTTGATGCTATTGAGTGGAACCATTGAATTATCGTTCATGTTCAGATTGTTACTTATCATTATTTCATCTCTTATCTTGATCCATATGATGTCTTATGAGTAGTTCGTTTAGTTCTTGAGGACATGGGAGAAGTCATGTTGTTAGTAGTGGAATTGTGTTGAGAAAGATTCAATAGTTTGATATTTAAGTTGTGGTGTTATTGTTCTAGTGGTGTCATGTGAACATCGACTACATGATACTTCACCTTTATGGGCCTAGGGGAATGCATTGTGTATTTGGCTACTAATTGTAGGGGTTGTTAGAGTGACAGAAATCTAAACCACCGTTAGGAGACCTTTGCACAAGGGAGTGTAGGATCTCAAAGTTGAAGGCTGTGGTTAGGTTTCTATCTTAATTACTTTCTTGTAGTTGCAGATGCTTGCAATGGGTATAATCACAAGTATGTATTAGTCCTAGGAAGGTCAGTACATTAGCACAGGTTCACCCACACAACACTTATCCAACTAAAGAAGATTAATCAACTATATGAAGCGAAAGCACTTGACGATATTCCCATGTGTCCTCGAGAACGTTTGGTAATCATAAGTAATACAACCGGTTTGTCCTTTGCAAAAGAAAGGATTGGGCCACTTGCTGCAATTATTATCATTGTGTTTTGTTTACTCACACTTTATTTATCTGCATTATCAAAAACCCCTAAAAATCCGTTTGCTAAGTATTTATAGAGAACTCCTGCTCCAAGCCACTCGTCAACACCTTCTGCTCCTCGTTGGGTTCGACACTCTTACTTATCAAAAATACTACAATGCACCCCCTTTACTTGTGGGTCATCACTTCTACATAGAGGTTATGTTGTTGTTTCCTACCTCACCCGGCTAACTTTTCCTGCATGCACGCATCCCAGGGAGAACTCCGGCGAGCACCGAAGCACTTATCGCCAGCAAGGTTTCGTGTGGTCTTCCCCGGCATCGAAGCCCGCCAGGCCGTCCCTCACTCGACATCGTGTGAAGCACAGTGTCATTCCGCCACCTCCACGCTTCCTTCCTGCCCTCCAGTGAGCCTCCCGGTTGCTTCCCCATCTCTGTTAGGGTTCCAACCCCGCCGCGACTGGCGCGAGCAGGACGACATCGCACAGCCGTTGATCGCCGTCTAATCCTGCGGCTGATATCCCCATACCTCTTCGCCCGCTCCCCTCTCTGGCAACCGGGCCCTACCCTCGACCTTTGAAAGCTGCCCTCCCGTGTCTCACGCTGCCAGGCGGGCTGATTTCCCCTCCATGGCCCATCTTCCCTTCAGATCTAGCCCGAGCGAGTCGTCCTCCTTTTTCTTTTTCCAATATCTTTTCAGGTCTGTATTTATACTTATTAGTTTAACTAGAAAACAAATTTTAAAATACATTGAATGGCCCAGAACAAATTTTTAAGGGGTTGTATACGGTTTAATATAGCATGGAGAACAAAAAGTTATGCAAAACATTAAGCCCTTTTTCTAAGAATTAATATGCCACCAAGTGTCAATTTTAGTAAATATTTTACTCAATTAGTTTTGCTTAACATAATGGGGTAAATACACCTCCCTCTGGTATGTTTTTCATGTGCCCATCTCATGGCCTTGGCCTCATGCCAAGTGGAGCCGTAGTTTTACAATAGAAAAAATAACAAAAGATCATTATTTATGAATTTAGATAATTCCCTAGGACAAAATATAACATATTTTGGGTTGATTCCAAATCTCAATGATGTGGTACCTCAATATCTATCATAACCTAGGAGTTCAAGAATTTTTGAGCCTCTAAGGAATTTTAGTTAATTAAACACTTCTGTATGTGGCATTATCACTAGATAAATCATTTCAGAGGATTTAAAACTCCAAAATTAGTGATTCCAATTTCTACTAGAAGGTATTTGTAATGCCTATCCATTTTCTTTTATCTCATATCATTTGGACCTGTAGAATAAATCTGGTTAATAAGACAAATTTACTATAGAACTGACTTTGGGATTTTCCCAAGCGCATTCTGGTAATTATGTTGAGATGATTCCAACTCTCAAAAATCACAAAACCCTCCGAGGACATATTTATTCGAGCCCCAGATGTTTCCTAGTGAATTATTCACCTAAACTAGAGTTATTTCCACTATAATAATCATAACTAACGGAATAAAAGTGATAAAATCAGGAAACCACTTTTGTTGGCCTTGTTATTTCAATACCTATATGTTGATATCATTTTTTACATTGATATCATACAGGACCAAGCCTTAGTTCCAAACCCCCTTGATAAGTTATTTTGGCAAACAAATCATAAAGAAATCCCACAAAGGAAATTAAAGTAATTCCAATTGCTCTAACATCAATCCATCAGAACCAACTAAAGTTACTAATATGTTATATGCTTGTTTGTTGTATGATACTAGTGCTTGTATGCCTTGTGTTGATTGTGCCCTTGTTTGCTTGCATGTGTGATCCCTAACAATGATAGTTGCAATTATATCGAAGACCTGAAGAAGATGGTTATTATCATTATTTATGGTATTCTAAGAAGAAGTCTAGGGACATATATTGCCATATTGCTGATAGCAGGCAAGCCACCTTCCTGCTCATAAGCCTTGTCCTACTGTTTTACTTACGCATGTGTTTACCTACTGTTTCCGAAAACTGCATTGTTTTATTATATTATGATATATATCTCGTAGTGGCTTGGCTCCTCCAAATCATTACAAAATTGTACTACTATGTACAACCCCCTTGACGATACCTAATTGTCCCTAGTATGGTAGATGGTGTATACCACCATACCCATTTAGAGACTCCATTTTAGCCAAAGTAAAACTATAGGATGGGAAGACCCCGAAAAAGTTTACAAAATGATAGATGATATAACCTTGGTGAGGTCTGACCTACCAACAGAAGTGAGAAAGTAAAAAAGGTTTTGTTTTATAAAATGATGAAGGAAAGATGGAGGAAAAAGGTTTATGAAAATGCAACCATTTCTTTGCAGTTTTTCCATAATAATTAATCCGTGCAACCACATTACTCTGGAATGGGACAGGGCTAGACTTGAAGTTTGCTACTCTGGTGTGGGAATTCTCATAACTACTTATAAGGGACTAGCTCCCTCTAATTCTGAGCTTCCTTTATGATGACCCACAAGTATAGGGGTGTATGGCAGTATTTTCGATAAGTAAGAGTGTCGAACCCAACGAGGATCATAAGGTGCTGACTAGTGGTATGGATCAGGAATTCTCTGCAAATACTTAGCAAACGGATTTTTAGGGGTTTTCGATAAAGCAAGTAAACAAAGTACGAGTAAACAAAAGACAGTAAGAATAAATGCAGCAAGTGGCCCAATCCTTTATGCAGCAAAGGACAAGCCGGTTGTATTTCTATAGATGACCAAACGTTCTCGAGGACACATGGGAAGACTGTCAAGTGTTTTCGCTTCATATAGTCGATTAATCTTCTTTAGCTTGCTAAGTGTTGTGTGGGTGAACCTATGCTAATGTACCACCCCATCCAAGACTAATACATACTTGTGATTATACCCCTTGCAAACATTCATAAGTACAAGAAAGTAATTAAGGTAGAAACCTAACCACAACTTTAAACTCTAAGACCCTTATGTCCCTTGTGCAATGGTTTCCTAACGGGGGTTCAGGTTTCTGTCACTCCGGCAACCCCTACGATTAGTAGCCAAATACACAATGCATTCCCATAGGCCCATATAGGTGAAGAGTCATGTAGTCGACGTTCACATGACACCACTAGAAGAAGTACACCACAACTTAAATAACAATCTATTGAATCTTTCTCAACGCAACTCCACTACTAACAACAAGACTTCTCCCATGTCCTCAAGAACAAAATGAACTACTCACAAGCCATCATATGGATCATGATCAGAGATGGAATAATGATGTATAACAATCTGAACATAAATAAAAATTCAATGGTCCACTCAATAGAATCAACTACAAAGAGTAATCAACACCGGGAAAGTTTCCCCTATGAACTATGCAAGATTCAACGCAATTGTTACAACAATATGGAGATGGTGATGAGGGTGCTGATGGTGATGATGGTGGTGGTGATGATGATGATGATCCCGATGAAGTCCAGCTTGATGGTGGTGTTGATGGCGATGATCTCCCCTCTCCGGGAAGGAATTCCCCCGGCAGAAATCTGTCTGCCGGAGAGATCTTTCTCTCTCGGTGTTTTCGCCCCGCAGAGGCGGCGGAATCTTTCTGTGGTCGCTCCCCGAGTCTTAGGGTTTCGTAGGGATGATATACGCCAGAGGAGAGAGGCTGGAGTGGGCCAGGGCGGCCACACCACTCCCAGGCGCGACCTAGGCCTGCCCGCGCCATGTGGTGGTGTGGGCCCCCTGTGGCCCACCTCCACTCCATATTCTGGCATCCTGAGTCTTCTAGAAAAATAGGATTTTCCGTATATTTTCCCGGATTTTCTGATCTTCGCGAATTTTGCCTCCAAACAACACCTTTTCCATCAGAATCCTGACTGCAGCGGTCCATGCTCCAAAAGTCATCAACCATGAAAAAATAGATGAAATAACATAAGTATCACCTTTCAATACGAAATATATCAACGAATAATAGTGAATTAAGACATAGAATAGTGATGCAAAATGGACGTATCAACTCCCCCCAAGATTAGACTTCGCTTGTCCCCAAGCGAAACTGAGCTAAATAAACATGGCCTCAGGTTTATGGAGTGAAGAGTGGATAAAAGAATACATACAAGAAGCATCACATTCATCAAATACATAGATCATAATAGACGACAACTCACTATTATATAACTCAACTTGCAATGAGTAAAGGAAACACAATAAAGATACATAGAGTGAATCAGAATTGGTAATGGCAAACTTAGCTCTTGGTCGAAGAATAGTTGATAATTTGCTGGAGTTCACAAATAGCTGGTTTTCAATGAAAGCTTTCAAAGTAGTAAACATCAAGATAAGAGCAATGTGCAAAACAAGGAACATAAGAAACATGATTGAATAAATCATCATATGAATGGATGAAACACATCAACTCAAAATACTTGTTGAGATAGAAGGGAATAGGTTTACTGACTCAATCTACAAAGTAAAAGAAAGGCCCTTCGCAAAGGGAAGCATGGATTGCAAGTCTTGTAAAGTGCTCCCAAAAATTATGATACTTACTAGCTTTCAGCTCTCATTGCCCCTATCATAGGCATCTTTAGGTGATTAAGGTGAAAGTGAGGTCCAATCTGAGTTATATGCTTGACAGACAATAAACTGAAAATCCCAAGTCCCTTGAGTACGAGGGCCGCTCCTCATGCTACTCAACTTTAGTTACCGGTAAGTTCTTGTCATCGTAAGAATGTGCGTATCATTGAGAACCGCCAACGGGGTACCCCTTGCCCGATGATACGGAAGAATCCCCATATCAAAATGACAAGGCAAGCAGACAATGAGTATCCCCGGCAACAGCTCCAGAAAATAGTCTTGATGATCCACAAGTATAGGGGGTGTATCGCAGTATTTTCGATAAGTAAGAGTGTCGAACCCAACGAGGAGCAGAAGGTGCTGGCTAGTGGTATGGATCAGGAATTCTCTGCAAATACTCATCAAATGGATTTTTAGGGGTTTTCGATAAAGCAAGTAAACAAAGTACGAGTAAACAAAAGACAGTAAGAATAAATGCAGTAAGTGGCCCAATCCTTTATGCAGCAAAGGACAAGCCGGTTGTATTTCTATAGATGATCAAACGTTCTCGAGGACACATGGGAAGACTGTCAAGTGCTTTTGCTTCATATAGTCGATTAATCTTCTTTAGCTTGCTAAGTGTTGTGTAGGTGAACTTGTGCTAATGTACCGCCCCATCCAAGACTAATACATACTTGTGATTATACCCCTTGCAAACATCCGTAAGTACAAGAAACTAATTAAGGTAGAAACCTAACCACAGCTTTAAACTCTAAGACCCTTACGTCCCTTGTGCAATGGTTTCCTAACGGGGGTTCAGGTTTCTGTCACTCCGGCAACCCCTACGATTAGTTGCCAAATACACAATGCATTCCCCTAGGCCCATATAGGTGAAGTGTCATGTAGTCGACGTTCACATGACACCACTAGAAGAAGTACACCACAACTTAAATAACAATCTATTGAATCTTTCTCAACACAACTCCACTACTAACAACAAGACTTCTCCCATGTCCTGAAGAACAAAACGAACTACTCACAAGACATCATATGGATCATGATCAGAGATGGAATAATGATGTATAACAATCTGAACATAAAAAATAATTCAATGGCTCACTCAATATCATCAATTACAAAGAGTAATCAACACCGGGAAAGTTTCCCCTATGAACTATGCAAGATTCAACGCAATTGTTATAGCAATATGGAGATGGTGATGAGGGTACTGATGGTGATGATGGTGGTGGTGATGATGATGATGATGATCCCGATGAAGTCCAGCTTGATGGTGGTGTTGATGGCGACGATCTCCCCTCTCCGGGAAGGAATTCCTCCGGCAGAAATCTGTCTGTCGGAGAGATCTTTCTCTCTTGGTGTTTTCGCCCCGCAGAGGCGGCAGAATCTTTCTGTGATAGCTCCCCGAGTTTTAGGGTTTCGTAGGGATGATATACGCTAGAGGAGAGAGGCTGGAGTGGGCCAGGGCGGCTACACCACTCCCAGCCGCGGCCTAGGCCTGCCCGCGCCATGGGGTGGTGTGGCCCCCCTGTGGCCCACCTCCACTCCATCTTCTGGCATCCTGAGTCTTCTGGAAAAATAGGATTTTCTGTATATTTTCCCGGATTTTCTGATCTTCGTGAATTTTGCCTCCAAACAGCACCATTTCCATCAGAATCATGACTGCAGCGGTCCATGCTCCAAAAGTCATCAACCATGCAAAAATAGATGAAATAACATAAGTATCACCTTTCAATACGAAATATATCAATGAATAATAGTGAATTAAGACATAGAATAGTGATGCAAAATGGACGTATCACTTTACAAAAAGGGTCAACTGTGAGACATTCACCTAGAGGAAGTAGGATCGCCCATGTGAGCGACCAGTCGATACTATGAACCTCTCATTGAAAGTGCCCACTCTCGAGGATTCGTAATGCGCTCTAGTTGGTCCTTGGCCTGGATGTCCCAGTGTTGAGGGGAACAACTCATAGGGTATGGTAGGGCCTATGCTAGAGTGGCATTTGGAGAGTCTTGCTTGGTTAGTCGACCCACGATCCGTAGGTGATCAGGGCAGGGTACTCAGATGGTGTGGGTAAAGTGTACAACCACTATAGAGTGTAAATATATTCGAATATTCGTGTCCATGGTCATGGACGGTTGGGAAGGTTGCTGTAGAGCGGTGCTGGTTTTGATTTCAAAAAGGACTTCGGAAAAGCAAAGGCTTTGGAAATGTTTTGACCATGGGATGGTCGGAAAGGAAGGAAAGGAGTTTGGTCATGGGATGACCAGAAGGAAGAAAATTAATGGGTGACCCAATCCTAGTGTTTTCAAAACTCTTCAAAATCTTTTCAAAATGTTTTACAAAAGTTTTCAACAAATATATGTAGATGCTATATCTACACGAGAAACTATTTTAGAAAAGAACCCCCTCTGGAGCCCTCCTACTACCACAACCATATTGCATATCCTCTTGTTATTTTTGTTCTCTTAAGGTGGTTTGCGAGTACATTCAAAGTACTCACTAGCATTGTCCCTGGATATTAACTTGGTCAGATTGCGAGCAGAAGGTGACGTTGACGACTATGCGAGCTAGGACGTTCTCCCAGTCAGTTACCTATAGGTTAAGGCATGGCTCGGGCTCAACGCTTGATGAAGTTTCGCTGGTGATGATTGATGTAGCCATAATGGAAAATAAGGTATGGCATGTATCATCTTAAGTAATGGATGTTTACTTTGATACTTGTCGGTTATGTGCCATGACAAACTGATCATGTGATCATGGTGTATGCATAACAGGGATTCTTGGAGGATTAATCCGGGGTCCCCACAATGATCCTGGCTGGTACTACCGCCGTACCACTAGTACTTCCAGCGGGGATGGTACTACCACCAAAACTTCCGATCGAAGTTTTGTCAAATAGCACACTCTAGACAGAAGATATACTGAACATGATTGGAAATTCGGCCAGTACTAGAGCCGGTACTACCGGCGGAAAAAATGCCCGAGCGATACTACCACCTAAACTTCCGAATGAAGTTCCGCCAAATATAACTCATCAAAATAGAGAAGTTACTGAACACATCCCATGGGCATCGGAACATTGGTTGAAACTTCCACTAAAACTACCGGTGGCAAACATGCCCTAGCGGTACTACTGGTGGAGAGCCGGAACTTCCGGTCAGGGAAACTTCAGAAACTAAAACAATAATAACTTTCGCATCCAAACTCCAAACGAGATGAAACCAATTTTGTTGGAAAGATAACGACATGTAAAATACAACAATGAAGAAAATACCATGAATATATATGTGAGATGTCTCCCAAGGTGTGGATCCGAAAAACCCACAAGATCAAAAACACAATAAGATATGCAAGGAAAATCCATTTTTGATGAACTAGAGCTTGTTATGAAGATAACCACAAGCTCTAGAAACCTCACATGGACAAGATGAAAAAACAACCAAGAAATATGATGCTATGTATGCAAAGGTTTGAGATCTCTCTGAAAGATACGAACAAGCTACTCACTCGAGAGCCCCTGTTGATAGTACGACTTTCTATCCTAAACCCGGTCTTCCAACTACAAGAGACCGGTAAAATAGAAAGCCTATCAAGATCATACCTTTTCCTTGATCATTCCACTTGAGCTTGATGTAGACCTTCCTGTCCTTCTCAAGATGGATCACCTTTCTTGATTGCTCTTGCTTGATGAAGACTTATGAAATGCTCCCCCATACTCCATTGGGAAACCTCTTCCTTGAACTTGTCTTCATCACTCCATGATCGCTGAGGATGGCAAGCTTCAAGCATGAGATATTCTAGAGATGGTGCATCTTGAGCTTGCACTTCATTTCATGATAATGTCTTGAATATGGCCATAAGGAACTCCATGTTCTTCTTCTTCTTCTTCAAGACATACTTGATCTTCTTATTCTACTTGATTCCAATAGGCACAAAGCCCTTGGACATTGCTTCTTCTTTTTCAACCTTGAAGCCAACACATGGTCCAAGAAATGCCAATGGACAAACCTACAAGTGAAACTCAATTTACACATTAGTACATAGAGATTGTCATTAATTACCAAAACCACACGTGGGGGCATACATGCCCTTTCACCAAGGCAACCAAATATGAGTAAATTTGGCTTGACACCCTAAAGATATATCTTGGGTTCATTACCAAAACTCATCATTGAAGATCATTTTGTATCCTTGAGAGACCACAGAGGATGAATATGTTAATGTGAGCATAATAGAGAAAGTTTTGGTTCATAGGAGGAACTACACTCCCCCTAAGTCCATGCCTACATCCAAACAAAGACATCATTCGAAACACGGGTAGGTGTGCAAGTCACTCAAGCCACATTGCTCGAATCCATGATATTTAGCTCATGCCTTAACTCCCGAAACCTTGCTTCATCAAGAGGCTTCGTGAAAAGATCCACTAGATTGGCCTTGGTTCGAACATACTCCAAAGAAATATCTCCTCTTGCAACATGATCCCGGATGAAACGATGATGAATCTCAATACGATTGGTATGGTTGTGTTGCACTGGGTTGTGAGCAATGCAAATGGTGCTATCATTGTCACAAAGATGGGGCACCTTGTCAAAATATAGAATGAGATCCTTCAAAGTTTGATTCATCCATAGAAATTGAGCAGAACAACTTGCGCCAGAGATATACTCGGCTTCAGCAGTGGACATAGACATATAGTTTTCCTTCTTAGATGACCAACACACCAAGGATCTTCCAAGGAATTGACAAGCACCAGAGGTTGATTTACTTTCGACCTTGTCTCTCGCCCAATCTGAATCCATGTATCCAATTAGGTAAAAGCTAGCTCCCTTGGGGTACCGCAACCCAAAGTTTGGGGTATGAACCAAATATCCAAAGATTCTCTTGACCGCCACCATGTGGCTTTATTTTGGTGTGGATTGCAATCTTGCACACATACCCACGCTCAACATAATATCCAATCGGTATGCACAAAGATAAAGCAAAGAACCAATCATAGAGCGATAAAGCTTTTGATCCACATCCTTACCCTTGGAGTTGAGATCAAGATTAACCTTTGTGGGCATGGGAGTCTTGGCACCTTTCACTTGATCAAACTAGAACTTCTTGAGAATATCTTGGATATTTTTGGCTTGGTTGATGAAAGTCCCCGTCCTCGGTTGTTTGACTTCAAGGCAAGAAAGAATTCCATCTCTCCCATCGTAGACATCTGAAAGTGATTAGTCATTAGCTTGGAAAAATCATCATTAAAAGATTTGTTAATATATGCAAAAATAATGTCATCAAAATAGATTTGGCATACGCACAAGTGGCCTCCAACTCTCTTAGTAAAAAGAGTGGGATCAATTAGCCCAACTTCGAAACCACAGTCTAACAAAAGCTCTTGAAGACAATCATACCGCACACGTGGGGCTTGTTTAAGGCCATATAGTGCCTTATCGAGTTTATAGACATGGTCCAGGAAGAGAGGATCCTCGAAATCCGGAGGTTGCTTAATGTAAACCAATTCTTTAAAAGTACCATTAAGGAAAGAACTCTTGACATCCATTTGTTGCAATTTGAAATTATGATGAGTAGCAAAGGCAATAAGCATGTGAATGGATTGAAGATGAGCAATGTGGGCATATGTCTCACCGTAGTCAATACCCTCAACTTGAGAGTATACTTGGGCTACTAACCTAGCCTTGTTGCGAATGACTCTATAAGAATGAGATTGATTTGAGTACACAATGAAAATTACTTCTTGTGCCTTTGACTCAAACTTTGATAAGATAACTCCTCTCTTGAGAATGTAGCATTTACAATCAAACACTCAAAAATAGCTAACAGCGGCCTTCTAACCGGTGAGGAGCTCATAAGGTGCCATGTTCTTATTCTTTTGAAGGTAGAGCGGGTTGGTTGCATGACAAGCTGTGGATATGGCCTCTACCCAAAAGTTCTATGGGGACTTGAATTCCGCCAACATAGTCCGAGCCGCTGATGCATGTAAAATGCATAGATGAACTTTGTAGCTTGTTAACATGTTTTACCACATATTTGCATCATATATAATGTTATTTCCCTGTTTTATATTGATTTTTGGGGATTTACCAATGATCCCCTTTATTTTGGTTATAACCCTGCATGGCAGAAAACCCTATTTTCAATGTTTTTGATGTTCAAGGACATAAACGAAGTCAAATGGACCTATACTTTTGGGGATGGCAATATTTATCCACGGGAAGCATGTAGAGCGCTGGAATTCCACCAGGAGGGCTAGGAGGCCCAAGATAGCCTAGGTGGCGCATCCAGGCCTGGTGGGCGCGCCACCTGTGTTATGTCCCTCCTTGGCCATCCGATTGCTTTGATTCTTTCGCCCATGAACTTCTCTTGACCTAAAAACCCCTATATAAGGACCCCTAGGGCTTCCTCGAGACGAGAGCCACCAGAGACAAAAACACCACCAAACGGAGTTAGATCCATCAAAGGTAGAGGGGGAACTTTGCCGGAGCCACCTCCAGGGAGATCTCCACCCTCTCCAACATCTCCGGGTTCATCACCATGATGAGGAGGGAGTAGTACACCTCCGGGCTATGGGTTTGTGGCAGTAGCTTGATCTCTCTCTCTCTTGTTCTTCATAGATCTAGTACCATATAAGCTTCCCAACATGATTATGGTCATATTTGTAATTCCTATGTGGTGGATCTTTGTTCTGTGATTTGATATTTGAGATTGGAATATATTTTGTGTAATATGTTATAATAGATGCATATAATGCAACCCATTCTTCATTGCTTGTTTTGATCCAACTTGTATGCAAGAACTTGTCTAGGGAGAAGTGTGTGTTAGATGGAGTAGCATAGGGGTGGAGATTGAATTGTGACACATATTATTCAAGATCTACTTTGGTTTTTACCTTTCTTTTGTTGACTCACTAGGGGTTAAGTGAAATCATGTGCTACAGTCATCACATGACAGTGTGATGACCTTGTTAAATCAAGGTAGCATGTTTTGTATTTCAAACATCATATAATATTGCTTAAATCTATACTCTGATCTATTCTTAAATCAAGATTGCATGGAGATTTCCCTTTCTTGAGGAGTATAAGATAGAGATGTATTCCATCTCAATATTAGAATGTTATACCCATATTAATTCCTTTTATCAAGCACTTATAGAGTTTCCATGATATTTATCATTGATGAATTGTTCTGTGATCACTACAACTTAAAAAGAGAGTATACAAGTGAACACATGAATCTCGGTCTAATTTTTATCATAAGAAACACCATTCCTTAGCATCTACTATCCTTTTTATTTTTAACAATTAATTATTTCGAAAATACAAAAGTACTTTCTCTATTTGCATTTACACATACAAACCCAAAAACAACTCTACTATCTTCTATATCATCTAGTTTGCATTTCTTTATTTACTTTAGTTTATTTAATATTTTTGTTTCATATTACTAATACGAAACCTTGTGCTTGACAACCAATTGGTGGAGTTGGGAACACAAGAAATTTTATTTTACTTTATAGGTTGCTTGAAGAGGAGAAGGCAAGCATCCTTCATAGCCAGTTCCCCGAGAGTTCGATATAAACACTCGAGCCACCCTTGTGGGGAAAAGACGCTTGCTGCAACACTATGCACTTGGAGTCCCAACGAAAAGTGGCAGCCTTTGTTGCCATCAAGACTATTTTCTAGCACCATTGCCGGGGAATTGCAAGAAGGTACATCACAACTACATCCTCATCAAGTTTAAAGATCAAGGTAACTTCCATGACAACTACTTATTTTCTGGTGCCGCCATCTTCATCAACTTGTGCAACAACCCAAGCTTGGGGAGGTTGCACCACTATGAGATTTTTCTTCTCCTTTTAGATTTTTAAAGTATTTTATTTGTCTTGTTTTTCTTTGTCCTTTTAAGTTTTCCCTTAAAACACAAAAACACATAAAATTTGTATGACCTCTATTATGCATGCTAAAATATGGAGAAACATAGAGAATCACAAGAAGTGAAAAGACTAGAGCATTGGTTGAAAAAAATTAGATTCTACTTCTACTGAGTTGCTTGAATATCATGGTGATGTAAATTTTTTCTCTAAACAAGATGATAAACACTTTAAATTTCAGTGTATGTTCCATGAATATCATGTCATTGCCTCGTACAATAGAGGTGATTATGCTCATTTAGGGATGGAACAAGTAGATATTTTTTTACTTTTATGGCAGCTTATGAATTAAAAACCTTCATTGATGAAATTTTAAAACTAGTATTGTAGCTTGTAAAGTTTATATGGGAATTACTCTTCTCCTTAATTATTGTATAGCCAACTTCGAGGAAAATATATATGTTGTTGACTACAATAATAGGGATATTGCTTCACAAGAGAGCACTACTATTTTGCAGGAAGAGGATGATAAAAGCATAAGCTTGGGGATGTCCATGCCACCCCAAGAAGAGGAGAAAAATGAAGAATAAGAAGAATAAGATATGGTCTAACCTAAGCTTGGGGAAGAGTGGGATCTTCCACCTTCACAATCAATAAATGATAGTAACACTCAAAACTCATTTGTCATATATGATAACCCATGCTATGATTTTCCAACTAAAAATCCATGCATTTCTTGTGGGGGAATTGAAAGTCAAATGGTTATTTATGAGAACCCTTCCTATTATGATGAAACTAATGATGCACCTTTGGATAATAATAACGCTACTACTAAAATTATTGATAATAATGAGGAATTTTGTTTGCATATGCTATATGAAAATGCTTTAGATGATGGTCCTATGCTTATTGATAACCATCCATGTATAACACATGAAGATATAAATGATGAACGTGTTGCCTATGATGACACCCTTATGGCTAAGAGTCATATATCATTATTGAACTCTCCTATGTTAACCATAGAAGAGAAATTTGCACTAGCTAGAAACTATATATATGGTTTGCAATTACCTTATGATGAAAATCATCATTGCAACCATAATATTAATAATGAGAATATTACTAGCAACTATTTTAAAAGAGGAAAGAATGTTAATGAATACCATGATAATTATTATGATTCTCATCATATAACAAACTTTACAAACTTGCATGCTTCCAATGGTTATATTGCTAAATTTACTTCTAGTACTTGCAACTATTATGAAAGAGGAGGTTGCTAATTCCATACTTATGTTGATAATAATTATAAAACACATTCACATACTGATAATATGCATAGATATTCTCTTGTTTTCTATAACTTATTCAATATAAAATCCCTATGCATAGGAAGAAAGTTAGACTTTGTTATTATCACTTTTATGCTTTGTGTTGCTCTATACCATGTTCCTATTTTATTATTTCTTTGATTGGCATGAGCACACCATGGGACACTGGTATAGTGCATGGAACACTTTCTAAGGAAGAATGAGGTAGCTAAGAATCACAAGATATCCCATGAGTTCCATATCACCTAAACCAAGTAACTAAAGCCTAGCTATATGGCTATAAAGAAAGCGCTTTGCGGGAGGGAACCCGGTTATTTTTTTTTCTTTTGGATTTTTGTTTTGAACTCTTACTATAGTAAGAGAGTTTTATTTTAGTTTCTTTTTGTAGGTTTTAATAAAGTACCAAGTGGAACCCATTTTTGATGTTTTAAAAGTTTTTAAACACATGGAGTAGCAAATTTCTACAGAATAGTTTTTAGTGTGTGAATTTTCTGATTTTTTATGTAACTACGATTGCGCTCAGATTCATACACAAATTTTCATCCTATGTATGCACAAAAATTGTCTAAAATTTATGACATATCTAAGTGGTTGAAAAAATTCGCTTTGCTATTGCTGAAAATCTGGACAGAATCTGCCATGTTTTGTTTTAACCATTCCCAAGTGTCTTAAAATGATTTGTATGAGTCATATTAAATTCTAGGGATAGGTAGGAACATTATATGGTTGTTGTAGCATTTATTAAGAATTTTGTCTTTGACATATAAGCAGTAACTATTAAATTCTTCTGCCACTAATGTCACCTCTCAAAAAAGAGATGGGAGAAAAAGTTTTGTGTTGAATTTTTTGACAGGGAATAGAGGAACACCACACCAAGAGAAATCCAAGTATTGTAAAAACCATAAGCTTTGGGATTCCCATGGCACCCCATTGGACCAATCCAACTCTCGGTTTGAAAACCTCTAAACTTTGTTTTTGATCAACATAGAACTATCATAGAAACTTGGAGCGTCTATTATGTCATTTTACCTTTTTGTTTTGCATTAAAAATACCACCACCATTATTATAAATGTTTATGATCATATACTGAAAATAAACTCTACCTTAATGAGATTAAAATTGAAAAATAAT
The DNA here is from genome assembly GCA_910589775.1 of Avena eriantha. Classification (NCBI taxonomy): domain Eukaryota; kingdom Viridiplantae; phylum Streptophyta; class Magnoliopsida; order Poales; family Poaceae; genus Avena; species Avena eriantha. The sequence goes on from OU342746.1 coordinate 238,521,335, forward strand.
GCCATGGATATAAAATAAAAGGGGAGATAAAAACAAAAGCTGAAATTCATGTTGTGTCTATTTCTTAAGTTTAAGTGCTTTGCATGGAACATTATCTGTTTTATGCCTATTAATTTGCATCCTTTGCTTGTGCATATTTATGTTCAACATTAAGAAGCAAGGTGATAAAATAAATGTTGACATTATGAACTAGATGGTACACTCTTTAGATCTACTTTTTCTAAGCCTCTTCTACCCAAACTAAGACTTGTTCCAAGCCCCTTAAAACTAGACTAGACATATCCACCTACTTGTGGCAAAAGATACTTTCAAGTATAGTATGTATGTTAATCCTCCAAAGACTCTTAAAAACACCCTTTTTCATGTACTTTAAAGCTCATAAGAAAGTAGGGTTTGGGGCGACACCACTATGGAAATGTTTGTGCTTTACATCTTATTAGTTGATTGTTGGATAAACCATGCTGTCATGTCACAGGCTTTCAATGTTGAATGTTGATAATCAATCATGTTTAAAATTCTACCTATGGATTGCATCAATGTGAAATGAAGTGTGCATACTGTAGTAGGCATGTTGGTAGAAAACGCTCCTGAACCGCCAGCCAAAGCCATGCCTGACATGGTGGAAACTTACAGTATAATGATCCTTGTTCATATGTATGTTCTTCTTGTTTTCTGGAGTAGAGATACTGCCCCCTCAAACCTTGAACACAATCAAGGAACTATATTATCTTCTATGATAAATAATCAAAAAATGCCAAAAATGGGGCATATAGCTACATAGGGGCAAGCGGTACTTCAGTGAAGCGGTTTCACAAATACCAACATGAGCATACAATGACATGCCTAAGTTGATTAGCATGAGGAGTGCAAGATCATACACTAGGTGCATGAAACAATCAACTTGTAAGATGTTGGGCACATAAACCATAGGAATATTTAAAGCAAAGTAAAAAAGATACCGGGAACCCTATCCTTATTAGTATTGTTGACATGAATTACACAACCCAAATTTTTATTTTTAATTCTTTATGGAGGATTAATGTATGTATTCAATGCTTACTTTCGGTGAATTACACAACCCAAATTTTTATTTTTAATTCTTTATGGAGGATTAATGTATGTATTCAATGCTTACTTTCGGTACGGGATGCAAAACATCTCAAGGGAAGACACAAAACTAAGAAGTAAGTCTTCTAGTCAAGGGCATGAAACTAAGAAGTAGGCCAAAAAATAAAAGCATGAAAACACCAATGCCAATCATGGAAAGAGTCTCTTATTCTATAAGTTCATCAAAGTGTGCTTGACGGTTTATTTTGCTAATCATTTGTTTTATCACACCATCACTTATTGTTTAGCATGTTTATGGATGTGTAAAATATACAACTTGATAGTACACTTACATATTATGTTTCATTGAAAGTAATTGAGCCTATGAACTCTACACGATAAGAAGGAAGCAAAGGTAAAAAACTCCAAAGTCCATGTTTAGTTTTATCACCTCCATGCTCGAGGAAGAGCATAGGTTAAGCTTGGGGATGTTGATGCATGTAAAATGCATACATGAACTTTGTAGTTTTCTAACATGTTTGCCACATATTTGCATCATATATAATGTTATATCCCTGTTTTATATTATTTTGGGGGATTTACCAATGATCCCCTTTATTTTGGTTATAACCCTGTAGGGTAGAAAAACTCTGTTTTCAATGTTTTTGATGTTTTAGGACATAAACAAAGTCAAATGGACCTATAATTTTGGGGATGCCAATATTTATCCACGGGAAAGCATCTGGAGCGCTAGAATTCCACTAGGAGGGCCAGGAGGCCCAAGATAGCCTAGGTGGAGCGCCCAGGCCTGGTGGGCGTGCCACCTGTGCTAACTCCCTCCTCGGCCGTCCGATCACTTTGATTCTTTTGCCCACGGACTTCTATTGACCTAAAAACCCCTATATAAGGACCCCCGAGGCGTCCTCGAGACAAGAGCCACTAGAGACGAAAGCACCACCAAATAGAGTCAGACCATTGAAGATTGGAGAGGTAAACTCCGCTGGAGCCACCTCTAGGGAGATCTCCAACATCTCCTGCTTCATCACCATGATGAGGAGGGAGTAGTCCACCTCCGGGCTATGGGTTTGTGACAGTAGCTTGATCTCTCTCTTGTTATTCATAGATCTAGTACCATATGAGCTGCCCAACATAATTATGGTCATATATATTTGTAATTACTATGTGGTGGATCTTTGTTCTATGATTTGATATTTGAGAGTGGAATCTATTTTGTGTAAGATGTTTTAATAGATGCATATCATGCACCCCGTTCTTCATTGCTTACTTTGATCCAACTTGTATGCAAGAACTTGTATGTGGAGAAGTTAGATGGAGCAGCATAGGTGTGGAGATTGAATTGTGACACATATTATTCAATATATACTTTGGTTTTTTACCTTTCTTTTTCTGCCTCACTAGTGGTTAAGTGAAATCATGTGATATAGTTATCACATGATATTGCGATGACCTTGTTAAATCAAGGTAGCATGTTTTGTATTTAAAACATCATATAGTATTACTTAAAGCTATACTCTGATCTATTCTTAAATCAAGATTGCATGGAGATTTCCTTTCCTTGAGGAGTATAAGATAGAGATGTATTCCATCTCAATATTAGAATGTGATGCCCATATTAATTCCTTTTATCAAGCACTTTTAGAGTTTCCACGATCTTCATCATTGATGAATTGTTTTGTGATCACTACAACTTAAAAAGATGGTAGACAAGTGAACCAATGAATCCTGGTCCGATTTTTATCATAAGAAACACCATTCCTTTACATCTACTATCATTTTTATTTTTAACAATTAATTATTTCGAAAATACAAAAGTACTTTCTCTATTTGCAATCACACATACAAACCCAAAAACAACTCTACTATCTTCCATATCATTTAGTTTGCATTTCTCTATTTACTTTAGTTTATTTAATATTTTTGTTTCATATTACTAATTCGAAACCTTGTGCTTAACAACTACTTGGTGGAGTTGGGGACACAAGTTTACGTTACAGGTTGCTTGAAGAGGAGAAGACAAACATCCTTCATAGCCAATTCCCTGAGAGTTCGATATAAACCCTTGACTCACCCTTGTGGGGAAAAGATGCTTGCTGCAACGCTTTGCACTTGGAGTCCCAATGAAAAGTGGCAGCCTTTGTTGCCATCAGCTGTATCCATCATAGTACAGTTCTTCGTTTCGGCCACGCCATTTTGTTTGGGGTATGTGGAGTGGAGTATTGATGTTGACCCCCTCATCACTAAGGAACTCATCCAAAGTGTAATTTTTGAACTCGGTACCATTGTCACTTAGGATGGATAAGATAGTTGCATTGTGTTTCCGTTGGACAAGATTGGCAAAGTCAATGACGGTCTTTTGAGTTTCACTCTTGAACTTGAATAAGTGGACCCAAGTATATTTTGATAAATCATCCACAATCACTAAACAATATTTCTTTCCTCCAAGACTATCATGTGACGGAGGTCCAAAGAGATCCATGTGAAGGAGTTCCAAGCATCTTTCTGTGGTGATTTTATTAAGAGACTTGTGAGGAGTCTCATGCATCTTCCCTTCAATACAAGCCATACACACACGATCTTTGGCAAAGGAAACATTGTTTAGTCCAAGAATGTGGCCCTCTATGTGGAGTCTTTGCAAAGTCCTCATGTTTACATGGGCAAAGTGGTGATGCCACAACCATCCCTTGTCGGATTTGGCATAGAGACACAGAGCATGTGTAGTGGTGGTCCTAGAAAAGTATACCACATACAAGTCATGCTCTATGTACCCTACGAAAGCCACCATGAGATACTTTCTCCACATGAGGACCACGGAGTGCTCATTGAAGAAATAAGAAAGACCCATAACGTCTAGAGCACGAACGGAAAGGAGATTGTAACCAAGGGTTTTGACAAGCATGACGTCAACCAAGGATACATTCGGGGTTACCACTACCTTGCCAAAACCCAATACCTGAGAACTTGTTTTATAACCGTAGAGACCATAGTGTTTGCATGGTTTGGCCAGATCTCCGACATGATGGACTTTCTTCTGGTCATGTAACTTGTAGTTCCACTATCGGTCACCCATTTAGATCCACCAGAAGCATAGTCCTACAAGAACATCAAGCTTTGTTCTTAGGTACCCATTTTGCAATGGGTACATTTTTGTTAGTAACAAGGGTATTTGTCACCCAAATAGTCCAATGATAATCATGAGTGTAAGAAGTTCTAATGTATCTAGCATAAACATGACTTGCAAAGAATATAAAATGATTGTTCTTCCTGGTAAAGTTGTCACTTTGCAAAAGAGTAGGACCATGAGAGGGTCCTTGAGCATTGCCCTTGTTCTTTATCCTCTTATTCTTCTTCTTCTTAGGCTTGGGAACAAACCCAATACCTTGTTTGTCAACTTTCCCTTTTGCAAGTTGGTCTTCAACACTTTGTTCTCCTCAATGAGGTTCACATGCTTACAACAAGGGTTAGAAGAACTAGACAAGTCTATAATTTTCATAGTGGAAGACTTAGCAATTTCACAAGTTATTTGAGTTTGAAGTTGCTCGTGGGATACAAAAAGACTTGAGAATTTTCTCTCCAAGGCTTTGTGTTCCTCTTTGAGTTTATCTAGTTCCTCTTGATTCCTATCATGACCAACACCAAACTCAACCTTTTCATTTTTAAGAAATTTAACCAAAGCTAGAGCATGATAACATCTTTAGTGAGAAAGTACATGGAGAGATTATGGTCATCTACTAGCTTAGAGACACTCGATCTCCTCAAGAGTTATTCTCATATTTTGTTCATCCTCAAAACTTTGTGTAAGAGAGGCTATTTCATTGGCAACCTCTCTTTCATTTTTTACTTTGCAAGTCAATTAGTTCCTCTTTTTCATATAAAATATCCCTAGCATGATCAAGTTGACTTAGAAGGGCATCAAAGCAAGTTTTAGTCTCATCATCCAAGGTAGAAATGAAATCACACATGTCAAACATTTCTTTCTTTATCTCAAAACCTTCAAGATCAAGAGAGGAAGATTCACTTGAAAAGGGTTTGGAAGTGGGTGTTACCTCAGTGGCCTTTACCATGAGACACTTTTGGTTGGAGGAGATGATGTTCTTGTTGGGGGAGTCGAAGAGGGACACTCGTGGAGTAGAAGTAGTAGAAATAGCAGTGACTCCCACAATCTCACCACCTTCAGATTCATCATCATCATCCATGCCCAAAAGGTATTCTTCATGGACCACCATTACCATTTCCTTGTTGGTGATTGATGGTAAAGTTCTTGTTCAAAGGATGATGAGGTCTTGACTTGTTCTTGCGTATGAGATGACCACCATTATATTATCTATTCTCAAAGGGACATTTGTCCACAAAGTGGCTCTTGTCATTGTAATTGTATCAATACCTCACTTTAGGAACTTTGTTTGTTGAGTTGAAGCTTGAGTTGTCCCTTGACCTTGTCTTCATGCCTGGATTGTTCCAAAAGGCCCTTGATGCGAGTGCAATATGCTTGTTGAAGGCCTACTTGATGTCCTCTTGTGACCACTCACTAGTGTGTTCGTCATCTTCAACTTCAACAACATTGGCCTTTTATGATTCCAAAATTTAAGCATATTTAAGTATATAAATTATTTATATTGTCACACATTACATGTTGCATCTATCTAGAACTATGCATATTTTGTATATTTTCTCATTCATTTCCACATGTACTTTGCACATTAGTAGTTTTATTAGGATTTTATTACCTTTTTCTTGTCTTTTATTTGTGTGTAGGTGCTATGAACAATCATGGATAAAAGGAGCTAAGAGGATTCAATATGGAGGACACCTGACTTAGCCATTTGAGGAGAGGAAAACGTGGATTTTTTCATCAACTCCAAATTAATATCCAATGATATTTTCTTGTAGCCCTCTTCCATACGAAACCAATGAGCCAAAGAACACCTCAATTGGAGTCTGTATGAAGAAATAGCGACCAAAACACTACAGTGTCCAACTGGCATAACGACCACTGGTACGGGCGGAGCCCGCCCGTACCGTACGGCCATATCACCCTCCGACGACTTCATTTCGTCAAATGGAACAAGATTTGTGAAGGACCAATGGGCATATTCGGCCCCTAGCTCCGTCAGTTCACAAAACAGACCTCCAGATGCCTATTTAAAGAGGGAAAACCCTAGAACAAGGAGGAGAGTTCACACACGCCATAGGGGCGGAGCCTTACCACTCCACCTCCTCCATAGCCGCCCACCATGATATCTACACCACCATACCACTCAATAGAGAGAGGAGACTTGCATCTTAAAGGGCTACACATCAATCTTCATCTGCATCTTCATCCACACCATCTTCAACATCAATCCCCTTTGTTTACTTTGTTGTAGTCCAATCTCTATTGTGGATTTGCAATTGTATTCAATTGTACCTTCATATTTCATCCATACAATTGCCATGATGTTGATCCCCTTCATGTATGAGTAGTTTCCTTGTCCTTGGGGAGAGATGGTGAAACCCTAGAACTATTATGAATTGCAACAAATATGATCTATTCTTGTGTCCATATGACTTGCCGATCTATGATGGATTTATGATTTCTGTTTGATCTCTCTCTTTGGATGGTACGTGTATTCAACCACATATCATTTGCCTTCGGGACTAAATATGAGGGAGAAATCCTTTGGACGTGTTTGGAAGTGTGCCCGGAATGCTTCGTGACAATTGGCACCGACTAGCAACCTGCACGATCAAAGGAGGATAAAGAGAGACTCCTTAAGCTAATTACGATATCCACGGGGAGACCCTTAATTGTGGTGGTCTGTATGGGTGATTGCTCTTAGACATTGCGGTGGTAATTTAGAGGTGACCTCATTCTTGGCTCAACAAAGTGGCTTCCTACGAGCCTTGTAGTGAACATCATATTATGGAGCTCTCTCCACACATATCATGACACAAGAAGTATGTTATCCTAATTATGAATAATAATATTATGCTAGTGGTGAATCCTACACTCCTCGATAACCCCTCAACCATATTACACAACACTTCATAGACACTCTCTTGCTTTAGTTTACTTTTGTTAATTACTTTGTTCTTGTTTACTTTAGCACTTATTAAAACACTCTTTATACATCATTATTTGGAATTAGAGATAACCTACAAGTACTCTCTGGTGAATAGTAACGAGGGGCATAAAGACATTTACCAATAGCTGTCTGTGGGATCAATACTCTTATATCGAAACTAGCTACAATTTATCAGTGCACTTGCAGTTATCAGCCTTCATGGCAAGATTCACCCTTTGGGCCCAAAAGCTCGAGCACGTCCGGATTCCGTATTCTTCTTGGCAATGATCATGGTAATCACTTCACTCAAGACTTCTTGGGATGTCATCATGTGAAAGTTGCTTCTTCCCTTGATGGAGTTGAGCTTTTGTTCTTAAATGGAAGAAGTTCTTGGACAAACTTTTTCTTCATGAACTTTTCATCAACATAGGTTGCACCAAGATCCCTCATGGTACAACAAACAACCTTTATGCGTTGGTACATGCCTTCAGGAGTCTCATCATCTTGCATCGAAAACCCATAGGACTCATTGTTGACTTGCTTGCTCAATATGTAGAGCTCATTGGGGAACCGCAAGAGGAAGGTATGATGAGCACAGCAACAAGTTTTCCCTTAGTTATGAAAACAAGGTTATCGAGCCAGTAGGAGAAAGGAAACACCTCCAAGGTGTTGTTTCCAACTTGGAATTCTGCACAACACAATCACAAAACTTTGCCCCAACTTATAGTGAGGTTGTCAATCTCACCGGTTTTGCTGAAAACAAAAGATTAAACGTATTGTATGGAAGATAGTAATTGCTTTGCAGAAAGTAAACACAAAACAATAAATAGCTTTGTAGATTGATGGTAAAAGAATGGACCGGGGTCCATAATTCGCTAGTGGTGATTCTCCTTAAGATAGATGGCATGTTGGGTGAACAAATTACAGCGGGGCAATTGACAAACATCGAGAAAGCATACATGCATATACTAATCATCTTGACTCCTATGAGATTTGATTGGACATTACGACATTATACATAGACCGTAATCCAACTACATCTATGACTAATAATCCACCTTCAGGTTATCATCCGAACCCCCTCCAGTATTAAGTTGCAAGCAACAGATAATTGCATTAAGCAAAGTGTGTAAAGTAAACAATACGATTGTTCTATGAACAAAGGATTGATGTTTTCTCCCTAGTAGCAACAACACATCTAGTACCTTAAATATTCCTGTCACTTCCCTAGATTCCTAGAGGCATGAACCCACTATCGAGCATAAATACTCTCTCTTGGAGTTGCTAGCATCTACTCGGCCAAGATAGCTACTAACAACGGAGAGCATGCAAGATCACAAATAACAAAGACATGATAGAATCAATAATCAATCTAAAATAGCATCTCAATATCCATCGGATCCCCGCAAACACAACATGTAGATTACAAATAGATGATCTTGATCATGAACGGAGCTCACAAGATCTAAACATGGTAGCACAAAGGAGAATAATCAACCATCTAGCTACTACATGGACCCGTAGTCCAGGGATGAACTACTAACGCATCACAGCGGAGACAAGCATGGTGATGAAGAAGGCCTCCAGGGTGATCTCTCCCCTCCGGCAGGGTGCCAGGAAGAGCTTCAGATCCCTCCCGATCTAGGGATGGAGATGACGGTGGCTACAGACTCTTTCGTGGAATTTTGATTAGGTACTTAGGGTTTTCGTCCTGGAGGCAATATATAGGCGAAGGGGCAAGGTCGGTGGAGTACCAGGGGGCCCACACCACCTGGTGGTGCGGCTAGGGTTGGTCGCGTCACCACCAGGTGTGGCTGGCCTGGCTCCCCTGTCGGTCTCCCCTCCGGACTCCGTGTTCCTTCTGGTGAAATATTGACTTGGGATTTTGTCCAGTCCAATTCCGAGAATATTTCCTTACTAGCTTTTATAAAACCAAAAACAGCAGAAAACAAGCAACTGGCACCGTGGCATCTTGTTAATAGGTTAGTTCCAGAAAATGTGTAAAAATAATCCAAAGTGTGGATAAAACATAAGAAAGTAGATATAAAACAAGCATGGAACATCAAAAAATTATAGATACGTTTGCAACGTATCATGACTTCATCAAACTTGGAGCTTTGAATTCTTGCATTCCCCACAAATATCTCGGTAAGATGATCCCAAGCTTCTTTGGGAGTGGAGAATTTGCGAATGTGAGCAAAGTATTTGAGAGACAATGCCTTTTGAATCATGCCCAAAACGGTGGCATTGAGTTGCTTGTCCACCACCTCTCCTCGAGTTAGCTGCTTGGCATCATATGGCAAGAATCCTTCTTCCACAATCCTCATCAACCCAATAAATGCGATAGAAATATGAGATCTCATTAGATATTGGCAATTGGCGAAGTTTGAAGTATCTAACATGGGTGGTTCTCCTTGAGGGAAGATATGAGGCATTGGGATAGGTGGGTCCGGAGTATACTTTGGCGGTGGCAGAACCACCGAGTAATCCTTTCCCTCATCTCCCTCTTTGGAGGATGAATCACTTACGCCCTCGGTGCTCTCATTTGTGCCCTTGGAGATTTGAGCAACAAAGACCAAGCCCATATGAGTAGAGTGCGGCATGGGAACCGCCACAGGGGCATCCCTGGTAGCCTTCTTGGGTAGAGGCTCAGTGACATTCATGGGGTTAGGCTTGAAGGACTATAAGAGAGTCATCATTTCCTGAAATTTGTCATCCTGGAAGACTCCAATTTCTTGAGGTCTTCCATGGAGGCCAAATTCTTGGTTGAATCACTACCACTACCCTCATTGTCGGCCACCATCTCTTAGGCGATAAAGCCCTAAGTAAGAACCTTGGCTCTGATACCAATTGAAAGTACCAACTTTGGTCTATAGGGGGGGTGGTTAGGCGACTACCAATTTTTATCTTTTTAATCAAATTAAGGATTTGCAAGAAGTAAAGTTCTCTATGTATACAGCTAGATGAAAAATCCTATATGAGAGAGAACAACAACAAGAGGTGAAGAGGTAAAGAGCAAGTACTAAAGGTATGGAACGAAAGAATCGGAGAGGGGACTCGGAGATGTAATTCTCGTAGTTCACTTCAAAGGAAGCTACATCTATGTTGGAGAGGTGTCGGGGCCACACAAGGTCACCCGAGCACCACAACGGCCTCACCTTCTTCTCAAGTGAGCTCCACCACAAAGGCGGGCTCACTATCCACTAACCGTGAACTTGAAGGCGCCAATTGAAACCTTTACAACAAGGTTGAGGGGAGACTCCACAACTCAATTGGAGGCCCTCAACAACACCACAAAGCTTCACAACTCATTCCTAGCTCCAAGGATTCTCTACACTGTCGAGGGTTCCAAGAACCCAAAAATAACAAGATCCACACATGATGGGTGGGGCAATCATGATTCCTTTCTTGGAAGTGTAGATCTAGGTCACCTCTCCCACTCCTCAAAAGATCAAGAGGTTTGAGTGGCTGGGGAGAGAGATCTAGGAAGATCGAGCTCTTGTATTAATGGAGGAGAGAGAAATTGAAGAGTTAAGATGGGAGGAGGAACAAGGGTGCCTTAAATAGGCTCCCTTCAAAAGGAGTTGCTGCCAGATCCACGACACCACTGGTACTACTGTGAGCAGCCAAAATTTCCAGTCAGCACTCTCCAATGGTTAGAAAGCTGAGAGGAGAGGCTCTGAGTATAGTCAGAAGTTTCGACTCAGTGAGAGAGGAACTATTGACCGATACTATAGGCGCTAGTTCTGGTCCAAGTTCTGACAATTAGAACACTCCATACAGAAGAGTTACTGAACTGAACCAGGGCTTCGATGGAACTTGAATTAGAACGAGACCCGGAAACACTAGGTCATGAAACCCCTTCCCGAAACTACCAACGGCTGGGCGGTAGTACCGCTCATGGGTATCAAAGGAAGTGGCAAGGTAGAGCCAGCCGGAAGTTCTTGTCAGGGTTGCCCGGTACCAACGTTCCAACTTCCGGCACTAATTCTGTCAAATAACACACTCTAGACAAAAGTGATATCGAGGATGGCCGGTACCAAAGCCGGTACTACCGCAGGCCAGCACCATAGAAGACTGCGGGCGAAACTACCGGCGCATGACCGGTACTTCCGGCCAGGATAGAAATAGCCCAAACACCTTGAAGGATTGCTCTCTCGCTGAACAATGGGAAGGTTGTGGAGGTGCAAGTATGGTTTGTGCAAGAAAACGTGATTTCCCATAACCTTCCGAGGTAGACCCCCTCTTGATAGTACGACCTCCTAAAACACAAAAATAGATAAAGACTAAATTGGAGGCACCATCTTCACGAGTCTTGAAGAGATGAGTCCACAAACCAAAATGTCCACAAGTAAAACCTGCAACTTAGGCACACTGTTAAACCACAAGTGGAGTTGTCATCAACACCAAAATACTTAGAGAAATCAATATCCTTTCACCTGGAAGTGATCCTAAAAATATCTGGCTTCTGGATTATTCTCGAATATTCCTGCGACCCATAAAAATCCTAGCAAAAATATAAACATGAGCTCGGCTCAACTAATTCCCGTGGTGTGACGTGGTGTTGGAGGAGGAGTGTGCGAGAGATGTTTATCTTCTAACTCACTTAGTGGTGCTAGAACAGCTTCCTATATAAGGTGGTGCAACCTCCTCTCAACTAGCAATATGGGACTAAACTTTAGCTCCACTAGCTGCTAGACGTAACGGGTCAAAGAGAATTTCAGAATTTGCATTAGTTATGGGCCAAAGTCCCAACACCGAAATACCTCAAATTCTAGCAATCTCCCATAAAGTCTCACTCACACATCGTATCATTTTTGTTTGTTCCAAAACATTGTTTACTATACCAGTGCTGAGTGGAGACTGTTAAGTTGAACTTCTAATTAAACTTCATGTTATACAAGTTTACAACTTGAATAGTGGACTATGCCTTGAACTACAAGTTTTCTGCAAAATTAGCTTCACACAAAGTTTGACCGATACAGGGCTACCCCACGGCTTCCCTGTGGTTTGGAGGTTGTGCATCATAGTGTAGGGCCTTTCATGAGTTTATTAGAGAGCACCCAACTCTCATGGACTCCGACATTTGATAGTCAAACTCATATAGGTGCGTTTCTCAGGAGATGCTCTACAGGATGACACCTCTGATTAGATAATCCACTTGAAACATATTAAGATATATATCAACCTAACATGCATATTAGGAGAGTATTGCATATTCATGAAGAGGTTAAATACAATATAGGGGTACTCTCCTCTCAGCTGAGCAAAAGCTTGTCTCCTAACTCTAATTCACGGGATCTACGATTACATAGAGCGGTTTACCACTAAGGACAACTCACGACGTGGGTCTCAAACCCATCTTCCTCGATGCATTATCTATCACATTTCATGATAGACCCTTTGTGAAGGGATCTGCCAGGTTCTTAGCTGTTTGGATATAATCGAACGCAATAACTCCATAGTTACTCAATTCTCTGACATATTTCAATCTTCTCTTCACATGTATTGATGACTTCTTATTATTCTTATAACTCTATACTTTGACAATCACAGTTCATTAGGATGACGGGTATTGGTTTTTAACCACATGTAAGTCCATCAAGAGCTCACGAAGCCACTCTTCTTTAATAGTGGTTGTGTCTAGTGCTATGAGTTCTGCTTCCATTGCTGACCTTGTTAAGATGGTCTGCTTGTAAGACTTCAAGGAAATAGCACCACCACCAAGTGTAAACAAATAACCACTTGTATCCTTAAGCTCATCAACATCAGAAATCTAGTTTGAGTCACTATAACCCTCAAGTACCCATGGATACCCAACATAGTGAATCCCATAACTGTTAATGCCTTTCAAATAGCACAAAACTCTCTCGAGAGCATGCCAATGACCATCTCCAAGATTTGACAAAAATCGACTGAGTTTTCTTACAACAAATGAGATGTCAGGCCTCGTGGTGCAGGCTAAATACATAATCGAGCCAATGATTTGAGAATATATCAACTGATCTTTAGCTATCCTTCGATTCTTTTGCAACATCACACTTAACTGCATTCTCTATACCTAAATGACTCAATATCTTCTCCACATAGTGGGATTTAAGAAGTGTAATCCCACCATTGCCATCTTTTAGTATCTTGATGTTTAAGATCACATTAGCTACTCCCAAGTTCTTCATCTCAAAGCAAGGATTAAGGAACCCTTTGAGCTCCTTGATAATAGAGAGGTTTGCCCCAAATATCAGTATGTCATCAACATAGAGGTAGATGATAACTCCCTCTCCCCTACCATGGTGATAATATACACACTTATCATCTTCGTTTAAAAACAAAGCCTTAAGCGGTTAAAGTTATTTAAAACTTCTCTTGCCACTGGTTAGGTGCTTGCTAAAGACCGTATTAAGACTTTAATAACTTTCACACGTTTCCTTCTTAACCATCTATTACATACCCATTGGGTTGTTCCATATAAATTTCCTCATCGAACTCTCCATTTAGGAAAGCAGTCTTAACTTCCGTTTGATGAACGAGAAGACCATGAGAGGCAGCCAAGAAAAGCAGTACTGAAATAGTGGTAAACCTGGCTACAAGTGAGTATGTGTCAAAGAATTCTTCGCCTTCTTTATAGGTAGAACTCTTGGCCATAAGATGTGCCTTGTACTTTTCAACAGTACCATCAAACCTAAGATTTTTCTTGAGTACCCACTTACATCCTATAGGTTTACACCCATAAGGACAACCAGTTACCACCCAAGTTCCATTAGCTAGAAGGAATCCATCTCACCACGGACAACTTCCTTCCAGTAGTCAACATCTTGATATGCATAGTTTTCTAAAATAAAAGTTGGAGTATCATCCACGAGGTACATAATGAAATCATCACCAAAATACTTTGGGTCCTCTATCTCTTGCTCCTTTTCGGAGCTTCATTGTCATCCTCCCCAGGATCAACATAGTGTTCATGGAAATAGTGGGTTCACAAATTGTAATTAATTCCTAACTAGATGAAGTAGTCATTTCCTTATTTGATGAGCTAGACATACCTTTCATGGGAAAGATTTCCGTAAATAAGTCGCATCATTTGAATCCATAATTGTACCGACAAGCATGTATGGTACCTCAGATTTTACTATCAAAAATTTGTACCCAATGCTACAAAAAGCATATCCCAGAAAAACACAATTCACGGTTTTTGGTCCAAGCTTTCGCTTCTTGAATTTTAGAATATTGAATTTCGCCAAACAACCCTAAGTTCGTAAGTAAGAGAGTTTAAGACTTTTATTTTCCTATTGCTCAAATGGAGTCATGGTTTTATCCTTTATGGGAACACGGTTTAGGATATGACACACGGTCATTAGCGTCTCCCCCACCATTTCTTGGAAAGACACGATGTTTCTAACATGGTATTGACCAAATCAGTTAGAGTATGGTTCTTTCTTTTGGCCACCCCATTTGACTGGGGTGAGTAGAGAGTCATCATCTCATGGATAATACCATGTTCTCTATAAAACACATCAAATTCATTTGAAAAATACTCTCCACCACTATCCGATCCTAGCTGCTTGATCTTAAGATCAAATTGATTTTATGATTTAGCTTTATACATTGTGAAGTAATTTAAGAGAGAATCCTTATTTGACACTACTCTCAAATATGATTCCTTATATGAAACTGGAAAAATTGAACTTGCTTATTTGACACTTGGTGTAAATTTTGATGCCTTAGATGACACTACAATTAGTTCTGTTACATAGTTCCGTGGGTCTTGTTTCAGACGGACCAAAACACCCCTGCCATGTAGTGGCCACCTGTCCAACGGTCCAACACAAAAAATCATGCCCTCATCAGACAATACTGAACCCGTCCCTCTCCCTATACCGAGTTTGTACTCGGTTTGCACATGCCGTATGTCCAATCGAACAATACTAAGCGCTTCCTATTCCGTGCTCCTGAATGATGTTGGACTTGGATTTTCCAACAGTGTAGGCGGAGACGTGGAGCCGGAGGCGTGAGGGTGTACCATATTTATTTGAGCAATTGCAGAGTTGTATTGGACAACGCATATGGGGCAAGAAATCAATCACGTGTCTGGCCTGTGCATGCTCGGTCTAGCTCCTTTTTCCACCTATATCTGATTGAGTAATCTCCACTTGACACTGTATTGATAAAGTTGGCCGTTAATTGTCTTGTGTTCTAATTACATGATAGATAGATAGATTTTGGTCACATTATGCACTAGGGGAAAAAGTGACTTTTTAGACTCCCAGTTAACACTGTCAGTTTTGAAAATGCACTAGCGTGTCATTTAAGGCATCAAAATTTACACCAAGTGTCAAATAAGAAAGTCAAAGTTTTCCAGTGTTATATAAGGAATCAAGAGAGTAGTGTTAAATAAGGAATTCTCTCGTAATTTAAAGATTCTTCTTTAGATTTCATACAATAAACATAATAGTATCTACTGAAGTCATCAATCAACGTCATGAAATATCTTTTCCACCCACTACAATAAAAGTTTCCTTCCGCAATTAATTGGCCCGACGGTCGTCGTAAAAGGCACGTCTTCCGCGAGGAAATTCTCGGCTCGGCCGTGCCCGATGTAATTTTTTTTTCCGGTTTCGCGACCCTCTACTATGACGGATCTACTAAAAATATGGAGAAAGCCCGGCCAGCGTGTGGCAGAACCAAGATTTTCGTTTCCTCACGCAATATTGACTCGCTGAAGTCTTTTGAGGCGTGTGGGTCATAGACGTTAGTGTATCTAGCGAACCATACTTTTCGGTCACGCCTCCCTGATTTGAACTCGATAACGTAGCTCGAGGCGTCTGCCGTTTAGTCAGGATGCAAGGTCCCACATGTCAGCCTCTCATTAGAAGCATCGTGTGTATGATGGAATTTTTTCCTTCACTCGTGCTACCCTGTTCCGAAGTTGATAGCGCTGCTCGATACATCTACCGTCTAATCAACCTTCTGGGACCCACATGTCATCCTCTTATTAGAAAAAACGTGTGTATGATGGAATTTTTTCTTTCGCTGGCGCTACCCCGTTCCAAGTTGATAGCACTGCTTGACGCATCTACCGTTTAACCAACCTCCTGAGCCCCACATATCATGCTCTCATTAGAAAAAACGTGTGTATGATGGATTTTTTCCTTGGCTCGCACTACCCTATTCCAAGCTTGATAGCGTTGTTCGATGCATCTACCATTTAATCACGATGCTGGGCCCCACATGTCATCCTCTCATCAGAAGAAACATGTGTATAATAGCCCTCTGTCGCGCCTTCGTGTTCCGAACTTGATTGCGTTGCTCGCTGCATCATCCGTTTATTCAGGCTGGTGGGTCCCTTATGTCAGCCTCACATTAGAAGAATTGTGGGTACGATGGAATTTTTTCTTCTCTAGCGCTACCCTGCTCCGAGCTAGATAGTGTTGCTCGACGAATCTGCCGTTTGCTCACGCTGCTGGGTCCCCTATTTTAGCCTCTCATTAAAAGAAATGTGTATATACTGAACTTTTTTCTTGCTCGTGCCTCCCTGTTTTGAACTGGCTACGTTGCTCGATGCAACATCTGTATAAGGTTGCGCTGCTGGGTCCCACATATCAGCCTCTATGTAAATGAAACGTGCGTATGGTGGACTTTTTTTTGGCCATGTCCGCTGTTTTGACCTTGGCAACTTGCTGGGTCCCAGATGTCAACCACCTCTGTGCAGGAAACGTGTCTATGTTGGGTCCCAGCTAACAGCCTCTATTTGAAACAAACGTGTGTATGTTGAACTATTTTTTCAGGTCCTAGATGTCAGCCTCAGAGTATAAAAAATGCTCATAAAGGCCAAATTAAAAAGATTCTGGGCTAAACTCGGGGGCGGATGCCCTATTTGTGATGGCTTATATTCCATGGGCTCACTCCTAAGTTGAATGGGTTATGGTCGGTGGCCACAAGACCACGAAAAGGTCAAATTAGAAGGTATTGGGCTATGCTTGGGGCTGATAGGCTAATTTCATGGGCTATGCTTGGGCCTGTTGGGTCCGACTTGTCAGCTTCTCTATAAGTGCAACGTGTGTATGATGGATTTTTTTTGGCCGCGACCGTTGTTTTCACCGTGGCAGTCGTGTATGGTCTTACTGCTAGGGCCCTTATGTCAGCCTCTCTGACATGTTCTGGCTTGTGGGTCCCCGATGCAGCCTTGTATGTTCTGTCTGGTGGGTCCCTGATGCGAGCCTCCCTATACAAGTATTTAAACTTTTGTTTCGAACCCACCCTCAAAACAAACTCCAGGGATGCTACATGCTGCTGGGTCCGTGAGATCAGCCTCTCCATAATGCGATATTGAAAAAAATATAAATCCAAGATACGATTTAAACAAAAGACCTTCAAATCAAATAAATGTATACTAATTGTGTTGCCACTACAACAAAGATATTTATCATTGAACTTTTATTAGTCTACAATTTATGTATTAGTCTCCTTAAAAATATTTTGGTGTCTATGCTTATCTCTTTTAAAATAGAAAAGGGAGCGCTCCTAGCATCTCAATTTATAAAATGCCACATAATGGAGTATTTTCTTAAAAACATGGGTAGGCAGAGTTTTTATTTATTTTGAGAGGTAGGGACAATGCCCAAAAGGCCGAATTAAAAAGAGTTTGGCTATTCTACATAGGCTTCTCTACGTGAGTTATACTCCGTAGGGCAGACTTCATGGGTTTCATTCTGAAATTTTAGTGGGTTGTGCTCAGCGGTCCCCTGACCCCTAAAAGGCCGAATTAATATGTTCTCGGCTATGCTCCATGGGGTCCTTTCTCGAATTTCACTTGGCTATGGTCAACAATCCCCTGACCCCAAAAAGACCGAATAAAAATGTTCTGGGCTAAAGAGGGGCCGAATGAGCTACTAGATTTCTTCTCCTGGTTAATAAAAAATGCATTGTGATGTGCTCGGTTGAATTTGAAACAAAGACCTCACAGAGGGAGGGGAAAGCGATAATTATTTTTGGCAGCTATTCATGTCAAAATTTAGCAGTATAGCATTAAGGTAGAAAAATTATCAACAGATTCGAAGTTCATATTCATGAGCACTTGACCAATTCAGCAGTATTTCAAAAGTGACCAATTCAACAATACAGACAATGAAATACAGTAGCAGTACAGAGAGAACCAGTTTTTTGTTTCAGCTCTAAAAACCTTGTCGCGCGATCAGTTTGTCCTTTTCACCAAACACACTCGACCATTGGAGCAAGCAAAATTGACAATCAAGTATGCTTTGAGTATCTTCTTCTCACATCAATGCCTATGTGACCCCCGTATGCAACCCAAAATGCCCAAGTCTTATCTAGATTGTGACACGGCCGTGTTTCAAAAGAAAAACAAGTACCAGTACATCAGTATTAGTTTCACAAAATGCTTTAGTAATAGTAACGACAGAACATTTGAGAGATTCAGTAGCTTTCCTACTTGAAATTCAATAGCAGTACAGAGATAATAAGTTATTGTTTCATCTCAAAAAACCTTGGCGCATGATCAGTTTGCCCTGTTCTCCAAATAGGCTTGATCATAGGATTCTCCCCCACGATTGATGCATATTGAGTAATGCAGGCCGGTAATATGAGATGGTTCACTACAGAACATAAAGGAATGTTTTTTCCTCCGGATGATGCCCGACACCTCCCAGCTCCTAGGTGTGGAGGAACTGCAGATTGTACGGGTCCAAAGCCCTAGCTCTATTTTCGGGTAATAGGCAGTGATCAGAACATTGTACAAGGGCGACAAGCATGCGTCCGGCCTGACATACACGACGGATCCGCTGATGTCGCCCGACTCACGCATGTCGAATAGTAGAGCAAACACCGTACCATCGTCCCTTGACCCGATCTTCTCTACTCTCGATGAGCGTGGTGACAACAGCGACTGAGAGATGTACCTGAAGTTTCTAAAGAAAGTAAGATTCAGCGAACTAAATTGCAGCATGCTAAATATTATAATAAAAATATGATAAAGTAAATATGAGTAACCTGACTTCGATAAAACATACATAGTACTCCCTCCGTTTCAAATATAAGATATTTTAGCCTTTGTGAACGAGTGTATGTAGATCCCTTTTAGTATATGGGTTCACTCTGAACTACATACTAAAAAGAGTCTAGATAAACTCGTTTCACAAAAGCTTTCCTGCTTGAAATTCAATAGCAGTACAGAGAGAATCAGTTCTTGTTCCAGCTCAAAAAACAGACTCGGTCATTAGAACAAGCAAAACTGACAATCAAGTGACAATGCTTGTGTGACCCCCCATATGCAACCCAAAATGCTCAAGACTCATCTAGATAATTGTGACATTGCTAACTTTGAAAAGTTGAAAAGCAAGACAAACTGTTGCACTTGATCTAAACAAGTAACAATATATCACTATTAGTTAAACAAAATATTTCAGTAATAGTGACGATAGAATAAAGGCAAAGGAAGACCATATCCTGTCCTTGGCCTAAACAAGTACTACCAGTACCGCTATATAGTAGTACAAAATAGTCTGAAGTATAAGAACTAGTGCTATACTAGTACTACTATGCATCTAAAATCCAATCTCCAATACACGTACGTCCGTGCTATGTAGTGAAAGTGGGATAAACAAAATTTGAGATAGTAGAATTGCCAATTTAGAATTCTCCCTTGTGATGGATGCATATTGAGTAATACATGTCCTGGGTCTGAGAACTTTGAAGGCACACCACCATGAAATGATTTTCCTTCTGCATGATGCCAGGCACCGTCCTGCTCCCAGCAGTGAAGGAATTGCGTACTGCATCCTCCCAAAACCCAGCCTCTGGTGACGGGTGATAGACGGTGAACTGCACATTGTACAAGGGCGACGAGCACCCTTCCGGCCTGACGCACACGACGGATACGATGATGTCGCCCCACTTGAGCATGTCAAATAGCACAATGAACACCGTACCATCGTCTCTAGATCTGATGTTCTCTAGTCTTGATAAGCGCGGTGCCGATAGCGGCTGAGAGATGAACCTGGGATTTATAAAGGAAGTAAGAATCAACGGACTAAATTGCAGCATGCTAAATATACATATAAGAAGTTAGCAAGCGCCTGAGATCTAGGCACTTCCAAGAAAAAATACAGAGTCATGTTTCAAAGGAAATGCTAGATCATTTCCAGCGTTTGATCTATACTAACTTGAATGGCAGATCATCATCAGAATCATGATGGTCATATTTTCCATATCCCACATTGTGGATGCAAAATGAGTAATCCAGTGTGAACCTATCATGTTTTTTAAGCAGGAAATTAAGTTAATCTTCAGTAATCATGACGAAGGCCGGCGACGCGCTGCTCTTCGGCTCGAAAAATAGGCTATCTTCGGCGAACTCTTCCAGGTCCTCTCCAATCATTGAAGGTTTATAAAAGTGCAACTCCACCACGTACCACGGAAACAAGCACGCCAATGACCTAACGCTACTGAACGAATACAGCGAGGCCATAGCCGAGCATGTCAAATCGCATGGTGAAAAATGTACCATCGTCTCCGGATAACACGGTCTCTACTCTCCATGAGCCAGGTTACAGCAAAGGCTGAGAGATGTACATGTATTCCTCGCCGTAGTGGAAACTCTGCACTTCAATTGAGTGGGCATTTTTGAGGTGAGCGAGGAGCACTGTGGGCGGGGCGGGAAACTCGCAGCCAGGCTCAGTGCAGTTGCACGGGCCGTGCGGGCACGCCATCCTATTGTTGAGGAAGTCATGGAAGGCGACCAATGTCCTGAAGCCGATATTGGGACATCTGCTACCTTTTCTGCCGACGACTTGGCGGCGTAACTCCTTGGAGCATGCGGCCAGCTGGACGGCGCTGGTAGTTTCCATACGCCTAGTGATTTCTCCGAAGGCGTCGTCGCTGACCTTTCTCTAGCCACCATACCGAATGTTGTGTATCGAATCCGCCATTGCGTCCGGATGGACTAGGGGCGAGGGCGGATTCAAATATGATTGTAGGGGTTTCTTGGAGGAGAGTGACGGAGGCCTACAAGAACCGATGCAGCATGCGAGAAATGGCTAGAAAAATTTAGGAAGTGCGGCGCTCGAGAGGAT
Organism: Avena eriantha; assembly: GCA_910589775.1. NCBI lineage: Eukaryota > Viridiplantae > Streptophyta > Magnoliopsida > Poales > Poaceae > Avena > Avena eriantha. The sequence continues at coordinate 238,542,528 of OU342746.1, forward strand.
CTAAAATGCGGCTAGCCAGCGTTAGCGAATGGGGATCACCGGAGATGGGGAAGATGGGAGGCTCTTTGAACGAGGGATGTTAATTTTGCGTGTTCCCTCGTCCGTCTTCTGTAGTGGATCGAGCGCGCCTACTGGAGTTATAGCTAGAGTGCTAGACTAGCAAGCTTTCATGTCCTGGCTCAGTATTGTACCGTCTCGTCACGTAGACTGTGTTTTAGTAAAAGATGTGAACCCACATTTCTCCCCTCCCTGCTAGATAGCGTGCACCGTAGAATCACTTTTCTAGCACACGAAGGATTTTAACCCACATGCCTAGCTCTGATAATTAGGACTACTAAAAACTATAATAATAAGTGAAGCTCAAATAATAATTATAATTTTGAGTCACGTCCATAGAATATCCGTTGTATATTTGGTTCTTATACTTTATATCATGTACTCCCTCCGACCCATATTAGTTGACTCAGATTTGTCTAGATATAGATGTATGTAGACACATTTTAGTATTAGATACATCTGTATCTAGACAAATCCAAGTTAACTAATATGGCTCGGAGGGAGTAGTAGTAATCAACCTATTAGCTACCTAATAGTACTCGCCATGCTCTAGAGAAATGACGAAGAACATTCTAGAATTATTGAGAAGTGTGTTTTGAGGTTTGTGCATATCTTTTAGTGTGCTAAAGGCTATCAATAGTATCTTCTAGATGCTAGAATGGATAGAATTAAGATCCAACGGTACTTTATGGGCGTAGCTCGAAATTATAATTATTTTTGGGCTTCACCTATTATAATTTTATATAAACTAGAAGAGTGGCCCGCGTAAATACGGTGAATCTGCATGAAGCATATATTTACTATGAACTACAAATTCATCTAATTATCCAATTACCATCTATGTACAATAGAAAGAAGACTCGCTTTCCTTTAGAGGGATCATTAGTATTTTGACATTCTCTATGCATATATAGTTAAGGTATGTTGCGTAACAGTTTTTAGTGCTAGAATCTACAGTTTTTTATATATACATATTATTGATGCTTTCAAAGCATTATTGTTTGACATATAACTATAATGAACATATAACTTTAGTAGAACATAATTCTCTGTCACCTTCTGTTAATTATTACCTAAACACAGGAGAACAAAAACCAAACACTACTACAATAATTTCCATGTTGTTTAGGAATTTATTATTCGAATGGATTATTATTTCAAAAGATATGAATTGAGTCAAAGATCAGACATGCTTAAATTAATTTTATATTAGAGTAGATAAAACAACTAAATGTCTATTGTAAACCAACAACTTCATTGCCTCTTGGTCGACAGAAATGCATTCTCCCAAAATTGCCATGCATTTTCCACTTATAGGATGTATCCGTGTAGTATTCTAGGTGAATGTTCTAGGTGACCGCGGTCAGTGATGGACTTGATAAAACCTTGAGGAACGGATCTAAAATGTAACAAAATTTATATAGGCAAAATAACATATAATACTCTTTATTATAAACTCCAACCATAGGATGTCTTAGTTTAAGATATTTATGTAGTTCCATGACAAAATAGTCTAGTAACAACAATCAGTGACAGCCTGCAATTTGTCACAAAGTTAATGTTATTTACAAATATGTGGCACATTTCCAGATCAGATAATTATGTGGTAGTACCAATTTATTATATCCCTTTATATGCCTAATATTCAACTCTTCACATTTCAACATTTAGATTTATGTGTAATCCTTACAACTCTTCCAAACTAATATAGAGCCGTGATACATGACATTCATGCCCTTTGAATTTTGGTCTGACCATGAACAATAGGGGATCCTACAAAAAGTGAAATTAAGTTGACATATGCAAGAAATAGTAGTGGTTCTTCTTTTAGAGTAACATCTTGGTGATGGCCGGGAGAAGATTCTAGCATTAGTCACCTCTCAACATACGACATAATCATGAGGTGTGAGAGCAATAAAAGTATACCACTGGTGTTGTAGATGTTTGGAATTGTTGCCAACATAAGAAAAGCTAAGCAAATTGAGTAGGCAATCTTCCATGGACATAGGAATATAGAAAATCCTTTTAAAAAAGACTAAAACCGACTAGCCAATAGTTTGATACGACTGAATAATCTTGTGATATTCTCACATTTTCTCAGGGCCAAAATACAAAGAATATGAACTGTGAGGTAGGAGCTAACCAAGTGTTCTTTGAAGCGAGAAACTGTCACTCATCAGTCTCTCATCAGGATTGTAAGTATAGCAAAGATTGCACGCTTGATAATCCCTTGGTCCACAATAAGCTACAATACCATGAGCTCATCCCTTTGTATAGAATTTTGTGATCTTGATCTTAGAATGTATAAAGCAAGGAGCATATTATATGTCCATCATCATGTCTTGGGAGGAAACGATACCACCATTCCAAAGCTTGTGGATGCAATGCAGATCAGCATATACACTATAGTAGTATACACAGATTTTACCATTTGAGAGTGAACATGTTTTCCACATATTTTAAGAAAAAGGAGGCTAACTCTTGTGTAATGGCAATAAACATATTAGAAATATGATGAAGAAGGTACCTCAATGTAGCAAATATGGCCATCATCTGCCGCTTTCTTTGCAATTCAACTTGCTGAACCAAAAATATTTTGTGCAAGACACATAGGAAATTCATGTACATTGGTATCACAAACCTGCATATTTGTAAATAAATATAGGTATCACTTATCGTGATACAAAATAATATTTAGTAAGTAAAAGCACGATAGAGCTCTATCCCTCCATCTCACACGGCTGTAAAATACTGTAACATTGTAACAACTGGATATACAAATATCTTTTATGACTTCACTAGATGAAATTAAATTTTTATACCCTATCAAAAGAATGGTTAATAATTTTGAAAGTTAATTTTATAATTTCATAATAATATTTATTACAATGATGTCATAAATAATATAGCTCTATAACTACCACAAATGTTAACAAAATAAAATATCACTTGTGCGGAATATACTTTTGTTCATTTTACCCTTTTCTGTTGCATGTGACAAAGTACTTAAAAACATAAACGACAGTAGAAAAATATTTTGTCATTGCTAGAAAAGCTGGAAGCTAATCGAGAATTATAGCTAGTAATTCTGAATTTAATAAATATTTATGTGTCCTTAAATTCTACGAAAACAAAAATCATGAATTAGCTATTAATTCTTAATATGTAAATGTTTATTTTTCCTTATGAAAACAAAAATTATATCACCCAGATATCAGTGGTGCTTATTTACCTCAAATTCGAAGTAAGGGCTTAGAAAACATACATCGAGTTCTAGATTGAGTATGATTAGATAATCTTCATCGTCTTCTAGCAATATTCTGCACCAACATTCTCTGTGCTTATTTAACTCAAACATGAACTACACAGGCTAAGTATGGATGCCAACTTGGAGCTCAAGATAATGTTCACTGTCTTCCGAAAATATTCAGCATCTGGCACACCCATAATTTTGCTACCAATTTGTGACATATTTTTGCTCTCGCTGCTGCAGCTGCTAGTTCATGGCAAAGGATTCAAGAGGGGTGCACTTGGTTACCAAGATGAGCTAATTACTCGCCACCAAGTCGAACACTACATCCTGACAGATGAGTTTTATCTCTGGATGGACATACTATTCTCTCTCACGTCAACCGACTGAGGCAGGCCGTCGGCGCCGGATTGCCCACTGCTTTCTAAGTGTAGGTAATCTCTCTTTTGATATCCTATCCACTTTGCACGACCATGCAAAGAACCTTGCCCTTCATCCGCCTGGCCGCCGGCACCTTTCATCTACATGGCCGCCAGCGTACTTGTGTGTGTGTATGCATTGTTTTCCTTTTTTATCTGACATCATCGCCAAAGACTGGATTATTGACTATTGAGCTGCCGGGCAATTAAACAGGCTGCTGGTGGATGGGCAAGTGATCAGTGACACCTTGAGTGCATGACTCATCTGACCTGGCCACCGCCTGTTTCCACTACCTCATCGAGTGAGTAGATCGATCTCCATCTCCGAGCTTTATCAATCTCTGTTTTCCCTGATTTTTATGGAGAATACCATAACAACGCAGGAGAGGATCAGATCAACTTCAAGAGAAAGGACTTGCATGGCAATTAGCTGCTCCCTCCGATCCAAATTAGTTGACTTCGATTTGTCTAGATTTAAATATATCTAGACTTACTTTAGTGTTACATACATCCGAATCTAAACAAAACCAAGTCAACTAATTTGGATCAGAGGAAGCAGATCGATCTGACCTAGATGTGGGATACCACGATGAGGCAAATCGTGTGGGATGCATGTGCACCGATGCTGGTCTGCTACACCATGGAAACCAAAACTGAACTCTAATCTGCTGATGTGCATGCACGGCAGTTTGTAGGGCATAGAGACGGCGGCCAGGGAGGGACGGAGGCGTGCGTGAGTCTAGAACCTTAGTTTTCTTTGCATCAATTAGCTAGTTATAGTATCAACTAAGGGGTACTGGAAAAATTATGTAGAGCATTGGTGGGTAATTTTTTTAACTTTCGTGTCAATGGATTAGTTGTAAGATCTATCGGCTGTCATTGGCTGTCTAGTCAAACTGATGGCCATATGCTCCTGATTTTTGTGAGATTTTCTAGTCTATTTCTCTTTTTTCTAGTAGCTCGTCATGTACTTTTAATATATACTCCCTTCGTTCGGAAATATAAGACATTCTAGTTTTGTGAAACGAATGTATCTAGACAACTTTTAGTGTATAGGTTCACTCCGAACATCTGTGAACCTATACACTAAAAGATGTCTAGATACATTCAATTCACAAAACTAAAACGTCTTATATTTCCAAACTGAGGGAGTAATAGACTAGTAGAAGGCACATGCCACACACGTATATACTGTATGAAATGTGATTAACAAACATTAAGTTGTTATAAACCAATAGTCTTGTTTGAGAAAAATACATACATTAAGTCTATTAATAATAACTATCTACACATATTGAGAATACAACCTACTATGCTATGAAATTTGGGAGGGGGGGTGACATGATGGTTTTAGAACATGGTGGAGTTTTCTCTAGATAGTACTCAACACAAATCCAACTGCTCTGAACTATTGGATCTAATAACCAAACGGTTAGGATTTGTACTATGGATTCAATTCAAAACTGCTCCTTTATAGTAGTAGAGAAAAAATAATGTGGCTCTACTATCTGATTCTCACGTGCTGTGCAACTTACTAATAAGATATATAAAACGGATATCTTTGAAAATCGATCATTGGATATAGATTGACAGATTCCAACATTGCTAATTGTTGGATCTATTGCAAATTCAAGAAAGAATCTATCGCGCTTACTTGTATTCAAATTTGACCTACTTTCTTTAAATCGACATAAATATTATTTGAGTGCATGGGCATAGTTAGCTCATATATGGGGAAGCTTGAAACGTCCTAAGACTAGGAAATTGTAACAAAACATGTCCACGTTTTCTGAAAATCGGGTGGTGGCACTTTATTTTTTTTGACTGGGGTATGTCCCGAAGGAGTGAGATGCTTCAATAATTAACATAGCTAGTGCATGTGTACATGTTACACCAAGAACCTTAAAAAGGTGAAAATTGCATCCAAGTCCATACATTTAACACAAAGGACCCTACAATCAAGCAATTAAAATTAGTAGTCGGGTCCTGCTCCTCCATCACGGAGCTGAGCCATGCTCTTCGTAGTAGTACCAGTAAGCTGCACGTGCCTTGCACGTGAAACTCACATAATATATAGAAGCATGACATGTCATTCGTATATAACATTGTAATAGGTAAATCTTGTAATATCTATGAATTTGAGCCACATCGTTTCTAAAGTATGAGTGTATATTTGGTTCTTGCACTTTATATCATGTAGAAATAAATGTTTATTAGCTACATAATAATTTAAAATTTTAGAACCATGGTCTAGAGAAACAATCGAGAAGATTTTAGAATGATGGATAAGTGTGTTTTGACATTTTTCTACATATATATCTTATCTTATCTTACCACTATATAGTGTACGAATAACTTTGAATATGGACCGTTGGATCAAGACTCGCGAATCCCAACATTTTCAGCTGTTGGATCTTCTTTTCCATTCTAGCATCTAGAAGATTTTATTGATAGTCTTCATCACAATGAATGGTATGTACACAACCCAAAACACACTTCTCCATCATTCTAGAATCTTCTCCCTTGTTTCTCTAGAGCATGTTACGAGAATTTTCTAGTTTTAGATAGCTAATAATTGTTGACTTCTAAATGATATACAAAGTATAAGAACCAAATATACACCCATACTTTATAGATATCGATCAAATTTATATTTTTATATGCTTTCCCTATTAAAATTATATATAGTGATGATATGTCAGACGTCTATTATCTGAGTCTCACGTGTTGATCAAAAGGGACGTGCCACACACGTATATACTGTATGAAATGTGATTTAACAAACGTTAAGTTGTTATTAACCAATATTCTTGTTAGAGAAAAATGCATACATTAAGTCTATTAGTAATAACTATCTACCCATATTGAGAATACATCCTACAGAGCTATGAAATTTTGGGGGTGGTGAACTGATGGTTCTAGAACATGTTGGAGTTTGCTCTAGGTACTATTCAACATGAATACAGCTGCTCTGAACCATTGGATCTAATAGCCCAACGGTCAGGATTGGTGCTATGAATCCAATTCAAAACTGCTCCATTGTAGTAGTAGAGAGAATACATCCTACTATGCTATCATATTTTGGGGGTGGTGACATGATGGTTCTAGAACATGGTGGAGTTTGCTCTAGGTACTATTCAACACGAATCTAGGTACTCTAAACCATTGGATCTAACAGCCCAACGGTCAGGACTGGTGCTAAGGATCCAATTGAAAACTACTCCATTATCTTATGTTATCACTATATAGTGTATGAATAACTTTGAATGTTGACCGTTGGATCAAGATTCGTGAATCCCAGCATTTCTAGCCATTGGATCTTATTTTCCAGTCTGGCATCTAGAATATTCTATTTGTAGTCTTCGACATAATGAATACTATGCACAAACCTTAAAACACACTTCTCCATCATACTAGAATCTTCTCATTTTTTCTCTAGACCATGTTATCAAAAATTCATGTGTTAGGTAGCTAATAATTTTTGACTTCTACATGACATAAAAAGTACAAGGATACACCCATACTTTATAGATGTTGATCAAATTTATAATTTATTGTACTTTACCAATTATAATTTTATATAGTGATGATATGTCATATGTCTACTATCTGAATCTCACGTGCAAGGCACGTGCAACTTTCTAGTAATAGTACAGATAAAGATATGATGTCGATATGGTCATCCTTTGAATAACCTTCATTCCCGATGCTTGGAAAGGAAGAGAAAAAAATCGAGAGTTTGAATTCTACTAATATTTGCCGCCAATGTCCGGTTCCTTCCTATGTACACCAATGCACACACCGGAGACACAGCTAAGCCGCCGTACCAAGACACACATGCGCAGCACTATGGACGAGGGAGTGCTGAGATGAATGGTGAGGCAGCGACTGAGAGCAAAAAACATAAATTTGTTTTGTTTTGAGTGCACCCAAGTCCTAAAATTTACTAGAGTGTGTACGCTGTAAAGGCTATAGTACCTCATGTCAGCAACCCATCATAATTCTGCTCTGACACCGCACCGCCTTCAAGTGCCTTGTCACGCTGCCGTCCCACCCTGCCTCCTTTTTATTATCCGAGCTCCTCTTGCTCTTTGGTTTTTTCCCTCATCTCACTAGTACCTCCGTCCCAAAGCTTAAGGTCCCGTTGGAATGCAGGAATGCAAAACATAGGAATAGAAAAAGCGCAATAATTAAGTTATTATCATGTATGCTCAATTCCTATAGGAATCAATACCACAGGAAAAAATTTAGGGTGTCGTTTGGATGTCACACAGGAAAACCGCATGAATTGTAGACACAAGGAGATAAAACATGAGGTTAGACCTCATGTTATTTTTCCTAGAAAATTCCTATGAAATAACCGATACCATAGGAAGTTCAAGGGAATCTTAGATTCCTATTCTTTTATCCCGAACGAACCCATAGGAATTTTTCCTATAGGAATCCTATCCTCCAAAAATCCTGATTTTCCTTTGTTCCAAACAGGGCCTAAGGCTTTTTTTGATAAGTGAAGCTACGAAAAGTTTGACCAAACTTATAAAAAAATATCAAGAACTACTGTATGATATTAGTAGATACCATGTGAATATATGTTTCATGGTGTATAAAAGGGTATGTATTTCATATTGTAAATATTAATATATTTTTCTACAAACTTGGTCAAACTTTGCATAGTTTGACTTTTCAAAAAAATAGGCCTTGAGCCTTGGATGTAGGTACTACTAGAGTTTAGTACTCTGTCCTGGAACTTAAGTCTTGATATATAGACATCATGGTCCCTTCAGACGGCGTTAGGAAAATTCAAGAGGAATCTACCGTGCTTACTTGTAGTTCAAGTTTGACCTAGTTTCTTTAAATCGACATAAAGTTATTTAAGTGGGCATGGTTTGCTAGGGAATCTTGAATTGTGCTAAGACTAGGGAATTGTAAGAAAATATGGTCCCCACTTTTTCTAAAAACCGGGGTGGTGGGTTAGGCCTAGAATTATAACTCGAAACTCACGAGCTAAATGAGTGTAACTCGTTACTCGGCTCGACTCGGCTTGAACTTGGTGTCTAATGAGTCGAGCCTAGTTTTAGATTTGAACTTGTTTGTTCACCCAAGCTAAATGAGCTACTCGTTTAGCTCGATAAACTCATTCAAATATAGAATTTGAAATTTTCCACTAACGAGTGCCATACTACGAATGTTCCTTGTACATGTAATGGTGTAGAACTACTATATTTTCCAATCGATCTTGCCTTCGTGTTATTATGAAAGTACTATCCTTATTCTATTTCTTAATTAGTAGGATAATTACTAGTTTTCTTATATGTGCTCTTGTTCGTAACTCATAACATGCTAAACGAGCTACTCGTGAGTTTACCGAGTCGAGACGAGTTTCAAATATGAACTCGTTTTGTAAATGAGCCGGGCCAAGCTAGGTCATTAGTTGAACGAGCTTTAGCGAGTCGAGCCGAGCTGATTCGGCTTGACTCGAATTCCAGCCCTAGTGGTGGTACTTTTTTTTGACTAAGGTATGTCCCGAGGGAGCGAGATTCTTCAATTAATTAACACGGTAAGTGGATGTGTACATGTTACACCAAGGACCTCAACAAAAAAAATACATCCAAGTCCATACATTTAGCACAAAGGACACTAAAATCAAATGCTTGAAAATTTTGGTAACATGGTCTATAGAAACGGGGGGAGATTCTAGAATGATGGAGAAGTGTGTTTTGAGGTTTGTGCACAGTATTTCATTGTGATGAAGATTATTAATAGAATCTTCTTGATGCTAGAATGGAAAAGAAGATCCAACGACTGGAAATGTTGGGATTCGTGGGTCTTGATCCAACAATTAATATTCAAAGTTTCTTGTACACCATATAGTGTTAACATAGTGGTAATGGTAAGACTGGTACTTGCTTAACAGAAGAAAACAATGCACTTCTCACTTTCAGCATATCTTGTTGAAGAAGATGCACAAATCTACCAGATGCAGGTACTGTATCATAAACTATATATGATGTCAAGATGGTCATGACCTTGGCTATTCGGGTCGAAACCAGGAATGTTCATACACCTTAGGCCAAACCACATTGTGAAGCAGCGAGAGCATTTTTTGTATTCAAAGGTGTCAAAACACATGTTTCTCATTTTTTCTTAACACTATATAGTGTACCAATAACTTTGAATATTGACCATTGGATCAAGACATGAATCCCAACATTGTTAGACATTCGATCTTCATTATTTCCATTTTAGCATCGAGAAGATACTATTGATAGTCTTTCTTTTCTTATCTTACCACTACTAGTAAAAGGCACTTGCCACACTGTATGAAATGTGACTTAAGAAACATTTGGTTGTTATTAACCAAGTCTTGTTAGAGAAAAAATGGATACATTAAGTCTATTAATAATATATCTACATATATTGAGAATACAACCTACTGTGCTATAAAATTTTGGGGATGGTGACATGATGGTTCTAGAACATGGTGGGGTTTGCTATAGGTACTATTCAACACGAATCGAGCTGCTCTAAACCATTGGATCTAATAGCCCAACGGTCAGGATTGGTGCTATGGATCCAATTCAAATTAAAACTGCTCCATTATAGTAGTAGAGATATGATGTCAATATGGTCATGACCTTGGCTGTTTGGGTCAAAGCTAGGAATGTACATACACAGTAGGCCAATACACATTGTGAAGAAGCCATAGCATTTTTTTTGTATTCAAAGGTGTCAAAACACATGTTTCTCATTTTTTTTCTTAGCACTATATAGTGTACGAATAACTTTGAATATTGACTGTTGGATCAAGATGTGAATCCCAACATTGTCATATGTTGGATCTTCATTTCCATTTTAGCATCAAGAAGATACTATTGATAGTCTTTCGTTTCTTATCTTACCATTATTTTATATATATAGTGTGCAGACAACTTTAAATATTGACCGCTGATTCATGACCCGCGAATCCCAACATTGCTGCTAGTTATTGGATCCTCTAATCCATTCCATCATCTATAAGATACTATTGATAGTCTTTATTATCTTATCTTACTACTATATAATGTACAAATAATTTTGAGTATTAACCTATGGATCAAGACTCGCGAATCACAACAATGCTAGCAGTTGGATCTTCTTTTTTCCATTCTACCAGGTGGTGGTACTTTTCTCTACTACTATAATGGGGTAGTTTTGAATTGGATCCATAGCACCAATCCTGACCATTGGGCTGTTAGATCCAATGGTTAAGAGCAGCTGGATTCGTTTTGAATAGTACCTAGAGCAAACTCCAACATGTTCTAGACCCATCATTTCACCACCCCAAAAATTTCATAGCACACTAGGATGTATTCTCAATATGGGTAGATAGTTATTACTAATAGACTTAATGTATGCATTTTTCTCTAACAAGAATATTGGCTAAAACAACTTAACGTTTGTTAAATCAAATTTCATATCACTTTATCATTATCACTTTGCTTTCACCCATCAACTCAGTCATGCACGTACGGCCCACAGATTGGGGAGTTCGCGGTCGCCTTGGACGCACCACAAAATTATGACTGGGCCATCGAGTGCAGGAAGTAGAGTCACCATTCCATCCAATCTCTTACCCTAGTCATCGTCATCGATATTTGCCACACGCATTGGCTTCATCAGCAACATTGATTGTCCCCTCGCTTCGGTAATCTGCCACATTAATTTTGGATCACCTCCTTCCTATTTAATCTCTCCCCTTCCCTGCACCAAACCATCTCTAATCCCTCGCTTCCAGCAACCATCTCCGACCTCGTCTGTCATGCATGGCCACCTTCCGGCTGCCGCCCGCTGTCGGAGCGCAAAGACCCCGACTTCGCCGCACAGGAGAACAATGACCTACGCATTTGGGATTTCTCCCCGTGGAGAACAAATAGGTAGCTGGCGTGCTCCTTCCTCGATGCTAGGTATGGTGACCGCAAGTACCAGATGTACGGCATCTACGACAATACGGACGGGACGCTGAAGGTTAAGTTCGTCAACTTCAGGGATGCACGTCTCCTCTACGGCTAGGCCTTCCACTGCGGCTACGAGATGGTGGTGTTCACCGGCTCCAACATTTTCACCAACTACTGGAACCGGTTCCCAAACAACGGCAACTTCATCCACAGTGTTCTCTCAGAGCTTCCGATGGCTCCGGAGGTGCCGCCTCGTTTTCCAGCGGTTCCGCCGCTGGCTCAGGAGGTGCCGCCGCCTTCTCCGGAGGTGCCGATGTGTAAGGAGCCGGCTCTATTGCTGGAGCTGTCGTTGGTGCCAATGTCACGAGCTGCCGCTGGCGGCGCGGACTAAGTGCAAGGAGGCGTCGGACCTGCACTAGTTCAGCAGCGAGTCATACATGAAGTTAATGGTTGTATGAAGTTTCTTCTGGTACTACTCGTCAAAAAAGTTTCTTTTGGTACTACGCACTATACCCTGTAGTACTAGTAGTACTACTACGAATGACGATCTATTGAATATCCCCCCGGATGTTTGTGAAGGAAGTAAAAATTTCGAAACCGAGAAAGTTTGAATTGCTACTCTATTGTAAGGACCAAAATGGTTCTCACCAATGCAGTTGACGAACACGCCTGACAAAGACATGGAGCCGCCGACAAAGAAACGGAGCCACCAATGGCAGGTTGTCGGTCGACGCGCGTGCGTAGCGCGACGTTATAGATGTGGGACAGATCAGCCGGCCGGGGTGTGGGGGTGGTGATGGTGGAGTGAAGGAGAGAGAAACCACATTTTGTTTTGCGTGCATATATATTGTGGTCCTGAAATTTACTCTACTCACTGTACCATGTACCTTGTGTTAGGAACCCATCCCAGCTTTTCTCTGACATCACACCGCCTTCAAATCCTCCTCTTCGCAGCTCTCTCGCTGCCTCCTTTGTGCTCATAGTCTCTTCTCGCTCATTATTTTTTTAACAGAAAAAGGAAATAAATTCTTCTTACTTGCTTTTCAGAAAATAAATTTCTATCACTTGGAAAATTGAAATTGATTATTTTTTGTTTTTAATATCTTCGATTGTTCTCAAAAGATGGCCAAATTTGTCGGCATGTAAATTCTTGGATATGGGATCATGAGCATAAAGTCTGATGTAGAGATATGGCCTTAACCTTATGGTCGTTCGCCTTGAAATCCAAGATTTTTTCATACTCATTGACAACTATGCTTAAATTCATTCAAATTTCACCACTTACTTTTAGGTTAGCATTTTACACGGTCGGTGGGAGTACATTCTACATCAAGGACCTAAAAAGGGGAAAATTACATCCAGGTCCACACATTTAGCACAAAGGACCCTAAAATTGAGCAAAGAAACCAATCGGGTTCGGCTCCTTCTCGAGAGAGTAGCTGATCGAGCCACACTCTTCATACTACTTCATCTTCGATTATTCTCAAATTATGGCCAAATTTTTTGGCATGCAAATTCTTGGATATGGGATCATCAGCATAAAGTCTGATGTAGAGATATGGCCTTGACCTTTTGGTCGTTCGGCTTGAAATCCAAGGATGTTCATACTCGTTGACAACTATAAGATAAAATTCATTTAAATTTCACCACTTACTTTTAGGTTAGAATTTTACACGGTCGGTGGGAGTACATTTTACAACAAGGACCTATAAAGGGGAAATTTACATCGAGGTCCATACATTTAGCACAAAGAACCCTAAAAACAAGCAAGCAAAACAGTTGGGTTCGGCTCCTTATCGAGAGAGTAGCTGATCAAGCTACACTCTTCATACTACTTTATCTTCGATTTTTTTTCAAAATATGGCCAAATATGTCGGCATGCAAATTCTTGGATATGGGATCATCAGCATAAAGTCTGATGTAGAGATATGGCCTTGACCTTTTGGTCGTTCGGCTTGAAATCCAAGATTTTTTCATACTCGTTGACAACTATAAGCTGAAATTTGTTGAAATTCACCACTTACTTTTAGGTTACCATTTTACACGGTCAGTGGGAGTACATTCTACATCAAGTACCTAAAAAAGGGAAAATTACATCAAGGTCCACACATTTAGCACAAATGACCCTAAAATTGAGCAAAGAAAACGGTTAGGTTCGGCTCCTTCTCGAGAGAGTATCTGATCAAGCCACACTCTTCATACTACCTCATCTTCGATTATTTTCAAAATATGGCCAAATTTGTTAGCATGCAAATTCTTGGATATGGGATGATCAGCATAATGTCTGATGTAGAGATATGGCCTTGACCTTTTGGTCGTTCGGCTTGAAATCCAAGGATGTTCATACTTGTTGACAACTATAAGTTGAAATTCATTTAAATTTTACTGCTTACATTTAGGTTAGAATTTTACACGGTCTGTGGGAGTATATTTTACAACAAGGACCTAAAAAGGGGAAAATTTACATCGAGGTCCATACATTTAGCACAAAGAACCCTAAAAACAAGCAAGCAAAACAGTCGGGTTCGGCTCCTTCTTGAGAGAGTAGCTGATCGAGCCACACTCTTTATACTACTTCATCTTCAATTGTTATAAAAATATGGCCAAATTTGTCGGCATGCAAATTCTTGGATATGGGATCATCGTCATAAAGTATGGTATTGATATGGCCTTGACCTTGGTCGTTCATCTTAAAATACAAGAATGGTTCATACTTGTTGACAACTAAGCTTAAATTCATTTAAATTTCACCACTTACTTTTAGGAGGTTAGAACTTTACACAATCGATCAGAGTACATTTTACATCAGGGACCTCAAAAAAGCAAAAATTACATCGAGGTCCATACATTTAGCATAAAGGACCCTAAAAGGAAAAATTTCTTGTTCGGCTCCTTCTCGAGAGATCAGCTGATCTAAGCCAAACTCTTGATACTACTTCATCTTCGATTGTTTTCAAAACATGGCCAGATCTTTTGCCATGCAAATTCTCTAACATGGGATCATCATCATCATATAAAGTATGATGTTGATATGAGCTTGACCTTGGTCATTCGGCTTGAAATCCAAGAATGTTCATACTCGTTGATAAGTAAGCTTAAAATCGTCTAAATTTCACCACTTACACTTTTAGACCTAAAAGGGGGAAATTACATTAAGGTCCATACATTGAGCACAAAGGACCCTAAAATTAAGCAAGGAAAATAGTCGGGTTCGGTTCCTTCTCGATAGAGTAGATGATCGAGCCATACTCCTCTTCCTACTACTTCATCTTTGATTGTGTTCATAATATTGCCAAATTTGTCGGCATGCAAATTCTTGGATATGGGATCATCAACATAAAGTATGATGTAGATATGGCCTTGACCTTGGTGGTTCGTCTTGAAATACAAGAATAATGCTTCATACTCGTTGACAACTAAGCTTAAATTTGTTTAAATTTCACCACAATACTTTTAGCTTAGAACTTTACACGGTCGACCGAAGTACATTTTACATCACGGACCTCAAAAAGAAAAAAATTACATCGAGGTCCATATACATTTAGCATAAAGGACCCTAAAAGAAAAAAATCTAGTTTGGCTCATTCTCCAGAGATCAGCTAATCTGAGCCAAACTCTTAATACTAATTCCTCTTCGATTGTTTTCAAAACATGGCCAAATCTATTGCCATGCAAATTCTCTAACATGGGATCATCAGCACAAAGTATAATGTTGATATGGCCTTGACCTTGGTCATTCGGCTTGAAATCCAAGAATGCTCATACTTATTGACAAGTAAGCTTAAAATCATCCAAGTTTCACCACTTACACTTTTAGACCTAACAAAAGGGGGAAATTACATCGAGGTCCATACATTTAGCATAAAGGACACTAAAATTAAGCAAGGAAAACAGTCGGGTTCAGCTCCTTCTCTATAGAGTAGCTAATCGAGCCATACTCTTCATAATACTTCATCTTTGATTGTTTTCAAAATATGGCAAAATATTGGCATGCAAATTCTTGGATATGGGATCATCAACATAAAGTGATGTAGATATGGCCTTGACCTTGGTCGTTCATCTTGAAATACAAGAATGGTTAATACTCGTTGACAACTAAGCTTAAATTCGTTTAAATTTCACCACTTACTTTTAGGTTAGAACTTTACACGGTCGATCGGAGTACATTTTACATCTGGGACCTCAAAAAAGTAAAAATTACATCAAGGTCCATATACATTTAGCATAAGGGACCCTAAAGGAAAAAATCTGGCTCGGCTCATTCTCGAGAGATCACCTGATCTAAGCCAAACTCTTAATACTACTTCCTCTTCGATTGGTTTCAAAAAATGGCTAGATCTGTTGCCATGCAAATTCTCTCACATGGGATCATCAACATAAAGTATGATCTTGATATGGCCTTACCTTGGTCATTCGGCTTGAAATCCAAGAATGTTCATACCCGTTGACAACTAAGCTTAAATTCCTTTAAATTTCACCATTTACTATTAGATTAACATTTTACACGGTCGGTGGGAGTACATTTTACATCAAGGACCTAAAAAAGGGAAATTATTACATCGAGGTCCATACATTTAGCACAAAGGACCCTAAAAGGACAAGTTTATAGTATGGCTCCTTATCGAGAGATCAGCCGTAGGCCAATACACAATGTTGATATGGTCATGACCTTGGCTGTTCGGGTCAAAACCAGGAATGTCCATACACTGTAGGACAATACACATTGTGAAGAAGCCAGAGCATTTTTTGTATTCAAAGGTATCAAAATACATGTTTCTCATTTTTTTCTTAGCATTGTATATAGTGTACGAATAACTTTGAATATTGACCGTTGGATCAAGACTCGAATCCCAACATTGTGAGACGTTGGATCTTCATTTCCATTTTTGCATCGAGAAGATACTATTGATAGTCTTTCTTATCTTATCTTACCAGTATTATATATAGTGTGCGGAGAAAAGTATGAAAATTAATTTATGAAAATTGGTTAAAATTATATGTCTGTATTTTTTAATAAATATATGCATGTATTTGAACTATTAATGACTGACAAAATGTTTTTATTGTCTAGTGTCTAAAAATTAAACATAGTTGAAAATTGGGATGTAAGTGTGAGATGTTTTCTTTTCTACTTTGCTTTGGATCACTTTTTTCCATCACATGAATATTGGGTGGTATATACAAGGGGCATGTTGATCCGGGTCCCCCTAGCAGTGGGCACGTGGAGTAGTAGTTGAATAATTTTAGAAAACACTTAAAATCCAAAATATAAACATTAACAGCAAAGACAGTTTACAGCCAAAATACACCCTTCCTAATACCAAAAGAGACCCTGCTTCCGACTACTACTACATTAACTAGTAAACAAGTGGTACTTCTCTACAACTAAATTAACTAGCAATACATCATTACCATCGCATTAGGATCACTTCGACGAAGATTAAGATCAATTCATCCTATCGATGCAAACGCAGAAAGACAACACCTTGATCGCCCCGTACTGTCCATCAGCCGTGGTAATGTACCGCGGCGACATCGTGAGGAATGTCAGATCTTCGAGGCCAACACTGCCAGGCGACACGCAGCTCGTCGGTTCAATGACCCCATTAAGGGTGTCCATCGAGAAGTCCGCTAGTGACTGCGGACCAGTCGCACACAACTTCGCCCTGTAACGGGGCCACGAGCACGAGGCCGCCCTGTCGCACACTGAGGAAACAACGGCGGCCTGGCCGAGCTCGCCGATGATGAGGCTAAACATGGTAGTGTCATCACTGTAGACGATGACCATGGATGGAGAGAAGGACGATAACGGCATCGTTACTATACACTCCATGGGCTGGCCGTATGATAGCCTATGCACTTGTACCTTATGGACGCTATTGAGGTGCGAAAGGAGCTCGACCGACGAGGCAGTGAATATGCAGCTGACCTTCGTGCAGCCGCACGGGTTGTACTGGCATGCGGCCTTGTGGTCGTCAAGCTCGTGGTAGGCGACCATGGTGAGGCAGACGTCGTGGGGGCATAGAACAGCTATCGGCGCTAGCTCATCTTTGTCCATCGTCGGCTAGCTCTTGGTGGAATCCGCCGACGTGCCCAGCGTTGGAGTGGTTCCCTAGAAGCTCGGCTCGCCGATGTAGTGCCCGTAGTCCTGAACTTTTATGCAGCATTGAGTTTTTTTAACGAAGGCTGCAAAAAGTTGATAGGTGAGAGTAAATCAGGCACTTAATAACCTGTACAGTACTATACCAGACAAACAGATCCTACATGCGTGAGTGGTAAGAAGGTCTACACCTTTTTTTTGGAAATGGAAAAGGTCTACACCAATAGAGAGACGAATAAACCTGGAGCCTGGTGCAAAGTGTACAGTATTGCGGGGGAGAGTACGAGGACTACATGCATGTATTCAACACCATCTGCATTTTATTCTATCTGCTTGTCGCTTCTGACTCTTTCTTTCTCGGCATGGTAGACTTGTTTCTCTTCTCCATTTTTTTCTTGAGGTTAAAGCTTGTCCAGATACAGATACAGAGTACTAGTAGTAGTACGTAGTACATTTGAACTAGTACTCCAGTAATACGGAGTATATGTCTTTTTATACTCAAGTTGCACTACCAGTACTCCAATAGTGATACAGTACATATGTCTTTTTTTACTATACTACTACTAGTACTCCAGTAGGTAGGCATCTACGGGCGGTAGGTGGCGGGCGGCAGTGGCTATTTGCGGCTTTTTACTACTCCTAGGGTGACGGGCGGCAGGCAGCGGTGGTAGTAGGGTTCTAGTAATACAGAGTACTACTCGAGTACTCCTGCTCACTAATTCATGAAGTAAGATTTTTGTAGTGTACTGTAGTCCTGTACTTCTTAGATGCAGTTGTCATCATACCATGGTTTCTAAGGAGACGCCAGATACACAGGTGCTCAAATGCATGTCCCAAGTGGGCCCCGATGCCTAGCGATTGGATAAAGCCTTGCTGCCTAACCACACAGCCAAGGCAATTCATTTTGCTACTCTCTACTAGTAGTATACTAGTATTTCTCAGTGTGTTTCGAAATTAACTTCTTGCTAAGAATATGTATGCCTAGAAATTTGACCGTGTTTTGAAAACAAACAAAGAGACTATGATTCACCGTGCTTTGAAATTTTGGCTGTGTTTCGAAATTAACTTCACACCTTGCGATAATATTTTCAGTGGACCCACCAGGCAGTCAATGTATCGAGAACGAGTGAGATTTGTTTGGCAAGATTCAACTTCTTGCTAAGAATATGCATGCCTCAAAAGTTTGAACATGTTTTGAAAACAAACAAAGAGACCATGACTCACCGTTTTTTGAAAGTTTGGCTGTGTTTCGAAATTAACTTCACACCTTGCGATAACCTATTTAGTGGACCTACCAGGCAGTCAATGTATCGAGAATGGGTGAGAGTTTGGAATGATTCAACTTATTGCTAAGAATATGCATGCCTAGAAATTTGACCGTGTTTTGAAAACAATCAAAGTGGCTATGGCTCACCGCGTTTTGAAATTTTGCGTGTGTTTCGAAATTAACTTCACACCTTACGAAAATCTATTCACTGGACCCACCAAGGAGTCAATGTATCGAGAACGAGTGAGAGTTTGGAATGATTCAACTTATTGCTAAGAATATGCATGCCTAGAAATTTGACTTTGTTTTGAAAACAATCAAAGTGGTTATGGCTCACCGTGTTTTGAAATTTTGCGTGCGTTTAGAAATTAACTTCACACCTTGCGAAAATCTGTTCACTGGACCCACCAGGCAGTCAATGTATCGAGAATGAGAGTGAGAGTTTGGAATGATTCAACTTATTGATAAGAATATGCATGCCTAGAAATTTGACCGTGTTTTGAAAATAATAAAAGAGGCTATGACTCACCGTGTTTCGAAATTTTGGCTGTGTTTTGAAATTACCTTCATACCTTGTGAAAATCTGTCCAGCGGACCCACCAGGCAGTCAATGTATCAAGAACGAGTGAGAGTTTGGCAAGATTCAACTTCTTGCTAAGAATATGCATGCCTAGAAATTTGACCATGTTTTGGAAACAAACAAAGAGACCATGACTCTCCATGTTTTGAAATTTTGGCAGTGTTTCAAAATTAACTTTACCCCTTGCGATAATATTTTCAGTGACCCACTAGGTAGTCAATGTATCGAGAATGAGTAAGAGTTGTTTGGCAAGATTCAACTTCTTGGTAAGAATATGCATGCCTCGAAGATTGACCGTGTTTTGAAAACAATCAAAGAGACTATGACTCACCTTTTTTTGAAAGTTTGGTTGTGTTTCGAAATTAACTTCACCTTGCGATAATCTATTCAGTGGACCTACCAGGAAGTCAATGTATCGAGAACGGGTGAGAGTTTGGAATGATTCAACTTATTCCTAAGAATATGCATGCCTAGAAATTTGACCGTGTTTTGAAAACAATCAAAGTGGCTATGGCTCACCGCGTTTTGAAATTTTGCGTGTGTTTCGAAATTAACTTCACACCTTACGTAAATCTGTTCACTGGACCCCCCAGGGAGTCAATGTATCGAGAACGAGTGAGAGTTTGGAATGATTCAACTTATTGCTAAGAATATGCATGCCTAGAAATTTGAATTTGTTTTGAAAACAATCAAAGTGGTCATGGCTCACCGTGTTTTGAAATTTTCCGTGCGTTTAGAAATTAACTTCACACCTTGCGAAAATCTGTTCACTGGACCCACCAGGCATTCAATATATCGAGAATGAGAGTGAGAGTTTGGAATGATTCAACTTATTGATAGAATATGCATGCCTAGAAATTTGACCGTGTTTTGAAAATAATAAAAGAGGCTATGACTCACCGTGTTTTGAAATTTTGGCTGTGTTTCGAAATTAACTTCATACCTTGCGATAATCTTTTCATTGGACCCACAAGGCAGTCAATTTATCGAGAACGAGTAAGAGTTGTTTGTCAAGATTCAACTTCTTGCTAAGAATATGCATGCCTCGAAAGATTGACCATGTTTTGGAAACAATCAAAGTGGCTATGGCTCACCGTGTTTTGAACTTTTGCATGCATTTCGAAATTAACTTCACACCTTGCGAAAATCTGTTCACTAGACCCATCAGGCCGTAGTCAATGTATCGAGAACAAGTGAGAGTTTGGAAAGATTCATTGCTAATAATATGCATGCCTAGAAATTTGACCGTGTTTTGGAAACAATCAAAGTGGCAATGGCTTACCCTTGTAGTGGATGGTAAAATAGGAACCTTGCCATCACGAGACTTACCCATGATGGATGGATGGCAGCGAACAATAGTGATTCCAAGTGAACTTGACAAATAAAGCTATGCTCCTCGGCAATGGTTCCAGAAAATAGTCTTGATGACCCACAAGTATAGGGGGTGTATCGCAGTATTTTCGAGGGAAGTGAAACCCAATTTATTGATTCGACACAAGGGGAGCCAGAGGATATTTATAAGCCTTAACAACTGAGTTGTCAATTCAGCTGCACCTGGAAACAGTCTTGCTCGCAGCAGTGTATCAGTAGCAACAATTTTATAGTAGTAATAGTAAAGTAATAGTAGTAGTAAAAGTAAAGACAGTAGTAGCAATTGCAGTAAATAGTAGGATTAGAGCGCGGTAGGCATAGTGATGGATGGACGGGCGTTGCATGGATAAGACAATTCATATGGCAATCAGAACAAAGGGCATTTGCAGATAAATAAGATAAAGCATCCAAGTACTAAATAATCCTAGGCATGTGTTCTATAAATAGTCATACGTGGTCGCAATGAGAACTTGCACAACATCTTTTGTCCTTCCAGCCCGTTTGTAGTGGGGCCTCAAGGGAACTACTGGCAATTAAGGTGCTCCTTTTAATAGAGCACCGGAGCAAAGCATTAACATTCCGTGAACACATGTGATCCTCACATCAAAGCCATTCCCTCCGATTATCTCGATTGCTGTCACTTCGGGGCCTTTGGTTCCGGACAACAATATGTGTATACTACTTGCAAGTAAGACCATAAACAATACTATCATAATGAATCAATAACATGTTCAGATCTGAAATCATGACACTCGGGCCCTAGTGACAAGCAATAAACATAACAAGTTGCAACAAAGTCAAAAAGCACTAATAATAGATACTAGGCACCATGCCCTAACAATCTGATGCCATTACATGATCAATCTCATTCAATCCCTACCATCCCCATAGCCTATAGTAGGGGATTACTCACTCATAGATGGGGGAAGCATGGATGGTCGATGGAGAAGCGATGGTGATGATGATGGCGATGATCTCCTCCAATTCCCCGTCCCGGCAGGGTGCCAGAACAGAGTTTCTGGTTCCGAATCACGGAATCTAGTGGTGGCGGCGCAGCGGAACTCTTTCTAGAAAAACATATAGGCGAAGAGGGAGGCCGAGGGGGCAGCCGAGGCGGCCACACCACCCCCAAGTGCGACCTGGCCTGGTCCACGCGGCCAGGTGGTGTGGGCCCATCATGGCCCTACTCCGTCTCATCTTCTCGCTCCGTGAGTCTTCTGGTGAAATAGGATTTTTGGCATATTTTCCGGGATTTTTCCTGATAGTTGTTTTTCTGCACAAAAACTAGACACCAAGGTAATTCTGCTGAAAACAACATCAGTCCGTGTTAGTTGTATCCAAATCACACAAGTTTAGAGGAAAAACAATAGCAAAAGTGTTCAGGAAAGTAGATACATTTTGGACGTATCACATGCCTCGAAATTTGACGTTGTTTTGAAAACAATTCTAGAAAGCAAAATGGATTCATAAACAACCTCACAAATTTCAAATTATAAAAAGCAACACAATGTAACACCCCAGATTTCTACCTAATTGTAAGTGCTACCACTCATCTTAAATTTCTACAAAACATATGATAATTCAAAATTTCGGCAGCACCTCCTTTGTTTTAAAATATAAAATGGAAGAGAGAGAGATGGAAAATAAATTTTCTATTTCTTGTGGGTAATCCACAAGCTTGAGGTGCACCTTAATGCTGATGTAGTCACATGTGCCTTGCCGGTGAGCATCAATGGGACCGAGGCTAGCTAGGGCTATGATTCTGATGTTTGTGTGTCTGCTGGATTCTTCTGGCGTATATGGACCGATGTTTCGTACTTGCTTGATTTTACAGGTGACACAACCTTTTTGACGTGCTGTGGTGACGGCCAGGGGATAGGGGAGAGCACGTGGCATGTCGGACGCAGTTGAGTTTTCAAATCAATGTGACATTAAATAATTTCAAATCAATGCCCCGGAAATACCACGCAAGGAGATGATTTACGTGGACTGTACAAAGGTTATTTTTTATCCATGGACTTTGATATACTACTAATCCGTATTTCACTTATAATGATTGATATTGGTAATTAAAGAATAAGTACATGCGGGTTCCCAGTCTTCTTCCTTTCAGTATTAATTACCTGAATTCACGTGAGTAATTAACATGGGTTTCTCTGTATTGGCACCCTTCTTTCCTCTAACACATGCAGAAATTAAGGGGAGCAAGTAATTTCACCTTCCTCGGTAATACAAGAGGTTTTATTACGTCGCAATGGAAGATGAATTGATAAACAGAGTACTTATGCTAGTACTAGATCACAAACACCGTTCCAATTTGCACTTGATAATAATAATATTCAATCTCCAAACATTATTACAGAAAGGAAGTAGAGGTGAAATTAAACAAAATTATCCTAAGACTTCTTTGCCTTCTTGGACCTGGATCCTTCCGCTGTCACCTTCGTGCTGGCGTCGTCCTTCCGCTTCTTGTGGCATCCCCCATCTCTCGTCGTCTTCTTCTTCTTCAAACCTCCCGCCTGCTTCTCCTTCCTCTTATCATTGCGGATGAAGGTGGGATCGAGTGCACTCTTCTTGGAGATGAAGTCGAGAAATGGCCATAAATCTTCCGACCCTTGATCCTCCTGCTCACGCTCCCTCTTCTTCTTGCTGATGTAGGATGGATCGAGAGAACTCTTCTTGAAGACGATGTCTACTTCATAGATGAAAGACCAAGGATCCTCCTCCTCCTCCTCTTTGCTCTCCGTCGGCGGCGTCCGCTCCATCAGATGACGTAAGCAGGGTCCTCGTTAGAAAAATTACCTTCCGGTGTGTCGGAATAGTACGGCCCATCAATGGAATCCCCGCCATCACCATGGTAGGGACTGATATCCCCATTCGCCCGTGTGTTGGACTCGTCAATGTAGGTGCACTGATCGGAGCAGCTGCGCGGCATTTTTGTGTGTGTGGTGGCTTGGCCGCCCTAAAGGGACATAGAGAGACAAAGAGAGTTATTCGCTGTGTGCGTCGTGCCTGGATGGGAGAGGTGGTGGTTGTTGATGGCCCCTTAAAAAGGCTTGCTCAAGACATCCAGGAGTTGCCACGTGCCATAGGAGCAGCCTGGCAGTTCTCTTCCATCGTTTTTTATACTCCCTTAAATCGTTTTTTTACAAAAGTTCCCGACCATCGTTGAAACATGATCGAACGATTGGTACTTCTTCGCCCTGAGAGCATCAACAGCGAGGATATTGCAAGTACCACCACATGCTGGGGAGGTTTTTGCACATAACAATAACCATAGACCTTTTTTGTGCAAAATACAGACATTTTCTATAATCGTTGTACATAATACAATACCAGTCATTGGATGTTTCTTATTTTTTGGAAAACGTTTCATAGTTAATTATATAATATAGTACTAAATATAATTTTTACCTAAATTAATAATAGGTAAAGCTCAAAAAATAATTATAATTTTGAGCCACATCCATAAAGTATCTGGTGTATTTTTGGTTCTTGTAAGTTGTATCATTTAGAAATCAACCTATTAGTAGGTACTTAATTCCTGACATGCTCTAGAGAAATGATATATAGATTCTATAATGATGGAAAGTGTGTTTTGAGGTTTATGCATAGCGTTCATTGTGCTAAAGACTATATCAATAGAATCTTCTAAATGTTAGTGGAAGGAAAATCCATCGGTAAGCAATGTTGGGATTTCCAATCTTTATCCAACGGTTAAAGTTCAAAGTTATTCGTACACTATATACTGGGTATGATAAGATAATTAAATGTATAACATGTCATTAGAATCTTTGTGGTTTTTTCATAGCGTTCATTGTGCTAAGGACTATCGATAGAATCTTCTACGTGCTAGAATGGAAAAAAAGATCCAAGAGTTAACATTGTTGGGATTTGCCAGTCTTGATTCAATTTTCATTGTTCAAAGTTACTCGTACATTATATAGTGGCAAGATTTTCAAGAAGTCACACGCTACTTCCTACTAGTAAAAGGCACGTGCCACATTCGTATATACTGTATGAAATGTAACTTAATGAACATTAAGTTGTTATTAACCAATAGTCTTGTCAGAGAAAAAAGGCATACATTAAGTATATTTATAATTACTATCTACACATATTGAGAATACAACCTACTGTGCTATGAACTTTTTTTGTGGGGACGGGGGTGACATGATGGTTCTAGAAAATGGTGGAGTTTTCTCTAGGTACTACTCCTTCAACACGAATCCAGCTGCTCTGAACCATTGGATCTAACAGACCAAAAGTCAGGATTGGTTCTATGGATCTAATTCAAAACTGCTCCATTATAGTAGTAGAGATAATTGGAAAACATTGGCGATGATGCTATATGTGCATGACCGAACAACTTTCGAATAATCTCAAGGGAAAATAAGGACGCATGTATCAATGAGTGTGAATGGACAATAAGAGTTGTGAGGACAGATTACTTGTGGGGCCTAACAACCCCACATTTCTTCTTGTTTTAATGAGCTTACCTCATGGGTGGCTTTGAGGTCGTTGCTCAGGCGCACTATATTATTCACGTTAGTGGAATAGTGGGTTCCCAAAATTTTCTTTTAAACATAAGGTTGAACACTCCTAGCCATAGTGATTCGAAATTTATCAATAAAGGGGGTTTATTTATTGGGTGGCCGAGTGGTTGACACCACACGTCATTGTCATGTACTTCCTCCGTTCAGAAATATAAGATGTTTTAGCTTTGTGGATTAAATGTATCTAGACGCCATTTACTGTATAGGTTCGTAGATGTTCGGAGTGAACCTTTACATTAAAAGGTGTCCAGATACATTTAGTTCACAAAGCTAAAACGTCTTATACTTCAGAACAGAGAGAGTAGACATGATTTTTGCTAGGAAGGGCAAACACTAATGAATGCTCACAGGAAGGCTAGGAAATTAGAAATTGTGTTCTATTGATAAACCTTCGCGCTCCTCTTCCTAGAGTCAGATTTTAGCAATTCAATACAAAAAGGTTGTTGGACATGCTCCAAAGCCCAATTTTTTTTATTTTAAAATAAGAACAATAGTGATTAGCTCGAATAATTAATTGCGGTTTACATATGTTGTATTACTGTACTTCATAGAATATGCTATGTGTGCATGGCCGAACAACTTTCGAAAAACCTAAAGGAAAACGTGGGCCGCATTAATGAATGAGCGTGAAGTAAGGCTGGCAATGGGTAGGGTGTGAGTAGGGTAGAACAATATCATACCCATTCCCGTTTAGTCAATATGTAGAAAATTTTACACATACCCGTACTCGCGGGTATAAAACTTTACCCGTGCCCGTACCCATGAAAAATATCAAAGTTTAGAAGCCACAGTATCATACTCTTCCCTAGGTTGCTTGGCCCCATAGGTTGTAACTCTACAGGTAAGTTTTACTACTATGTCAGTTTAAATGGGTAGGGTATGGGTCTATCTACTCGTGCTCGTACCCATAACTTAATGGGTTAGGGTATGATATTACCCATGGGTATAAAATTGTGCCCATACCCTACCAATATGGGTACAATACCTGCGGGCACCAGTGGGTAAAATTGTCATCCTTAGCGTGAAGGGACAATAAGAGTTATGAGAGCAAAGTACTTGTGGTGCCTAGCAACTTTCACATTTTTTTGATGAGAACATCGTCGCTGCTTACCTTATGAATGGTTTGATGTCTTCCCTCAGGCGCTAGATTATTCACGTTAGCGAAATAGTGGGTTCCCATATTTTTGTTTAGAATAGAAGTATGAACACTGCCAACCATAGTGATTGAAAAGTTATCGATAAAGGGCGCTTTATTTTTTTTAAAGCTCAAGGCGCTTTATTATTACACTCGATTCCCCATACTACCGGCCTACCATTCTACTATTATTAGTTGGACTATGGATAAACAAATTCACTCGAGTTGGTTGGGGCTTTAATTATAATTTTCGTGCTCACTACCTGTCTTGGTGACAACATCTTCATACGCATCATCATTCATGAATAGATATAATACGGAAATATATCAATGCCATAGTATTTTAGTGCCTACCAAAATAATACTTCAGTTTTCTCTCTTCTTAGTTTCTTCAAAAAGGGGTCTGGCCTCTTTCTCAATTATTTAAAAAAATATAGTTTTGGAGAATACTTCAGTTTAAACCCCTATTATTTGTTGGAAGAAAACACTAAAAGGTATTCAATAGTTCAGTTTATTCAGAAATCAAAAAGATTTCTAAATACTTTGATGCCAAACTCGTCCTTCATATCTGAACCGAGCTAATCTAGGCCATGGATGATCGATATTTAGATGCCAAATGGCCAAATGGGCCCTTAATTTCTGAACTAAGGCGTATGGGCCATGGATGATCACCGATGTGCCTGTCGGCCTTTGATTCTAGGGAGAACGGCTTACCAATTTACTACTACTTTGACTATACATAAATCTGAATTTAGTCGAGCGGGAAAGTCTCCTGCTATCCAATGTTTCAAACATCTTGGAATCCCCTTTCTACCCCTAGTGAAGTCGGTTCATTGGGGCTTCAATCGTAATTTCCCTCTTCAGAACCTATATACCCCACCCCTACCACCGACACCCCCCTCACCCACACACAATCCTCACCCCCAGTTGTGCTAGCCCTGTGGAAAACCCTAGATCTACCTTCAACACCTTAGATCAGATTCACCATTGTCGCCATGCACTACACCAGATCTGCTTCGCCGACCCACTCTCCTGGTGCGCCAAACACATTCCCACCGCCAGAAATCTGCTTCTTTGCCGCTGTCG
Source organism: Avena eriantha (assembly GCA_910589775.1). Lineage (NCBI taxonomy): Eukaryota > Viridiplantae > Streptophyta > Magnoliopsida > Poales > Poaceae > Avena > Avena eriantha. The sequence goes on from OU342746.1 coordinate 238,570,283, forward strand.
ATCAGTGCTCGTAGGAACCCTTGTTCTGCTTCACCTTTGCCCACAAGCACCGCAACTGCATCACCCTCGACAACCTCGACGTCACCACCCATGATTCGCATCATGCCTAAACACTATCGTGACCGAGGTAACCATGTCTCCTTAGAGTTTGGTAAGATAAATATGTAGCAGTTAACTGTATTTTGTATTGGTGCTACTTTTGTAGTAACTTGCAAGTACTATACTTGTTACCCGTATCTTCCTAAATAATTTTTTTGTAGTCAGGTTTAACCGTAAGGCATTCAAGTGCGATTTTGTATTTCATGGCGAAATATGAGTCAGCCAATGGTTAACACATTTGTTTCTAGTATCTACTTTAGTAAGTGGCCATATGTGATGCGGTTATAATTTCTCTGTGGCTTGGCATAGGCTATGGCACTAATTATTATTTCTTGCTTGATGCTTTTGTCCTATGTATGCAGTACGTGTTTACATTCGTTATATAGCTTCCACTAAGATGTCTATTTCATTTGCTTCTACTTACCCCACTATTCCTAACCGTTTTCTATTGTTATGCAATGAACAGGTGCATTTTACACTAGAAATCGTAGAATGAATGGCCCCTATAATATCATAAGTATCTATTGCTTTTGTATGACTTCATGCTAACATCTATGAGACTGGAACCTTTTTGTGTTCACTATTCGTTGCACCATTATGCAGAGGACCGACACTGAATTATGGAGACCACCAGTCCAATTACTTGATGCAGCGGACATCGTCGATGAACATACCTGTAACTAGATCAGCAACCCTGAGACTCTACATAGAGCTACTATAAGGACGCCCCCCTTTTTTTAAGGTTTAAGTCCCTTGGTATCATGCCATTGACTCTAGTTGAGTTGTTATTTTTGTTGGAGGCACTAGGGTGATTATAACGAGGCCATAAATGCAACAAAATCCAATATAAAGAACCGCCTACTTCAAATCTCACTCTGGTATCTACACGTGTATGGCTATTTTAATACGAGGCAGATGATAGGACACTTTGTCTTTGGGCAGACAATCAAAAAATTTAAACATTCTAACTGTTTGATAGATTGTTTGACCATTTCTCTAAAATGATTTGGCTATTTTATTAGAGGCACCCGCCTACATGAGGTCGTTGTGTCGACTGCTTACATTGCTATAACAGACCAAATAATCTTTTGAAAATCTTTGAGAATGAACATGATAGTTTTGTTTCTCTGTATGATGTTGTAACTTCTTTTATCTTAGTTTCAGCCTTCATAAAGTAGAGCAGTCATTTCACAGGGCAGAAGTGACAGTTGCACACTATCTCATCCCTCTATGAAGTCAACTATTCCAGTTATTCCAGAAGAACAAGATGTATGATGCCCTACCGTTACTAATTGCTTTCTTCCTTTTAGCAAAAGGACTGATTTGAAATTCGTTGGTTTTTGCTTTCCTTGGTAATTATGTTATATGACGTTTCTTTTTGTTTTAGGTTGCAAATATAAATATGAAGGCAGAACAAAAAACAACTACCTCAAGTGTAGATCTCTTTGGATAGAGCAGCAGTGACAGTGCGTATTGCTCACGTAGGTACACAATCTCGACTGCTCCATACATTCCAGCAGAAAGAGGTTTTGGTGCTGCACTCCAAGATGCACTTGATGTAGTTGGACAGGAAGCCAACAGAACATATGCAGTAGTCTCCATTGCAAGGAAGGAGTTATCTGAGTTAAAAAACATGCAAGCTTTGACGGAGAATCTACTTAATAATATCCTCAACAAGTCTTGTGGTAATCCCGCTGTTACATGTGAGGCGGCGTGAGCTCCCTAAAAGGAACATTTTTGAAACTGAGATTATATTGTTTATCAGCTGTGTTGTACTCCGCTGATTCTTTACGAGCTACGAAATTTTTCAGGACTGTAATAATTTACTAATTTACCAGTTATAAGTTTTTTTTTCCATAGTTCCAGAATTTATTTAGCATTTTAGAGAACTTGGGTTCTTTGTTTATCCACGTTTGTCCTTGCAATGGATCTAAGTTAGATAGGCTTAAACAGTAGCAGGCCCACAATGTTTTATCAGTCCTTGATGGGCCACCAATCAATAGTGGCAGGCCTACACTGAGGCCATTATATGTAGAATCTGACTGCAAAAGAATAGAACAGTAAAAGGTCAGAACAGTGAAAGACCGGAATAGTGAAAGGCCAGAACAGTAACAGACCGGAAACAGTAACAAGGCCAGAACTTTAGCAGGTCGGAATCTTCAGCCCGTTTATGGGACTGAATAGTAGAAGGCTGGAACAGTGAATGTCTAGAACAGTAAAGGCCATAACTGTAGAGGACCGTAATGGCCCATGATGGGTGTGAGAAAAGTGATGGGCCGACAAAAGGCCTTAACAGTAACAGGTAGACTTGGCCCAGACTGAAAATGGATCACACAGTATTGGACCAAGGTGGGCCTTCTATAGGCTGAAACAGTGTCGGGCCTAAAAGTTCATGGGCCGCTGATGTCTGCACTAGTGGGCCCATTTCAAACAGTGTAGTAGGAAATAGTAACGGGCCATAATCTTATTGGGCTCCCCTTATGGGCCAACCCACTTAATTATTAGCAGGCCTTGGCTGTGCCTGGCTTCTACCACGGTTTCTATGGTCGTTAACAGTGGTAACTGGGCATTAACAGTGTTTTCCATATGGCATTTTGCATGACGTCAGCAGTCAACACGGCTGGCAAACATATCTATGATGGAACATGTTTCGTGGCCGAAGGGTGCGATCTGCCACGGTCAGCAAAAAAATCATGGTAGATTCTTTTGTGACAGGGCTTTTACCATGATGGGCATCCGTCGTAGAAGACTTTTTAGCCACGAAAAAGGGCCTTCAACCATGAAAATCATTCGTTGTAAAAGCCAACTTTTCTTGTAGTGACCTTTTGCCAAAACACCATTCATCTCACAGAGACCCGAATTTACATGTGCTAACTTTCTCGGTTCCGCGGCCATATGAGACTTGAGGGTTGCTTTGCTTGTATGCAAATTTGCCACTTCGAACATTTGAAAAAACTAAATTTCATAGCAAACATGATTAATAGAGTTAATATGACAAAGTAGTGAGTGCCAAATAATCATAGCAAACATGATTAATAACTTTGTTACATGAGTCTCACAAAGACATGCAAAACAAACCTCCGCACTCATAGCCTTTTCTAACAAATTTTACATACTTAGAAAATAGAACTTTATTAGACTCAAAGACCAACTTAAAACCATCTTGAAATAAAAGAGATCCACTGACAAGATTCTTATTGATGGAGGGAACATGCTGCATATTCTTTAGTTGTACTGTCTTCCCCAAAGTAAACTTCAGATTTGCCATACTAATACCATAAATAGAAGCATGTGAGCTGTTTTCCATCAATACGGAAGAAGTCATTGTAGCCTTATAAGAAGAAAACATGGAAATATCAGAACATACATGTGTATTCGCACCCGTGTATATCCACCATTCAAGGGGATGACTTACTGAAAGGATAGTATGGACAATACCAGACCTAGTGTCCTCCATCTCAGTAGCATGGATAACAATATTTGCAGTCTTGTGCTATTCCCATGTTGGCGCTTATCAAAGCGATTCGGGCAGCTAGGTGCCCAATGATCAGGATCATCACAAATTTGACAAGACCCTTTCTTCTTATCATTCTTCTTCATGTAGGTGGTTGAGTGCGTGGCCTTGTTCTTGCCATCGAACCTCCATTAGCCTTCAGATTTGTTCTTATTTTTGAACTTCTAGGATGGAAAATTCTTATTCTATACCAAATTGGCACTAGAACCTCCCACAAAACCTCGAGCACGATGGTCCTTTGCTCTCGCCTTGTCCTACACATGAAGAGACTCGATGAGATCCGTAATGGAAAACTCTTGTCTCTTATGTTTCAGAGAAGTAGCAAAATTACTCCATGTGGGAGGAAGCTTGGCAATGATGCCTCTAGCAACAAACTTGTCCGATAACACACACTTGAACTGCTCAAGTTCTTTGGCAAGTGATTGTATCTCGTGAGCTTTCTCAATGATGGAGCGATCATCAACCATCTTGTAGTCATATAATTGTTCCATGATGTACAACTCAATGCTAGTGTCTGAAACCTCAAACTTGGCCTCAAGCGCATCCTACGTGTCCTTGCCATTATAAATTTCATACACGGGTCAACAATGTTATCATCGGGAACACTAAACAGAGCCACCATAAACATGGTATCAACTTTCTTAAAAGCTTCCTCTTGCTCAGGAGAAAGCTCTCCCTCCGGCTTGCCAAGAGTGTCGCTATAGCAGTTCAGGTTTTGAAACCAAAAAAATGCTCTCGTGTGCCATCTCTTATAATGCATACTATCAAAGAGAGGCGACCTTGCTATCGCGGCTATGGCAGTAGAATTCAGTTGCCTATAATCAGGTGTTTGGACTGTTGAAAATATGAACAACAATTCATATGATTTAATCTGGAATAAGCCATAAAGCATGATTGATAAAACAATAATTAAACTGATCATGGATACTAACAAAGTAGACGAACCAACGGAATCTAAGCATGATAAACCTATCACATCTGCTCCAAATGCTAGAACAAGAAATTCTAGCAGATCTGAAAGATAATGTTTAGGAACATGTGCGGTGTAGCCTAAGCAACAACATTCATGTTGTTGACCATGTTTCCGAAGAGGTCGTAGATGTCCGGGAAGAAATCATCGTCGGGGAACTCGCCGCCAGACGACATAGTGGTAGCTAGTAATCATGTTGGGTGCTCCCCAAAAACCTGATCACCCCTCACCCGTATAGGTTCTCGAGAGGCGGGATTCCAGAGGTCTACTATCCTGATCTATGGTACACACCATAAGATGAGATGGAGAAGTTGAAGGAGGTGGCACAATGAATTGGAAGAAGGTGTGTGTGTGTTCTGATCTCTGATGTGGTACCCGACGTGTCTCGGGTTATAAGGATACAATCCTTTTCCTTCTCTAGGAAGCTTCCTAGGTCATGGTCCCGAGAATCAGGAGAAGGCATAGGAAATCTGGGAGGGTCGAGGAAACCCATAAGGGTAGTAGAAATCCGGAAGCGATCTAGAAAATATCTAGCTTCTGGATTGTTCCTGAATATTCATGCGAGTAATAAAAATCTCAGTAAAAATATGAACATGAGCTCAGCTCATTCCCGCAACTCGGGGCGCATCGTGACAAGACATGACGTGGCGCCGAAGGAGTAGTACACGAGAGTTGTTTCTCTTCTCACTCTGTTAGTGATTGATTGATTCAAAGGAATCTCATACGAAATTTGGAGGAATTTGATCCTTTGGAATTTTTCCTTTATGTATCGTTTGATTTGCGCTACGTTTTGGAGAAAAAATTTCATCCACCTAAACCTCATGTTACAATTGTCTTTCTAAGATTCAAACGCTACTTTTTATATTCATGTGTTTTTCCTATCTTGTAGGATTTAATTAGACAGGACATTGTAATCCTGCACTTTTTCTGTTCCTATGTTTTTTCTATCAGCATGAAACAAGCTCTTATTGGTGTTAGAGCAGCATCCTATATACGATGGTTTAATCTCCTCTTAGCTCGCAATGCGAGACTAAACTTTAACTCCACCAGCTGCAATATTAATGGGCCAAAGAGAATTTTAGAATTTGCATTAGTTATGACCAAATGACCAACACTAAAATGCCTCAAATTCCAACACGTCCACTAGCACAAAACATGACAACATGACATGACATGACATGGGAGCTCGTCATTGTCTAAGAACCGATAAAAAACAAGGAATTCTAACTGGAGGTTGAAGTGGATAAAATTTTACTTCAAAAAGAGTGCAAATTAATCTTAGAAGAAGTTCCTAAGGATTTCAATCATACAAATCAAAGAGTTTACATAAGAATATTTCGTAAAGGACCAAAAACTCAATAAATGGCTTTGAAATTCTTTTAAATCAAAGGAGCCCTTAGGGCATCTCCAGCGGGACCAACCCAACCAGCCCGGGTGCTCCGAACGCGTCCGTGCGGGACGTGCGTGACATTGCAGCGGCATGACCCATCCTCGACCCATCCATGCACCTAATTTACGTGACCGCTTGGTCGGCCCGGACAGCGTGCGTGGCCTCGCGCGTCCGCCCTCTTGTTCACCCAGGCCATGTAGCCAGTGGCACAAAGACACTCCTCCCCCAAACCCTCGCCTTCCATATCCTGCGGCCAGAGCAGGCGCAGCCACCGCCACCACAGCCGGCTTCGGCTAGCACCCCCCGTGACATCGAGCAGGCAGACCGCAGGCCACTCGTGTTGCCAGAGTTGACTAGACGCTCCACAGGCCATCCTGCCTCTGTGGGCCTCCGCCTATCGATTAGAGGCGCACAACATGTTCGGTCGTTTGCCAAGGTGCGTTCGTCAATCCTTTCTTGGTTATCTGATCCGCTGCGGGAGTTGGCATAGCCATTGACTGTAGCCTGCTGGACATATGGGTAGCAATCGAAGGGGGATCGAGTTCTTTTACAAGAATTTTGCCGAGTCATCGTCCGACGAGGAGTCCGACGGTGAGACTAAAATTCTGCTTGCAGCTGCACAGATGGTGCACAAACACTACCTCCTCCCACCGTGTAGAGGTGGCTCGTCGAAGCGGTGGTAAGCCAACCATGAATGCGAACAGGAAGAGGGGCACATACGCCTTTACAAGGACTACTTCCACCCAACTAATTTGGTCTTCAAAGAGAATGCATTCCATTGCCGCTATCGGATGTCCAGGAACCTGTTCTTGGACATACTCAATGGGGTGAGGGAGTACGACGACTACTTTGAGACCAAGTACGATTGCACCGGTAAGATTGGCTTCTCCTCCTACCAGAAATGTTCAGCTGCCATTCTGTAGCATGCATATGGAGTGCCCGGTGATCTCCTCGACGATTATATGCGCATGAGCGAGTCTACAGGCCATGAGGCCATGTATAGATTCTGCAGCGCAGTTGTAGCGATGTTTGGCAAAGTATATCTGAGAGAGCCAAACACCAAGGACACTGCCCGCCTTTTGTCCATCAACGAGCATAGGTGGTTTTCTAGGATGCTTGTCAGCATCGACTGCATGCATTGGAAGTGGAAGAACTGTCATTTTGGTTGGCAAGGGAAGTTCAAAGGGCATACAGAGGGTTGCACTGCCATACTCGAGGGTGTTGCATCATAGGATCTCTGGATTTGGCACAACTTTTTTGGCATGGCTGGATCAAGCAATGACATCAATGTGCTGTAGAGGTCTCTAGTGTTTACTAGTCTGACAGAAGGCAATGCCCCACAAGTTTCCTATGAGATCAATCACAATGCATATGATATGGGGTACTATCTAGTTGTCGGTATCTATCCATCCTAGGCCACCTTTGTGAAGACAATCCGCAACCATGGAGATGAGAAATACTAGAGGTTTGTAAAAGAGCAAGAGGCCGCTAGGAAGGATGTGGAGCGAGTATTTGGTGTGCTTCAGTCAAGGTGGGCCATTGTTTGATACCCTGCTAGAACCTGGATTACAGAGAGGATGTGGGATGTGATGATTGCTTGTGTGATCATGCACAACATGATCGTCGAGGACGAGCGTGATGACAACATCTTGGACCAAGACTGGGATTTTCATGGTCAATTGGTGTAAGACCTCAAAAATATTAATGAAAATTATCAAGTTCAAATCACCTAAGTTTAGGGTTAACAAAAACTTTTATTATTAAATCTAATATGAGTGTATGTGTGAATTGCATTAGTGTATGAATGAGTGCAATTGACATGTTTGATTTCTACAAATGATAAGGAATGGTTTAAAGATGAATACTACATCATCTAGGCCATTTACAAACAAAATCAAAAAGAAAATAAAATCAAATATGAATCATATAAGCAAATGGTCATTTTGACCAAAATTATCCACTAGACCACTTTGAGTGTTCCTAGTAAAAGATTTCTAACAGAAACTTTCCCAATTCTTTTCACCCCCTGCTAGACCAAGTAAAAGTGAATCCAAGCCCACTTTACAAACTAACAGAAACAAATTCTAAATCATTTTAAGAGACATTGCAAAACTGAATCAAGTTCATATGCTTAGATCACCACTTCTCAAAAACCACTCACATCAATTCACCTTTGCAAACCCAAGCAACTATAGACTATCAAGCAAGTACTTATAACACTCACCAAGTTTCATCCAAAAATTCAAACTTTGAATTCATGCGGCCATTTGGTCAAGAACCTGGCAGACACCAGTAAACACTACCTAACTTCTACTATTTTGAGCAGTAATTGATCACCCCTTTGTCCCTCTGCATCACACTCACTCACCCCAGTGCCCAGCAGCGCAGGAGAGCAACCCCCACTTGTCGGATTGCGCCAGTGTCGTGCCACCCGAGCTCGTCGTGCTGGGCGGAAGGGAACCCAGTGTGTCAACACCCGGATTTTTAATCCCAGATGCTTGTTATGCCATACATCGCAATCCCGGGATTACCATTTTTGTGAGACATAACATATTAGACATCACAGTACATCATCCATTACAAACCATAATAAGGTCTTACACAAATAAATGAACTCATGATCCAGTCTTAACACAATCAAATAGCGGAATAAATAGCGCAGCAGTGGGGTCCATCTTCAGTGTCACAGGCAATGCTGACGATGGGAGATGATCCTAGTTATCGTAGTTGTCCTGTTGTCCTCCTTTAGGGTAGTCCTCCTCATAGTCTGGCCATAGGAATAGCCAGGGATAAAATCCATGAGTACTCTTTAAGTACTCGCAAACTATCACTAACAAGTAAGGTAGTTCTAGTAGGAATGCAAAACTCTAAGTTTATTTGTAGAGCTAAGTTTGAAACCTAAGCTGAGTTCAGAAACAAAGAAAGATAAAATAAAGTTTTAAATCACTTAAGTGGGAACTTAGTTGTCATAGTCACAACTCTGTTGTGGTCAAGTCAAGTCACAATTCATTTCATAAGTCATTTTGAAAACATCTGACAACGGAACAGTGTGGCCACTCCAACTGTCCATAACCGCGGACGCGGCTATTCGAATAGTTTGACACTCTGCAGAGGTGGTACACTTTCACCACAAAATTCGATACATCTGTAAGGGATAACCCTGAATCATCATACTTAGTATGCAGATAATCAAACATATCCTTTCCTTTACACACTCTAGTATAAGCACCTCTCCTATGAGCTTGGCCTCCCAGCCATGACCATCTTTCATCCTGGGCACTGCATAGGTGGACAACATTGAGAGGTAGCCTCAGCTCAAACCTCTCCCGCAAGGGAACTAATACTAATGCATATAAACTTCTAGCTAAGACTTACCCAATTCAGGTATTGTGGTTGTACGGTAAAATTGGAATGGTATCGTATTGAACCCAACCATTAGTTTTTATAAAAGGGCTAAGGCTCATGCCTCAACATTTTCATCATCATCATCATAAACCATTTGTGTTTCTCAACACATGTCAAAACATCTCAATAGAATGACTCATTATTCTAAGGTTTTCACAAGTCATTTTCACCAAGTATTCTCATCTAAAGTGAATCAAGTTTTTGGTATAACTCTAAGCTACTAAGTTAAGATTGTTCACTAATGTGGGATGCTAACTTCAATCTCATGCCATAGAATGACATCTAAGTCTAAGTAGATACGCCAAGTTTTATACTCTTTATGCTATCTACAAACAAAGTAAATAACTTTGGTAAAGTAAAGAAAGTAAAGCTTGTAAATAAAACTTGGAGTAGGTATAAGTCAAAAGTATAACCAAAGCTTGCCTAATGCATCTTTCTTAGGTTATATTGCATCTAATGATGTCTTGCAAGTTTTAGTTTTCCAATAATAGCTTGCCTTGGTTGGTGCAGTGGTTGAAATTCTCCTCTTCTTCTTCGGGGTAGAATTCCTCCTCCTCGTAGACTTGGTCGGTACTATCGTCTATAAATACATACGGAATACACAATCACCAAACAATACTTAACTAGTCTACTTAGCACACTAAGGCACACATTTGGTGATCTATTATCATCACAAACATCACAAGGTTTAATAAACTAGTTTCATTTATTTTATTTGAGAAAAGTAATTTCTACTCATTGAAATTAACTAATATTTAATATTCTCCAATTAAAATATGGGATCATGTGGACACATGTCATCACCACATATTCTAATACATGGGAATGTGATTTAAAGGTTGGATCACATTTTAATAAGTGTAAGTTTAATATTTAATGATTTAAAGTGACTAGAAATGCCTATATAGAATTATTTTCGTACTAGTCAAAAGTCACTGCATGCAAACCTTAATATTATTACATATTAAGATAGGTATGGTTAAATATGATTTTTGAGAGTTGGAATCAACTCAAAAGCTACTATGGTTGATTTTATAAAAATGTTTGAATGTGAAAAATATTTTGTCTTGTTATTTTAGCTAGGAGAGATCTCTAACTCTAATGATTTAAATCCAACAGGCTTAGATAGAGATTTTCATTAACTTTGTAAAAAAATTGGAATCAATCAATTTGTATTTGTAAAACTCCCTGAATTGATTTTCAAACTAAGGCACATAACTAAGTTTAAGTCTAAAAAGAAAAAGCTAAATTTGAATCACAGGGCCAGCGCAGGAACACTAACAGGCTGACCCAGTTTCACTCTATGGTGCTGAGGACTACTGACAGGGGGTCCCGCCTATCAGTGGCTCAATAAACGCGAAGCGGTACGAGGCTTTGTGGACCGTAGGATTAGAGCTAGCATCTACGGCTCACGTTCATCATCGACGACGGACTCGTCGCCGGTGAGGTGGAACCTTAACGGCCTAGTGGGGGTGCGGTGAGGGCGTACCAGGGCTCCAGCGAGTGCGGCGAGGCGGGCAAACGAACGAGGAGACGACGGCGGGCTTAGGCGAAGTCGCGGCAGCTCCGGGGGTTGACAAAATCGACGGGGGCGTCTCCTCCTCTGATGCGGCTATCTCCTAGGAAATTCCGGTGGTTGGCTGCTCGAGCTGCTCCGGCGAGAGGTGGGGAAGGATCAGTAGAGAGAGGGTAGTGTGGGAGTGTGAAGAATTGGTGCTAGGGAGGCTCCCTTATATATGCCCGGCGAGACGGTAGAGAGGTGTGGGCGGAGCTCGTCGGTGACGACGACACAGGGGGCTATCGGCGTGGGCGAGGTAGGCGGATGGTGGGCAGTTCCCTGGCGGTCAGCTAGGGCTTAATGGCGGTGCTAGGAGCGGTGGATTGCGGTCAGGAGCGTCTCACGCTCTAAGAGACAGAGGCGGTGCTCGACGTGGTTCTCGGCGACTGTGGGTCGAGCGGCGGGGTAAGGGCATGTCTGGCGGGTTGAGGTGGTCAATGCGGAGCGGCACGCGCGGTCTAGGGTCGAGGCGCGGCATGTGGCGCTCTGTCGGTGAGGGCGCTCTGGCCTGCGCTGGCGCGGCGCAGAGACTTAGTGCGGGGCTTGGCCTCGGTGGTCCATGGGCTGGTGGTCTCCTGTGGCGTGGGCATGGTTGGCCAGCGAGCATGGCCTCGGGTTGGCGCGGCACTGTGGTGCTAGGCCATTTGGTAGGTCCTTGATGGCCTGGTTCGGTTTAGGGGAGACAAGGGAATTGAATTGGGTTCAAATGGCTCGACAAATTTTGATCAAAAACAGTGATAGTTAGGCCAGTTTGATCTGCTCACCAAGTGTTCGATACAATGGCCGCACGAATTCAACTTTTGAATTTCAAAATGAAATTTGGTGGAGTTGTTAGTCATATGCTTGAGCATCTCTGGTTGCTGGGATTTGTCAAATGGAGTTAATTTGGATGGTTTTTGAAAAAGGGTGATCTAGACATATGAGATAGATTCCATTTTCAAATGTCTTTTAAAATTAGAGTTTAAATGTTTTTGGATGACCACAAAGTGGGCCTTGGTACATCTTAACTTTTACTAGCAAGGGGTGCAAAGGTCCACAATTGTTTCTGTTTGAAAATGAGTCCTAGGAACACCCAAAGTGTCCTAGTTGATTAAAATGGCAAAAGTGACCATTTCCATTATTAATTGTATTTGATTTCTTTTTCTTTGGATTTTGCTTGGGAATGATCTAGATGATGTGGCATTCATCTTAGAATCATTTTACAACCATTAGAACAAACAATCATGGCATTTCAAAACAACTCCTATTTAATGCAACACTCATATGCATGCTTAAAGATTTCAAATGAGAAAAAGTTTTTGTTAACCCTAAATTGGGTAATTTTGAACTTGATCACTTGGATTAAAGTTTTGGGATGTTACAAACCTTCCCTCTTAAACAAAATCTCGTCTCGAGATTTAAGAAAGAAAACTAGGAACTAAAGAGATCTAGGAACTTAGTCCTAATATAATCTTCTCGCTCCCAAGTGGCTTCTTCTTCGGTATGGTTGCTCCATTGAATCTTGACAAATTTGATACTCCGGGTCCTGGTGGTTCTGTATGCTTCTTCCAAGATACGGATGGGCACTTCACGATACGTCAGATCCTTGTTGATATCAACAGCTCGGTGATTGATGTTCTTGAAAACTTCGGTCTTCTCTGCCACTTCTAGGCATTTGCGAAGTAACGAGATATGGAACACATTGTGGATGGCTGACATCTCTTCTAGCAGTTCTAGTTGATATGATACTTCTCCTCGACGATTCAGAATCTTGAAGGGTCCGATATATCTGGGGGCTAACTTTCCTTTCAGACTAAAACGTTGCATTCCTTTCAATGGCGAAACCTTGAGATACACAAAATCTTCGACATTGAAAGTCAGGTCTCCCCTTCTCTTGTCAGCATAACTCTTCTGTCTGGATTGGGCGGTCTTGAGGTGCTCACGGACTTTGTGAACCTTTTCTTCGGCTTCTCGTAGGATGTCGGGTCTGAAAATCTGACTCTCTCCTACTTGCGACCAATTCAAAGGGGTACGACACTTTCTTCCATATAGGAATTCAAAGGGGGCCATTTGAAAAATGGCTTGATAACTGTTGTTGTATGAGAATTCTGCGAATGGCAGGCAATCTTCCCATTTTGATCCATACTCTAACACACAAGCTCTCAACATATCTTCTAAGATTTGGTTGACTCTTTCAGTCTGTCCATCAGTTTGCGGGTGATAAGCTGTGCTGAAATTTAACTTGGTTCCTAATCCTTCTTGGACTTTCTGCCAAAATCTCGAGGTAAATTGGGTTCCTCGATCCAACACTATGGTCTTGGGGGTTCCATGCAAACTGACGATTCTAGCAATGTACAACTCTACTAGCTTTGAACTCTGGTAGGTTGTCTTGACAGGTATAAAATGAGCCACCTTGAACAATCTATCCACTATGACCAAGATTGAGTCATTTCCCCTACTAGAAGTAGGCAAACCGGTGATAAAGTCCATTCCGGCAGAATCCCATTTCCATTCTGGAATCTGCAATGGTTACAACAGTCCTGCAGGCCTCTGATGTTCTGCTTTGACTCTCTGACAGATATCACACTTGGCGATGTAGCTTCCGATGTCTCTCTTCATCTTGTGCCACCAAAATTGCTCTTTCAAATCTTGATACATCTTCGTTCCTCCGGGGTGGATAGAATAAAGAGTATCATTAGCTTCTTGCATGATAACTTGCTTCAGCTCCAAATCTGCTGGCACACATATACGTCGTTTGTACCACATAACTCCTTCTTCGTCTTCGGTGAATCCAGGTACCTTTCCTGTACCAATACGAAGTTTGATTCCGTCGATACTTTCATTTCCCTTCTGGGCTTCCTTAATTTGGCTAATCAAAGTGGGTTGAAGTTCAATGCTAGCTACGATTCCTTTGCTAACTAGCTCAGTTCTAAACTGCTCCAACTCCTCATACAAACTTGGTTGCTTCTCTTTGATCATGGTGTTTAGCCTACACGGCAATCTGCTAAGAGCATCCGCTACCACATTGGCTTTGTCGGGGTGATAGTGAAAGTCAAGGTCATAATCCTTGATTAACTCTATCCATCTCCTTTGCCTCATATTCAGCTCCTTCTAAGTGAAAATATACTTCAAGCTTTTGTGATCTGAGTAAATCTCACAACAATTACCCATAAGGTAATGACGCCATGTCTTTAATGCCAAAACTATGACTGCTAATTCAAGATCATGGGTAGGGTAGTTCTGCTCATGCTGCTTCAGTTGTCGAGACAGATATGCTATGACATTGCCTTCTTGCATCAATACACATCTGAGACCAATCTTGGATGCATCACAATACACATCAAACGACTTCTTGATATCTGGCATGATCAATATTGGGGCTGAAATCAATCTCTTCTTGAGCTCTTGGAAACTGGCTTCACATTTGTCGGTCCATTCAAACTTCTTGTCCTTCTTCAGCAATTGGGTCATGGGTCTTGCGATGCTCGAAAATCCTTCTACGAACTTGCGGTAATATCCCGCTAATCCGAGAAAGGCACGGACTTAGGTTTGAGTGGTTGGGGCTTCCCATTCTTCGACATCTTTGATCTTGGCGGGATCAACAACGACTCCTCCGGCAGACACAATATGTCCTACGAATCCTACTTCTTTCAGCCAAAACTCACATTTGCTGAACTTGGCACACAACCGATGCTCTCTAAGGGTTTCAAGGATGATCCTCAAATGTTGCTTATGCTCTTCTTATGACTTGGAGTAGATAAGTATATCGTCGATAAACACAATAACAAACTTATCTAGAAAATTCATAAAGATCTTATTCATGAGATTCATGAAATAAGCAGGGGCATTGGTTAATCCAAAAGACATGACCGTATACTCGTATAATCCATAACGAGTAGTAAAGGCGGTCTTCGGAATATCCGTTGCACGAATCTTAAGTTGGTGATAACCAGTCCTAAGATTGATCTTAGAGAACACACTGGCACCACTCAATTGATCAAATAGATCTTCTATCTTTGGAAATGGGTACTTGTTCTTGATTGTGACATCATTCAGCTTCCTATAATCTGTGAACAAACGGTTGCCTACATCTTTCTTGTCGACGAATAACACTAGCGATCTCCATGGCTATGCGCTTGGTTGAATCAAGCCCGTTGCCAACATAGCATCCAACTGCTTCTTCAATTCCACTAACTCTGAGGGGTTCATACTATAGGGTCTCTGAGCTATGGGTCCGGTTCCGGGTATTAGTTCAATAATGAACTCAATATCCCTATCCGGGGGCATACCAGGCAATTCATCTGGGAATACATCGGGGTATTCACAGACTACTCTGACTTGGTCTATGGTGGGTAGGGCTAGACTCTTGTTGCACTTGAATTGACGGGGCAGGGTTTCAGTATATGTTCTACTGATACTCCAAAGCTACTGGTCATGGTGATGGCTTTCTTGGCATAGTTAATCAATCCTTCATGTTTTGACATCCAATCCATTCCTAGTACTACTTCCAAACCTTTGGTTCCCAGTACTATTAGATTGGCATAAAAATCCATCCCATGTATTCTGATAGGCACAACTTTGCAAATTTTTCTAGCTTTTGTATTTGAACCAGGTATTTGAACTATCATGACATGCTTCAAGTTGGTTGGGTGAATCTTACCAGTGCATGCAAATTCTTCGGTGAAAAATGAGTGCGATGCTCCAGAATCAAAAAACACTCTTGCTAAAACTGAGTTGACAGAAAACATACCCAACACTACATCTGGAGCTTCTTGGGCTTCTTCGACATGTGGAAGAGACGGCCGTTGCGGTTGTGAGGGTTCCCTGGGGCTAATCTTCTTCCGGGCTGAACACGACGCTGCTGTTGAGCTAGGGCATTCACATTGGCAGTGGCGGCAATCTTCTTGGGACACTCAT
The DNA here is from genome assembly GCA_910589775.1 of Avena eriantha. NCBI lineage: Eukaryota > Viridiplantae > Streptophyta > Magnoliopsida > Poales > Poaceae > Avena > Avena eriantha. The sequence continues at coordinate 238,586,115 of OU342746.1, forward strand.
TGGAGTAGTGACTCTTCACTCCACACTCGAAACAAGTGATCTAAGACTTGTCTTTTGCTGCCACGGGCACAACATGGCTTCTAGTTCTGGGTGTAGTGTTGTTGTTGTTGTTGTGCTTGGGAGGTGCACGGTTGAAATTGCTGGAGTTGCCGGGGTGATTGTTGTTTCCTACGGACTTCACATTTCCTCTGCTACATTTGGGGTAGCTTGGGCGAGACATTAGGGGTCGATTGTTCCGCGGGGCATATCCGGCAGACAGGTTGGGACGGTACTTCGGGTGGCTGTTGGATCCAACTTGGTGCATCATTCGATGTTTGCGGTTGTCGTTTGCTTGATTTATCTTCCCTTCCATTTGAATGGCAGAGTCGACTAGCTCTTCGAGATCCTCAAAACGGATGTTAACGAGGACCGTCTGCATCTCATCATGCAGTCCGTTTAGGAATCTCTCCTTCTTCTTGGCCTTCGTGTTGATCTCATCAGGTGCATACCTAGCGAGGGACAAGAATCTGTCACGGTACTCCACTAAAGTCATTCTTCCTTGCTTTAACTCTCTGAATTCATCCCTCATTCTGGTGACTAGACCTCGCGGCACGTGGGTGCGGCTGAACTTGACTTTGAAGGCTTCCCATGTCATCACTTAACCATGGTTCATTGTGCGGGTGTTGTTCCACAATGCTCTTGCATTATCTCCTGCCAAATAGTGGGTGGCAAAAAGAACTTTCTTGTTGGCATCCACTCCAGCTACTTCTAAGTTGTTCTCCATTGTCTGCAACCAATCATCAGCATCCAGTGGGTTTTCAAACTGGCTAAAGATTGGGGGATTGTTATTCTGGAAGTTTTTGAGTATGGATTCATGATGATCCTGATTTCCGTGGTTCTGACTGTTGTGAGCCATCTGGGCGATCTGCTGCAGGGTGGCGATATTTGCTTGGTGCTCTGCCCTACTAGCTTCACGGTCTGCAATGAGCGCCTGCAAAATTTGCAGCATTGGGTCCTGCGATGAGCTGCTCCCTCCATGGTTTCCATGAGTCATCTGAAGATTGAGATAGATAATGGGGTAAGAGGGAAAGTTCTAAGGTTTATGGTTTTGGTTTCAAAGCTAAAACTTTGAGTTTAACTCAGGTTTTGCAACTAACTTCTTTTCATTCATTCAAGCAAAGCACACGATACAAACACACACACACCACAACATCAAAGGAAAATAGATGGTTTTAAGAACCATTCTGCAAGCTAAGATACAATGGGACCGATACTCCTTACTCCTACGATAGTGCTCTAGTGCATCTACTCATCATCGATGAAGTCAGAGTCATCATCGTCCGTGTAGAAGTCCATGGCATCATCCTCCAGATAGTCATCATCATTGCTAAGGTATGAGTCAATATCCCCTTGGATGTCTTCGCCTTCCTCTTCTTCTTCTTTTGCTGCAAGCTAAGCTTCTTGCTCCTTGATGGTCTTCTCGAGGTCAACTACCTTCTTGCGAAGACGGTCGATGGTGTGATCCTTCTTCGCGCGTTGACAGCGGAGAGACTGATGATCCTTGACTAGCAGTGAGAAATTCTGGGCCTTCTGGGCGGCAATGGCAATGTTGTGGTTGGCGAATTCTCTAGCATTGTCCAATTCTTTCTGTCTATCGTACAGTAGGAAGTCGAGGTTCTCCACTTGACGCTTCAACACTGGGTGACTTGGCATCTCTAGCGGCATTCCCATAGAGTCACGCCTTGCATAGTGAACAAAGCGAGTTCATTAGATTAGGTTGACACTCTAGGCGCAAAGACGAGCGAGAGCTTCATGCATTGCCCTGGCTAATCCATCTAGCCAGTTGTTCTCTCTCACGGAGAACTGAATTCGCTCGGACATTGGTGCTTCTAACTTGCCTCGAAGATCAGCAACTACTATCCATTGTAAATCTCCTCCTGGGGGACCATTGAGTTGGGCTCCAAGAAATTCCGGATGAGGACGCTCCAAGTACTCAGACAGTGAATCAAGATCCCTCTCAAAGATCAATTGGCCTCCGTTGCCCAACTGGTAGAACTTGCTGTACTGAACTTCCATCTATAAGAATTTAGGATGAGAAAGTTAGTGAAGTGATCAAGTGTGTCAAAGTTTTAGGTAGTAATGTAAGAATTTGGAGGAACATGAAAAAAAATTGAGAGAAAGAATCCCAAGGATAAGAGAGGAAATAGTTTTCACAAATACTCACTTTGGTTTTTGAAACTAAGTTTTTGGTTTCGGACGTCCATTCTAACTAGGGTCTCTTATGGTCAGGATGGCTCTGATACCAACTTGTCAACACCCGGATTTTTAATCCCAGATGCCTGTTATGCCATACATCGCAATCCCAGGATTACCATTTTTGCGAGACATAACAGATTGGAAATCATAGTACATCATCCATTACAAACCATAATAAGGTCTTACACAAATAAAGTGCCAACACCTGGATTTTTAATCCCAGATGCCCGTTATGCCATACCTCACAATCCCAGGATTACCATTTTTGCGAGACATATCGGATTGGATATCACAATACATCATCCGTTACAAACCATACATAAGGTCTTACACAAATAAGGATCTCATGATCCAGTCTTAATACAACAAGCAACGGAAATAAAAGATAAGCATAGCGGTGGGGTCCATCTTCAGGGGCACATGCAATGCTGACGAAGGCAGATAATCCTAGTTATCATAGCCGTCCTACTAGCCATCATCTTGATAGTCTCCTTCATAGTCTGGCCATGAGAATAGCCAGGGACAAAAGCCATGAGTACTCTTTAAGTACTCGCAAACTACCACTAACAAGTAAATATAGTTCTAGGTTAAGGTACTAAATCTAAGTTTAACTATGAAGTTAAGTTTGAAACCTAAGCTGAGTTCTGAAGCAAAGAAAGATAAAGCAAAGTTCTAGAATCACTTAAGTTGGGAAGCTATTGTCATAAACACAACCCTGTTGTGGTCAAGTCAAGATTCATCATTTCTTCAAGGTATTTTAGAAAACATCTGACAACGAAACAATATGGCCATTCCAACTGTCCATAACTGTGGACGCGGCTATTCGAATAGTTTGACACTCTGCAGAGGTGGTACACTTTCACCACAATATTCCATACATCTGTCAGGGATAACCCTGAATTATCATACTTAGTATGCAGATAATCAAACATAACCTTCCCTTTACACACCCTAGTATAAGCACCTCTCCTATGAGCATGGCCTCTCAACCATGACCATCAGTCATCTTGGGCACTGCATAGGTGGACAACAGTGAGAGGTAGCTTCAGCTCAGACCTCTCCCGCGATGGAAATAATACTAATGCATATAAATTTCCAGCTAAGCCTTATCCAATTTAGGTAGTGTGGTTGTACGGTAAATTTGGAATGGTATCGCATCCGAATCCAACCATCAGTTTTGTAAAAGGGTTAAGGCTCATGCCTCAACATTTCACCATCATAAATCATTTGTGTTTCTCAACACATGTCAAAACATCTCAATAGAATGACTCATCATTCCAAGGTTTTCACAATTCATTTTCACCAAGTGTTCCCATCTAAAGTGACTCAAATTTTTGATCTACTCTAAGCTACTAAGTTAAGAGTGTTCACTAAGGTGGAAAAGATGGGTTCAATCTCATGCCATAGAATGACATCTAAAGGGGTTCTAAATAGGTCAAGTTTTATACTCTTTATGCTACCTTCAAAACAAGTAAAGAACTTTGGGTAAAGTAAAGGGAGTAAAGCTTGTATAAGACTTGGGGTATCTAATAGTCAAAGTAGTGTGACCAAAGCATGCCTAAAGCATCTTTGCTAAACCATCTAGTTTAATCTTAGCTTGCTAAGCATTATACTTGCAAGTGTTATCTTGCCTTGGGTAGTGCAGTGGTTGAAGTTTTCTTCTTCTTCTTGGTGGAACTCCTCCTCCTCGAAAGCTTGGTCGGTATTATCGTCTATAAATACATCCGGAGTACACAATCACCAAACCATACTTAACTAGTCTAATTAGCACTCTAAGGCACATATTTGATGATCTATTATCATCACAAGCATCACAAGTTTAATTCAATAGTTTCACTCTTTTTAATTTAGAAAAGTAATTTCTACTCATTGAAAAAAATTAACTAAGATTTAATATTCACCACTTAAAACATGGGATCATGTGGACCCATGTCATCACCACATATTCTAGCATTTGGGAATATTATTTAAGGGTTGGATCATAATTACTTTGGTTTAAGTTCAATATTTAATGATTTAAAGTGACTAGAAATGCCTATATAGCATTATTTTGGTACTAGTCCAAAGTCACTGCATGTAAACCTTAATATTATTACATATTCAGATAGCTCTGATGAAATGTGATTTTTGAGAGTTGGAATCGACTCAAAATCTATCTTGGTTGATTTTATAAAAATGTTGCAAGGTGCAAATGCTTCTGTTTTGTTATTTTACTAGGAGAGATCTGTAACTCTAATTGAATTAAATCCAACGGGCTTGGATAGATCATTTCAATACCTTTCAGGCAAAATTAGTTTCATGCAATTTGGATGTGAAATCTCTCTGAATTGATTTTCAAACTCAGAGACAGAACTAAGTTTAAACTAAAAAGGAAAATCTTAATTCAAACTAACTAGGTCGCGCGGGAAACTCTAACGGGCCGGCCCAGTGTCACTCCACGACGCGGGGCTCAACTGACAGGGGGGTCTAGAAGTCAGCGGCTCATAACACGCGAAGCGGTACGGGCGATGTGAGACGTTGGATTAGAGTGGGGATCAACGACTGTGGCTTGTCGTCGACGACGGACCTATCGCCGGCGAGATCGAACCCTAGCGGCTCGGTGGGGGTGCATAGGGGGCGTACCAGGGCTCCAGCGACGATGGCGTGGCGGGCAAACGGACTGGTGGTCGACGGCGAGCTCAGGGACGGTCGAGGCAGCTCCGGGGGTGGTCGCAATAAGCAACGCCTTTCTCCTCTAGAGACGGCCTGCTCCGGTGCAATTCCGGTGAGCTGCTGCTCCCCTTGCTCCAGCTATTGGTGTGGGATGATCAGTGAGGTGAGGGGAGTGGAGTGGTGTGCTTCCACTGGCTGGGGGTGCCCTCCTTTTATAGGCTCGACGGCGAGACCGAGAGCGATGGGTAGGCGACGGTGGCGACATGGCTACGGGCGGCTAGCACCATGGCTGAGGGTGGCGATCGACGGGCGGTCTCCTGGCGGTGCTCTAGGAACTTAATGCGGGCTTAGGGGCGGTGGCATGTGGTCGGGGGCATCTGGCGCTCTGAGCGGCAGAGGCGGCGGTGTCCATGGCGAGCGGTGGTTGTGGTGCGTTGGGCGGCGAACGGGCATGTCCGTCGTGTTCCCTGGGTCGTGGCGGAGCGGTGGGTGCGGGCTGCGGTCGAGCGGCGGCTTGTGCATGCGTGCCGGGTGCGGCGCTCTGGCGCGTGCTCGGCATGGCGCGGTGACACTGGGCGTGGGCTCTCCTCGGTGTTCCACTGCTGGGCTTGGCTCGGGGAGGGGACAGAGAGTGGCGGTGATGTCCTGGCTACCTCCTAGACATGGCGAGAGAGGGGAGGTGGTCTGCTGGGGTGAGTGCATGGTCGGCCGGCGAGCTGGTGCTCGGGGTGGCTCGGCACTAGGGCTAGGGACAAGGGGGTGAGGTGCTAATGGCATGGTTAGATCATGAGGGGACAAGGAGATTAAATGGAGATCATTTAGGGGCAAAACCCTGTTCAAAACAGCGAGCTAGGATTTAGAGTTTAACCCTGTCTACCAAGTGTTTGATTAAATGGCCGCAAGAAATAAACTTTTGAATTTTGAAAAGATTTTTGGTGGGTTTGCTAGGCATAAGCTTGAGACTCTATGGGTGCTTGAGTTTTGAAAATTAAGCTTGTTTGAGTGGTTTTTGAAATAGTGGGATCTTCCCATATGAATTAGATTCAACTTTAAACTGTCATTTAAAATTAGCATTTGAATGTTTTTAGCAGATCACAAAGTGGGCCTTGGTACCACATTATGTGTACTATCAAGGGGTGTAAAGATCCACACATGTTTCTGTTAAGTTTTGAGTACTAGGAATAGCCAAAGTAGGCATGATAGTTAATTTGGGCAAAATGACCATTCACTTCAATTATTTATTTTGAGTTGTTTTTCTTTGGGAAAAGTTTGGGAATGATTTAGATGATGTTTATTTCACCTTATAAACATTTTACAATCAAAGAATCACAGAACCATGGCAATTCAAATCAATTCCTAACTTAAATGCACATACACATGAATGCTTTCATTTTTAATTTGGGAAAGTTTTTGTTAACCCTAAATTTGATGATTTGGATCTTGATAAGCTTGGTTTGAAGTTTTGGGATGTTAGAAACCTTCCCCCCTTAAACAAAATCTCGTCCCGAGATTTACAAAGAAAACTAGGAACCAAAGAGATCTGGGAACTCTGTCTTAATGTAGTCTTCGCGCTCCCAAGTGGCTTCCTCCTCGGTATGGTTGCTCCACTAAATCTTGAGAAACTTGATGCTCCTGGTCCTGGTGGTTCTGTAGGCTTCTTCTAAGATACGGATGGGCACTTCCTGATAGGTTAGGTCATTGTTGATCTCTACAACGTGGTGATCGATGTTCTTGAAAACTTCAGTCTTCTCGGGAACTTCCAAGCATCTGCGAGGTAACGAGATATGGAACACATTGTGGATGGCTGACATCTCTTCGGGCAGTTCCAATTGATATGATACTTCTCCTCAACGGTTTAGAATCTTGAAGGGCCCGATATATCTGGGGGCTAACTTTCCTTTCAAACTAAAGCGTTGGGTTCCCTTCAATGGTGAAACCTTGAGATATACAAAATCTCCGACATTGAAAGTTAGGTCTCTCCTTTTCTTGTCAGCATAACTCTTTTGTCTGGATAGGGCGGTCTTGAGGTGCTCACGGACTTTGTGAACCTTCTCTTCAGCTTCTCGGAGAATGTCAGGTCCAAAGATCTGACTCTCTCCTACTTGCGACCAATTCAAAGGGGTACGACACTTTCTTCCGTATAGGAATTCAAATGGTGCCATCTGAAAACTAGCTTGATAATTGTCGTTATATGAGAATTCTGTGAAAGGCAGGCAGTCTTCCCATTTTGATCCGTATTCTAACACACAAGCTCTAAGCATATCCTCTAGGATTTGGTAGACTCTCTCAGTCTGTCCATCAGTTTGCCGGTGATACGCGGTACTGAAGTTCAACTTGGTTCCTAATCCTTCCTGAACTTTCTGCCAAAACCTTGAGGTAAATTGGGTTCCTCGATCTAATACGATGGTCTTGGGGGTTCCATGCAGACTAATAATTATAGCGATGTACAGCTCTGCTAGCTTCGCACTCTGGTAGGTAGTCTTGACAGGTATAAAGTGGGCTACCTTGGATAGTTTATCAACTATGACCCAGATTGAGTCATTTCCCCTACTAGAGGTAGGCAAACCAGTGATAAAGTCCATTCCGACGGAATCCCATTTCCATTCCGGAATATGCAATGGTTGCAAAAGTCCTGCAGGCCTCTGATCCTCTGCTTTGACCCTTTGACAGATGTAACACTTGGCGATGTAGCTTCCGATTTCTCTCTTCATCTCGTGCCACCAAAATTGCTCTTTCAAATCCTGATACATCTTCGTTCCTCCGGGGTGGATAGAATAAAGAGTATCATGAGCTTCCTTCATGATAACTTGCTTCAGCTCCGAATCTACTCGCACACAGATACGTCCCTTGTACCACAATACTCCTTCTTCGTATTCCGTGAATCCTGGTACCTTTCCTGTACCAATACGATGTTTGATTCCGTCGATACTTTCATTTCCCTTCTAGGCTTCCTTGATTTGGCTAATCAAAGTGGGTTGAAGTTCAATGCTAGCTAAGAATCCTTTGCTAACTAATTCAGTCCTGAACTACTCCAACTCTTCATACAAACTTGGTTGCTTCTCCTTGATCATGGTGTTTAGCCTACATGGCCATCTACTAAGAGCATCCGCTACCACATTAGCTTTGCCGGGGTGATAGTGAATGTCAAGGTCATAATCCTCGATTAACTCTATTCATCTCCTTTGCCTCATATTCAGCTCCTTCTGAGTGAAGATATACTTTAAACTCTTGTGATCTGAGTAAATCTCATAGCGATTACCCATCAGATAATGACGCCATGTCTTTAATTCTAGAACCACAGATGCTAGCTCAAGATCATGGGTCAGATAGTTTTTCTCGTGCTGTTTCAGTTGTCGAGACAGATACACGATGTCTTTGCCTTCTTGCATCAATACACATCCTAGACCAATCTTGGATGCATCACAATACACATCAAATGGCTTCTTGATGTCTGGCATGACCAATATTGGGGCTGATATCAATCTCTTCTTCAGCTCCTGAAAACTGGCTTCACATTTGTCGGTCTATTCAAACTTCTTGTCCTTCTTCAACAATTGGGTCATGGGTCTGGCGATGCTCGAGAATCCTTCTACGAACTTGCGGTAGTATCCCGCTAATCCGAGAAATGCACGGACTTGGGCTTGAGTGGTTGGGGCTTCCCATTATTCGACATCTTTGATCTTGGCAAGATCAACAGAGACTCCTTCGGCAGACACAATATGTCCTAGGAATCCTACTTCCTTCAGCCAAAACTCACACTTGTTGAACTTGGCATATAACTGAAGCTCTCTCAGGGTTGCTATGAGGATTCTCAGATGTTGCTCATGCTCTTCTTCTGACTTGGAGTAGATAAGGATGTCATCGATAAACACAACTACAAACTTATCTAGGAAATTCATAAAGATATTATTCATGAGATTCATGAAATAAGCAGGGGCACTGGTTAATCCAAAAGACATAACCGTATACTCGTATAAACCATAGCGAGTAGTAAAGGCGGTCTTCGGAATATCCGTTGCACGAATCTTAAGTTGGTGATAACCAGTCCTAAGATCAATCTTTGAGAATACCTGGGCTCCAGTCAACTGATCAAATAGATCCTCTATCTTTGGCAAGGGGTACTTGTTCTTGATGGTGACGTCATTCAACTTTCTGTAATCTGTGCACAAACGATTGCCTCCATCTTTCTTGTCGACGAATAACACTGGTGATCTCCATGGCGATGCGCTTGGTTGAATCAAGCCTTTCTCTAACATGGCATCCAACTGCTTCTTCAGTTCCACTAACTCTGAGGGGTTCATGCTATAGGGTCGCTGGGCTATGGGTCTGGTTCCGGGGATTAGTTCGATAATGAACTCAATATCCCTATCCGAGGAATACCTGGCAATTCATCTGGGAATACGTCAGGGTATTCACAGACTACTCTGACTTGGTCTATAGTAGGCAAGGCTACACTCTTGTTGCACTTGAATTAGTGGGGTAAGGTTTCAGAGATATGCTCTACTGTTACTCCAGAACTACTGGTCATGGTGATGGATTTCTTAGCACAGTCTATCAGTCCTTTATGCCTTGACATCCAGTCCATACCTAGTACTACTTCCAATCCTTTGGTTCCAAGTACAATTAGGTTGGCATAAAAATCTATCCCATGTATTCTGATAGGCACAGCTTTGCAAATTTTTCTAGCTTTGGTTGTTGAACCGGGGATTTGAACTATCATGACATGCTTCAGGTTGGTTGGGTGAACCTTACTAGTGCATGCAAATTCTTCGGCAACAAATGAATGTGATGCTCCAGAATCAAACAACACTCTTGCTAAACCTGAGTTGACAGAAAACATACCCAATACTACATCTGGCGCTTCTTGGGCTTCTTCTGTGTTCATGTGGAAGAGACGGTCGTTGCGGTTGTGAGGGTTCCCTGGGGCAAATCTTCTTCCTGGTTGAACACGACGCTGCTGTTGAGCTGGGGCATTCACATTGGCATTGGCTGCAGTCTTCTTGGGAAACTCGTTGGAATAGTGACCCTTAACTCCACACTCGAAACAAGTGATTTGGTACTTGTCCTTTACTGCGACAGGTACAGCATTACTGCCAGTTCTGGGTGTAGTGTTGTTGTTGTTGTTGCTCTTGGGAGGTGCACGGTTGAAATTTTTGGCATTGCCGGAGTTGTGATTGTTTCCTCCGGCCTTCCCATTGCCTCCGCTACGGTTGGGGTAGCTTGGGCGAGACGTTGGGGGTCGGTTGTTCCTTGGTGCATATCCTGATGAGGGGTTGAGACGGTACTTCTAGTGACTGCTGGATCTAGATTGTTGCATCATACGACGCTTGCGGTTGTCATTTGCTGGTTAATCTTCCCTTCCATCTGAATGGCAGAGTCGACTAGCTCTTCAAGGTCCTCGAAACGGATGTTGACGAGGACAGTCTGCATCTCTCATGCAGTCCGTTCAGGAATCTCTCCTTCTTCTTGGCCTCCGTGTTGATCTCATCAGGTGCATATCTAGCAAGTGATAGGAATCTATCACGGTACTCCACCACAGTCATTCTTCCTTGCTTCAATTCGCAGAACTCATCTCTCATTCTGTTGACTAGACCTTGCGGCACGTGGGTGCGGCTAAACTTGACTTTGAATGCTTCCCATGTCATCACTTGACCATGGTTCATATTGTGGATACTATTCCACCAAGCTCTGGCATCTCCTGCCAGATAGTGGGTGGCAAAGAGAACTTTCTCATTTTCATCAACTCTTGCAACTTCTAAGTTGTTTTCCATTGTCTGTAACCAGTCATCAGCATCTAGTGGGTTCTCAGATTGGTTGAAGATTGGGGGATTGGTATTCTGAAAATTTCTGAGTTTGGATCCCTGGTGATCCTGATTTCCATGCCCTTGGTTGTTGAGAGCCATCTGGGCGATCTGTTGGAGTGTTGCTAAGTTGGCTTGGCGCTCTGCCCTGCTTGCTTCATGGTCTGCGATAAGATTCTGCAAGATCTGCAGCATCGGGTCTTGCGACGAGCTGCTCCCTCCTTGGTTTCCACGAGTCATCTGAAGATTGAGATAGATATAGGGGTAAGAGGGAAATTCTAAGGTTCATGGTTTTGGGTTTTCAAAGCTAAAACTTTGAGTTAGACTCAGGCTTTTCAACTAACTTCATTTTCATTCATGCAAACAAGCACACGATACAACACACACCACAACAATCAAAGGAAAACAGATGGTTTGAAGAACCATTCTGCAAGCTACGATACAGTGGGACTGATACATCTCGTGCTACGACAGTGCTCTAGTGCATCTACTCATCGTCGATGAAGTCGGAGTCCTCATCATCAGTGTAGAAGTCCACGGCATCCTCCTCTAGAAAGTCATCATCGTTGCTGAGGTAAGAGTCCATGTCTCCCTGGATGTCTTCACCCTCCTCGTCTTCTTCTTTTGCTGCAAGCTGGGCTTCCTGCTCCTTGACTGTCTTCTCGAGGTCGGCCACCTTCTTGCGAATACGGGCGATGGTGCGATCCTTCTTTGCACGCTGGCGGCAAAGAGACTGGCGATCCTAGACGAGCAGTGCGAAAGTATGGGCCTTCTAGTCAGCAATGGCACAGTTCTGGTTGGCTAACTCCCTAGCATTGTCTAGTTCCTGCTGTCTGTCATGCAGCAAGAAGTCAAGATTCTCCACTTGACGCCTCAACTCTAGGTGACTTGGCATCTCCATCGGCATTCCCATGAAGTCACGTCTTGCATAGTGGGCAAAACGGGTTCCTTGGATTTTGTTGACGCTGAGGGCACATAGACGTGCGAGAGCTTCATGCATTGCCCTAGCTAATCCATCCATCCAGTTGTTCTCTCTCACGGAGAACTGAATTCTCCCGGAAGTTGGTGCTTCGATGCTTCCTCTAAGATCTGCGGTGACTAGCCACTGTAAGTCTCTTCCTGGGGGTCCTGGAAGTTGAGCTCCAAGAAACTCTGGATGTGGGCGTCCCAGTAACTCCGATAGTGAATCCAGATCCCTCTCGAAGATCAGCTGACCTTTGTTTCCCAACTGGTAAAACTTGCTGAACTGAGTCTCCATCTACTAGAATTAAGGATGAGGAAATTAGTGAAGTGATCAAGTGTGTCAAATTTTAAGTAGTAGTGTAAGAATTTTGAGGAACATGAATTTTTGAGAAAGAATGAATCCACAAGGATAAGAGAGGAGATAGTTTTTCATAAATACTCACTTTGGTTTTGAAACTAAGTTTTTGTTTGGACGTCCATTCTAACTAGGGTCTCCTATGGTCAGGATGGCTCTGATACCAACTTGTCAACACCCGGATTTTTAATCCCAGATGCCCGTTATGCCATACCTCGCAATCCCAGGATTACCATTTTTGCGAGACGTAACGGATTGGATATCACAGTACATCATCCGTTACAAACCATACATAAGGTCTTACACAAATTAGGATCTCATGATCCAGTCTTAATACAACAAGCATCGAAAATAAAAGATAAGCATAGCGATGGGGTCCATCTTCAGGGGCACATGCAATGCTGACGAGGTAGATAGTCCTAGTTATCATAGCCGTCCTACTGGCCATCATCTTGATAGTCTCCTTCATAGTCTGGCCATGAGAATAGCCAGGGACAAAAGCCATGAGTACTCTTTAAGTTCTCGCAAACTACCACTAACAAGTAAATATAGTTCTAGGTTAAGGTACTAAATCTAAGTTTAACTATGAACTTAAGTTTGAAACCTAAGCTGAGTTCTGAAGCAAAGAAAGATAAAATAAAGTTCTAGAATCACTTAAGTTGGGAAGCTATTGTCATAAACACAACCCTATTGTGGTCAAGTCAATATTCATCCTTCATTTCATAAGTCATTTTGAAAACAGCTGACAACGAAACAGTATGGCCATTCCAACTGTCCATAACCGTGGGCGCGGCTATTCGAATAGTTTGACACTCTGCAGAGGTGGTAGACTTTCACCACAAGATTCAATACATATGTCAGGGATAACCCTGAATCATCATACTTAGTATGCAGATAATCAAACATAACCTTCCCTTTACACACCCTAGTATAAGCACCTCTCCTATGAGCATGGCCTCTCAACCATGACCATCAGTCATCTTGGGCACTGTACAGGTGGACAACAGTGAGAGGTAGCCTCAGCTCAGACCTCTCCCGTGAGGGAACTAATACTAATGCATATAAATTTCTAGCTAAGCCTTACCCAATTTAGGTAGTGTGGTTGTACGGTAAATTTGGAATGGTATCGCATCCGAATCCAACCATCAGTTTTGTAAAAGGGTTAAGGCTCATGCCTCAACATTTCACCATCATAAACCATTTGTGTTTATCAACACATGTCAAAACATCTCAATAGAATGACTCATCATTCCAAGGTTTTCACAATTCATTTTCACTAAGTGTTCCCATCTAAAGTGACTCAAATTTTTGATCTACTCTAAGCTACTAAGTTAAGAGTGTTCACTAAGGTGGAAAAGATGGGTTCAGTCTCATAGTCAAAGTAGTGTGACCAAAGCATGCCTAAAGCATCTTTGCTAAACCATCTAGTTTAATCTTAGCTTGCTAAGCATTATACTTGCAAGTGTTAGCTTGCCTTGGGTAGTGCAGTGGTTGAAGTTTTCTTCTTCTTCTTGGTGGAACTCCTCCTCCTCGAAAGCTTGGTCGGTATTATCGTCTATAAATAGATACGGAGTACACAATCACCAAACCATACTTAACTAGTCTAATTAGCACTCTAAGGCACATATTTGATGATCTATTATCATCACAAGCATCACAAGTTTAATTCAATAGTTTCACTCTTTTTAATTTAGAAAAGTAATTTCTACTCATTAAAAAAAATTAACTAAGATTTAATATTCACCACTTAAAACATGGGATCATGTGGACACATGTCATCACCACATATTCTAGCATGTGGGAATATGATTTAAAGGTTGGATCATAATTACTTTGGTTTAAGTTCAATATTTAATGATTTAAAGTGACTAGAAATGCCTATATAGCATTATTTTGGTACTAGTCCAAAGTCACTACATGTAAACCTTAATATTATTACATATTTAGATAGCTCTGATGAAATGTGATTTTTGAGAGTTGGAATCAACTCAAAATCTATCTTGGTTGATTTTATAAAAATGTTGCAAGGTGCAAATTCTTCTGTTTTGTTATTTTTACTAGGAGAGATCTATAACTCTAATTGAAGTAAATCCAACGGTCTTGGATCGATCATTTCAATACCTTTCAGGGAAAAGTAGTTTCCTGCAATTTGGATTTGTAAATCTCTCTGAATTTATTTTCAAACTCAGAGACAGAACTAAGTTTAAACTAAAAAGGAAAATCTTAATTCAAACTAACTGGGTCGCACGGGAAACTCTAACGGGCCGGCCCAGTGTCAATCCGCGGCGCGGGGCTCAACTGACAGGGGGGTCCACAAGTCAGCGGCTCATAACGCGTGAAGCGGTATGGGGCGATGTGAGACGTTGGATTAGAGTGGGGATCAACGGTTGTGGCTTGTCGTCGACGACGGACCTGTCGCCGGCGAGCTCGAACCCTAGCGGCTCGGTGGGGGTGCATAGGGGGCGTACCAGGGCTCCAGCGACGACGGCGAGGCGGGCAAATGGACTGGTGGTCGACGGCGAGCTCAGGGACGGTCGAGGCAGCTCCGGGGGTGGTCGCAATCAGCGGCGCCCTTCTCTTCCAGAGGTGGCCTGCTCTAGTGCAATTTTGGCGAGCTGCTGCTCCCCTTGCTCCGGCTAATGGTGTGGGATGATCAGTGAGGTGAGGGGAGTGGAGTGCTGTGCTTCAACTGGCTGGGGGTGCCCTCCTTTTATAGGCTCGACGGCGAGACCGACAGGGATGGGCAGGCGACGGTGGCGACATAGCTACAGGCGGCTAGCGGCATGGCTGAGGGTGGCGATTAACGGGCGGTCTCCTGGCGGTGCTCTAGGAACTTAATGCGGGCTTAGGGGCGATGGTATGCGGTCGGGGGCAGCTGGCGCTCTGAGCGGTAGAGGCAGTGGTGTCCACGGCGAGCTATGGCTGTGGTGCGTTGGGAAGCGAACAGGCATGTCCGTCGTGTTCCCTGGGTCGTGGCGGAGCAGTGGGCGCGGGCTGCGGTCGAGCAGCGGCTTGTGCACGCGTGCCGGGTGCGGCGCTCTGGCGCGGTGGCACTAGGCGCGGGCTCTCCTCGGTGGTCCACTACTGGGCTTGGCTCGGGGAGGGGACATAGGGTGGCGGTGATGTCCTGGCTACCTCCTAAACATTGCGAGAGAGGGGGAGGTGGTCTGCTGGGGTGAGTGCATGGTCGGCCGGCGAGCTGGTGCTCGGGGTGGCTCGGCACTAGGGCTAGGGACAAGGGGGTGAGGTGCTAATGGCATGGTTAGATCATGAGGGGACAAGGGGATTAAATGGAGATCATTTGGGGCAAAACCCTGTTCAAAACAGTGAGCTAGGATTTAGAGTTTAACCCTGCCTGCCAAGTGTTTGATTAAATGGCTGCAAGAAATAAACTTTTGAATTTTGAAAAGATTTTTGGTGGGTTTGCTAGGCATAAGCTTGAGACTATGTGGGTGCTTGGGTTTTGAAAATTGAGCTTGTTTGAGTGGTTTTTGAAATAGTGGGATCTTCCCATATGAATTAGATTCAATTTTAAACTGTCATTTAAAATTAGCATTTGAATGTTTTTAGCAGATCACAAAGTGGGCCTTGGTACCTCATTATGTGTACTATCAAGGGGTGTAAAGATCCACACATGTTTCTGTTAAGTTTTGAGTACTAGGAATAGCCAAAGTAGGCATGATAGTTAATTTGGCCAAAATGACCATTCACTTCAATTATTTATTTTGAGTTGTTTTTCTTTGGGAAAAGTTTGGGAATGATTTAGATGATGTTTATTTCACCTAAGAAACATTTTACAACCAAAGAATCGTAGAACCATGTCAATTCAAATCAATTCCTAACTTAAATGCACATACACATGAATGCTTTCATTTTTAATGTGGGAAAGTTTTTGTTAACCCTGAATTTGATGATTTGGATCTTGATAAGCTTGGTTTGAAGTTTTGGGATGTTACATAAAGGATCTCATGATCCAGTCTTAATACAATCAAGTAGCAGAATAAATAGCGTAGCGGTGGGGTCCATCTTCAGCGTCACAAGCAATGCTGACGATGGGAGATGATCCTAGTTATCGTAGCCGTCCTGCTGTCCTCCTCCAGGGTAGTCCTCCTCATAGTCTGGCCATAGGAATATGTAGGGAGAAAAGCCATGAGTACTCTTTAAGTACTCGCAAACTATCACTAACAAGTAAGGTAGTTCCAGTAGGATTGCTAAACTCTAAGTTTATTTGTAGAGCTAAGTTTGAAACCTAAGCTGAGTTCAGAAACAAAGAAAGATAAAATAAAGTTTTAAATCACTTAAGTGGGAACGTAGTTGTCATAGTCACAACTCTGTTGTGGTCAAGTCAAGTCACAATTCATTTCATAAGTCATTTTGAAAACATCTGACAAAAGAACAGTATGGCCACTCCAACTGTCCATAACCACGGACGCGGCTATTCTAATAGTTTGACACTCTGCAGAGGTGGTACACTTTCACCAAAAAGTTCGATACATCTATCAGGGATAACCTTGATTCATCATACTTAGTATGCAGATAATCAAACATAACCTTTCCTTTACACACTCTAGTATAAGCACCTCTCCTATGAGCTTGGCCTCCTAGCCATGACCATCTATCATCCAAGGAACTGCATAGGTGGACAACATTGAGAGGTAGCCTCAGCTAAAACCTCTCCCGCGAGGGAACTAATACTAATGCATATAAACTTCCGGCTAAGACTTACCCAATTCAGGTATTGTGGTTGTACGGTAAAATTGGAATGGTATCGCATCCGAACCCAACCATCAGTTTTTATAAAAGGGCTAAGGCTCATGCCTCAACATTTTCATCATCATCATGAACCATTTGTGTTTCTCAACACATGTCAAAACATCTCAATAGAATGACTCATCATTCTAAGGTTTTCACAAGTCATTTTCACCAAGTATTCCCATCTAAAGTGAATCAAGTTTTTGGTATAACACTAAGCTACTAAGTTAAGAGTGTTCACTAATGTGGGATGCTAAGTTCAATCTCATGGTATAGAATGACATCTAAGTCTAACTAGATAGGCCAAGTTTTATACTCTTTATGCTATCTACAAACAAAGTAAAGAACTTTGGTAAAGTAAAGAAAGTAAAGCTTATAAATAAAACTTGGAGTAGGTATAAGTCAAAAGTATAACCAAAGCATGCCTAATGCATCTTGCTTAGCTTATATTGCATCTAATGATGGCTTGCAAGTTTTAGCTTGCCAATAATAGCTTGCCTTGGTTGGTGCAGTGGTTGAAATTCTCCTCTTCTTCGGGGTAGAACTCCTCCTCCTCGTAGATTTGGTCGGTAATATCGTCTATAAATACATACAGAATACACAATCACCAAACAATACTTAACTAGTCTACTTAGCAGACTAAGGCACACATTTGATGATCTATTATCATCACAAACATCACAAGGTTTAATGAACTAGTTTCATTTATTTTATTTGAGAAAAGTAATTTTTGCTCATTGAAATTAACTAAGATTTAATATTCTCCAATTAAAATATGGGATCATGTGGACACATGTCATCACCACATATTCTAATATATGGCAATGTGATTTAAGGGTTGGATCACATTTTAATAAGTTTAAGTTTAATATTTAATGATTTAAAGTGACTAGAAATGCCTATATAGCATTATTTTGGTACTAGTCCAAAGTCACTACATGCAAACCTTAATATTATTACATATTCAGATAGTTATGGTTAAATGTGTTTTTTGAGAGTTGTAATCAACTCAAAAGCTACTTTGGTTGATTTTATAAAAATGTTTGAATGTGAAAAAGCTTCTGTCTTGTTATTTTAGCTAGGAGAGATCTCTAACTCTAAATGATTTAAATCCAACGGGCTTGGATAGAGATTTTCATTACCTTTCCAACAAAATTGGAATCACTCAATTTGGATTTGTAAAACTTCCTGAATTGATTTTCAAACTAAGGGATAGAACTAAGTTTAAGTCTAAAAAGAAAAGGCTAAATTTGAATCACAGGCCAGCGCGGGAACACTAACGGGACGGCCCAGTTTCACTCCACGGCGCCGAGGACTGCTGACAGGGGGGTCCTGCCTATCAGTGGCTCATTAAACACGAAGCGGTACGGGGCTTTGTGGACCATTGGATTAGAGCTAGCATCTACGGCTCACGTTCATTGTCAACGAGGGACTCGTCGCCAGCGAGGTGGAACCCTAACGCCTTAGTGGGCATGCGGTGAGGGTGTACCAGGGCTCCAGTGAGTGTGGCGAGGCGGGCAAATGAACGAGGAGATAATGACGGGCTCAGGCAAAGTCGCGGCAGCTCTAGGGGTGGATGAAATCGACGGGGGCATCTCCTCCTCTGTTGCGGCTATCTCCAGCGAAATTCCAGCGGTTCGCTGCTCGAGCTGCTCCAGCGAGAGGTGGGGAAGGATCGGTGGAGAGAGGGGAGTGTGGGAGTGTGAAGAAATGGTGCCGGGGAGGCTCCCTTATATAGGCCCGGCGAGGCGGCAGAGAGGTGTGGGCGGAGCTCGTCGGTGACGACGGCACAGGGGGCTATCGGTGTGGACGAGGTAGGCAGACGGTGGGCGGTTCCCTGGTGGTCAGCTAGGTCTTAATGCAGTGCTAGGGGTGGTGGATTGCGGTCGGGGGCGTCTCGCGCTCTAAGAGATAGAGGCGGTGCTCGACGTGGTTCCCGACGACTGTGGGTCGAGCAGCGGGGTAATGGCGTGTCTGGCGGGTTGAGGTGGTCAAGGCGGAGCGGCGCTGCGGTATGGGGTCGAGGCGCGGCGTGTGGCAGTCTGTCGGTGAGGGCGCTCTGGCGTGCGTTGGTGTAGCGCAGAGACTTAGTGCGGGGCTTGGCCTCGGTGGTCTAGGGGATACCAGTGGCCGTGGGGTGGACCGTGGACGGCGGTGAGTTCACGCCTCCCTTCCTGGAGCGGCGGAGAGGGGCTGGTGGTCTCCTGTGGTGTGGGCATGGTTGGCCGGTGAGCATGGCCTCAGGGTGGCGCGACACTGTGGTGCTAGGCCGTTTGGTAGGTCCTTGATGGCCTGGTTGGGTTTAGGGGAGACAAGGGAATTGAATTGGATTCAAATGGCTCAACAATTTTTTATCAAAAACAGTGATAGTTAGGCCAGTTTGATTCTGCTCACCAAGTGTTCGACACAATGGCTGCAAGAATTCAACTTTTGAATTTCGAAATGAAATTTGGTGGAGTTGTTAGTCATATGCTTGAGCATCTCTGGTTGCTGGGATTTGTCAAATGGAGTTAATTTGGATGGTTTTTGAAAAAGGGTGATCTAGACATATGAGATAGATTCCATTTTCAAATGTCTTTTAAAATTAGAGTTTAAATGTTTTTGGATGATCACAAAGTGGGCCTTTGTACATCTTAACTTGTACTAGCAAGGGGTGCAAAGATCAACAATTGTTTCTTTTTGAAAATGAGTCATAGGAACACCCAACGTGTCCTAGTTGATTAAAATGACAAAAGTGACCATTTCCATTATTAATTGTATTTGATTTCTTTTTCTTTGGATTTTGCTTGGGAATGATCTAGATGATGTGGCATTCATATTAGAATCATTTTACAACCATTAGAACAAACAATCATGGCATTTCAAAACAACTTCTATTTAATGCAACACTCATATGCATGCTTAAAGATTTCAAATGAGAAAAAGTTTTTGTTAACCCTAAATTGGGTAATTTTGAACTTGATCACTTGGATTAAAGTTTTGGGATGTTACACAGTGCCACGGCCAGTGCTGCCCGCTCCCACGATGTCCAAGAGATAGGCGCCACACCACCGCCACCCTCTGTCCACCCCTTGACCGTAGGCAAGTCGTGGACCAGCTGCGTTCGCCACGCCCACTTCTCTGTCTGCCATGCTGAGAGTGTGCCAGAGCGCCACAGCCGACACGCGCACACACACATCGTGCCTCGCCCTCCCCACGTGTGCACACACTCACCGTGACCCCAGCTACCCCCCAGACATGCCCGTTCGCCGCCGCGCGAACCATGGACACTGTGCGCTGCCTTGAATGCCACCATTCCCGCACAGAGCACAGACCGCTCCCGACCATTCTTGACCGCCCCTTTCTGCGCCATCACTCGGATGACAACCACCCTGAAGCACCGCGTCGACCCCTACCCTCAGCCATGCCGATAGCCCTCTGTAATGACGTCGCCGATGAGCCTGAGCCATGTCGCTCTGTCCCTCTCGCCGGTGTATAAATAGAGGCCACCCCAGCCCCAATTCGCCACACCATATAACTCCCCTCTCTCTCAGACACCTCCCACACCTCTCCCTGGAGCAAGGCGAGCACCACATCGCCGGAATTTCACCGGAGCCCGCTGCTGCTGAGGAGAAGAGGAACTGGAGCTAGGAGCTGCCCTAGGGGCCGCCGCGACCACCATTCGAACCATCGTTGATGACAACCTCATTCGCCCCCATCACCGACCTTAGCTGGATCCCAGGTGAGCCCCCACGTGCCCCCACCGTCGCGTTAGGATTCGTTCTCACCGGAGCTGTGCGATGGAGATGACGATGCTCAGCCGTCGATCACGCTCTAATCGCACGGCCTAGATTGAAACTTACCATTTTGGTTAGAATATGCCACGGATGAGTAGGACCCGCCTGTCAGTAGCCCGCTGCATCGTGCTATGCAGATTGGGCCGGCCCAATTAGTTTCCCGCGCAGAGCCCGTTGATTCAACTAGACTTTTTCCATTTTAGTTAAAACTAGATTATGTCAGTAGATTCAAAAATCAATTCAAACAGATTCACTGAACCAAAATGCATGATTCCAATTTTGTTAGAAAGGTATTCAAAATATCTATCCAAGACCATCAGATTCAAACCATTTGAAATTATAGATCACCTATACCAAAAATAACAAGACAGAGGCTTTTGCCACTTCAAACATTTTTCAAAAATTAACCATAAATGCTTTTGAGTTGATTCCAACTCTGAATAATCACATTTGACAAGATCTATTTGAATACGTAAAAATATGTAGGTTTACATGCAGTGATCTTGGACTAGTACCAAATGAATGCTATATAGGCATTTCTAGTCACTTTAATTGTATTAAATAGTAATATTAAACTTTATAAAATATGACCACCACTTTAAATCACATTCCTAAGTATTAGAATATATGGTGATGACATGTGTCAACATGATCCCATATTTTAATTATGGAATATTAAATCTTAAGTATTTTCAATGAGTAGAAATTACTTTTCCAAAATAAGATAAATAAGACCAGGTCTTTATTTCATGTGATGATTGTAATAATGCTAGATCATATAGTGTGAGCCTTTGTGTGCTAAATAGAAGTAGTTAAGTATTGTTTGGTGATTGTGTACCTCGTATTCATTTATAGATGCTAGTACCGACCCGGGATACGAGGAGGAGGAGTACTATGAAGAAGAAGAGAACTTCAACCACTGCACTACTCAAGGCAAGCCATCACTAATTGCAAGCTTAACTATGCAAGCCTAACCCTACAAGTTAACTATGCAAGATAACCTATGCATGCATTAAGCATGCTTTGGTTATGCAACTCTGATTATACCAATCCCAATTTTTACTTACAAGCTTTATTCTTTTACTTTTACCAAAGTTCTTTACCTTTAGTTAGTAATTTGTGAGTATTGGAAAAATAGGATAGATGCCATAAAGAGTATAAAACTAGGCCTAAGTAGTTATACTTAGATGCCATAAAAAGCATAAAACTAGATTTGGATAGTTACACTTGATTAGCACCCCTCAATTGTGACACCCTCATTGCTAGTTGCTAGTGCTAAACTACTACTGATCACTTAGATGGGAATACTTGGAGAAAATGATTATGAAAACCTTGAAATGATGATTCATTCTACTGAAACGTTTTGACATGTGTTATGAACAGAAAATGATTTGATGATGAAACTTCTTGAGGCATGAGCCTTGATTTTTATAAAAACTGATGGTTGGGTTCAGATGCGATACCATTCCAATTTTACCGTACAACCACAATACCTGAATTGGGTAGGGCTTAACTGGAAGTTTATATGCCTTAGTATGGGTTCCCTCGCGGAAAGAGGTTGAGCTGAGGCTACCTCATGAATGTGAATGTCCACCTATGCAGTGCCCAGGATGGCAGATGGCCATGGCTGGGAGGCCAAGCTCATAGGGGAGGTGCCTATACTAGAGTGTGTAATTGAAAGGTTATGTTTGATTATTTGCATACTAAGTGTGATGATTCAGGGTTATCCCTTACAGATGTATCGAATTTTGTGGTGAAAGTGTACCACCTCTGCAGAGTGTCATAATTAACATATAATAAATATATATTAAATTCCCATTTATCCGAAAACACTTTTCGGGGCTTTTCTGTGATTCCGTCTTACGAATGATCGCTCTCATCGTACCCTTAAGTGTATCCTCTCACGGCTTGGGAATGCTCTAGACATGATATGTATCAATGATCAATAGAGGGACCAAGGATGTCCATGTGACCCCTATGCATTCCTGATGACAATGTCGTTTGAACCGTCTAAATGTAGCATCCTCTTCCTTTTGTTTCTCGATACAACTTGTCCAAGATCCGATCATTGGTATCCCATACCTTGTTCAATCTCGTTCACAACAAGTTATTTTTTCTTGTTACCGTGATATTACATCCCCGTGACCTAGTCACATGTTGCAACATTTATGGATGTAATCTCACCAAGTCGGCCGTATGTATCTTGACCTGTCATGTGGATGAACAAATCCTGATCTTGCAGTCACATGTCATCAACTGCTCCTTTGGAATACCCAACATACACCTTTATGGCCACCGTATACCAGATGTCGGTTGATGTAGTCAAAGCAGCCTTGGGAAACAGTGAGTAATATGAGCTCACGGTCTAAGGAGAAGGAGTCTAGGTATAGTTGTTGCAACAATGAACTATATGACTTGATCGTGTTGCAATCCTTCGAGGAATGTCCAATCACGTCATTCTCCAATGTTATGATCCCGTTGTCAGTCGACATAAATGCCCATGATCTTGAAACCCAGATCATCTTCGTGACCAACGAACTAGTATGAATAGAGGCTACTAGGGAGTTGGTTGTTTCATACCACACCTGTACCAATGTTTCTACTTGGCACAGTTATAGCACAATATGAAACTATTATAAACTAATTGAGATATGATAATAAAAACCTATTTATTATTTGCCTCTAGGGCATATTTCCTTCAGTCTCCGACTTGCACTAGAGTACAAATAATCCAGCTCGCATTTTACTCGTATAAACCATATACCATATGTGTTTACAGATCATGCATGCTCATGGGAAACATCATGTCCATGTTCTGTTTTACCAGATCATTATGTCTTTTGCAAATCGTTAATGTCTTCCTAATTTTGACATTCACACCATTATCTTATAATGGGTCGAAGTATTTGTTTGGCGACAAAGCGAGACTTTGTTTCTAGTGTTTATGATGACGGTCGTTTTCACCGTTGTCATCTAAACTTCGAAACACACTTTGCTATCCTTTGTGTATATACTATAGTGATGGCAGCAGAACGAGGCTGGATTCCAGGATCTTAAAGTGACTTTAGATCAACCTCGAGGGCTTTCTCATGGGCACTGGGCCCTGGGACACATCATTCTACGTTAAAAGCAAACTAGCCCCGTCACAACATTATACATCACATCAGATGCAGCCTTTATACTTCTATATCTATGTAGATCCTAGTGCATGATATGCATCTATGCCACTTACTATGCTTATTGCCATTTAAGTACAAACTTAATTCTGGTTCAGTGATCAACTCAGAAATCACTTAAAGATGTGTTCTTACTGTTAAGACTTTGTCCTACCAACCAGAACCTCGGGTCACTTTATGTTGAGTATACAACATGGTTATATGGAAGAACCTATGACTGGGGCATAGGAGATGCAACGCATCTCTTTCTTTCAACCATAGTCGCAATACTCAATGCTTCATACAGTAAGAACTGCTTTTACCTTGTTCCATTTTGAGCTACTTCAGAATCTTGTTTAGGACATTCTGAACATCTTTCAGAATCAAGTCCAAGAAGCATTCAACATTCAGTGTTTATTAAACTCACCAGTCTATCTCGGTAGATCTTATTGTTTAATAACTTAAACTTCATCCCAACTTAAGTATTATTAACACCAATCACATCATTGACATATGTCGTCCACATATCCCAGAATGATTTCACGCTCCCACTCAAATATGACATTCATGTTTGAGATTCAGGGATTTCACTTAGCTCCCACTCAAAATATGTCAGCAACATATTATGAATTAGCCAAGCTAATTTTCTCCCACTCAAATCTAGGTCCTCTCGATAATCTTGGACATTCCAAAATTCTTTGATTACTATCAAATCAAGAATTCCACTAGTTAGATTTCAATGACCATTCATTTCTCGTACTTAGATCTATCACGCTTCTTTGTAATTTGTAGGTATGTCTTGTTCAAAAGATGACAAGCGAATCAATAATATAATTCCACAAACTTGTAGAATATATAGTTGAATCCTACTTCCTTTAGTAAAATTATACCCTGAAACTTTATGATCATTATCAACAGTTTCTCCTCTATTTGCAGAGTTTGGTTTCACGAAACAATTTCCGATGTGCCACTCAACAATTCAGAGGCAAGGTCAAATACCTTGTTTTGATCTTTTACTTTCTTCCACTTGTATCTTCATCAAGACACGTTAACTTTGGATAACAATAGTTTTGCCCCTTGTGAAACATGCATTCATAGCTTCCTAAGAATGCTCTACAAAGACTTGTTTATTCGCCACGATTTCGACTTATCGAAATCTCCAGAAACTCGAACTTGCCATAACACTTATGGTGTTGTTTCCACGAATCTTTAGATGTTCCTTTGTATTTCAAATGAGTGTTTGCTTATTTTGATCTTTAACTCTAAACGATAACTATAACCCCTATAAGAGATGATATTATACCATATGTATCTTAATACATAATGATTATGATGTTTAGACATTTCAACACAGTTTGAATTCGTCCAATTATCATAATTTGTGTAACATCTTTTACAACTTCCTTTTATGCTAAACTTAACTTGAATACTTTAATCGTGTCGATCAAATCGAAGAGACTTCGTATTCTTGTTAATTTCAATGCCCTCTTATTTTTGTGAACTCATTTGAACAATTCAAATTGTTTCAAACTCATGTTTCATTAAGTAAATACACTTATTCACTTAAGTCCACAATAAATGATTTCCACTACTTGTTGAAAATACGATACATCATTATGTATAAGTTTCAACATTTCTTTGCATATCACCGTTTTACCAGAATGCGGAGTTTTAGTCATTCTGCCCGAGAGGCATGGTTTTGCAAAGTCTCTAGATTAAGCATCTAGGACCCCGATCTTTCATAAAGAACATGCAATAACCAAAATGACTTAAACTGTAGTGTCATTTCATTATTGAACTTTGGATATCTTTTAGCATTCTAATCCCTTATAAATGTTTAAACTATTATCATTAACATAGTGATGAGAATAACTTATTTGTAATCGTAATGTGACCATAAGGTATTGTTCATAAGAATAGTACAAACTGGCTTGCAACTTGTTCATATGAATAATCGTCTTGCCAAAAGCAAGACACACAAACAAGGATTACAAATTATATTCAAGTCCACTAATCCAAATGACAAACTTTAAGGGAAGAGGTGATGTCGGCTATCAACTATTTTGATTGCCGTCATCAAGTCGCGTTGCCTCAAAACCAGCAATTCTCAAGCAGATCCTCCTGTTTTCACAAAACGGGACAAGTATCAAATACTTTGCAAACTGTAACGAGTTTTACAAGAACCACATTTATAATTTGTATACCTTACATATCCCTTTTCATCCATGACCTCCTTTTGCAATCAAACCCTTCTAAGAGTTCTCAACTCTAATGCAAGATCGCTAAGTGTTTTTTCAAACCTTCTGGAGTCATCGAATTATCTCCTAATGGTTATTGTATCAAGAAGAGAAGATCACCTTTTACGAGGATATCCCTCAGGCGTGGGTATTAATCTATGAAGTTGGACCCTTTTGCTAAGTTCGAAATCAAGCAATATATTCCCATGGTCACAAAGGACCTCAATGGGATAGGCCAAGGTCTACTAAGATATTGCAAACAGACATCTAGACTAAGTTTATAATAAGGATCAATTTATAATTGGTCTCCACTAAAATTGTCATCCCCTGGACGATTTCAGTGATCGCATGATCCCTATCCTCTGCACCTCCCCCGATCGTCACGGCCATCAGTGCATTAACAAAGGTAGACATTCACTAATGCCAATCACATCATCTATGTGACTCAAGCTCGATCTTTCGATCTCTTGTGTCCCGTGACCACGCTTCTCTAGCGTGCTAGGCTCGCCAAATCTAACTTGTGTGTATTCGTTGTGCAACATGGCTTACACCCATTGTATGTGAACGTAGATATGTCTGACACACAGGCCTGTAACCCTGGATCGCCTCATACCGAAGAACTTTCTTGGTGGTGCACACAGAAGGGGAACACGGAACATTGGAATTCAATAGGGATTATCTTATTTGCTACCATTGAGTATCTAAATACTAGCACATAATAAGATGTAAAAACTGGTATCAACATCATATGTATAACGTGATATGATATGGTCTTTCTTGTTGCGCCTTGATCTCCATCGATTGCTCCGCCATGATCTCCATCTTGCCCTTGGTTTGACGCCAAGTCCACGACGCCTCCACCAGGTCGTTCATCGGAACAATGACTATTACTATACTACTTAGCAACAGAAAAATAAACTACTTTACCTTCGTAACGACCATTGCAATATCATAATCACATGCCCCCTGCAAAATAAAGTTAGACGCCTCTACTTTATCTATTGCAAGTTTTATGTGGTTGTTAGGGCTTTCGCACTAGAACCATTTCTAAACTACGAACTTTCCAACCACAACGTGGATCCGACAGTTGTCTCTACTACACCCCTTTTAGGGCCCTCCGTTGTAAATTCTATATCAACTATCGAATGAGAGACAGACACCCGCTAGCCACTTATACGGTACAAGCCGTATGTTGAGCGTGGAACTAGTCTCGCGTACTAATACGCGTAAGGTTGGTCCGAGCCGCTTCATCAAACGATACCGCGATATAAACACGTACACGTTAGAGGGTAACAACTAAGGGATCAATTCCCACACAAAACTTGTGCGTACTGGCCATACAGCACTCCTACGCATAGATCGGCTCTGATACCACTGTTGGAGATCGGTGCAGAAAACAAAAAATTTCCTACGATGGAACCCCAAAACTTGCCTAGGATCTATCTATGTAGTAATGCGGTAACGGCCGATGCGTATAGAATACATACCCTTGTAGACCGCACACGGTTAACGTTCCGCGGGGAACGTGGTTGAAGTAGTCGTACTCGTAGCCAACCTCAAGGTCGCGAAGCTCCTCGCAGGTCACCCCTTTCTCCTTCGTCATCTTCATCGTGCAACAGCTCTGGCTCACGACATTCAAGCGCCCCAAGTGTTGCGCCTCGTGTCTTCGTACACATCTGGTGCACGATGAGACCTCCGGCTCCCCGATCCCGTCGGGAGTGCGGAAGTTGATATCCGGCTACGAATCCCTACGCAACGGCGTACTACAGGTGTCCCTTGATCGCACAGCCCAGACTTGGGGCCATGGTCACAAGGTATAGAGAGAGGGAGGGAGAAAGTCAACCAAAGGACTTTTCAAATTGTGTGTTTAATCCCACCCATGGGCACCCCTTTATATAGGCGGAGGGGGTGTGCCTTTCTCAAAGGCTAAGCCATGTGGGACT
The DNA here is from genome assembly GCA_910589775.1 of Avena eriantha. NCBI lineage: Eukaryota > Viridiplantae > Streptophyta > Magnoliopsida > Poales > Poaceae > Avena > Avena eriantha. Next base: position 238,613,984 of record OU342746.1, read on the forward strand.
AATACTAAAATAAAAATGCAGCAGATTTTCGTTCAGCCAAATAGGCCAAAAGTACTCAGCCCAAATAGCAAACAGAAAATAGCTAAATAAAAAGAAAAGGGAAAACAACAGGGACTGGCCGGGTGGGCCTTGGCGCGGCCCATCTCGCGCCCAGCTCTCCCGCCGCAGCGCCTAGAAGGGGGAGCCCGGGTAGGCTGGCCACCCCCGGTGGCCCACCTGCGCCCATGCGGCCCAGCTCGCCAATGAGGAGGCGGCGGCTGCTGGCGCCCGAGATGGGGTGGCTCGCCCCCGGCGGCCCATGCACGCCCGCGCGGTGGCCTGGCGGGTAGAGCCCGGGTGGGCCGGCTTGCTGCGGTGGTGGCCCAGCTCGGGGCGACCCGGCGCCTGGCGCGGCCCGGTTACATGCCGCCCTGTGCGGTGGCGATTATCCGTCGCCCACATGGCTGGCTATTTTTGCCTTTTTCCATTTATTTTCTGCAGCTTTTATTCTAGGCCTTTTTCCTCCGGGATTTGGCCTAATATAAAAGTTGCCTTTATAAATCTTAATCTAAATATTATTTAGAATATATTAATTCATAATTAACATATAATAAATATATATTAAATTCCCATTTATCCGAAAACACTTTTCGAGACTTTTCCTTTATTCTTTCTCCGAACAACTTCGGATCTCTCCGCGGAACGATTCCAGCTTTCTCTCTTTCTCTACTGTGATTCCGTCTTACGAATGATCGTTGTCATTGTACCCTTAAGTGTATCCTCTCACGGCTCGGTAATGCTCTAGACATGATCTGTATCAATGATCAACAGAGGGACCAGGGATGTCCATGTGACCCCTATGCATTCCTGATGACAATGTCGTTTGAACCGTCTAAATGTAGCATCCTCTTCCTTTTGTTTCTCGATACAACTTGTCCGAGATCTGATCATTGGTATCACATACCTTGTTCAATCTCGTTCACAACAAGTTCTGTTTTCTTGTTACCGTGATATTACATCCCCGTGATCTAGTCACATGTTGCAATATTTATGGATGTAATCTCACCAAGCCGGCCGTATGTATCTTTACCCGTCATGTGGGTGAACAAATCCCGATCTTGCAGTCACATGTCATCAATTGCTCCTTTGGAATACCCAACATACACCTTTATGGCCACTGTATTACCAGATATCGGTTGATGTAGTCAAAGCAGCCTCGGGAAACAGTGAGTAATATGAGCTCACGGTCTAAGGAGAAGAAGTCTAGGTATACTGTTGCAACAATGAACTATATGACTTGATCGTATTGCAATCCTTCGAGGAATGTCCAATCACATCATTCTCCAATGATATGATCCCGTTGTCAGTCGGCATAAATGCCCATGATCTTGAAACCCAGATCATCTTCGTGACCAACGAACTAGTATGAATAGAGGCTACTAGGGACTTGGTTGTTTCATACCACACATGTACCAATGTTTCTACTTGGCACAGTTATAGCATAATATGAAACTATTATAAACTAATTGAGATATGACAATAAAAACCTATTTATTATTTGCCTCTAGGGCATATCTCCTTCAGCAGAACACTTAAATTATGTTCTTTACTTTTGAACTCCTTATGAAATAAACCTAGATTTTTGCAAATAAACCTAGAGCTTAAGATTCTTACTAGAACTACCTTACTTGTTAGTGATAGTTTGCGATTACTTAAAGAGTACTCACGGCTTCGTCCCTGGCTATTATCGTGGCCAGACTATGAGGAGGACTACCATGAAGATGGATAGTAGGAGGTCTATGACAACTCGGATTATCTCCCATTATCAGTATTGCCTGTGACCCTAAAGATAGAGCCCCTATTATGTTTACTTTCCGCTGCTTTGATTGTATTAAGACTGGATCATGAGATCCTTTATTTGTAAGACCTTTATTATGGTTTGTAATGGATGATGTATTATGGTATCAATACTGTTATGTCTCGCAAAAATGGTAATCCTGAGATTGCGATATGGCATAACAAGCATCTGGGATTAAAAATCCGGATGTTGACAATTGGTTGAGACAGAGCCGGTGTAGCGTCTTGGAAAGAATTCATGCAAGTGCATGCAAATTTGCATCAAAGACAAACCCATGACCGGTTGTAACTAGATTTGGTTGAGCATATATGGGCTTGTGCAGGAAATCAAAATGCTTAACCCCTAATTTGTTTTCTGCAATTTGAGTGTTGTTTGATTCATATATAAGCACTATTTTTATTATATTATCTAATCTAGTTTATTTACTTGTTAAAATATACATTTATCTATATAGTTTAATTAAACTATTCATATGCAAAGACCAGCTCTGGACAGCGCGGATATTTAGATCGCGCTACTAGGTGCGGTCGGCCGGATAGACTGGACCGCTAGCCAAAGCGACCGCGGCCCGATCCATACGGAGAGAAACGGCCCGGTGGAGATGGCCTTCGTCTCTGCCGTGACAGTAGTAAATTGAACGCATATACTTCCAAAAAGAATAGTCTCACACAACAAAGGAAGATAATCTAGTGGAGCCTGCTGCTGAAACAAGAGCAAGAAATTTCCTGACAGTGCAAACAGGAGCACGAGGAGTAGTCTGACAGCGGCGGCCGGTCAGCAGGAAGCGCGCCGGCAGGGGTGTCGACTCTGTAGCCGCGCTCCGCAGCTCTGCTGCCCGCTGCCCGGTGGAGTAAATAGGGCTCCTGCGCCACAGCCCACGCGTCCCGCATGCAAGCACGCCCGGCTCCCTCGCCCATGCACCGGCCCACGCCGCACGCGACCAAACCAAATGACGCCGCGACCGCCACGCGAGACTGGACGGGCCATGCGGTGCAGACCTGGCTCGCCCCTCGTGTCACCGGTGTGCGGCCGTAGCCGAACAGAAGGGCGCGAAGCCTCCCGTCCTCCCCATGTCGCCCCCACGGCACGGGAAACAGAACGAGACGCGACGGTGAGCGCCACCGCCGGTCCGATTTCGACAGGCCAGTCGCATGCCCGCTTGCTGCCGAGACCTGACGGAAGGCCGTTCCTGCTCCCTCAGGATTCTAAGAAAAACATAGATCTACCGAAGAAAAGAACGGCATGGACTGTGAACGCAGACATGCAAGTACACATACAATTAGTTATTACGGATAGATATGCAGTTTGTACAGGTTATATAATGGCAGAAGCCACGATGCAAACCAGACTAGACAAATTATTCAGATTATGTACGCTTGAAGCGGCTACGCAGCCAGGCGAGGAATGGCGAGCCTGTCTGTCAAGGGTTTGCGGTTGCGCCGGAGGAGGTGGTAGTCGATGCGCGCGGCAGACGCGCGTTCTGCGCGCCCTCCTTCCGGCGGCTCCAGTCGCGCACCGAGAGATGCAGTTGCTTTGCCGCCACCAGCGTCTCCACCGCCTGTCGTGGCGTCAGGATCTCCGTGGCCAGCGCCCTGGCAGTCGACATGCGCAGCTCGTCCGCTTCCTCCAGGAGTCTGGCCAGCCCGGCTCTGTAGCTCTCCATCGCCGCGTCCACCTCCGCGTCGATTCCCCCCAGCAAACCCGCTGCCACGACTAGCCCTGGCCGGCTAACGCCGTCGCAGTTAGCGCTCCCTTCATGGCCGGCCAATGCCGCCGCAGCCGCTGCGGCTGCGGCGCGCTCGCGCGCCCGGACGATCGGAAGCAGCGGCCGGTCGGCGATGTCCTCCTGCAGGCTCGCGAGCCGCTCCGTCAGGATGCCCTCGTCCCGCAGCGTCCGGCCGTGGAGGTCGTTGATCCGGTCCAGCTGCGTGGCCGTGATCCCGAGGAGGCCCATGCCCATGCCCCCGGTGATGCCGCCCTCGCGTCGGCCGCTGAGGAACTCCTCGATGTGCGCCTCCAGGCCTTCGCCGGAGATGGAGTAGAGGAGCCGGATGGTCAGCGACGGCCGGCACCCGCCGAGCCAGAGCACGGCGTTCTCGAACGCCGTGCACCACGGCGGGGCGAAGAAGGGCGCGCCGTCCTCTCGCGCCATCGCGCGCCGGCTGGTGGCGTACTCCTCGTACCCGCGCATGCACCTCTCCACCACGGCCCTGAGCTCCGCGTCCGTGGCGCGCCCGGCGGCAGCATTGGCCGCCGTCTCCAGGAGCTCGCCGAGGCCCGCCTCTTGTCCGGCAATCCACTGCTGGTGGCACGCCGCGTACCGTGCCATGTCCATCGCTCGCGTCGTCGTCGACCCCTTTGCGCCGCGAGACAGCGGGCGACGGGTGAGTAAGCAAGGACTCGTCTATGCCAGTGTGACTGTGTGCACACGTCCCTCGCCTCGCACTAGTTTTGTCTGCTCCTATCTCGTGATCCTTCGGTATGCTTCCTGTGGTTTGTTTATTTCCTGGAGTGGGTACGTATATGTAAGCAGCAGCAGGGAGAGAGGGAAACCTGGTGCCGGTAACCTTAAGGAAGACGAAAGTTAAAGCTGCCGATGTGGCGTTCATGGATCCTTATTGGATGATGGTAGAGTAAGTAATTTTAGAGAAGATAGATAGATGCAGGGGAAATTAATGGAAACCCATCCCAATAAGGGTAGTACCGGAAGCGCCCGCTACCGGACGCGAAAGAGACGAGAAACGGAGGAGCGCCCCCGCGCGGCCGGCCGGGGAGAGTTTCAACTTTCAATCAGTCCCGGACTTTCACGTGTTTGTGCCTCACGCCTGGCTTGCACGGTCATCCGCGACCGCGCGAGGCTTCTGGTTGGCTTGATCCTTTTTCCTGACTCGTCCCTTGCTTTGTTTTCATTTCCGTTTATGCATGGAAACTTGGCGCGCGGCCGTATGTGTGCTTCAAATTCTGGATGAACATTTGCAAATGATTTTTTTTTTGAAGGTTACAAGTTACCAGAAAGTGGATTCTAGACCTAGCGTGCACCAGTTCAACATGTTTTTTCATGTACCAATCGGACTCAAAGTTATAAGACAAGATGAAATCGATAAAACCTGGAACACCAATCTTAAAGCATTAAACTAAGCAAAACTGGAGGGCTAGACATGCATGCCTACAAGTTACTTCCTCTGTGTTGCAAAGTATAAAACAGCTTGCTAAAATTTCTTATATTCTACTACCTCCGTTTTATAATATAAGACTTTTTAGTAAGCTAAAACAGCTTTTAAAAGGACTTATATTATGGAACGGAGGTAGTACAACATAGAGAATGTACATCAACCAGTCCGAGGCTTACAATAATATCCTTGACAAAAAAGTAAAATTACAGACTTGACCAAGAAGATTTTGTTGTCTCGAAATCTATATAAATCGATCGTCCGTCTCCCGGCACTACATGTTATGCAAATGTTGGAGCGAGCAAGATGGGTGTCGGGGAGATATTGGAAGTCGTGAAGGGGTGGCAACAACAACGCAGGAATCGTCTGCATATAAATTTATAGATCAGATCACAAACGCAGTGCGAACCGAGTAAATTACATTTTAGTATCACAATTGAGGCTAGGATAACAACTTAGTGCCAGTTTTGCCTTTTTTTTTGCTGATACGTATCACTTTTGAGGCAAGTTGTTACAAATAAGGCAATTTTTTTAGCTAATTGTGTTTTAACAACAAAACTAACATAATGGGCCCACAATTAAGTGATGACACGAATCTAGGTCCCACATGTCATCCCTCTCATCTTCCTACTCCCCTTCCTCTCTTCTCTCGTACTACTCTCCCTAACCCTCCCGACCCTCGAGACCTCCACCTCATTGCCCGCATCTCCCCTGACGAGGGAATTGAAGCCAAGCTTCCTTAATCGAAGCCATTGTCCATGCCCTCTCTGTCACGTGATAGTCGTTTTGACGTCAGCTTTGACCTTTCTTGATCTCGCTGACCTTTCCATTGCATGCCCGATGAGATCCTGCTCCCGTTTGCCCACTCGAGCATTGTAGTCACTTGTTGTCGACGATCATCGTCTGTCACGCAGGTGCGTCACCGCAAGTCGGTGACCATTTACTAGTGGCGCTGCACGATTTTCGTTCTCCTTGAACTACTGAGTCAAACGCGCCCGCCAGTTTAGCCCTGTACGCTCCCTTCCGCGGTATCCTTGGATGTGGTTGGGCCCTCGGAACCGCTGTAATCACACGGCACCGATGGCAGATAGCAGGAGGGTGGCGGGAGGTAGGAGGGGGTGCTAGAGGCAGCATGTAGCAGGATGGTTTGTCGATAGCGCTGATGTTCGATGAGAGAGACAAGAGGTACATGAAGAAGGAGAAGATATATGAGGGGATGCCATGTGGGGCCAGGTCCACCTCATCACTTACATATGACCCGAGGTCCATGTCACCGCTTAATTGTGGGCCAATTATGTTAGTTTTGCTGTTGAAACACGATCAGTCAAAAAAATGTCCTATTTGTAACAACTCGTCCCAAAAGTGGTATGTACCAGCAAAAAATTGCAAAAGTGGCACTAAGTTATTATCCTAGCCCAAATTGTTGTACTAAAACGTATTTTACTCGTGCCAACCAAGCTGGAAGAATTGCCCCCCCCCCCCCCGCGCGCGCGGTGCCTCACGAGCTCCGTAATATTAAAATAACTTCGTACTCCCTCCGTTCAGAAATATAAGACATTTTAGATTGTGAATTGAATGTACCTAGATACTTTTTAGTGTATAGGTTTACTCCGAACCTGTACACTAAAAGACGTCTAGATACAGTTGATTCATAAAGTTAAAATGTCTTACATTTCTGGACGAAGGGAGTATATTCAAATAACTTCGTACAAGTATACGATGTTGTTTTAACGTTACATTCCGATTGGTGCAATGTCGTTTGATCGTTACAATTTTGATCCTTGTCTAATCGGTGGACATTTTGGATATACTTTAAAAGAAACTATAAAAGATGCACGATGCAGTATAATATAAATATAATCTAGTTAAATTTCAATTTTGATCCTTGTCTAATCGGTGGACATTTTGCATATATTTAAAAAAAAAAAGAGATGCATGATGCAGTATAATATAAATATAATCTAGTTAAATTTACATTCTGGAGAACTTTAACTTACTGCTAGGAAAATGCCTATAGAAAAAAATGTACCGCCGGCGTGCTAGAAACAAGCCCGCCGGCGCTCTTTACCACCGGCTGATGACCCACAAGTATAGGGGGTGTATCGCAGTATTTTCGAGGGAAGTGAAACCTAATTTATTGATTCGACATAAGGGGAGCCAAAGAATATTTATAAGCCTTAACAACTGAGTTGTCAATTCAGCTGCACCTGGAAACAATCTTGCTCACAGCAGTTTATCAGTAGCAACAGTTTTGTAGTAGGAATACCAAAGTAACAACAGTAGTAAAACAAGGACAGCAGTAACAATAGTAGTAACAGTGGGATTCGAGGGATGGATGGATGGGCGTTGCATGGACAAGACAATTCACATAGCAATCAGAACGTAGGGCAATTGCAGATAAATAAGATAAAGCACCCAAGTACTAGACAATCCTAGGCATGTGTTCCATATATAGTCATACGTGCTCGCAATGAGAACTTGGACAACATTTTTTGTCCTGCCAGCCCGTTTGCAGCGGGGTCTCTAGGGAACTACTAGCAATTAAGGTGCTCCTTTTAATAGAGCACCGGAGCAAAGCATTAACACTCCGTGAACACATGTGATCCTCACATCAAAGCCATTCCCTTCCGGTTATCCCGATTTCTGTCACTTCGGGGCCATAGGTTCCGGACAACAACATTTGTGTATACAACTTGCAGATAAGACCAAAAACAATACTATCATAATGATCAATAACATGTTCAGATCTGAAATCATGGCACTCGGGCCCTAGTGACAAGCATTAAGCACAACAAGTCGCAACAAAGTCATAAAGCAGTAATAAAAGATACTAGGCACCATGCCCTAACAATCTGATGCTATTACATGAACGATCTCATCCAATCCCTACCATCCCCATAGCCTACAGCGAGGGATTACTCACTCATAGATGGGGAGAACATGGATGGTCGATGAAGATGATGGTGGAGATCGATGGAGATGGCTCCGGGGGCACTTCCCCGTCCCGGCAGGGTGTCGGAACAGAGACTTTCTGTCCCCTGAATCTCCCCTTCGGTGGCGGCGGCGCTGTGGAACTTTTCGTGGCTGGAAACTTCATGATTTAGGGTTTTGGCTTCGGGAGGCTTCTTATAGGCCAGAGGGCAAGGTCGGTGGGCGGCCAGGGGGCCCACACCATGCCCTGGTGCGGCCTAGGTGGACCCGCGCCTAGGGGTGGTGTGGCCACCCTATGGCCCCCCTCCAGCTCTCCTTCTGGCTCCGTGAGTCTTCCGAGAAAATAATAACTTTGGCTTTTGTCCTGTCCAATTCCGGGAATATTGATTTTCTGACTTTCCTGGAACCAAAAACAGTAGAAAACAGGCAACTGGCACTGTGGCTCTTGTTAATAGGTTATTCCAAGAAATCATATGAAAAGTACTCCAAAGTGTGGACAAAACACATGAAAGTAGATAAAACCAAGCATGGAATATCAAAAATTATAGATACATTTGCAATGTATCAACATCCCCAAGCTTAACTCCTGCTCGTCCTCGAGTAGGTAAGTGATAAAAAGAAAGAATAATTTTTGAGGTGACATGCACCATCAAAGACTTGACCAAAGTATTTGTAAACATTCAAAGCTGGGATCATAGTACTTCAATCATAACATGAAAGACAAAGTTCTAGCAATAAGACAAAGAAACTATGATGCAACATGAAAAGGCATAAACAAAAGATTCATGAATAACAATGCCTTGCAAGACGTTTGTTTGTTTCACATAAAGAAAACATAGCATAGTGGCATTCAGCTTGTCCCTCATAGAGTAGCAAACATAAATGCATAGGACACCTTCAAAGTTGACAAGAGTGACTAGATACAAATAGTTTAAAACAAGCAATATCAAGGTATGCATCAATCAACAAGTCTTGGGACAAAGCACATAGAACTAAGAATGGCCACTATGCTCTCAAGAAAGTACTCATAGATTGTGTGGAGACTCAACAAGGAAATGAAAAGGTTTTGAATAGTTTGAAAGGCTTCAAAATGTTGAAAGTATGGTACTCATTAGCTTTGAGCTCTCATTGTCCCTATCATAAGCATCTTTAAAGTGGTTAAGGTGAAAGTGAGGTCTAATTTGAGTTATATGCTTGGCAGACTATAAACTGAAAATCCCAAGTCCCTTGAGTACGAGGGCCGCTCCTCATGCTACTCAACTTTAGTTACCGGTAAGTTCTTGTCATAGTAAGTATGTGCGTATCATTGAGAACCGCCAATGGGGTACCCCTTGCCCGATGATACGGAAGAATCCCCATATCAAAATGACAAGGCAAGCAGACAATGAGTATCTCAGCAATCTTCTTATTTACCATGGGAAAATAGTGCTTTTTTCTCTCTTTCCACTTTTCATAAAACTCTTTTTTTTTCTCAATAGCTATCTCTCTCTCTCTCTTTTTATAAGAAGAATGCTTCATGGATATCATTATGGTTACGCTGCAGGTTTCCACCATGTCAGCATGGATTAGACCAGCGGCCCAGGCGTTTTTCTAACACACATACATAACTCCATGGACTTACAAGCTCCCCTTTTATTTCACACCGACGACATCCGCAAACAAAAGAGCAAGGTATCAACTGGGTATATATTTACAAGTGTTGAAAGCGTTCCCCGTGACAGCATGGTTCTGCTAATCCCCAGCCTATAATTTGCAAGCATATAACTTTCATGGAGAGTTCACAATGGTTCAGGTTTATTAAGTGCAGGAAATAAAGTCTGCCATCAAGTTCGTGAGAGCTTTACTAACTAATTTTCCCATAACAAGCAAACATTTTATTCGGAAGAAAACAAGGCATATTGAATATGCACGGGAGTAGCAAATGATGCTAATAGGTAGGTATGGTGGACACTTTGGCAATATTTGGTTTAAGGGAGTTGGAAACATGAATAAAACACTCAGTGTAAGTGAAGGCTAGCAATAGTAAGGGAGCGCTAAACGAGAGAGCAATAATGGCCATAATCATGAAGAGAGACAAAACATCATTGATCAAAGCATAAAGTGATACTACAAGTTGAAAACTAAAGGATCATAAATGCTTATGGTGACTTGAGATAGTCATAACATGGTGTGAGCATGCGCCAAGTCAACCCAAATAAAGCATCAAAGGAGAATACCACTATACTATGCTTTAATATGCTAAAACAATGCATGATTCATCCAAGGCACATTAAGAAATCTCAATTGTTTATAACAAGTCATGCTACAACAAAGAATACTAAGCATAAAGCTAAAACAATATCAAGCATGGCATGAAAAAGCATAGGCTACAGTCAAAAACAAGCTCTCTTTACCACTTAAGCATGAGCTTTTCTACTCATTTCCAAACCAAACCAAACCAAACCAAACTATCTGAACACCAATATATGAAAGAGGGGGTCCAATCAATTTATTCAGCAAACTAAGCAAACCACGCAAACTAAAAACCAAAATGAAAACGAAAAAAAAGACGCTCCAAGAACAACACAACTGTGCATGAAACAATAAAAATGAAGTGTTTGGGAGAAACCTGGGATTTTTATTGATGAAGAAGGGGATGCCTTGGGCATCCCCAAGCTTTGACGCTTGTACTTCTTGGATATTTCTTGGGGTGACACGCATGGCATCCCCAAGCTTGAGCTTTAGTCCATTCTTCATCTCATTACTCATTCCTTCCATACACCTGAAATTTTTCATTCATACAAAACTTCACACAATCTTTATTAGCAACATTAGTGCACTTAAGATAAATAAGTCTTAAGGTTCAGTTCTAACACCAAATAAACTTCCATTAGAACACTAGCTACTATAGCACTTCCCTCAAAAAGCTCAATTCCTCAAAAGAACTCAAGAAGGAACTAACAAGAAGCAAATGCAGAAAATGGCAGAAATCTGTCAAAACAGACCAGCAGGTAAATACGATTTTTTTCGAAGACCTTCTGTTGCTCAAATCAAAAAGTGTTGAATTAATCAAAGTTAGATAACAACCTGTGGCAGAAGCACAAAACATTACAGCTCAATCCGACATACAGAGCTCTCTCACGAATTTTTACGGTGAAGCACAGAAATCTGTTTCGGGACAGCAACTTTCCCAACCATTACTTCTCTCTCATTAGAGGTTACTCTTGGCACAAAAAGCAAATAAAAGGATAAGGAGCGGTTATTACTTAAGTAATAACTTCCAAGACTCATCTAAAACTTTTGGGTTATCTCCCAATAAGTACTTTTCTTTAACGCCTTTAAGTTAGGCATAGGCAAAAAACTTAAATGGATAGAATAGAAGTAAGCGGAGATAATCATAGTGAAAACATTGTTTGGTTCAATGAAATCCTTTTGTTAACAAGGTTGATCAAGTCTTGCTACCAAAACATTTGCATATGAGACAAAACTTTGTATTCCACTAATAATTATGTTACCTCAACCTTGATAGCAATGGTCCCAATCATAATAGTTTCAAAATTTTCTCTTAGTATGGGACAATATATTTCTCCAACTTGAATGCCTTCAACATGTTCAATTGAATTTAAACCATAGATCCTTTCAATCTTCTTGAGGAAATAGACAATGTGTTCCTTGTCATTAACATTGAAGGTCACCTTCCCTTGATTACAATTAATAACAGCTCCCGCAGTATTTAGAAAAGGTCTCCCAAGAATAATAGACATATTATCATCTTCAGGCATACAAGTTTGAGAGGATGCTCTCATAAGAAATATGAAGTGAAGTAAAAGAGAGCATCAAGAAGAAAATCCAAAACACATTTAAGTCTAACCCACTTCCTATTCATAGGAATCGCGTACGCAAATAAATTTGCAAAGAACAAAATGACAAGCATAGGAAGATAAAACAAGAGTAACTTCAAAACTTTTAGCACATAGAGAGGTGTTTCAATACCATGAAAACTTCCACAACCATATTTTCCTCTCTCATAATAATTTTCAGTAGCCTCATAAATAAACTCAACAATATAACTATCACATAAAGCATGCTTTTCATGATCTACAAGCACTAGAGCTTTATCATAAACATCTTCAAAAGAATCCTCAGGAACATAACATTCATCCTTCTTTAGTAAGCATGGGGGACAATTAAATAATGTAAGGAATAAAGAGTTACTCTCATTAGAAGGTAGGCATGGGTAGCTAATCCATTCTTCCTCCTTTTGTTCATCACTCTCCTTCTCTTTTTCATCTAATGAGATTTCAGGTTTATCAATTTCTTCTTCCATAGGATCCTGCAAGGCATTTGTCTCTTCCATAGGATCCTACAAGGCATTAGTCTCTTCCATTTGTGGAAAGCATCTATTAAAATATTCAAGAATATAGCCATTTTCATCCTTATAATTATCAAAGCAAAATTTAAGTATACCATAAACCTCATACTTATAAGGTGAATCATCAATATTTTCAAGCAAACTAGCAAGTTCAAATGCACCCTTCCAAGCAATAAATTCCTCAATTTGTTCCACATCATAAAGGTCATAATTTCCCTTAACATAGGAAGATATGGTAACATTATCATTATACTCACATTGAAAAGGGAGCTGTTTGTACCTCCTGCAGCAACAAGATTTATCAAGGCAATACATAATATTATAAGCAGAGCACACGTTTCTAGCAATGGTATACAATCTATCAATTTGTCCTCATAAGTGTTTCCCTTTTTGTGACAAGCGGTGTTCCTTATAATAATATTTTTCATCTTCCGTAAACCCACATTGCCAATAAAATTCAGTTTCAAAGAAACCAACCATTGACAACAAGCATGATAAAGCAAGACAATAACAGACCAACGAAAATAACAACTAGAGTAGGAACCAATTTTTTTGTATTTTTGATAAAGAAACAAGCAAACAAGGAAGAAATAAACTTAGCTTGAACAATAGTGATTCCAAGTGGACTTGATAAATAAAGCTATGCTCCCCGGCAATGGCGCCAGAAAATAGTCTTGATGACCCACAAGTATAGGGGGTGTATCGCAGTATTTTCGAGGGAAGTGAAACCCAATTTATTGATTCGACACAAGGGGATCCAAAGAATATTTATAAGCCTTAACAACTGAGTTGTCAATTCAGCTGCACCTGGAAACAGTCTTGCTCGCAGCAGTGTATCAGTAACAACAATTTTATACAATAAGTAACATTATAAGTAGAGCACACATTTCTAGCAATGGTATACAATCTATCAATTTGTTCCCATAAGTGTTTCCCTTTTTGTGACAAGCGGTGTTCCTTATAATAATATTTTTGATCTTCCATGAACCCACCTTGCCAATAAGCTTCAGTTTCAAAGAAACCAACCATTGACAACAGCATGATAAGGCAAGACAATAACGGACCAACGAAAATAACAACTAGAGTAGGAACTATTTTTTTGTATTTTCAATAAAGGAATAAGCAAACAAGGCAGAAATAAATTTAGCTTGAACAATAGTGAATCCAAGTGAACTTGATAAATAAAGCTATGCTCCCTGGCAACAGCGCCAGAAAATAGTCTTGATGACCCACAAGTATAGGGGGTGTATCGCAGTATTTTCGAGGGAAGTTAAACCCAATTTATTGATTCGATACAAGGGGAGCCAAAGAATATTTATAAGCCTTAACAACTGAGTTGTCAATTTAGCTGCACCTGGAAACAATCTTGCTCACAGCAGTTTATCAGTAGCAACAATTTTGTAGTAGGAATAACAAAGTAACAATAGTAGTAAAGCAAGGACAACAGTAACAATAGTAATAAACAGTGGGATTCGAGTGTGGTAGACATAGGGATGGATGGACGGGCGTTGCATGGACAAGACAATTCACATAGCAATCAGAACGTAGGGCAATTGCAGATAAATAAGATAAAGCACCTAGTACTAGACAATCCTAGACATGTGTTCCATATATAGTCATACGTGCTCGCAATGAGAACTTGCACAACATCTTTTATCCTGCCAGCCCGTTTGCAGCGGGGCCTCTAGGAAACTAGTGGCAATTAAGGTGCTCCTTTTAGTAGAGCACCGGAGCAAAGCATTAACACTTCGTGAACACATGTGATCCTCACATCAAAGCCATTCCCTTCCGGTTATCCCGATTTCTGTCACTTCTGGGCCATAGGTTCCGGACAACAACGTGCGTATACAACTTGCAGATAAGACCAAAAATAATACTATCATAATAAATCAATAACATGTTCAGATCTGAAATCATGGCACTCAGGCCCTAGTGACAAGCATTAAGCACAACAAGTCGCAACAAAGTCATAAAGCACTAATAAAAGATACTAGGCACCATGCCCTAACAATCTGATGCCATTACATGAACGATCTCATCCAATCCCTACCATCCCTATAGCCTACAGCAGGGGATTACTCACTCATAGATGGGGGAAACATGGATGGTCGATGAAGATGATGGTGGGGATCGATGGAGATGGATCCGGGGGCACTTCCCCGTCCCGGCAGGGTGCCGAAACAGAGACTTTCTGTCCCCCGAATCTCCCCTTCGGTGGCGGCGGCGCTACGGAACTTTTCGTGGCTAGAGGCTTGATGATTTAGGGTTTTGGCTTCGGGAGGCTTCTTACAGGCCAGGGGGCAGGGTCGGTGGGCGGCCAGGGGGCCCACCCCATGCCCTGGCGCGACCTAGGTGGACCCGCGTCTAGGGATGGTGTGGCCACCCTATGGCCCCCCTCCGGCTCTCCTTCTGGCTCCGTGAGTCTTCCGGGAAAATAATAACTTTGGCTTTTGTCCCGTCCAATTCCGAGAATATTGATTTTCTGACTTTCCTAGAACCAAAAACAGCAGAAAACAGGCAACTGGCACTGTGACTCTTGTTAATAGGTTAGTCCAAGAAATCATATGAAAAGTACTCCAAAGTGTGGACAAAACACAAGAAAGTAGATAAAACCAAGCATGGAACATCAAAAATTATAGATACATTTGCAATGTATCACCGGCGCATCCAGAATTCCCTCCACCGGTGCTCACAATGTACCCCCGGCGGGTCGCTCTCCAAACGCGTCGGCGCTACTTGTACCTGCCCCCCAGCGGCCGCCCTGCGCTTAGCCCCGGCGGGTCATCACTTAGCCCCGACGGCTTCCAGAATTAGCGCGCCCGCACTAGAGTCCAACCGACCCTACCAACTACCCCCGGCGCACCGTGCAAGCACTCGCCGACGTTAAAGAGGCGGGTCCCACGCCAGCTCCAACCCACCCATCCCTCTGGACCCAACATGTACCTCCGGTGCTAGCTCCCTTACCCCGGGCGCACAGGTATCTCGCGCATCGGCGCTAAGGCACCGTCCCCACCCCACCCCTTACCTCGGGTGCACAGGTCAGCCTTGTGCTTTGCACAAGTCCAAGTCTTGTGCATCCTACTTGGCTAACCGTTCCATCGTAGCATATTTCTGTGTCCAACAACCAAGGTATATATGATGCATGCTTTTTGAGTTGGCCCTATTTGATAAGTGTAACTTTATACGAGGCTTCACATGTTTTTGCACCTATCATTTAATTCTTATTGTCGACATGTTTACTTTTGCTTTCCGTTGCCTAAGATTTTTTTCTTGTAGATGACGTGGTATGTTGTGTACAAGGGACGGGTTCCCGAAGTCTACGATGATTGGGAAGACTGTCGAAGACAGGTGCACTGTATCAGCGGAAACAGCTACAAAGGGTACAACACTATGGCAAAAGTTGAACCTATATATGCATGCTATCTAGCGGGAGAGAGGAGGAACCAGATGAAGACCTCCACCTTCATTGTGATGATGCTCATGGTGCTTGTTTGTCTGTTATGTGTGTTTATACTTTAGATGTGTTAGCCCGCTTGTTGAGACTTGTTGCTTGTTTTGTAACCTAGCTATCTACTTCGTTTGTGGTCGAGACAATGTATTCGCATATTAACTTTGTCGCTTGTTTGTGAACCATGTATTGCCTGTGTATTAGACTGCATGTTGGCCCCATATTGCATGTGTACTGTATTATATTGCATGTGACTGTATTATACTACATGTGTATTGATTTCCCTGCTAAATTTTTTTGGGCCTTTATTATTTATTGTCAGCGCATTGAAACACGCGCCACTACTACAGAGGACTACCGTCGGCGCCTGGGGCAGGCGCGCCGGTGCTATAGGGAGTTACCGCCAGCGCGTTGGGTGCAGCGCGCCGGGGATAACTTCTACTACCAATGGCACCTCGAGTCAGTAACCCTGACGCACAGTGCCAGCGCATCGGCGTTATTGTCGTATTACCCCCTGCGGATAAAGCCAGCGCGCCGAAGCTATTGCCATTTACCCCCTGCGCGTCAGAGTGCGCCGGCACTACACAGTTACGCCGGCGTGAGCATCGCCGGAGCGGCCCAGTGCGCCGGCGGTAGGCTAATTTGTTCTGCCGGCGGTAGGCCTTTTCCTAGTAGTGACTCACTCGTGATAGAATTGTATATTCTCTTCTTCGACAAGTGATCCATACTCATTTTTTCGTTTTGATTGATCTACTAATATGTGTATCTTACCTATTGAATATTCAATTTGTTCATGTTATCTAATATCAAATGGACAAATACTCTTTACTTTTTATAAAGGAAATGTTGCTAAGGAGTTTATCGAAAACCAGTATCATCCTTATAAAAATGAACTTGGTGTTTGAATATAGTTGGTGTGTGAATGTATTTGGTCAAGAGATAGTAAATTTGATGTTGTTTGAGTCTTTATATATATTATATGGACAAATTTGGTGACATTCTAACCTCACTTGATTTTACAACACCAGAATTTGCTAGTACGCTTTACTTCCACTATAGGTTTCTAATGTTCATTACATGTCATTATAAAAAATCTTGTTAGTTAGCTCTTTTATATCTTTTCATTCGCAAAAAATGTTATAATTCTAAACTCTCACCAAAGATTATTTTGGAACGAATACCATCATTCAATCCTCTAGACAAGATGGATGTACCCAATCAGGAGTAAATAATAGCGCTATATTATTTCGGCTCAAACTGCTATCCAGGTCGTCCCGATTCTTTTCAATTGTAGGATGGACGCTGAGAAGGACACGCAGCGATGTCGCAACGGAGTCCCGCTATCCCGTGAGCCAGGATCGATTCCTGACCAGGGGTTGCTATCGCGCGCACCGTTTTATCCCGCGTCGTAGACGGGTCAGCTGTGCGTCCGACCTAGGCCCGCCGCCAGCGTACGCGCGCAGGACCGCACTTTATGAGAGGCGTTCGAGGGGAAACAACGCTCCGCACCCGCTGGGTGGCAGGGCCCACCGAGAGCCGACGTGGCGCGGTCAGCCCATGCTGGTTGCGTGCTCTCGCGATCGTTGGGCCCGCGTGGAGACGACGTGGCCCCGTAAGCCCAGAACGGTCGCAGTTTCTCATGGACGTAGGTCCCACCAAGAGCCGATGTGCATCGTGAGCCCATACTGGCCGCAGTTTCTCGCGGAAGTGGGGCCCATCGAGAGCCGAGTGGTACCGTTCTCCCATGCCATCTGCGATTTCTTGCAGTCATAGGTCATGTTCAGTGTCGAGCTGTAAGGCTATACGGTAGACGTCACAGCGCCACTTCTCACGTACAAGCGTTCTGAAGGACGAGAACGCTCATGTTCGTAGCCGACCTGAAAACATAGACTCTAGACATGCGCAGGTTCTCACGGGCACTAGCTAAGTTGTCAGCGTTATCCCTTGCCGAGGTCATGAGGTGGGTCCCGATAACTCGAGTTTTTAGTGAGAGACGCATCAAGTATAAAACGGTTCTCTCGGTTATTTGTGTACGCATTGCATTAGCTAGGTCCTCTCCTTCCCGTGTATGTCCTCCTTCCCCACATCCATGTGGTCATCTGCATGCGTCGGTACGGTGAGGGCACTCGTAGCCGGCGATGTTGATGTCCACAGCGGTGAGGTTAAATGATCTGGTGACACTAGAAGACGACATCCTAGGCTAGATTACCATCGAGTGGTGGTGGTTATCCTCAGGTTATCTTCCAGCTGTAGCGGTGGCCTATAGCTTACCGGTGCAGAGCAGAAAGACGCGCATAGCAAGAAGGCGTCACGCGTCCACCACCTGCAGTAATAAGGTGAGCGTGATCTCTACATCGGTAATTGCTACTTTCCTCTTCTAATGATTTTTCTGTGCAGGTCTGGGAGTTCGTCTTTACTGTCGTTCCATCCTCCGTTCTTCATCGAGCGTGTCCAAGGTATTTTTTTGCAGCTCGGTCTTTCCTTTCTCCTTTTTTCTATCTTCATCTC
Source organism: Avena eriantha (assembly GCA_910589775.1). Lineage (NCBI taxonomy): Eukaryota > Viridiplantae > Streptophyta > Magnoliopsida > Poales > Poaceae > Avena > Avena eriantha. The sequence goes on from OU342746.1 coordinate 238,632,229, forward strand.
ACGCTTTTCCGCATATTTGTCTTACGTAGCGATCAACAATAAGACTAGTGAATGAGCAAGACAATCAGTACAAGAGTCCTCCGGCTGCACCATGACATGGATAATGTAATCTTTCTCCTGAAGTATATTTCCTTTTTATCGTTCTCCTATCTTTTTTGTTTTTTTAACAGTGCTAGGAGGAACTAGGCACTTTTTTGATATAGTAGAAGCGAGTCGGCGTGGGAATTTTAAAAATTCGTCCCTAACAGGGATCAAACTCTGGTCGTTGGGATGTGCCAACTACGATTCAACCACTAGGCTAGTGCCCCGTTCTCACCTTTTTTTGTTTTTAATTGGTCTGTTTGGTGATGTTTGTAGTTCTCAGCCAAACATCATCAGGATTATGCGTACTTTTTCCGAGGAGGATGACCGACTTTAATTTTCTCACGGTAATGTAATTTCTCCTGTTGTATTTTTTCGCACATTTTTTTGTGTTTTTTCACGCTATTGACTCTATTTTTCGCTTATGGTCACAGATACTCCAGCTCCAGTTACGAATGTTCTGTGATGAGATGACAAATGAATTCTCCGTGATGAGCACATGACGAATGTAGGAGCTTCATGCTTCACATCATGAACGACCGTCTATGCCGAAGAAGGGAGACTGGGGGCAAATGCTTCGCATCATGAGTAGACGGCTTTCATTAGTGTAGAGTAGGCCCGTTTTATTTTCTTTTTCCGTTTTCTTTTCAGTTTAGCATAAATGTTGTCTTTGTAATACTAGTTTTTTAGACTAGAAAATAATAAAAGTGTTTCCTTATTTTAATGTGTTATTTCGCATTTGATGTTACGCCTTTGTATTTTTCTACATTCACCTTCCTGCGTCACCGTTGCACCCTAAGAGACGACAATTACTTTGTTTTTTATACGTGTACTTGCATTCTCGCATTGTGTGGACTTTGTATGAAAAAATATTTCTGTTTTTGAACATCATTGAAACGCTTCGTCACGATCGAAGATCGTGTCACACACTTTGCTATACGAGGCAGTTCGGACTTTCTTCCTTTTCCGAAAACACGGTAATACATGTTTTATGCCTCATACGTTCTTTTTGACATGTGGGTGCATCTTGATAGGTTCTTTCTGAGAAATTGGTTCATCGTATTATTCTTCACGTAGAAAGAATAGACGAAGTGTAGGTAAGAATTATGAAGAAGTATAGGTAATAAGAAGTTATAGTGATGAATATTTATAGTACGGTTAGCTTTCTGTCCGTGTTTAGGAGTTGGGATGATAATGATTGTGATGGATAGGAGTGAATATGCTTATGATTGCACGTCATGGACCAAGTGCAAAGTGGAGATGTGGCAGTTGTTGGAGCTAGACGGTGGCTTAGCGTCATCACAGAGGCGTGAAGCAGTAGGAGTCGTTTTTGCAGTTTGATAGATTTGTAATGTTTTTCATGTTATTATGTGGATATTTTAGTGAGCTAAAGCATAGGAAGATATCATATACATTCTACTCTTTAAATCAATAAAAATTGTTTGTCGGTCTTCGAGCACAAATATCAGACACTTTTTCTACATATGTGTCTATTAAACATTCTGCCTAACTTCTTAGTGACTTAGAGCAGTTCAAACACATTTAATCCTCTTAATACCTACACTCTTAGTGTGTATGTTATTGTGTCTACTAGTGCCTAAATGATTGTGTCTGACTGTCGTGCCCTTGCATTTAGAATGTGTCATGAAGCAAGTTGCCTAAATATTTGTGTTATGGTGTTTTCTCGACCATGCTAGCAACGTTTTTGTCTCCGCTATGTCTTCAGATGTTTTTCCTAAATAACAAGCTGGGAGTTATAGATATTTTTCTCATTATGGAACATGAAAATCTTTTTCCATTTAATCAACCAATGTTTTTTAGCAGGCATGTCCCGGAGGGGGAGGACGCAGAGAAAAGTCTAGTTAGATCAAGAACCTGAATATGTTGTGTCATGCAAGATGCTTCTACACGAGTGCCTAAAGAGAGGGAATGAATTATTTCCACGAATAGTTTATAAGATTCACCTAAGAATAACTATTATATTAACATTATTGTAAGCCCTTTATGTTCTTGTTATCTCATTTCACCCAAAGAGTCGCCAATCAATATATTCATTTACCCCCCACATGAGATAGTTGCGTCAGAATTGATCATAAAGTTAGATATGGCGTGTACACTAGAAGATGCTTCTACATAAAAGTTTAAAGGAAGAAAACACTATATTTCCACCGAAAGTTTCTAACGCTTACCTGAATGTCATTATGACCATTGTCGTTAGCCCTTTAAAGATTCATATGTATCATCACATCAAATTATCTTCAATCAATGTGCTCATTTAACCTTCCATATAAGTTTCTTGCATTCACATCAAGCGGTGGGATATAGCGTGCACACCACAAGATGCTTCTACATGAGCGTTTAATGAAAGAAAACACATCCATATCAAGCGGTGGGATATAGCGTGTACACCACAAGATGCTTCTACATGGGTGTTTAATGAAAGGAAACACATCCATATCAAGCGGTGGGATATAGCGTGTACACCACAAGATGTTTCCACATGAGCGTTTAATGAAAGGAAACACATCCATATCAAGCGGTGGGATATAGCGTGTACACCACAAGATGCTTCTACATGAGCGTTTAATGAAAGAAAACACAACTTTCCACATAAAGTTTGTAACGTTCACCTAAATGTTATTATAACGATTGTCGTTAGCACTTTATGTTTGCTTTTATATCATACCAATTAATTATTTTCTAATCAATATGCTCATTCACCCCTTTTATGAGATGGCAGTACCAAATCACACCAGGAAGTCGGATATTGCGTGTACACTATAAGATGTTCGACATGCATGAACGTTTACATAAAAAACATTGCCTTTATGTCGAAATATTGTGATGTTAACCTAAATGCCATTATCATCATGGTATTTATCCCATTTATGCTCGTTTATATCATCTAAGCCAAAAGACACCCCAATCAATTTCCTCATTTACCCTCCTAATGTATGGTTGTGCATTATCATATAAAGAAATTGAATACCACATGTATAATACAAGATGCTTTTACACTAGCATTTAAGAGAGAAAATAATTATTTCCACCGAAAGTTCCTAATGTTCACCTAAATCTTGTTTGTACCGTTATTGTTATACCTTTTATGTTCCATCCAAATCATTACAACCAAAAAGATGCTCCAGCGAATGTATTCATGTACAATTTCTTATGCAATAGTTGTGCTGGATCATATGAAGAATTTAGATATAACTTGTATAATGTAATATGTGATGACACAAATCTATGTGGACACCAATTCGTTGGGAATCCAAGTACAAAGTGATGTAGCAAGGTGTCTCGCCACAAGTGTGACTCGAAGGTTTATATAAACCTTCCTCTTGTAGCAACCTATAAACAAGAAAGTGTTGCCTTGTATCCCCACCAAGAGGTTGTCAAAAACAAGTTTTCGTATTATAATTGAAAACCACTAAAGTAAATATGCAGTAAGTAAACTAAACTAAACTATATGTGAAAGATAAACTAAGTGCAATGCAAAAGCACGGTGTAATGGTGTTGATAGTAGTGCAAACTATATGATATAACTAAATGCAAGTGAAGTAGCTGTTTTTGTATTTTCGTATTAAATAAGTGCTAAAATAGAAGGACTTGTAAATGCAAGTAAAAGGTGTTTATTATGATTCAAAGCGGACCGGGTTTCATAGTTTCACTTGTCTACTCTCTCATAAACATGGTTTACTCAAAACAGTTTCAAAGAAAGTATAAATATTGCTATAACTTCATAATATGTTTGATTCACATTCGTATGGGCATCACATCCTATGGTTAATATGACGCAACCGATCCCACTAATACCCCTCTACTAAGAAAATCCCCCACAAACTAGATTGAAGTTAAATGAAGTATTGCATTTACTTCTATTGACATGATGTTGAATATCAAATATACTACCTCAATTGATATGAGATCACCACTGTTGTCACAAGATGACTGTAGCAGATGCATGCACTTATCCCTAGCGATGTAACTAAGGAAAGTTAAAAACCATAGTAATTCCCAAAAAAATTGTCACTGTCCAGTTGATACTACATGATACTCCAACTAATGCACATGTTTATCCTCTCATGCCCTATCATGCTAGTTTAATAAGAACATGTCATCAAGAATGGGGTATAATATGGATCTACTTATACATCAAACACAATCTTAAAAATTGCAATCTCATATAAGCACTCCCCAAAATACCCAAGATCCACCACAAGGTAAATATGGCCATAATCATTTTGGGCAACTCATATGACACTAGAATAATTTATAATGAGAGAGAGAGAGATAGAACACGCTACTTCCATAAAACCATAGTTCGTGTGGGGGGTGGGGGTATTACTCCCTCTTCATCATGGAAAAGATCGAGATGTTGTTGGATAGGTTGGATATGCGAGCCTGTGGTGTTCCAACGGTGTTCCCCTTCCAATCTTCACTCGATATCCTATGTTTCATGTTTCTGTCTCCGTTGAAGGGAATATGCCCAAGAAGCAATAGTAAAGTGTTTATCATCTTATTCCATCTTTATGATAGACGTTTATTTCTCATGCTCGAATTGTATTAACTAGAAACGTTAATACATGTGTGCCTAATAAACAAACAAGAGTTCCTAGTAATGCCTCTTATTTAACTAGCTCGTTGATTAACCGATGATCAATGTTTCGTGATCATGAACATTAGATCTTGTTAATGACAAGATCATGTCATTAGGAGAATGATGTGATGAACATACACCCAAAGTAAGTATAGCAATAAGATCAAGTAGTTGAGTTTACATTGTTGTATCATACACATACGAAGTAATCCTAATCATCAGACCATGATATCATGCCAATCACTAACACCAGAGTAGTGCTTAGATGGCATCAGATGTCACATTGTAATATTGTGACTATAAAGGTGTTGTTGGGTACTCTAAAAGTACTAGTTGAGGCTCATGGATTAAGAGTGGGATTTTTCCATCCATATGACGGAGAGATATACTCTAGGCCCTCTCGGTGATATCACATCGACACAGCTTGCAATCATGTGACTAGGTCACAAGGATGTCATATAACATGAACAAATAAAGAGTACTTGTTAGTAACGAGTTCGAACTAGGTATGGTTGATACCGATTATTGGATCTCGAACAACTAAAATATCACGAGACAAAATAAATTGGTTACGGCGTTAATGGTTCATACAAGCACAAGATTCATCGTTGAATGTGTGGAAGTCATTACAATAAAGATCTCTAGATCCCACTATTTACGATTGATCATAGAGGTGTCTCGATCATGTGTGCATATTCGCTAACCGTATGGTGATACACTTACGATTTATCGATGTTTTGGAGTAGATACAATATGTCGGAGAAAAGTTTGGGAAGCACCAGAATTGTTTTGAGGACTATTTTGACAAACACCAAAACTATTTCGAGGATATGAGAATAGTGCAAGGGGTTATATGTCAATGTTTGTTAATTAATAGAATTTACAAATATTAAAATAAATAAATAAAAATTGTTTTTATCCATTTAATGGGGATTTTGAGTGGAGAGTCCACTTGAATAAATGAGAGATTAGTGGGCATGAGTGGATGCTCCACTCACATGATGGAGGGAGAGGTGGGGTCCCCTCCCCTATATATGGAGGGGTGGGAGCTCTCCTTTCCCTCTCACTCAAGTATAAGCATCTCTTTCCCTCCACCCATTGGCTTTTGGATTAGCGGAAGCCATGGCCAAATACTTTTCTCCAGCAAATCTACTACTTCCATTGCCCCGCTGGATTGAGGGAACAGGGGTCATCTTCGAGCCGTATGTGTGAACAAGCATGGTGGTGTTGTTGGATTGCATCGCTCATCTACTTGATCTTGACATCGATAGGTGGTCATCTACGTCATCCACGAGATATGATCTTGTTAAAACTTTTGGTCTTCGAGGTTAAGTTTTTCTGGATGACCAACTACTCGGTACATGCATCTTCTAGATTAGATCTTGGCACCTTTGGTGTTCTTACCATAGGTATTTTTTTGTTTTCTATGTTGTGAACCCTTCAGTACTATCAGAGCCATATCTATGCGTAGATGTTCTGTACGAGTAGAACACATATGGTATGTAGGCATTGATGATCATGTTATTGCTTCCTTTTGTGTATTTTGGATCTTAGTGGGATAGTGGGATGAAGCATCCCGGACTAACCTTACATGTCCTCACACATGAGACTCGTTCTACGCTTGACATGCAACTAGTTTTGCATAAGTGGCTTGCGGGTGTATGTCTCTCCCACTATAGTTAAGATCTAATCTACAACGGGTTGCTAATAATTTATTATCACCGTTGTGATTTGATGTTTGTAGGTATGAACGGTTCTATCTTCAAAAGCTCTAAGACGCATAAAACATACAAAGATAAATTAGAGGCGTCTAACTGTTGGGAATATGCCCTAGAGGCAATCATGGTTGATGATATTTCCCAAAATATTCATAAAGTAAAGTTGTCCTTGTATGAACATAAGATATGTATCACTGAATACGTGATTCAGTTGTGGAACTATATATTCATGATTGTTCATACTAGATTGTCCTTGGTTGTTGAGGTTGTGCTAGACACACAACTTAGACTAAATAGCAAATTGGTTGATGACACGGTTCCACTTGTCATGGGCATGGTGATGCTATTCCGATTTACACTGATTCGGCTAAAGAGTTTAGCGAGTCGGACTGACCCACAATTGAGATGCAACGAGCATGTTGTCATTTGCAGTCTCAAGCAATGGAATCCTTTGACCTGAGGTGATTGCATGATCCAAGTTGTGGATCTCCAACTTAGGTTCTATCAAACACTGTTCCGTAAATGGGCAGTTATAAAGGTAGAGTTCGGGTTGGTTGTGAAGCAAGCTACGTAATGGAGAGATATTCTCTAGGCCCTCTCGTGTGTGTTGGGTTTGCAACATAGAAAACAAAAAAATTCCTACGATGGGAACTATATGCCCAGAACTATCTACTAGATACAAGCAACGGGTGGATATACATCCATAGAGAACCTACCCTCGAAGGAAACAAAGTTTTGTTAACGAGATGGAACTCATGGATGATGTAGTCGTACACTTGCTGATCTCAAGATCGTGATTAAGTCCTTCAGATCCAGCAGTTCCAACAACATCAGGTCTAGCACCATCAAGTCCAGCACCGCAAAGTAGCTGTGCATCCATGATCGCACACACGTTCGGTCCACCGAACAACCTCCGCCTCCTCGCTCCAGCGATGCAGCGGAAGCAACAACTCCTTTCCAGATAAAGCCATCGGGAACATGTATCTCGCTAATCCGAGACCATGGGGAATAACTAGAGGAAGAAGAGAACCTTCACGAGGAGGTGGGGCGAGAGGAGAGGAGCCATGGGGCTCCTTTTATAGGGGAGGGGCGCAGCCCCAAGGCCATGGCTGGCCGGCCATGGTGGGTGCCCCCACCTCTCCCGCATTCATGTGGGTGGAGCTTCCACTAAGCCTACTCACATTAATTTCAACTCCACTCACTTTGCATTTAATGTCCACCAAATTAAATGCATTTTCTCTTTAAATAAAACACTTTTATTTATTATATTCAGAATTTTGTTAATTACTTTAATTAACAAACATTCACATAAAACTCCCTGCAACATTTCAATATCACATGCAGAACCAGTTTCAGCAATTTCACCCGAAATAATTCCGGTTTCCATCGAAATGATTCCAGCGCTTTCTTAATCTTTATCTGAAACATATTTGATCGTAAATGGTATCGGTATCCCTTAAGTGTGTCACCCTACGGTTCGCGAATAATGCAGACATGATCGAGTCCCCTCTCTTATCAATAATCAGCAGCGGGACCTGGAGATCCGTACTGACTCCCACATATTCAACAATGACTCTTGTGATCGTGTGAACCTTTAACGTCGTAACTAAATCCATTTGTCTCATGATATATTACATGTCCGAGATTCGATCATCGACATCCAAATACCTAGTTTGATCTCGTTACCGACATGCACTCTTTTCTCGTTCCCGTGATATAACATTCTACTGATCACATCACTTGCTTGCAAGCTATCTTAATGTGATATCACCGAGAGGGCCCAGAGTATATCTATCCATCATTGGGATTGAAAAATTCAACTCGTGATCCATGAGCCTCAACATAACACTTTCGGAGTATCTGAACCCACCTTTATAGTCACCCTTTTACGGTGTGACGTTTGATGTTATCAAGTTACTCTTCCGATGTTAGCAATTAACATGATCTCATGGTCTAAGGACTAAGATTACTTTGTATGATGTTATAGCAATATAAACATAATGACTTTGATCGTAATGTTATACTTTGGATGAATGTTCATCACATCATTCCACCAATGTTGTGACCTTGTTATTAACAACATCCAATGTCCATGATCAGGAAACCTTGATCATCTTGTTAATCAACGAGCTAGTTTATATGAGAGGCATTACTAGGAACTTCGTATTTTGTTTATTAAACAGACATGTATTAACGTTTCTAGTTAATACAATTATAGCATGCAAAATAAACATTTATCATAAACATGGAATAAGATAATAACCACTTTATTATTGCCTCTCGGGCATATTCCCTTCAGTCTCCCACTTGCACTAGAGTCAATAATCTAGTTTGGAAAACTTTGCGTATTGAACACCTATGGCTTTCTGGTGTTGCATATACGCGATTGCTAGTGGTTAACATAACCTCCGGATCAGATAGTTTTAGGTACGTGTGTATTTGCATGTCTTTGCGTCTCTACGCATCACTCATTCTCAAATGAGATGGCATTGTATAAAGTTGATCCTTTGGTGAGACCTTTAGTTTGTTTGGGTTAAAATATGTTGATATTATTGTCATACAATATATCCTCATAGTATTAGCCCACTTTGAACCACACCTAGTTTGATAACAAACTACTTAACACAAATGCCCTCCTTTGTTGCTACTATAGCAGTCATATACTTAGCCTTTTGTTGTAGTATCCATCATAATATCTCAATTTTGGAACTCATCCAAATGAATCATGGAACATCCTTTCCATTACATTGTGCCACCAATAGTCTAAATTGAGATAAATTTTGTATCTTGTGACAAAACTAGTATCAGTGTAACACTTTACAATGAACTACCTTTAACTATTTGTCACTTATGCATGATATATTCTTAGTTCTTCCAAAGTTCATAAGAATATCTTTACTATCGTCCAATGATCATCTTATGAATCATTCTGGTATGTTCTCATAATATTTAGAGCATAGGACATATCTGGATATATACATATCACAGTATAATCAATCAAAATATTCATGTGATTTTACTCACCAAGTGTTGAAACACTTGAATCTTGATACAATCCTTTCCATGTAGCAAGAAGCTTTCTTGTTGTTTCCATATTGAACCCTTTCAATATCTCATATATGTACGTCTGGCGTAACCATATTAGCGCCTCAATCTATCCATATAGACATTGATGCCAAATATTCCAATTTTGCCCAAGTCTTTCATCGAAATCCTATTTTAATGAAATTCTTAACTTGTGTCAATAAATGATACATCATTTTCAATCAACAATATGTACTCTGCATAATGTATTGGAAATTTGTCTCAGCGCTCCCACTTAATTTCTTGCAAATGCAAGCATCTTCATCATCTTCGATGAAATTAAACTCCTTTAATATTTTCACCATGGTGAAGATTCCAACTCTGCTATGCTCACTTCAACTAGTGAAGTTTGCATGCCCTTTTATCACCCTTTGAATTAACAAAACCCTTCAGACCGTGTCATGTACACGTCCGAGGTAACCATTCTTGTCATAGTCAACTACCATATACCAAATTATATGTAGTGGTTGCTACATTAATCCGTCAATATGAAATATCGCTATGAAAGATCAAATCTTGTCATAGTCAACACCATGAACATTGCTGTAAACTTCTTTCCGACACGTCGACTATTTCATAGATGTTAAATATCCATGTCTATTTATTTATAGATCCAAACACGACCGATAGGCTTCATGCTTTTCCGGAGGGTCTTCCAAGTTCAGAAACTTGATTTCTCGTGTATGGATACTATCACGGATTCTATGACTTCTAGTCATTTTATGGAGTCAGGGCCCATCGTCGCTTCTTTGCATGCAGTCGGTTCATCATTGTCAAAACAATAACGACTTTTGTTTCAAATCTTACTATTTGATTCTTACCGACCCACATGGTTCAATAGGAACTCTAATCTCCAAGATCACACCCTTTGTAATCATGGGAGCCATGAGCATTGTGGTCGCCACCAGGACACTTTCCGGCACTATGCTACTTAGATCATATAGCTAAGGTTCAACAACTTTATCAAAGTTGTATTGTCCTCCCACTTAACTTTTCACAAAAAATTCCTTCTCAAGAAACTTGACGTTCCAAGTGACAAACTCTTTTGTCCTTGGTGTTATGGAGGAATTCCCAACAAATTCTTTGGGATAACCTACAAAGACGTGCTTATCCGACTTTGGTTGTAAACATTTTACTTATGCATAGCATACCAAAATTTAAGAAAAGACAATTCGGGTTTTATCCCAAACCATAACTCATATGGTGTCATTTCAACGGATCACGATGGTGCTCTTTTCAGTGTAAAAGCGATAGTCTCTAAAGCTTTAATCCTTAAAACATAATGGCAGTTTTATAAATGACACCTTTGATCTTACCATGTCAAACAAGGTTTGATTTGATCTCTCGAACATACCATACTCCTGTGGTTCAGGAAATGCAAATTCATGGAACAATTCCTGAAATCTTAGGTGTTTTGCTAAACCTATAACTCAAATATCTTCCTATATGATCAAATCATAAACTCTTTTATTTTCTTGTTACAATGATTTTTCACTTCATCTTGAAAGTCTTTGAACAATTTTCAAATGTTTCATACTTCTTGCTTATTAAGTAAATATATAGATATATTCACTCAAATTTCTAGAGAAAGCATATGAAGCAAAAAAGATCCATCGCATATGGCTACACATAATGGACTATATACATCAACATGCATAATATCCAATAAGTTAGTCATCCGTTCCTCTTTGGCCTATGGACGAAGTTTCAATTATCTCGAGGAAAGTTTCACAAGTGTCAATTGATCAAAATCAAAAGACTCCAAAAATCCCTCAACATGGAGTTTCTTCATGTTTACATTCCAATATAATTCAAACAGTGATGTCACTTCATAAGTGATCTTCCAATCATTTGTCTTACAACATTTTAGCAATAATGTTTATGGATGTGATTTCTCCAACTAGACTTGTAAAAGTTCATCCATCCTTTATGGAATATGGTAATTATTTGAACAACCATTGTTCTCATAATACCAGAACAAAATAACAATTATTAAAACAAATCTTGAAGGGTAGGTTTGATGAAAACGAAAACACAATAACACTTTATTTGTTTTCGATGAACATCATCACATATTCTCTTGCCAGTCACTTAGGCCGTTGTAGTTCATGAATTGTGTTGTTCTGTATGACACTTCACACCAACCAAATCGGCATCCAATACCTCAGAACCACATTGTTTAACAAGCAAGGAATACAACCATAACATGTATATCTTCTATATACCTAAGTTGGACATCTCCAACCTTTTCTTTTCTGCCAAATATTTTATAGATTCTCTTTCAACAATTCCTTTTCTTTTAAAAGAATCTATCAACATCAATAGTGGTGTCATTCACATGACACATAGTTCAAAGTGTATATAGTCAAATACTAATACCTTTGGACTTGCATTTTGAAGTGGATCACCATCATCAAATGTTTGGTGTTCTTTCAAAATTCCATTCTTTAGTAATCTATTAGTGTAGTAACCATTTTACTTACATCTTCTATTCATCCTTATCATGGCAACTTTCATGATCAAACTACTATAGCCTATAAGGAAGAATCGCGAGTATAATGTTAGTTCCCAAAACCTTTTTGGGAGATACGGATGCCTAGCATCTCCATCCTACACATATTCTCATACAATATGAGAACATGTATTTTGATAAATTATACTCTATCATAATGCAACCAAAAACATTGTTTCAAATATCACAATATCTTCCACACATGATGGTTTTTGAAACAATTTTTCAGCTCCTAGATAATCTTGATATTAAAACAACTTTTGAATATCAATAATCATGGAGGCAAACATGATACTTTAGATACTAACATTGGAATTCTTACTCTTGATTTAATACTAATTATTAAACTTCATGGAGTAAATAGAGTTTGCTGAAAGTTTGCAATATGACTTCTAAACTATAAATTGACATTCAAAACAATACGATACCAGTTCATAAAGTAAATATCCAGAATTCTATAGTTATATTATCTCAATTAAAACTAAGCATAAGGTAGTGAACAAATGCCAATGACTACAACAAATTATGCAAATTCACTTCGATTTAGTTTATGACCAATTGAGTTCGACTAATCCAAATTAGAAATGAACTCCTAGTCAAAAACGACATGTGTCATGCCTTTTTGGTGATTACATGAACCAAATCCACTACACCAAGTCCGATCATCACGTGAGTCGATGTAGCTTCAAAGGCAAGCATCAATATGGGCATCACATCAACTATATGACTCATGCTCAACCTTTCGATCCGTGTTCCGAGGCCATGTCTATACATGCTAGGCTTGCCAAGTAAGAACCTTAGTACTCGCATGTGTAAAACTGTCTTACACCCGTTGTATGAAAGCGTAGAGTCGTGTACACCCGATCATCACGTGATGTCTCGAAACACGATCCATAGAACGGTGCATACTTAAGGAAGAACACATTTATCTTGATATTTAAATGAGGGATCATCTTATAATGATACTAAAACGTCAAACTAGCAATATAAGATGCAAACATCATATGTGTAAAGTGGAACGATATGGTCCATGCATTTGATCATCATCATGTGCATCGTGGTATGATCTTTATCATTCCTTTGTGTGTAATGCCAAGGTCTATGGAACTTACACGTTAGGTGTGTTGTAAGGGTATCTACCATACATCTACTTACAACATTACCATATCATGACACTAGCCCAGCAACAATCTAAACTAGATGCCTCTAATTTATCCATTGTAAGTTTTACGTGGCTTAGGGCTTTCGAAGATAGAACCAGACATACCTACGAATATGGAACCGCAACGATGATAACTAAGTTATTAGCAACTCGTTGTAAATCAGATATTGACTATAGTAGGAGAGACAGACACCCGCCAGCCACTTATGCAAAACTAGTTGCATGTCAGTCGTGGAACCGGTCTCATGTGCGATGACATGTAAAGTTGGTCCGGGCCGCTTCATCCCACTATGCCACCAATATCTAAAATACATAGAAGATGCAATAACATGATCATCATCGCCCACATATAAACATATGTGTACTACCCGTGCAAAGCACCTATGCATACATCAGGCTCTGATACCACTGTTGGGTTCACAGCATAGAAAACAAAAAATTTCCTACGATAGGAACTATACAACAAGATCTATCTACTAGATACAAGGAACGGGTGGATATACATCCATAGAGAACTTACCCTCGAAGACAACAAAGCTTTGTTAACGAGATGGAACTCGTCGATGATGTAGTCGTACACTTGCCGATCTCAAGATCATGATGAAGTCCTTCAGATCCAGTAGTTCCAGCACCATCAAGTCCAGCACCGCAAAGTAGCGGTGCATCCGTGACCGCACACACGTTCGGTCCACCGAACAACCTTCGCCTCCTCGCTCCAGTGATGCAGCGGAAGCAGCAACTCCTTTCCAGATAAAGCCACCGGGAACATGTATCTCGCTAATCCGAGACCATGGGGAACAACTAGAGGGAGAAGAGAACCTTCACGAGGAGGTGGGGCGAGAGGAGAGGAGCCATGGGGATCCTTTTATAGGGGAGGGGGCATAGCCCCAAGGCCATGGCTGGTCGGCCATGGTGGGTGCCCCTACCTCTCCCTCATTCATGTGGGTGGAGCTTCCACTAAGCCCACTCACATTAATTTCAACTCCACTCACTTTGCATTTAATGGCCACCAAATTAAATGCATTTTCTCTTTAAATAAAACACTTTTATTTATTTTATTCAGAGTTTTGTTAATTACTTTAATTAACAAACATTCACATAAAACTCCCTGCAACATTTCAATATCACATGCAGAACCAGTTTCAGCAATTTCACCCGAAACAATTCCGGTTTCCATCGAAATGATTCCATCGTTTTCTTAATCTTTGTATGAAACATATTTGATCCTAAATGGTGTTGGTATCCCTTAAGTGTGTCACCCTATGGTTCGTGAATAATGCAAACATGGTCGAGTCCCCTCTCCGATCAGTAATCAGCATCGGGACCTGGAGATCCGTACTGACTCTCACATATTCAACGATGACTCTTGTGATCATGTGAACCTTTAACATCATAACTAAATTCCTTTGTCTCGCGATATATTACATGTCCGAGATTCGATCATCGGCATCCAAATACCTAGTTTGATCTCGTTACCGACATGCACTCTTTTCTTGTTCCCGTGATATAACATTCTAGTGATCACATCACTTGCTTGCAAGCTATCTTAATGTGATATCACCGAGAGGGCCCATAGTATATCTATCCATCATTGGGATTGACAAATTCCACTCTTGATCCATGAGCCTCAACATAACACTTTCGTAGTATCTGAACCCACCTTTATAGTCACCCTTTTATGGTGTGACGTTTGATGTTATCAAGTTACTCTTCTGATGTTAGCAATTAACATGATCTCATGGTCTAAGGACTAAGATTACTTTGTATGATGTTATAGCAATACAAACATAATGACTTTGATCGTAATGCTATACTTCGGATGAATGTTCATCACATCATTCCACCAATGTTGTGACCTCGTTATTAACAACATCCAATGTCCATGATCAGGAAACCTTGATCATATTGTTAATCAACGAGCTAGTTTATATGAGAGGCATTAGTAGGAACTTCGTATTTTGTTTATTAAACACACATGTATTAACGTTTCCAATTAATAAAAATATAGTATGCAAAATAAACATTTATCATAAACATGGAATAAGATAATAACCACTTTATTATTGCCTCTCGGTCATATTCCCTTCAGTGTGATATGATTCAGAAGCATGGCCATGCGCTACTCAGTTAAGTGTTAACTGAGGAGTCGGACTAAGAGTTAGTCCAGTGAATCACATATCATGGTACAAGAAGAGAGTTAAGCTATTAAAGGGATGGCAACTACTCTCCTATAGCTTAACGGGTATATCGTGAGGCAAAGGGAATTGGACGAAAGTCACATTGAAGGTTCGTCTTCTGACTTTACGACACTTGGGAGTTGGCACGTCTTGCTAGAGGCTGCTACCATCTATCGACTAGAGACCGAGTGTTCATGGGAGTGAGTTGGACTCAAAGCCATGACGGGATACTTGGAAAAGTAGCTCATGTCGTGTCTAGGTGTACGTGAACCTACAGGGTCACACACTTAAGGGTAAGGAGCTCATGTGGATTAGATCCATGTGGAGATTGGAGTACATCCTAGATGGGCCTCAAGCGTTGAGCCCAACTAGGAATGTATATAACTGGAGTGACAAGGGATTGTCCCTAACCTAGCCATCACTTTACCCACTTCCATTTTGGGCTAGACATGATCTAGCAATCCTCTGTCCAAAGATCTTTCATGTATGTGTGGATACTGGTAGAGGCGTTGCACGTGCGGCACTGGAGATAGGGAAGCTCGTGGGGATCTGGTAAAGGAGTTTGTGGGATCCGAAGAAGCTGTTCGTGGGATTCAGAGGGCTGTCCGGGGGATCGTTCGACATTGCTTCGACGCGCTACATCAACTTCCACATCTGCCCGTCTAGCGGTAATCTCGTGGCCTATAACCTGAGCTGGATCTTGGGAGTACCACGTTAGGGAAAAAGTTTTGTTTATCTCTGCATGGCCCAATAGTGGTATCAGAGCTAAAGCTTCTAGTTTTAGGCTCTAGATCTGTGCATATGTGATATGCACGAGGTGGTGGATAGGATCCACTTAGGGTTTTGGTGGTCGATCTATGAGATAGATCGCTTTTGTGCAAGATTGATTGGATCAATCGCACTCGGGGATGCATGGAAGATTATGTGCGGATGATCAATGAGATTGGTCAGATCTGCACAAGGATCGGATTTGGGTAAAAGTGTTTTATCCAATGAAGGAATCCATGGTTCGGAATGCAGATTAGCACCTAGAAGATTCGTAGAGCATTAGATGTTGTTGCGAGGTTCACAACGCCGGTAGATATTGTATCCATGCATAACTTGTTTTTGCAGGAAGTTGTGAATGGTATGGCTTATGTGCATGTGATGTGTGTAATCCATATGTGATATGTGTATCACGGGTTTGTCAGCCGGCTGGAGCCAAAGTGCTGTCACTATTATTGTATAATGACCTGCGTGTCGGCATGAGATGCCATCTTCTTGTATATTCCTTAGTGCTAGTGTAGCATGTTTGGAGGACTTGAAGGACACTGTAGCCAAAGGCATGACGAACAGGTTCATGGAGATGGAGATCACCATGAAGAGAGCTATACCATTTCACATTATAATTGGATTATTTTGTGTTATTGTTATGTCTCTAGTTTTACCTCTTTTAGATACTGGTTAAACTTTAATCCCTCAAAAAAGGTCTAGTCGGTCTCCCCATCGGTGCTGCACCATCACAACTTGGACATTCTTGGTAGCGGGCTCATAAAATTGAGGTGCTACCATTTTCGACTAGGTGGGTTCGAGTCAGACTCTTACAACGGAAGCACTTGGTAAGCTAGACGGTTCTATCACAACGGTTGTGGGGCTCGGGGAGAAATGGGTCGGGAGCTGGGGCATGTGATGCCACCCGACCAACAGGAGTCGCATGAGATGCGATTGGCAAGGAGTTGCCTACCTAGATCACTTAACGGCTAGCGGTGATGCTAAAGCTCACTAGTCGGCTTGCTTATTTAGGGTCCTGAATCACTAAGTAACCATCAAAGGGATGTTGGTTCTAGTGGGAGCATAAGTATTAAAATGTTTAATATGCCTACTCTTTTATGAATACTTGTCTTAAGTGTTTTGCATATTTCTGTTGTAGATAATGGCACCTAGTAGCAGTCTCCCTCTATTATCTAGTTTTGCTTTGAGGACCATCCTAGAGAAAGATAAACTTAATGGAACAAACTTCACCAACTGGTATTGTAATCTGAGAATTGTTCTCAAACAAGAAAAGAGGGACCATGTTCTAGACAACCCGCTTCTAGAAGTGCCGGATGAGAATGCGAGTGTCGCAACAACCAATGCCTACCGTAGAACATGTGATGAGTCTATAGAAATTAGCTGTCTTATGCTTGCTCACATGGAACCGGACTTGCAGCAGTAGTTCGAGAATGTTGAGGCCTACGATATGATTGAAAGCCTCAAAAGTATGTTCCAGGCTCAGGCAAATACCGAGAGGTATCAAGTCTCTCAAGCTTTGTTGAGTTGTAAGCTTAAGGATGGTGATCCACTAAGTCCGCATGTGATCAAGATGGTTGGTTACGTGCAGTCTCTGGAAAGTCTTGGCTACCCCATTAGCAAAGAGTTCGCTATAGATATAATTCTAAACTCTTTTCCTAGTGTGTATGGTCAGTTCATATCGAACTACCACATGCATGGTATGGATAAGAAGCTCACTGAATTACATGGGATGCTTAAGCAGGCAGAGGTTGATCTCAAGAAAGGTACTAGCCAAGTGTTGGTGGTACAGAATAAGGCTAAGTTTAACAAGAGTTCTTGGACTAAGAATAAGAAGGCTAAGTCAGGAGGTAATGCTCAGGATGAGATCCCAACCGTTTCCTTAGGGACTAAGTCATCTCCTTCAGTCGGTTCTTCTTGCTTCTATTGCAAGGCGGATGGCCACTAGAAAAGGAATTGCAACAAGTATTTGGCGGATAAATCCAAGAGTGGAGGTGTGACTTCCAACTCAGGTACACTTGTTTGCAATGTTATAGACCTTTATCTTGCTGATGCACCTGGCAGTTCTTGGGTATATGATACCAGATCAGTCATTCATATCTGCAACTCGTTGCAGGGACTGGTAAGAACTAGGGGCATAGCAAGAGGCGATGTTGACATTTGGGTCAGCAACAAAGCAAGAGTTGCTGCGTTGGAAGTCGGCACGATGCAACTTCATTTACCTTCAGGATTCTTAATGGAACTAAATAATTGTTATTATGTTCCAGTGCTTAGTCGAAACATCATTTCTGCCTCATGTTTGATGAGACAAGGCTATGAGTCTAATATTAAGAACAACGGTTGTTCTTTATATTTGAATAATATGTTTCATAGCTTTGCACCCATTCAGAATGGGTTATTTATTTTGAATCTTGATGGTGGGTTGGTCTATAACATAAATGTGAAAAGGTTGAAACCGAATGATCTGAATATGACTTACTTTTGGCACTGTCGACTTGGTCATATAAGTTGGAAACGCATGAAGAAGCTCCATGATGATGGACTCCTAACTTCGTTTGACTTGGAGTCGTTCGAGACATGTGAATCCTTCCGTCTAGGCAAAATGACCAAGGCACCTTTTGCAAGAAGTTGTGAAAGGACGTCTGACTTGTTGGGACTAGTACATAGTGATGTATGTGGTCCAATGAGCACGACAACCAGGGGTGGTTATGAGTACTTCATTACCTTCACTAATGATTTGAGTAGATATGGATATGTCTACTTAATGAAACATAAGTCGGAAGCTTTTGAAAAGTTCAAAGAATTCCAGAATGAAGTACAGAATCAACTCAGCAAGAAAATAAAGTGTTTTCGGTCAGACCGAGGAGGCGAGTACATGAGGCATGAGTTTGATGACCATCTAAAGAGTTGTGGAATAGTTCCTCAGCTCACTCCGTCGGGTACACCATAGAGGAACGGTGTGTCGGAACGGCGGAATTGGACCTTGTTGGACATGGTACGATCAATGATGAGTCGGACAAATCTACCTTTATCATTTTGCAGGGCATGATATGTGATATGGTCAGTGTTACAAATTTGATGTGTAATGACCTTCTTAGTAAATTATGACAAACCGACAGGAGCCTAATGGTTGTCCTTTTCTTTTATGGCATGCATGGTTGATATCCATGTAATTTATTATATTAGTGGAGTAAAACCAAAATGGTGGCACCATGGAACTTGGCGCCACACCGGTGGAATGATGGAGATCATGCCATTATGCACAAGATGGAGATCAAGTGCAACAAGGACCATATCATATCGCATTATCCATGCATGTGATGTTAATCCTTTTTATGCATCTGTTTTTGCTTAGATCATGATGGTAGAATTATAATGTATCCCTCACACTTAATATCAAGATAATAATGTGTTCTTCCTTAGTATGCACCTTAAGTAAGTTTGTCGTTTCGAAGCACCACGTGATGATCAGGTGTGATAGACTCAACGTCCGCATACAATGGGTGTACGCTAGATTTACACGCGCAAATACTACGGTTCTACTTGGTGAGCCTAGCATGTACAGACATGGCCTCAGAACACGTAACCAAAAGGTAAAGTATGAGTCATACGGATGATATGATGAACAACTCGATGTCCACATTTGCAGCTGCACCATTTCACGTGATGATCGGTTTTGTTGTAGTGAATTTGGTTCATGTAATCAACAAAACAATTAGAGGGATGTTGTTTTTGAGTGGGAGTAATCATAGTAATTTTTTAATTAACTTGAACTTAATCTTTCATAAATTTAGTATAAATAGTCTTTGCAAATATGTTGTAGATCATGGCACCACCTGCTTTCAATTTCAATATTTTCATGGATAAAGAGAAACGAGCAACCATTGGTAGCAACCTTACCAACTGATACCTTAATCTGATTATTCACCTCACTGCTGCTCAAAATCTCTATTTCCTAGATGCGCTGCTAGGTGCCCCTCCCACTGATAACGCTCTCGATGAAGAGAAGCATGTTTTTCTGACTCACAAGGAGGATCACTGTCTATTTCATTGTGGTATTCTGTATATAATAGAGCTAGAGGTACAAAAGCGTTTCGAGAATAGAAATGCCTATGATACAATATGAGAATTGAAAATGATTTTCGATACCCATGTTGCCGTAGAAAGTTACGAAGCTTAAAAAAATTTCTTTAGATGCATGATGGAAGAGAACAACTCTGTTTGCGAGCACGTACTCAAAATTTCTAGGTACGCCAATAAACTCATAGCTCTAGGAATAACGATTCCCAATGAGCTAGATATTCATTGGGTTCTTCGATCACTTCCACCAAGTTACAAGAACTTTGTGATGAACTATAATATGCAAGCCATGAATAAGTCTCTCCCCGAGCTTCTGTCGATGCTTAAAACTGCTAAAGTGGCGATAAAAAAAGGAACATCAAGTGTTGATGGTCAATAAAACCACTAGCTTAAAGAAAGTCAAGAAAGGAAAGCCAAAGGGTAACTTCAAGAAGGGCATCAAAATTGTTGCTGCGCTTGAGAAGAAGACCAAGGCTAGCCCCAAGCCTGATACTAAGTGTTTTTATTGCAAGAACACTGGGAACTAGAAGAGCAACTGCCCCAAGTATCTGGCTGATAAGAAGGTCAGCAAAGTGAACAAAGGTATATATGATATACACGTTATTGATGTGTACTTTACTAGTACTCATAGTAGCGCCTAGGTATTTGATACTAGTTCGTTTGCTAACATATGTAACTTGAAACAGGAGCTACGAAAGAAGTGTCAGCTAGCAAAGGATGAGGTGATGATGCGTGTCAGTAATGGATCAAAGGTTGATGTGATCATCGTCAGGACACTGCCTCTTCATTTACCGGAAAGGTTAATTATGAACCTAAATAAGTGTTATATATTACATGCATTGAGCATGAACATCATATCCAAATCTTGTTTAATGTAAAAGGTTATTAGTTTAAATGCAATAACAATGGTTGTTCTATTTATATGAATGAGATATTTTATGGGCATGCTCCCAATAAGAACAATTTATTTCTTTTGGATCTTGGTAGTAGTAATACATATATTCATAATGTGGATGCCAAAGGAATTAAGTGGAATGATGATAATGCCATACATGTGGCATTGCTGCTTAGGTCATATTGGTGTCAAACGCATGAAGACGCTCCATTCTAATGGACTCCTTGAATCACTTGATTATGAATCATTTGAGACATGTGAACCATGCCTTTTGGGCAAGATGACTAGAACCCCGTTTTTCGGTACAATGGAGCAGGTGACTAACTTATTGGAAATCATACATACTGATGTGTATGGTCTAATGAGTGTGTCAATGTGTGATGGTTATCGTTATTTTGTTACTTTCATAGATGACTTAAGTAGATATGGGTATATTTATTAATGAAACACAAGTCTTAAATGTTCAAAAAATTTAAAGAATTTCAGAGTCAAGTAGAAAACCGTCGTAAAAAATATTAAATATCTATGATCCGATCGTGGAGGTGAATATCTAAGTTATGAGTTTGGCACACATATTAAACAATGTGTAATAGTTTCACAACTCATGCCTACTGGAACACCACATCGTAATGGTGTATTTGAGCATCGTAATTGTACTTTATTGGATATGGTTCCATCTATGATGTCTCTTGTAGATTTGCCACTGTTGTTTTGGGGACATGCTCTAGAGACAACCGCATTCATTTTAAATAGGGAACCATCTAAATCCGTGATACATTGCAAATGTATCTATAATTTTTGATGTTCCATGCTTGGTTTTATCCACTTTCTTGTGTTTTGTTCCAACTTTGGAGTACTTTTCATATGATTTCTTAGACTAACCTATTAACAAGAGCCACATTGCCAGCTGCCTGTTTTCTGCTGTTTTTGGTTCCAGGAAAGTCAGAAAATGAATATTCTCGGAATTGTACGGGACAAAAGCCAAAGTGCCTATTTTTCCGAAAGTCATCAGATGCCAAAATACAATACGGAGAAGGGCCAGAGGGCGGCCAGGCTTGGCCCACACTAGGGGGTGGTGTGGCCAGCCCAGGCACCCCGTCGGCCTCTCCTTCCGCCTATATATTGCCCTCGGGACGAAAACCCTAAGTACCCGATCAAAAATCCACGAAAGATTCTGTAGCCGCCGTCATCTCCATCCCTAGATCGGGAGGGATTTGAAGCTCTTCCCGGCACCCTTCCAGAGAGGGGAATTCACCCACGAGGACTTCTTCATCACCATGCAAGCCTCCGGTGTGATGCGTGAGTAGTTCATCCTTGGACTACGGATCCATGTAGTAGCTAGATGGCTGGTTCTCCTCCTTTGTGCTTTCATGTCTAGATCTTGTGAGCTCCGTTCATGATCAAGATCATCTATTTGTAATTCTGCATGTTGTGTTTGCAGGGATCCAATGGATATTGAGATGCTATTTCAGATTGATTATTGATTCTATCATGTCTTTGTTATTTGTGATCTTGCATGCTTTCCGTTGTTAGTAGCTAACTTGGCCAAGTAGATGCTAGCAACTCCAAGAGTTAGTATTTATGCTCGATAGTGGGTTCATGCCTCTGGTAATCTAGGGAAGTGACAGAAATCTCTAAGGTACTAGATGTGCTATTGCTACTAGGGAGAAAACAACAATCCTTTGTTCATAGAACAATCATATTGTTTACTTTACATGCAGTTCGTAAAGCAATAATCTGTTGCTTGCAACTTAATACTGGAGGGGGTTCGGATGATAACCTGAAGGTGGATTATTAGTCATAGCTGAAGTTGGATGGCGGTCTATGTATAATGTTGTAATGCCCAATCAAGTTCCAAAGGAGTCAAGATGATTAGTATATGCATGTATTGCTTTCTCGATGTTTGTCAATTGCCCCGCTATAATTTGTTCACCCAGCATGTTATCTATCTTAAGGAGAGCCACCTCTAGTGAATTATGGATCCCGGTCCTTGTCTTTTACATACAATCTACAATCTTTTACTTCTTTGTGTTTACTTTCTGCAAACTTTTACTTCTTTCCATTCGATACGTTTAATCCTTTGTTTTCCGCAAAACACGGTGAGATTGACAACCTCATCGCAAGTTGGGGACAAAGTTCTATGGTTGTGTTGTGCAGGTCTCCACGTTGCTGCTGGCACCGGTAGTGCGCCCTGCCATTGTTCAGCTAGCTACACCTTTGGGGTGTTTCCTTGCTCCTACTGGTTCGATTAAACCTTGGTTTCATACTGAGCGAAACTTGTTGCTGTGCTCATCATACCTTCCTCTTGGGGTTCCCAACGAGCTCTACATCAACATCGCACCAGCAGTTTTCTGGCGCCATACATAGAGCCATCAAGCATTTTTCTGGCGCCGTTGCCAGGGAGTCAAGGACATCTTCACAAGGGGAGTCTCTCATAACCAATCTCTTTACTTTGTTGTTTTTGTTTTGATTAGTTTCTTTTTGCTTTGTTTGCTTGTTTTCTTTATTCAAAAACATAAAAAAATTTAGTTTTACTAGTTTGCTTTCTTATTTGAACACCCAAAAAAATGACTACTCTTGAAAACAATAAGTTGTGTGACTTCACTAGCACCAACAACAATGATTTTATGAGCACACCTATTGCTCCACCTGTGCCTAAAGATACTTTCTTTGAGATAAAACCTGCTTTAGTTAATCTTGTTATGAGAGAACAATTTTCTGGTATTGGTAATGAAGATGCTACTTTCCATCTAAATAACTTTGTTGAACTTTGTGAGATGCAAAAGCATAGGGATATAGATGGTGATATTATTAAGCTGAAATTGTTTCCTTTCTCTTTGAGAGGAAAAGCTAAAGAATGGTTGAATTCCTTAACTAGGAATAATATTGATTCTTGGACTAAGTGCAAAGATGATTTCGTTGGAAAATACTATCCTCCTGCTAAGATTATATCTATGAGAAGTGAAATAATGAAGTTTAAACAACTTGATAATGAGCATGTTACTCAATCTTGGGAAAGAATGAAATCTTTGGTTAAGAATTGTCCCACTCATGGACTGACTGCTTGGATGATCATTCAAACTTTTTATGCAGGATTGAACTATTCTTCAAGGAACCTATTGGATTCTGTTCCTAGAGGTAGCTTGATGACCATCACTTTGGGTGCTGCAACAAAACTTCTGGACAATATGATGGTTAATTATTCTGAATGGCATACTGAGAGAGCTCCACAAGGTAGGAAGGTAAATTCTGTTGAGGAAACCTCCTCCTTGAGTGATAAGATTGATATTATTATGTCTATGCTTGTGAATGGGAAAGCCCATATTGATCCAAATAATGTTCCCTTAGCCTCTTTGGTTGCTCAAGAAGAGCAAGTTGATGTGAACTTCATAAGAAATAATAATTTTGGCAATAATGCTTATAGGAACAATTTTGGTAACAACAATTATAAGCCATATCCTCCCAACAATGGTAATGCTTATGGAAGTTCCTACAACAATAATAGGAGTGCTCCCTCTGAACTTGAAGTTATGCTTAAAGACTTTATTAGTAAGCAAACTGCTTTCAATAAAACTATTGAGGAAAAACTCTCTAATGCTGAAAGAAATATAGCATCTCTGGCTGAAGCTCAATCTTCTTTGAATAAAATGGCTGCTAAACCTGAAACTAATGATAATCCTTTGCAGCTACTAATGCCATACAAGTAAGAATTGATGAAAATGTTAGACTATTAGCTGAATTACATGCTAAGTGGGAAAGGGAAGAAATTGCTAGAAACATTAGTGTTTCTACTATTACCACCAATAGTGTTGAGACTAGTAATAGTTCTACTACTTTAGATGATAAATTTGATTTTGATCTTGATGGTTGCAACATCTCTGAAGTTATTAAGTTCCTACAAAAGCTTGCTAAAAGTCCTAATGCTAGTGCAATGAACATGGCCTTCACAAAACACATTACTGATGCTCTCAGAAAGATTAAAGAAGAAAAGAAGAAACATAAAGCTTCTATTCCTATAAAACAAGAAGATGATTGGGAACCCATCATCAATATGAAAGTGAATGACTTTGATTTCAAAGCTTTATGTGATCTTGATAGTAGTGTTTCTATTATGCCTAGAAGGATTTATGATATGCTTGATTTGCCTCCTCTTGAAGATTGTTATTTGAATGTCCCACTTGATGATAATGCTAAAAAGAAACTCATGGGAAGTCTTAATGATGTTCTTATTATGGTTAGCAATGCCTATGTCCCCGTTGATTTCTATGTTTTGGATGTTGAATACAATGCTTCTTGTCCTGTTACTTTGGGAAGACCTTTTCTTAGAACTGTTGGTGCCATTATTGATATGAAAGAAGGCACCATTAAATATCAACTCCCATTCAAGAAAGGTATAGAACACTTCCCTAAGAAGAGAGAAAAGATTTCTTTTGCTTCTCCTATGAAAACAAAATTTGGTCTTAATGCTTCTTCATTTGAGAACACTTGATTCTTTTTCTTGCTTCTTATGCCTAACTTAAAGGCGTTAAAGAAAAGTACTTATTAGAAGATAACCCAAAAGTTTTAGATGAGTCTTGGAAGTTATTACCTCTGTAATAACCTCTCCTTATCCTTTTTATTTGCTTTTTGTGCCAAGAGTAACCTCTAATGAGAGAGAAGTAATGATTGGGAAAGTTGCTGTCTCGAAACAGATTTATGTGCTTCACCGTAAAATTTTGTGTAAAATCTCTGAACGTCTTTTTGAGGCATGAATTTTTGTGCTTCTGACCCAGGTTGTTATCTAACTTTCGTTAGTTCAACACATTTTTATTTGAGCAATAGAAGGTCTTCGAATTTTTTTTCTTCTTTACCTGCTGGTCTGTTTTGACAGATTTCTGCCATTTTCTGCATTTGCTTCTTGTTGGTTTCTTTTTGAGTTATTTTGGGGAATTGAGCTTTTTGAGGGAAGTACTACAGTATCTAGTGTTCTAATGGAAGTTTATTTGGTGTTGGAACTGAACCTTAAGACCTTTTATCTTGAGTACCCTAATGTTGCTAATAAATATTGTGTGAAGTTTTGTATGAAGGAAAAATTTCAGGTGTATGGAAGGAATGAGTAATGAGATGAAGGATGGACTAAAACTCAAGCTTGGGGATGCCACGCGTGTCACCCCAAGAAATATCCAAGAAGTACAAGCGTCAAAGCTTGGGGATGCCCAAGGCATCCCCTTCTTCATCAATAAAAATCTCAGGTTTCTTCCAAACGCTTCATTTTTATTGTTTCATGCACAATTGTGTTTTTCTTGGAGCGTCTTCTTTTTCGTTTTCATTTTGGTTTTTAGTTTGCTTGGTTTGCTTAGTTTTCTGAATAAATTGGTTGGACCCCCTCTTTCATACATTGGTTTGCAAATAGTTTGGTTTGGTTTGGAAAAGAGTAGGAAAGTTCATACTTATGTGGTAAAAAGAGCTCGGTTTTTCACTGTGGCCTATGCTCTGTCATGCCATGCTTGATATTGTTTTGGCTTCATGCTTAGTATTCTTTGTTGTATCATGACTTGTTATAACCAATTGATATTGCTTAATGTGCCTTGGATGAATCATGCGTTGTTTTAGCATATTAAAGCATAGTGTAGTGGTATTCTCCTTTGATGCTTTATTTGGGTTGATTTGGCGCATGCTCACACCATGTTATGACTATCTTAAGTCACCATAGCCTTTATGATCCTTTAGTTTTCAACTTGTAGTATCACTTTATGCTTTTATTAATGATGTTTTGTCGCTCTGCATGATTATGGCCATTATTGCTCTCTTAGTTTGTCGCTCCTAGTCTTTTGCTAGCCTCCACAACAAAGTACGAGTTCCACTCATGCATCCAACTCCCTAAACCAAGTTTTTCCAAAGAGTACACCATACCTACCTACTAGCTTATGCTATTCCAAGTATATTCATGCTTTTGTTTACCTTCCAAATTAAACTTGTTATGAGAAAACTAGTGATTAAAGCTCTCACGAACTTGATGGCACACTTAACTTTTCTTGCCCTTAATAAACTTGAACCATTGTATTGTCTATGTTGTATATGCTTGCACTTATTTGTTAGGAATTAGTAGAACCATGCTTTCATGGGGAACGCTTTCAACATTGCACTTGGTACTTGTACCTAGTTGATATCATGCTCTTTTGTATATGGATGCCGTCGGTGTGAAATGAAAGGGGAGCTTGTAAGTCCATGGAGTTATGTATATGTGTTAGAGAAACGCCTGGGCCGCTGGTCTAATCCATGCTGACATGGTGGAAACCTACAACGTAACCATAATGAGCTGTCTATGAAGCATTCTTCTTATGAAAAAAAGAGTCCTATATTGAAAAAAAAGAGAAAAGAGAAAAAAAGAGATTATGAAAAGAGGAAAGAGAGAAAAAAGCACCATGTTCGCATGGTAAATAAGAAGATTGCTGAGATGCTCGTTGTCTACTTGCCTTGTCATTTTGATATGGGGATTCTTCCGTATCATCGGGCAAGGGGTACCCCGTTGGCGGTTCTCTATGATACACATATACTTACAATGACAAGAACTTACCGGTGACTAAACTTGAGTAGCATGAGGAGCGGCCCTCGTATACAAGGGAGATGAGATTTCTAACTTATACTTCGTCAAGCATGTACACCATAGTTTGTTCACTTTAACCTTAATCACTTCAAGATTCTTATGATAGGGGCAATGAGAGCTGAAAGCTATAAGTACCATATTTTTTGGAAGCTCTTTATGAGACTTGAATCCCTACTTCCTTTTATAAAAAGGCCTTTCTTCCACCATTATATTGAGTCTCCACCTTCTATCTTTATGCACCTACTTTGAGAGCATAGTGGCCATTCTTAGTTCTATGTGCATTGTCCCAAGACTAGTTGATTGATGCATACTTTGACATTGCTTGTTTTAAACTATTTGTATCTAGTCACTCTTATGAACTTTGAAGCTGTCCTATGCATTTATATTTGCTACTCTATTGAGGGACAAGCTGAATACTATTGTGCTATGTTTTCTTTATGTGAAACAAACAAACGTCTTGCAAAGCATTGTTATTCATGAATCTTTTGTTTATGCCTTTTCATGTTGCATCATAGTTTCTTTGTCTTATTGTTAGAACTTTGTCTTTCATGTTATGATTGAAGTACTATGATCCCAGCTTTGAATGTTTTTACAAATACTTTGATCAAGTCTTTGATGGTGCATGTCACCTCAAAAATTATTCTTTCTTTTTATCACTTACCTACTCGAGGATGAGCAGGAGTTAAGCTTGGGGATGTTGACACATTGCAAATGTATCTATAATTTTTTATGTTCGATGCTTGGTTTTATCCACTTTCTTGTGTTTTGTTCCAACTTTGGAGTAATTTTCATATGATTTCTTGGACTAACCTATTAACAAGAGCCACAGTGTCAGCTGCCTGTTTTCTGCTGTTTTTGGTTCCAGGAAAGTCAGAAAATGAATATTCTCGGAATTGGACGGGACAAAAGCCAAAGTGCCTATTTTTCCGGAAGTCATCAGATGCCAGAATACGAGACGGAGAAGGGCCAGAGGGCAGCCACACCACCTGACCACGCGGCCAGGCTTGGCCCGGGCCAGGAGTGGTGTGGCCAGCCCAGGCACCCCCTCGGCCTCTCCTTCCGCCTATATATTTCCCTCAGGACGAAAACCCTAAGTACCCGATCAAAAATCCACAAAAGAGTATGTAGCCACCGTCATCTCCATCCCTAGATCGGGAGGGATCTGAAGCTCTTCCCAGCACCCTGCCGGAGAGGGGAATTCACCCTAGAGGCCTTCTTCATCACCATGCAAGCCTCCGGTGTGATGCGTGAGTAGTTCATCCTTTGACTACGGATCCATGTAGTAGCTAGATGGCTGGTTCTCCTCCTTTGTGCTTTCATGTCTAGATCTTGTGAGCTCCGTTCATGATCAACATCATCTATTTGTAATTCTACATGTTGTGTTTGCGGGGATCCGATGGATATTGAGATGCTATTTCAGATTGATTATTGATTCTATCATGTCTTTGTTATTTGTGATCTTGCATGCTTTCTGTTGTTAGTAGCCATCTTGGCCAAGTAGATGCTAGCAACTCCAAGAGTTAGTATTTATGCTCGATAGTGGGTTCATGTCTCTGATAATTTGGGGAAGTGACAGAAATCTCTAAGGTACTAGATGTGCTGTTGCTACTAGGGAGAAAACAACAATCCTTTGTTCATAGAACAATCGTATTGTTTACTTTACACGCAGTTCGTAAAGCAATAATCTGTTGCTTGCAACTTAATACTAGAGGGGGTTCGGATGATAACCTGAAGGTGGATTATTAGTCATAGATGCAGTTGGATGGTGGTCTATGTATAATGTTGTAATGCCCAATCAAGTTGCAAAGGAGTCAAGATGATTAGTATATGCATGTATTGCTTTCTCGATGTTTGTAAATTGCCCCGCTGTAATTTGTTCACCCAACATGTTATCTATCTTAAGGAGAGCCACCTCTAGTGAACTATGGATCCCGGTCCTTGTCTTTTACATACAATCTACAATCTTTTACTACTTTGTGTTTACTTTCTGCAAACTTTTACTTCTTTCCATTCGATACGTTTAATCCTTTGTTTTCCGCAAAACACGGTGAGATTGACAACCTCATCGCAAGTTGGGGACAAAGTTCTGTGGTTGTGTTGTGCAGGTCTCCACGTTGCTGCTGGCACCGGTAGTGCGCCCTGCCATCGTTCATCTAGCTACACCTTTGGGGTGTTTCCTTGCCCCTACTGGTTCGATTAAACCTTGGTTTCATACTGAGGGAAACTTGTTGCTGTGCTCATCATACCTTCCTCTTGGGGTTCCCAACGAGCTCTACATCAACATCGCACCAGCACTTTTCTTGCGCCATACACAGAGCCATCAATCTATCGAAGCGACATCGTATGAATTATGGTTTGGAAAGAAATGCGACATTTATGTGAAGAAACTTCAACCTAATAAACTCGAACTCAAAGCGGAAAAATGTGTCTTCATAGTATACCCTAAAGAAACAATTGGGTATACCTTCTATCACAGATCCAAAGACAGGTTTTCATTGCCAAGAATGGATCCTTTTTGGAGAAGGATTTTCTCTCAAAAGGTGTGAGTAGTTGCAAGGTAGAACTCGACGAGGTTGTTGAACTTTCTCTTCTTGAAATGGCGAGTGGCGTAGTGTCGAAAACTGCTCTAGTGTTGACTTAATAAATTGAACAAGAAACTAAGGATAAAGATCACGAAACTCTGAAAGAGAATACTACCGACCCTCACAGGTCAACAAGGACACATGCAACTCAGTAATCCCATCATGAATTTCATAGTATATGAAACAATGATTCTGCAACATATCAAGAAGCGATGATGATCCTAGATTCCAACAAATGGCTAGAAGCCATGAAATCTGAAATGGGATCCATGTACGAAAACCAAGTATGGACTTTGGTGGACTTATCTCATGACCGCGATGTCGTTGAGAATAAATGGATTTTCAAGAACAAAACTGACGCTGACAGGAATGTGACCATCTATAAAGCTTGAATTGTCGCAAAGGGGTTTTGACAAATTCAAGGAGTTTACTACGATAAGACTTTCTCACCCATAGCGATGTTAAAGTCTATTAGGATTATGTTAGTAATTGCTGCACTTTTAGATTATGAAATATGGTCGATATATGTCAAAACCATGTTCCTTAATGGTAACATTGAGGAAGAGTTGTACATGGTGCAACCCAAAGGTTTTGTTGATCCTAATGATGCTGACAATGTATGAAAAATTCAGCGATCCATTTATGGACAGAGGCAAGCGTCGAAGTTGGAATCTCTGCTTTGATGGTTTGTATTTGTCCAAACTTATGAGAAGCTTGTACCTACAAGAAATTTTGTGGGGTCTCTATAACATTTCTAATATTATATGTGGATGACATATTATTGATTGGAAGTTATATAGAACTTTAAAGAATATAAAGATTATTTGAACAGTAGTTTTTCAATGAAGGAGCTTGGTGAAGTGGCATATATATTAGGCACAAAAATATATAGAGATAGATTGAGAAGCTTAATTGGGCTATCACAAAGTACATACCTTGACAAAATTCTAAAGAAGTTCAGAATGGACAAAAGCAAGAAAGGGTTCTTGACTATGTTGCAAGCCAAGACATTGAGAAAGACTCAAAGTTCAGCTATGACATAAGATAGAGAACTGATGAACAAGATACCCTATGCCTCAACCATAGGCTCTATTATGTATGACATGATATGTACAAGACCAGATGTGGCACGTGATATTAGTTTGACTAGAATGTACCAATCTGATCCAGGTTTGGAATGGCAGTCAAGAATATCTTTAAGTACTTGAGAAGGACTGGAGAAATGTTTCTCGTGTATGGCCGTGAAGAAGAGATCGTCACGAAATTTTACATTGATGCTAGCTTCGACACCGATTCGGATGGCTGTAAGTCACAACCCGGGTATGTGTTTCTCAAGAATGGAGAAACAACTAGCTATAGGAGTTCCAAGCAACCCATGGTGGCGGGATCATCAACATAGGTGGAATATGTTGCTGCTTCAGAACCAACATAGGAAGCATTTTGGATGAAGGGGTTCATAACTGAACTGGGTGTGGCTCCTAGTGCGTTGGATCCAATGGTTATCTATTGTGAGAACAATGGTTCCATAGCCAATGCTAAGGAACCAAGGTGTCACAAGAATTCCACAAATATCAAGCACCGATTTCACTCCATCCGCGAGCATGCCAATGATGGCGATATAAAGACTTGCAAAGTGCACACAGATCTAAATGTGGCAGACCCATTGACTAAAACTCTCCCAAGAGCAAAACATGATTAGCACGAGAACTCAATGAGTGTTAGATTCATCATATGTAATCTAGATTATTGACTCTAGTGCAAGTGGGAGATTGAAGGGAATATGCCCGAGAGGAAATAATAAAGTGGTTATTATATTATTCCATGTTTATGATAGATGTTTATTTCTCATGCTAAAATTGTATTAACCGGAAAGGTTAATACATGTGCGTCTAATAAACAAACAAGAGTTCCTAGTAATGCCTCTCATTTACCTAGCTCGTTAATTAACCAATGATTAAGGTTTCCTGATCATGACCATTGGATGTTGTTAATAATGGGTTCATGTCATTAGGAGAATGATGTGATGAACATACAGCCAACGTAAGTATAGCAATACGATCAAGTCATTAAGTTTACATTGTTGTATCATACACATATGAAGTAACCCTAATTCTCAAACCATGAGATCATGTCAATCACTAACACCAGAGGAGTGCTTAGATGGAACCAAACATCACGCCTTAACATGGTGACTATAAAGGTGTCATTAGGTACTCTAAAAGTATTAGTTGAGGATCATGGACGAAAAGTGGGATTTGTCCATCGAGATGACAGAGAGATATACTCTAGGCACTCTCGGTGATATCACATCGACATAGCTTGCAAGCATGTGACTAGGTCAAAAGGATGCCGTATAACATGAATGAGTAAAGATTACTTGTAAGTAACAAGATTGAACTAGGTATGGTTGATACCGATGATTGGATCTCGGACAAGTAAAATATCACGAGACAAAAGTAATTGGTTACAATGTTAATGGTTCACACGATCACAAGATTCATCATTGAATGTGTGGGAGTCATTACAGATATCCACATTCCGTCATTGAGTATTGATCGGAGAGGTGTCTCACTCATGTCTGCATTATTCATGAACCATAGGTGACACACTTAAGAATCATCGACACTTTTGAGTAAATACAGTATGTTAGAGAAAAGTTTGGGAACATCAGAATTATTTCGAGGACTATTTTGAGAAACACCAAAATTGTTTCAAGGATATCATAATCATGCATGGGATATATGTTAATGTTTGTTAATTAATAGAATTGAAAAATATTAAAATAAAGAAATAAAATTGTTTTATTCATTTAATTGGAATTTTGAGTGGAGAGTACACTTGAATAAATGAGAGATGAGTGGGAATGAGTAGATGCTCCACTCACATGATGGAGGTAGATGTGGGGGCACCCATGGTGGACGCCGGCATCCCTTGGGGGATGCCTGATGGCTGTGAAAATAGCCATCTTTCTTCGAGTTTAAACTTCATTTTTAGTCAAGTGATTGACCAAGAATTTCTCTAGCCTCAAAGATGTGTAATCCATTGTTTGGACCAAAAATAGTTGATAGAGGCCTTAACGACCACTGGCACAGGCAAGGCCCTCCTGTACGACCCGCTCGTACCATGTGGTGTTGGCTTCGTCTCGTCAAACCCTACGACTTTCATGAAGGGACCTACATATTTTGAGGTACCAGCCGCTGTGCAGGAGGCTGCCATTCTCAGATTGCATCACAACACCACCAAAGGAGATCCACCATAGTTTATCCTCTCCACCCTCCATCCTCTCCATATCCATAGCCATTGCTTTGTACTTTAGATCTCCTTGTGATTTGGCAACCATTGTAAGAATATTTGATTTCAATCTAAGTATTTGCATGATGTTTTCTATCTCTGGTTTATTTGTTATGAGTGAGTAGTCCTCACGGGCTATGGGTTAGGGAGAAACCTTGCAGCAATTATGTGCATAGGAACCTCAGTTATGATGTTTTATATCTCCGATCATGGGATAATTGTATTTTGTTTGAGATTGTGATTTGTATCTTTTGTTTCTTCGTCTCTTGTCTGGATCTATGGACTTGTCGGTACCCAAGATCCCATAGATTGATAAAGGCTTGAGGTGATATACTTGGCTAGCAGCAATCTCATAGGAACCTTAGTGACATAAAGGGTAGTACGGTCTTTGCTTAGCACCCCATTCGAGATCAACAACAACATCACCACTTAAAGCTTTGATCTGAGTTTTGCACTTAATAATCGTTTGTAACACGTGGTGTCAACACCCGGATTTTTAAGTCCAGATGCCTGTTATGCCGTACATCACAATCCCAGGATTACCATTTTTGTAAGACATAACAAAAGTGGTACCACAGTACATCATCCATTACAAACCATAATAATCTTACAAATAGTTGATCTCATGATCAAGTCTTAATACAAATTTAGAGCACCAGAAATAAAACGTAGTAGACTCCATCTTCATGGTCACATGCAATGCTGACGATGGGATATAATCCTAGTATCATAGACCTCCTGCCGTCCATCTTCCGAGTAGTCTTCCTCATAGTATGGCCATGGGAATAGCTAGGGACAAAGCCATGAGTACTCTTTAAGTACTCGCAAACTATCACTAGCACAAGTAAAGTAATACTAGTAAGAATCTTAAGCTCTAGGTTTATTTGCGAAAAGCTAGGTTTATTCCCGTAGGACTTTAAGAGTAGATACCTAATTTAGTTCTCTACATTACTCAAGTGGGAACCTTGTTTTCATGTCCACAACTCTGTTGTGGTTAATTCAAAGTCATTGTTCAAGTCACAAGTCATTTTGAAAATATCTGACGATGGAACAGTATGGCCACTCCAACTGTCCATAACCGCAGACGCGGCTATTCGAATAGTTTGACACTCTATAGAGGTGGTACACTTTCACCATAAAATTCGATACATCCAGCAGGGATAACCCTGAATCATCATACTTGGTATGCGGATAATCAATCCTAACCTTCCAATTACACACCCTAGTATAGGCACCTCCCCTATGAGCTTGGCCTCCCAGCCATGGCCATCTGCCAAACTGAGCACTACATAGGTGGACATTCATATTCACGAGGTAGCCTCAGCTCAGCCTCTTCCGCAAGGGAACCCATACTAAGACATATAAACTTCAAGTTAAACCCTACCCAAGTTAGGTAATATGGTTGTACGGTAAAATTGGAATGGTATCGCATCCGAACCCAACCATCAGTTTTTATCAAAGTCAAGGCTCGTGCCTCATTCAATTTCATCATCAAACCATTGTGTTTCATAACACATGTGAAAACATTTCAGTAGAATGAATCATCATTCCAAGGTTTTCATAATCTTTTTCTCCAAGTTTTCCCATCTAAAGTGATCAAGTTTTAGCTTAGCACTAGCCACTAGTGTTGAGGGTATCACTAAAGAGGGGTGATAATCAAGTATAAGTATCCACGACTAGTTCCATGATCTTAATGGTATCCATCCTATTTTCCACTAATCACAATTCATTAACTAGGCAAGAAACTTTAGTAAAGGGAAAGTGAAGCTTGAAGGTAAAACTGGGATTGGTATAATCAAAGTTGCATAACCCAGCATGCATGGTGCTTCTTGCATAGGTTATCTGGCATAGTGGGCTTGCATAGATAGCTTGCATTGTGAGGCTTGCCTTGTTGGGTGAAGTCATTTAAGTTCTCTTCTTCTTCCTTTAAGTACTCCTCCTTATCGTGGCCCGGGTTGGTACTAGCGTCTATAAATACATACGAGGTACACAATCACCAATCAACACTTAACTACTTCTATTTAGCACACAAGGGCTCACACTAGATGATATAACATCATCTCTATCATCACATGTAACAATGGCAATATTCTTGTTTATCTTTTTTGAGAAAAGTAATTTCTACTCATTGAAAAATACTTAAGATTTAATATTATCCAATAAAAATATGGGATCGTATAGACACATGTCATCACCTCATATTTTAATACTTGGGAATGTGATTTAAATGGTGGTCATAGATTACAAGATTTAATATTACTATTTAAATACTATTTAAGTGACTAGAAATGCCTATATTGCATTGTTTTAATACTAATCCATGTTTAATATCTGTAAAACCAAATCTTTTTACATATTCATGCAGAGCATATCAAATGTGATTTTTAAGAGTTGGAATCAACTTAAAAGCATTTATGGTTGATTTTATAAAAATGTTTGAAGTGGTGAAAGTCTCTGTATTGTTATTTTTACTATATGTGATCTATAATTTCAAATGGTTTGAATCCAACATGAGTGACCAGATATTTTCAATACCTTTCTAGAAAAAATTAGTATCATGCAATTTGGTTCAGTACATATCTTTGAATTCAATTTTGAATCTACTGACAGAATAGGGTTTTGAATAAAATAGGAAAACTAAGTTTGAATCACTGGGCTATGCGCGGGAAAGAACTTGGGCCGGCCCCCAACTGCACAGCGCGCACGCAGCGGGCTGCTGATAGGTTGGCCCCACGCGTCAGCGGCTCTATCTAAATGAAACTGTATGAGCTAATATCAGAGCTATGATTAGAACAAGATCGACGGTCCTAGTTCATCGTCTACGTCGTAGTGCGCGCAGGGGATTCTAAACCTAGTGGCATGGTGGGGGTTGTCGGAGGCTTACCGGGGCTCCAGCTAGGTCCGACGATGGGGGCGAATGGGCTGGTCGACGACGACGAGTCGATTGGTGATCGCGGCGGCTCTTGGGGTGGCTCCAATCGACGACGCCCTTCCTTCACTACAGCGGCTAGCTCCGGCCCAATTCCGGCAATGTGGTGCTCGCCTTGCTCAAGGGAAGGGTCTGGGATGTTTCTGAGAGAATGGGGAGTGAAATGGTGTGCCATTTGAGGTCTGGGAAGGGTCCTATTTATACACCGGCGAGAGAGACAGTCCGGCATGGCTTGGGCTCATCGGTGATGTTGCTACAGGTCGAGGTAAGCATGGCGGATGGCATGGGTCAACACGGTGGACTGCGGCGATCATCACGCGCATAGTGGCGTGGCAAGGGGCGGTCTCAGTCGATCGGGTGACATTCGTGCTCTGTACGGGTACGGCGGTGTTCGTCATCGAGTACAGTGGCCACAGGGCGCGCATCGGCGAATGGTCGTGTCTGTGAGGTCACTGGTGACATTGCGAGTGCGGGTACGCGCGGAGAGAGCGTGGTGCGGCGTGGCTGCGTGAGGCGTCTTTGGCGCTCTGGCGTGCTCTCGGCATGGCTGTGAGTTAAATGGGCGCGGCTACGCTAGCTTCTCCACTGCTCTCCGTTGGTCAAGGGGTGGACAGAGAGGGGCGGTGAGGTCACGCCTACCTCCTGGGGGTAGTGGGAGAGGGCAGCGCGACGTGTGGCGTCTTATCCGTGGTTGACCGGCATGATCATGCTCGGGTACGGCATGGCACTGGTGCAACAACAAAGGTGAGCTGCTCCATTGCACGGCCAGGTACTGGGGTGATCGTGGGTGAGTTACTGACGCTAATTGCAGCACAAGAATGATCACAAGATTGATTCAAATAGTGCATAGTTGGTAAAGTTGTACTCCGCCTGTTAAGTGTTCGATTAAATGGCCGCATGAACTAATTATTTGAATTTTCAAATTATATTTGGTGGGTGTGTTGGTCACATGCTTAGGAGTCTCTGGTTGCTGGGATTTGTCAAGTGGTGTTGGTTTGAGTGGTTTTTGCAAAATGGTGATCTATGCACGTACACTTGATTCAATTTTGAATCGCCTCTCAAATAGATTTGAAATTGGTTTCTGTATATTTGTAAAGTTTGCTTGGGTTTATTTTTACTTGGTCTAGCAAGGGGTGAGAAGAAGTAGAATTGTTTCTATTGAAAATCTTTTACTAGAGGTGCCCAAAGTGGGCTAGTGGTTAATTTTGGCCAAAGTGACCATTTGATCTTATGCTTCATATTTGATTTTCTTTTTATTTAATTTTGTTTGGAATTGTCCTAGATGATGTGGTATTCATCTTTAAACTAATCCTTAGCATTTATAGCAATCAAACATGGCCAATGCAAGCATTCATGCATTATTATAAATCACACATGCACTCATATGGGTTTAGGAGTAAAAGTTTTTGTTAACCCTAATCTTGGGTGATTAGAACTTGATAAGCTTGTTTAATATTTTTGAGATGTTACACGTGGCTTCGGTATACTCTCAGTTGGATTAAAACTCTATTGCTATACCCGCTACATCACGGGGGCTCTAGAATATTAGGATGTGTTACCCACAAGAGATTATCTCGATTCAAACATTATACATGACTACACTTATTATTATCTTTTATCCCATTTGATGTGCAGGTGCAGGTGGATCTTCAACCCTAACATATCTCCATCCATTGATTCAAACCTGTTATAAAGTAAACTAGATTGGTCCGGTCAACTAAGGTAAAACGAACAAACAAAGTCTTGTAGACGTGTCCTTTTTTATTACCTTTTATTAGTGCTTTCCGAGGTTCGATTAAATGTAGGTATTCTAGGGAAAAAGCTATTATACTACATCAATGTATCCGGATCGAGGGTATCAACCCTTTTTCTGGCGCCGTTACCGGGAAAGCAATTTCGCTATCCTGGTGAGGTCATTAGAGACCTTGTTTTAGTTTTATTATTAGTTGTAGTTTAATTATTGTTATTAGTTTACTTTCTTGTTATGTATTTGAAAACCCAAGAAAATTAGTTACTTTTTATTTGTTTTCATTACTTAAAGATTTCCAAAAAGATAAGAGCCATGGCTCAAAAGATATTAGGGGAGTATGCTACTCCCACTGATGATTTTATTCGTGCACCCATCACTCAGCCCGCAGTTGATGCGGAAACATATGAGGTAAAACCTAAACTTTTAAGTTTGGTTCAAAAAAACCAATTTGGGGGTTCATCTGCTAAAGATTTGAGATTGCACTTAAATATTTTTACTGAAATTTGTGACATGATGCGTATTAAGGATGTAGATCCAAATGCTCTTAACATAAGATTGTTTCCTTTTTCTCTTAGAGGAAAGGCTAAGGATTGGTTGCTAGCTCTACCAAATGGCACTATTAAATCTTGGGAGGAATGTACTAATTTGTTTATGACTATTTTTTTACCCCAGCTAAGACTATGCAGCTAAGATCCAACATTACAAGTTTTAGACAACAAGACCGTGAGCCACTAGCGCTTGCGTGGGAAAGTATGAAAGAAGCCGTAATGAACTGTCCTAATCATGGGATGGAAGAGTGGCTTATATTGCATTTATTTTATAATGGTATTAACCCAATGTCTAAGTCTATGCTAGATACTGCAGCAGGAGGAACGATCATGGGAAATCATGTGAGTGTTGCAAAAAAGTTGCTTGATGATATGCAAAATAACCATGCCTAATGGCATGTGGAAAGAACCTCGAAGAGAGTAAGTTCAATTACTGAGGTAAACAATGAGGAGCTTATATCTAAGGTAGATGAGTTGCTTAGCTTAGTAAAGGGTAAGGAAGATACCCAAGTTAATGCTATCACTACCGATGTTAATGATGTTAATTTTATAGCTCGCACTCCTTTTAATCCTACATGGAAAAATAAGTATGCTTCTAATGTTCAAAAATATCATGCTATTCATGTAGGAGCTCCTTATAATAATTATGATAATACTAATGGAGCAAATCATGGCAATCTCCCATTTGAGCAAACCGTTAGAACATTTATACAAGATCAAACCAAGCAAAATAATATGCTTATTAAGATTACAGAGAACCCTGAAAGAAGTATAGGGAGATTATCTAACCAATACGTTGAAAATTAGAAATGATGTGCATGCTCTATAGGAAAGAACACAGACCTTGGAGGCTTAGCTATGTAAGGTAGCCGAGAGCCAAGATCTCATACTAGCAAAGTTTGCTGGAAAACCCAAGCCAAATCCGGTAGAAGACCTCAAAATGATGAGGGTGGTAACCAATGATGAAAACCCTGAAGAGCTAGATTATAGCACTGCGCCGACACCAGAATATACCATGGAAGATCTATTGAAGATGATCACCGTTAAGAATCCAGGTATAGAGCAAGGTAATAATGCTATGTACCATCAATTTATACAACAAGTAGCATCTAAGGTTCGTGATTTAGAGATGGAGTATAAAATACTAGCTGATAAGCTTCCAGCTAAGCTAGATGATATATTTGAGCCCACTATTAAAATTAAGTTGGGAGTTAATAAGATATCCACACTTTGTGATCTTGGTGCAAGTGTCTCTACAATTTCCAAAAGCCTATTCGATAAGTTAAACTTGGGGCCATTTTTTACAACTGAACTGAGACTCCATCTATCTGATTCAACTTATAAACAAGCTATTGGGATAAAAATATATAGTTTTCAAAATTAAAGGTAGTCCCACTCTTATTGATCTTGTTCATGTGGACATGCCTGAATATCCCATAGCACCAATAATTCTAGGTAGGCCATTCCTAAGAACTATTAAAGCTTTGATTAATTTACTTGAAGGGAATGTGAGAATAGGGCTACCATCTAGAGATCCCTTTGTAGTCCACTTCCCTAGGAAAAACAAGGCCAAGCCTAATGATGATGATGGTGTAATTACTTGAAAAGCAAACTACTTGAAGTGGGTGTTCCACTTCACAAACCTAAGTGATTGCCATCAAGGTCAAGCTAATTGAGCTTAACTAGAAGCACTTCATGGGAGGCAACCCATGTGAAATAAAATTATTTCTTTATATTTAGTATTGTATTAGTATTGTGTTAGTTTTATTTTTGTTTTGTTTTTAAATAAAGAGTGTTCAAGAAGACCTATGGAGAGAGGAGAAAAAATAAGGTAATCCTCTATGATTTTATTTTACTAACACATGGCCTAGGAAGTATTGATGGATCATTAATAAGTATGTTTGCTGTTATCTAACCCTTTGCTAAGATGTGCAAAGGCGCACAAAGCTATTAATCAAATTTCTTGAGTTTTGTAGTTCATAGTGTTCATAAAGACCACTAGTATGACCGGATTGGACCATACCGTGCGCCCGTACCACCTCAAGGCAAAGGAGGATAAATTTTTTGATGTTTACCGAAAGGAATAGTGTCGATAACGACCACTGGTATGGCCGAACGTGCCTGTACCGTGCGCCCGTACCATACCACCGAGCAAACACCAGACTTTAAGAAAAAGTCACTGCAGCGTTAACGACCAGCAGTACGGGCGCACGCGACCGTACCGCACGCCCGTACCGAGTGCACCGCCTAGGATCAGTCGTTGCCCCCAAGGTAAGTCACCTGGTATGGGCAGGCTCCGGCCGTATTACCCGCCCGTATCGAGTACGCGGCCGCCATAAGCACCCCGAGGAGGTAACCTAAAAATTCCCAAATCAATTTTTCTCTTTCTTCTTCCTCCAAACATCAAACCACCTCTACTGGATCTTCAAATTTACTCTATATTTCTTCGATTCTTCGCACTCATTCATTCATCATTTTCAATCTAGACATAGGTCTTGTTCTTGATTCAATATTGATATTAAGTATGCTTAGCATTGTTTTTAGAGGAGTTTCTTTTGTACTTAGTGTAGAGAATCACTTATGATATGTTTCTATTGGACCAAAACAATTATTAGCAATCTTTATTTACTTTGTCTTTTTTATTAGATGAACACGCTGAGTCGTACATGTGAGATGGTTGCGGAATCCTCCGCACCACCCGTTGATACGTTAAACCTCGAGTCACTTGGCATCAAGTTCACCGAGGAGTTCCATCTTACCCGTTTCGATCATCTCAAGATTCGAGAGATCAAGTCCACCAAGTGGGCGTGTCCATATATCCTAA
Organism: Avena eriantha; assembly: GCA_910589775.1. Classification (NCBI taxonomy): domain Eukaryota; kingdom Viridiplantae; phylum Streptophyta; class Magnoliopsida; order Poales; family Poaceae; genus Avena; species Avena eriantha. Next base: position 238,673,816 of record OU342746.1, read on the forward strand.
ACCAATTTGGCATTCGTGCTGATTTCGGTTTACTTTGCAACAATGTTGGTTTGTACAATTTTGTCTTTCAGGATGTTGTGACATATCGCTGCTTGACGCTTGAGTTCTTTAGCACCTTGACACACATGGTGGATCCTTATGGTTGTTCCGAGGAACAAAGGCCCGGAGTTGATCATATCAAATTCCGCCTTATGAATCGTGAGTATACATTGACACTCAGCCAATGGGCTCAATCCTTTGAGTTTTCCAACAACACCACCGATGTACGCACAACTACCTTTGTTTTAGATCCTTCCCCTTCACAATATTTTAATTTTATGAAAATCCATGGAAACACACCCAAGGGGAACCAAATTGATCATCCTACTATTCGATATCTGTTCTATGTTATTGCTAACACATTGCAGGCACGTGGTGAGTTTACTAGAGTTAATGAGGAGGACATGTTGATCCTCGCAAAAGTTGCACTTATCAATTATAACTTAACGCCAAATTTGGGCGCTCTACTTGTGTTTTACCTTAAGTATCAGGCTCTTCAATCTCGAGGATCCATATGTGGAGGAGGAGTTAGGACCGTTCTTGCACATGCACTTTGCATCAACCTAGGTAACATCCAACCGTTGACTGGAGGTAACCGTCTCGGTCTTTCTACTCTAAGAGCATGTGGTACGATTTCTAAATATCATGGTAGATATTTCTTCAATATATCTGGAGCGGATCACTTGATCCCAGCTCCTTTACCTGACGGTTTATTCTCTATCGAGGATGGATGTTTGTGTTATGACGCACATGTTGAAGCGAATCTACCCCAACAATAAATACTCGTGGGAGGAGGAGAAGATGAAGAAGTAGAACAAGGAGGACCAGAACAAGATGTGCAGCCACCAAACTACTACACCACCTTTGAAGATATCTATGCACTCAAAGGAAACATTCAAAACATAAACAACCTCTCCATCAACCTTTGAGATGCCACTACAAGCCTCACCACCCAGTTCCATGATTGGAGCAGCCAATGGAACGTGGGAGACTATCCCGACATCACAATGAGAAACAAAAGGACTTGCAAAAGCCTGAGCTTGGGGATGTGTTGCCCCGACAAATTTATTTGTGCAATAACGAGGTTGTACTCCAGCTCCTTGAGAGCTTTGAAACACTCGTGTTGGCTTCTTCCAACACTTTGCTTTTTTCCTTTTCCTTTGAATTTGCTTTCGTTTTAGTTTATTTGTTTTTCTTTGTTTTTCTTTCCTTAAACCCTTGCTTGGTCGCAAGTTCTTTCCTATTCTTTAATCCCTATCCTCAAAAATACAAAAAGATTTTTCCGTTTATCCTTTTTTCATAGACATGGATTCATACTTTGCCACTTTGCTTTAATATCATTTCGAGAGTAATCGTGTTTGAGTATTGAAGGAACACATCCCTATAAGGAAGAGGATCATGAAGTTGCTTATGAGAGGTAGGTCCTATGTCTCCCACTTGTGAAGTCTGAATTGTTTATCTTAGTTGGTTGATTTGCTAAGATTCCATGATAGTGGGAAGTAATTTAATATGGTTAGAGTAAGGCTTTTTATTGGTATGATGATTAGTTGTTGAAGCTCTTGCTCTAGTTCTTTTAGTTAACCGAGTCTTTCCTTGGAAATAATAATGCCAAACAAGTACAATAAGAAAAAGTCTGAAATTTACCACTTGTTTGATGAATGATTATCTTGAGAGTATACCCTTGATGATACTTAACCCCATAGATATTTTGATAGTCTCAATGACCTCATGAAAGGAGTTGTTTGATTGAAATAAAGTCTAGTGGTAATTGTGATGCATGCCAAAGCTAACCTTGTGGATCAAACCGCGGTACTAGCTCAAAAAAGAGAAAGAAGTGCGAAAACTTTGTTCTATGTCTCTAATGCACACCTTTGGGATGCCAACAACTCCGCTAGCTTTTGAACAATCTATGGTATAACCCTGGATTTTGGCTATGAGTTGATGACATGAGTGGCATATGTGTCAATGTATGGGAAAAAGTATTGGTACTCTCAAAGGTTGTGCAAACACTTACAAAAGAAACAATTAGCGATTCTTTAAAAAAATATCTATGCGGATCCACATAACAAGTCCTTGGAATGGTCTCATTACTACTTTACGATTTTTTGTTGAAAGACAATGATTGGACTAGAAGTGTTTTAGATAGACTTGATTTATTAATGTGGGTGTAAATTAGACACTTCATTGTTATACTACTTGGGACATGAAACTCTCTTACTCAATAATGCTATTTAAACATCCTAGTGTTCCCTAGCAAGCTAAGAGTTAATTAGAGGAATTGGATTGATTGCTACACTTCTAGTTACTTATACTTATATTAAACTTTACTTTGATTATGTTGACTTACCGATGTCGTCAGATTGATGACAAGTACGCCATGAGGGGGTCCTCGAGACGTGCGGAAGAGAGGGGTGTGAGACATACGGTATTCTGGGATGGTGAGCACACAAGTTTATCTAGGTTTGAATCCGCCGGCTTTGGATAGATACTACTCCTGCTAGCAATCCAGTAATACGGCAGAGCCGGATATGGGTTACAAGGGTTTCGCCTGTGCGAGTTGAGATTGTAGACTATTATGGTGTTGCCCTAAAGGCGTAACCTAGGACGGCTTATATAGATATCCGGCCTAAGGTTTACAGAAGAGACCTATCCGGCTACGACTAAGAGTCGGTTACATAGTACATCTTGAACTACAAGTAACTTAACAGGCCTATGTCGGTAAGTCTTCTGGGCCTTCCCATAGTCGGACTAGACTCTGTCTCTTCTCCCTGATTGGGCCGCCCGTGAAGCAAAGCCCTAACCCGAAGTGGGCCACCCTGGTCAGTGAGGCACGTGAGGATACACGGAAAGTATATCCCCAACAACAGCCCCTGAAAGCCTCCAAGATCTAGAGTCGGATTTCATCATCGTCTAGCTTGATCTTCGGCTTGCAGAATCTTGAAGGGTTTCTAAAACTTCAAAAGAATGGATAGGATCCGGGTCTCAAAATGAGTCGGACCTACAAATATATTATTCATATTTCTAGCTTGAAATTTAAACTAAGCCAGAACTTGGTCTCTGACGTAACCTGACACATGGTCAAGTCACGTCACTGACAGACATTCCTGTCAGCATGACCGTTGGTGGGTCCACCTTTCGCGGAACCGGAGCGTCATTTTAATGCATGCGCGGAGATCGAGGCGGCGTAATCATTGCGTGGGGGTTACCCAACTCCTTCCACGGCGCGTGGCACGATTACGGTTCATCTTTTCACGAATCTTGGCGCAGATGATGGATATAAGGGGTTGAGATTTCTCCATTTCCTCTTCACCAGTACTAGCACTTCCTCCTTCCTCGCGACGCTTCCCACGAATAGAGCTCCTTTGCCTCCCCAAAAATCCTCCAGCACCGCCCATCCAGGTCACCGGTGCCCAGAAGATGGCTGAAGCCTCATATTCTGCCACGGCAACGACAACAGTGACAGCGTCGGCATCGGAGAAGGAGAGTTTCTGTGGGGTCTGGATCCCCTGTGTCCTAGATGACGCAAAGCTTCACGTCGTCGAGAATGAAGGGCTCCACCGTGCCGGCGACTGGCGGAGCGGCCATGGACAGACCGTCCCTACCCCCAATGCCAACGAGCGGGTGCACTTTGGCACCCACCTCGACAGAGGTTTGATCTTTCCACCCTCAGATTTCTTCTCTGAGGTGATATATTATTACGGAGTTCAACTCCACCATCTCCCCCCGAACTCTCTTTTAGAGATGAGCGCTTATGCTTCTTTGTGCGAGGGGTATCTCGGCATTAGGCCGAGTCTCATTCTCTTCCGGTATTATTTTCATACGCAGAGAAATTCCATCACCGCCGGTAACCCATATATTACAGGAACTCTTAGCTTTTCCATTAGGAGAGAACGCGTCTATCCTAGGATTATGGCTAGTGAGTCGGTGAAACAATGGCCATCCACTTTTTTCTATCATAAGGATATACCATCTCCCGGCAAAGCAACTGCTCTGCCATCTTTTGTTGATGGTGCCGCCACGCCCAAGAGTCCTGGGACGCAGATGCGCTGGCCTCTCAGTGATGAGCTGCTTCTCGCCAAAAGGCGGATTGAATATCTGATGAAGCACAAGGGCCTTAAAGGGTCTGACTTGATTCACTGTTGGCTGGCATGCCGGATCTAGCCTATCCAACACCATGGTGACTGTCGTATACACTCCATCACGGCATCCAAGAAGGACTCTCTCCGGATCTACTCCCGTCCTTACTCGGGAAAGGACTATGAGTCCCAAATTAGATGGTTGATAAGGGAGCGGATCAAGAGGAAAATCCCGGAGCTATCCTTGGACATGCATACGGCTGACGATCCTGTAGTACCAGTAAGTTTCCAGCAATAACTCAAATCATATGTTCATCTATACATTATTGTATCTTCTCCGCAATACTGAGATATTTCTTCTTTTCAGGTTGCTGACCTCCCCGAGTCAGATCCTGCTCCTCTCGAGGGATATCCTCCTGAGATCTCTCAGGATGATGGAGAACTGGTTCCTCTTCCGGAGATCCTTACTCGAAAGCGTAAGGCTCCGACCGTTTCTATTGGCACAAAGGAAGTGCCCATTGTGAAGAGGTACCTTTCCTCACAAGGTCTGTGTATTTTATTTCTTAATTCTTTCCGAGGTGCAACAATCTTTGTTCTGTTACCTCCTCAGAGCTAAACAACTCACTAAGGGCAAGGGGAAAGGAGCCTCGTCGAAGCCCCTGCGCCAGTCAAAGTTGAATTTGACTTCTCCTGCCATAGTGCCTCCGACTCCTGCCCCTCAGCCTTCTGCAGCGCCGAAGATTACTCCATCTCCGACCGTCGCAGAAGATTCAGCTCCTCATTCCGAGCTAGTGAACCTTGGTTCGCATACCGACGTCACCATGGGTGACTCAGCAGTTCATAAGGGTGAACCCTCAATGGGTAATGATCCCTCGGCAGAGGTTTTTGCCGAAAACCTCCTTAGCAATCCGGGTCTTGCCAAACTTGGCATTACTCGAAAATCTGTAGAAGAAATCCAACGGCTGGCCTAGCAATGCTTGGAAAGCCGGAATATCATTGCCGAGGAGGAGGCACAAGAAGCAGAAGACGTTAAGTACTCCGAGCTTTTCGAGGAAATCCGTCTTCCCGACGAGAGACTGAGAGCCGGTGTGCTTCCGCCACCACCAGTTATCCCGCTAACCCTCGCCGAGAAGGTTACCACTGAAGTGAGCATGAGCCTGAGCAAGCTCACGCATGAACAACATGTAAGTCGGAATTCTAACTCACTTTTTCCTTATGTTATTTCATATCATATCCTCTAGCCCCCAAGCATGAAGTTGGATAGACAATCTGGATTTATGCTTTCATAGGATGCCAAAGAATGAACTAGTGTAGCCCCTAAGCCTCGTGCTGATATGAGTAAAAATATTAGCCCGAGTCTTTAGTAGACTTCTGAATCTGGGTATTTTGACTTAAAAAAAGTTATTTCGTATAACCAGGAATTGTTGAAGAATATATGCAACAAGCGGAGAGACATCAGAGCTCTCCGACTTGAAAATGCTCAGTTAAAAGTGTCTAGGGATGAGGCTGAAGGTAAACATTTCAGTCCTTAACCTTGCTCTTTCTTTCATAGTCGAATTATTTATTCAACTTTTGTTCTTTTGCTTATAGCACTGGTAAAACAATCATGTGCCATGATTGAAGAAGCCGATAATCTTATGACCCTGGAGGTGGAGAACATCGACTTACATTGGGAGCTGGACAAATTGAAGGCGGATCACGAGCAGAGCATTTCTCAAGTCCTCGAATCCTCTTCTATGGCCACCGAAGAACGTGATCGAAGGATCGCCGCCCAGGACCAAAAGATCTCGGATATCAATGATGCTTTATTCAGAGAGAAGGACATCTCCGAAGCACTTCGGGCTGAACTCCAGAGCCTTAGGGCAGAGAAGACTAAAGTTGACGATGTCATCTTCGGTATATTTCCTACTTTCTGATTTTCTGTTTTTCCGACTCTAGGAGTTCGGATATATTTACTAACCTTTGCTTTATATGCGTAGGTCCTCTGAACTTACTGGATTCTTCCTCCACCGAGTCTCGCACCAGCCGGCTTACACAAGTCGGCGTTTTGCTTCATGATTTCCGCCAGTCTTTGGAGGATATTGGCGAAGTACTCAAGGTTCCGGACATGAACATAATGTCTGGCTTTGAGGTGCGAGACAAAGCCAAGGAGATGCACTAGCTCATCCAGTACTAGAACATGTCCTATGCGTGGACCGCAGCATAGAATGCTCTCACCATGGTTATGAGCCACCATGGAAACATGGAAATCTGGCAAGTAACCAGAGGGTACAGTAAAGTGGATGAAGACAGACAGGAGAAGAACATCAAGGCCATCATGGACTCCTATGCCAGATATGGGTGTCACGTGGCTGATCTGGCCAGCTACAATACCCCCTTCTTCACTTGCATGGAGACGCCTCCTCCGCCTGCCGAAGAAATAGCTGAAATCTCCGACGACGAACAAACCGCTTTGGATTTGAACGTCTCGGAAAGATATCAAGGGGAGGTCGATGTCTCCATTGATCCGGCAGCTCCTACCACTTCCCCTGCATCGTAGAGAATCAACAAAACATTGTGTTATTCTGAAAACAATTCGGGTTGTAAATAAGTAGTGTAATAATTTTGCTAGTGCTAAGATTTGCTACTTCTATTTAGCACTTTTGGCTTTACTTTTATGTGCCTGGAATGTTTACATAAGCACTTACGTTTTCGTCTATACTTATTGTTTATCTTGCTTTCCGCCTCATCCCTTTCATGAGCCGGCCAACCTTTAGCACGGAAACTTTGTCAAGCAATGGAGCTCAATTGCTAAACTAGTTTAAACTCGGAAACAAAGCCGGCTTCTAGTACCAACAATTCACTACTCGGAAAATGCCCGCATCCGGCAATCAGATAAATAACCAAAGTACAAACTAGAAAATTTTAGATTTATACCCGAAGGTAGCATTTTTAGAATCAGAAATCTTAACCAAAATAAACATGAGCATAAAGTAGTTTCAAGTATTCTGGGATTTTCGACTATGACATGATCATTTGGAAATAAAATGGTAATATAAAACTTCTCAAAAAAATTGAGGCAACCAATACTTTATTTCTCATTGAACATGTACACATATATGATTACAAAGAAAGAAAATTTAAGAATAAAAGGGGCGTAGCTGAGCAACATTCCACGGTCTGTCTAATTCTTCTAGTTATGTACTGCCTACAGCTCTCTTTCTTTTCTCAATAGCAAGTGTATCTTTGACTAGACACATATAAGTTAGATAGTAAGAACCATTGTGCAATACTCGGCTAACTAAAAAGGGCCCTTCCCATATTGGCGAAAGTTTGTGTTTACTTTTCTGCACAAGCCAGAGAACCAAATCGCCCTTATTGAAAGATCAGTTTTTGACTCTCTATCTATGATACTTGCGTAACTTCTGCTGATAGGCTGTTGATCTCATCTCAGCAACGACACGAACTTCTTCGATTAAATTGAGAAAATTTTGTCAAGAAATTTCGGCATCCTCTTCAATATGCGCAGCAACTCGGTGAGAAGTATGAATCAAATCACTAGCAAGAACTGCTTGTGCACCATAGACCAAGAAGAAAGGTGAGTATCCGGTTGACCTGTTCGGAGTTGTTTGTAGACTCCATATCATAGAAGGTAATTCTTCTGTCCAAGCCCACGCAGCACATCGTAGTGGTGCTTCAATTCTTGGTTTTAGGCCTTGTAGGATTAAACCATTTGCTCTTTCGACTTGTCCATTAGCCTATGTATGTGCGACTGACGCAATGTCAAGCCGGATGTTTTGCTCATCGCAGAATTCGGCAAGCTCTCCCATAGAAAAGTTACTCCTGTTGTCTATGATAATGCTATGTGGATAACCGTATCTGATTATGACATCCTCGACAAATCTTCTGGTTGTTGCTCCATCACAACTGGTGACGGGTTTAGCCTCAATCCATTTTGTCAATTTATCCACCATCACTAAGAGATGAGTAAATCCACTTCGAGCCCGTTTAAACGGTCCTACCATGTCAAGCCCCAAGACCATGAAAGGCCATGTTATAGGTATTGTTCGTAGCTGATCAGCCAGAACATGAGCTTGTTTGGCGTACTTTTGGCAGCCTTTGCACGTCTTGACCAGCCGTTCGGAATCTGCCTTGGCAGTAAGCCAGAAAAATCCATGTCGAAAAGCTTTTGCCAGTAATGATTTGGCTGCAGCATGATGGCCGTATTCGTCTTCATGGATTTCTCATAAGATTTCCACTCCTTCTTCTAGAGATACACATCGCTGAAAGACCCCAGACACACTCCGCTTATAGAGCTCACCATTTATGATTGTATAGGTATTTGCTCGTTGGACGATCTGCCGGCTCAAAACCTTGTCTTCTGGTAATTTTCCATCTACCAAGAAATCAAGGTAGGGTTGGGTCCAGCTGGGAATTACAGCCAGAACTACTACTAAGGGTGAGTCGGATTAGGTCGGATATTCCTCATCTACTCCTTTTATAGAGGGAACTTTGAGGTGAAAAAGCGCCATCCGGGACCTTTTTCCATGTAGAGCCTATTCGAGATAATGCATCTACTTCCTCATTTTCTGTTCGAGGGATGTGTTGAACCTCAAACCCTTTGAATGATTTAGATAGTTCATCCACGACATCTCTATATGCTCCCATGTGCTTATTTGCATTACAGATATCCGACACTTATTGAGCCACAAGATCTGAATCTCCATAACACATTAAACGTCGGATGCCGATATCCTTAGCAATCCGGATTCCATGCAGTAATGCTTCATTTTTGGCAATGTTATTTGTCACCGTGAAATAGATCTGGAACACATAGAAAAGTTTATCTCCTTGGGGTGACTTGAGCACCACGCCAGCCCCCGAGCGCCTTAGACCCGTCAAAATGTAAGGTCTGGTATTCCGACTCTGGGAGGGTCATATTCTCCGTTGTCTCTGTCCAATCAGCGACAAAGTCAGCGAGGATTTGGGATTCGATTGTTTTACGAGGTTTGTACTCAATGTTGAAAGCTGAAAGCTCTATGCCCCATTTTGCGACACGCATTTAGCATCGATGTTGTTGATTATATCTCTCATGGGAGTTGTACTCACCATGGTAATTTGATGTTCCTAGAAATAATATCGTAACTTCCGGGATGCGAAAACACACCGTAAGCCAGCTTTTGATAATGCGGATACCGCTGCTTTGATTCGGTTGGGACTTCGCTGAGGTAGTAAGTCAGGCGTTGCACCAGGTGTTCCTATTTTTCCTCTTGTCTTTCCACCACCATGACGACACTGACGACTCTATTTGTCACAGCAAGATAGAGCAACATTGGTTCCCGAGGTTCCGGTGCTACAAGGATAGGAGCAAATGAGAGTACTGCTTTCAGGTCTTGTAGTGCAGCTTCAGCTTCGTCAGTCCAAACGAACTTTTTGGCCTTTTTCAGGAGCTTGTAGAGTGGTGCGGCTCTTTCTCCAAGCCGTCTTACAAACCTACTGACTGCAACAATGCAACCAGTTAGTCTTTGAACATCCTTCAAGCAAGTCAGTCTGGAAATATTGAGTATAGCCTTAATTTTGTCTCGGTTCACCTCTATGCCTCTTTGAGACACGATGAAACCTAACAATTTTTCCAGCTGGTATTCCAAAGAAACATGATGACCCACAAGTATAGGGGTGTATCGCAGTATTTTTGATAAGTAAGAGTGTCGAACCCAACGAGGAGCAGAAGGTGTTGACGAGTGGCTTGGAGCAGGAATTCTCTGTAAATACTTAGCAAACAGATTTTTAGGTTTTTTTTGATAATGCAGGTAAATAAAGTACGAGTAAACAAAAGACAATAAGAATGAATGCAGCAAGTGGCCCAATCCTTTATTTAGCAAAGGACAAGCCGGTTTTATTACTTAAGATGACCAAACATGCTCGAGGACACACGGGAATATCGTCAAGTGCTTTCGCTTCATAGAGTTGATTAATCTTCTTTAGTTTTCTAAGTATTGTGTGGGTGAACCTGTGCAAATATACCGACCTTCCTAGGACTACTACATACTTGTGATTATACCCCTTGCAAGCATCCGCAAGTACAAGAAAGTAATTAAGATCGAAACCTAGCCACAACTTTAAACTCTAAGACCCTGACATCCCTTGTGCAAAGGTTTCCTAATGGGGGTTCAGGTTTCTGTCACTCCGGCAACCCCTACGATTAGTGGCCAAATACACAATGCATTCCCCTAGGCACATATAGGTGAAGTGTCATGTAGTCGGCGTTCACATGACAACACTAGAAGAAATACACCACAACTTAATTAACAAATCATTGAATCTTTCTCAACACAATTCCACTACTAACAACATGACTTCTCCCATGTCCTCAAGAACTAAACGAACTACTCACAAGACATCATATGGATCAAGACCAGAATTGATATGATGATAAGTAACAATCTGAACATAACAATAATTCAATGGTTCACTCAATAGCATCAACTACAAGGAGTAATCAACATCGTGAAAGTTTCCCCTAAGAACTATGCAAGATTCAACCCAATTGTTACAACGGTATGGAGTGGTGATGATGGTGCTGGTGGAGATTATGATGGAGATGATGATGATGATGATCCCGATGAAGTCCAGCTTGATGGTGGTGTTGATGGCGACAATCTCCCCTCTCCGGGAAAGTATTTCCCTAGCAGAATCTGTCTACCGGAGAGATCTTTCTCTCTCTGTAGTTTTCTGCCTCGCAGAGGCGGCGAAATCTTTCTGTGGTCGCTCCCCAAGTATTAGGGTTTCGTGGGGAAAATATACGCCAAAGGGGAGAGCCAGGAGTGGGCCAGGCTGGCCACACCACCTGGTGGCACGGCCTGGGGTGGCCCGCACCCGGGGGTGGTATGGGCCCCCTGTGGTCCATCTCCACTCCCCCTTCTGGCATCCTTCGTTTTCTTGAAAAATAGAATTTTCCATGTATTTCCCGGATTTTCTGATCTTCACGAATTTCGCCTCCAAACAACCCCTTTTCCATCAGAATCCTGACTGCAGTGGTCCATGCTCCAAAAGTCATCAACCATGCAAGAGCAGATGAAATAACATAAGTATCATCTCTTAATATGAAATATATCAATGAATAACATTAAATTATGATATAGAATAGTGATGCAAAATGGACGTATCAACTCCCCCCAAGCTTAGACTTCGCTTGTCCCCAAGCAAAAACTGAGCTCAATAAACATGACCTCAGGTTTATGGAGTGAAGAGTCGATAAAAGAATACAGACAAGAAGCATCACATTCATCAATACATTAATCATAATAGAAAAAACTCACTATTATATAACATAACTTGCAATAGGTAAAGGAAACACAATAAAGATACATAAAGTAAATCATAATTGGTAATGGCAAACTTTGCTCTTGGTCAAAGAATAGTTACAATTTGCAGGAGTTCAAACATGATGGGTTTTCAATGATAGCTTTCAAAGTAATAAACACTAACATAAGAGCAATGTGCAAAACAAGGAACATAAGAAACATGATTGAATAAATCATCATATGAATGAATGAAACACAACAACTCAAAATACTTGCTGAGATAGAAGGGAATAGGTTTACTGACTAAACTAAAAAGTAAAAGAAAGGCCCTTCGCAGAGGGAAGCAGGGATTTCAAGTTTCATAAAGAGCTTCCAAAAATTATGGTACTTATTAGGTTTCAGCTCTCATTTCCCTTATCATAAGCATCTTGAGGTGATTAAGGTTAAAGTGAACAAATATGAGGATATGCTGGACAAGTTATAAGTTGAAATCTCATGCCCCTTTGCTTACGAGTACCGAACCTCATGCTACTCAACTTCAGTCACAAGCAAGCTCTTGTCATTGTAAGTACATATGTATCATAGAGAACCTCCAAGAAGATACCCCTTGCCCCATGACACAGGAGCTATCCCATATCAAAATGATAAGGCAACGGACAATGATAAGCTCGACGATCTATTTATTTGCTATTTGCATAGGTTTTTATTGAGGATGCTTCATAGAATGCTCATTATGGTTATGCTGCAAGTTTCCACCATGATTAGGCATGGCTTAGGCTAGCGACCCAAGCGTTTCTCTAACACACATACAAACTCCATGATCTTACAAGTTCCACTTTTATTTCCCACCGTCGGGATCCATAAGCAAAAGAATCATGATATCAATGGAATATAAGTGTAATGTTGAAAGCGTTCCCCATGATACATGGTTCTGCTAACTTCAACTTATAAAGCGCAAGCATATACACAACATAGATGGGCACAATGGTTCAAGTTTATTAAGTGCAAGAAAGTAAAGTGTGCCATCAAGTTTGTGAGAGCTTTAATCACTAATTTTCACATAACAAGTTTAATTCGGAAGGTAGATAAAAACATGAATTTACTTGGAATAGCAATAATGCTAATAGGTAGGTATGGTGGACACAAATGACATAGGTTTTGGTTTAAGGATTGGATGCACGGGAATCATTCCCTGTCAGTATAGATTTTTGGCTAGCAAGGCTGGGTAACAAGCATAAGAGTTGAAGGAAACAAACAAACATACAGGTGATAAAAACAAACATGCAATCTTCCTTGGAAGCACAAAAGATCTTAACTAGAAAATACTAAGCTTATGAGCTAATCAAGAAAGATGATGATGAAATTATATTTCTTAAGAGTACTTTTATCTTTTCATTCAATTCTCAAAATAGTGTTGCTACTGACCAAGCCAGGTTTGCCAAAACGAACTAAATTAACTCAATGATCCCAAAGTGATACCAATACTAACAACAAGATCAATCATATAATATAAATTGAAAACTAATATAATATATGCAAAAGAATAAATGATAGAACTTCTAATCAATATTCCATAACGGCAACTCACACCAAGGGATACATAGATATCTAACTAGAGGAGGGACACTTCCATAATGCAAACCATCCTACATGATAACTTCTCTATTCATGATATGACTCTACTAAAAAGGTAAAAAGATAGGAGATAGTGATGTGATACCGCGGCACTCCCCCAAGCTTGGAACAAACCAAGGGGATGCCAAAACCTGATGACGAGTTACTCCTTCGATGGTGGTGGTGTTCTCTCGATGAGCTTCTCGATCAATTTCCTCAAGTCCTCAATCTCGAAGGTGAGAGTATGAATAAACTCCGAGTTTTGCTCAATGTGGTTCATGATCATGTTGGGTTGTGATTCCTAGCTCGTACGATTCTTTCCCCACTCTTCCTCCTTGAAGTCTTCTTTTCCTGCATGGTTAGAACGAGGCATATCCCAACTGGAGGGTAGTTTCTCCTTGGGCATATTATGGGATTGATGCTCATGGATAAGGGTATGGAAGGGATTCTTGGTTCGTGGAGAAGGTGACCGTGGAGCCAAACAGTGACATGGAGGCTTACCTCCAGTTGACATCCGTGCAGTCCTTTTGATCCTGGCAGGGTTTTCCACCACTCCAATGCGTGCAATGGTAGTGCCGGTGTGCGGATGCTGGCTTTTCTTTGCCCCCTCTTCATATTTACTCTCGATCTCCTTCTCCTGCCCAGGGTCTTAGGGATCCTCCTCCGCAGGCTCCTTTCCCTTATTCTTGGCGGAAACCATTGTGCTTCCAAACTTTTAGAATAGTTCCTGGCAGAAACAAATCGAAATGAAAACACGACGAGAACACGATATACAAACCTCGGGAGATCCGGGGGATTATATATTACGAAGTTCTACAACAAAAGGAAGGTACTGGGAGAAAACGGGTCGGAGAGGCCAGGGGTGGTGTGAGCCACCCTGGCTCCGTTTCCGTCCCTCTTTCGCTTCGTTGCTTTCCGTGTTGGATAAAATCTGCAAAAATATATCTGGACAGATTTTTCACGGAACTTTTCTTACCAAAACTGTTACCTATTCGAAAACAGACTCTACATGTCTCTAAACTTGGTCTTTGATAAATTTTTCCAGAGTTACCATTTGAATAGCATCAATGTCCTCATTGTAAGAATCTCCAGAAATGTAGTGCTTGAGTCTCTGACCATTCACCACTTGTGTAGTATTATCTTTTAAAGAATAAATTTGTATTGCACCTGAACGATACACTTCTTCAATAACAAAAGGTCCTTCCCATTTCGAGAGTAGTTTACCTACAAAAAATCTGAGACGAGACCTATACAATAGAACTTTCTCACCAACATGGAACTCTCTCTTAAGAATCCTCTTGTCATGCCATCTTTTAACTTTTTCTTTAAAGAGTCTAGCATTTTCATATGCTTCACTCCTCCATTCATCTAACGAACTTAGGTCAAATAATCTTTTCTCACCAGCAAGTTTAAAGTCTCTATTAAGTTCTTTCACTGCCCAATAAGCTTTGTGCTCTAATTCTAAAGGCAGGTGGCAAGCTTTCCCATAAACCATTTTGTAAGGAGACATTCCCATAGGATTTTTATAAGTAGTCCTATAAGCCCATAAAGCATCATTCAACTTTTTAGCCCATTTTTTTCTAGATCTATTAACAGTCTTTTGCAAGATGGATTTAATTTCTCTATTTGATAGCTCTACTTGCGCACTAGTTTGGGGATGATAAGCTGAAGAAATTCTATGATTAACATCATATTTAGCAAGGGTCTTTCTAAAACCACCATGAATGAAATGAGAACCTCCATTAATCATAAGATACCTAGGCACCCCAAACCTAGGAAAGATAATATCCTTAAGCATTTTTAAAGAGGTCTCACCATCAGCACTCTTTGTAGGTATGGCTTCTACCCACTTAGTAACATAATCAACGGCAACTAGAATATGAGTATAACCTCTTGAGGGAGGAAAAGGACCCATAAAGTCAAATCCCCAATAGTCAAAGGGTTCAATAACAAGAGAGTAATTCATAGGCATCTCATTGCGTCTAGAAATATTACCAACTCGTTCACACTCATCACATGATAAAAAAAATTCTTGCATCTTTAAAAAGGGTAGGCCAGTAAAAACCTGATTGTACCACCTTTTGTGCGGTTCTATCTCCCGCATGATGTCCTCCATAGGCACTACCGTGACATTTCCACAATATCTCCTTTTGTTCATATTCTGGAACACATCTTCGCATAATACCATCTACCCCTTCTTTATATAAATGTGGGTCATCCCAAAAATAATGCCTCAAATCGTAAAAGAACTTCCTTGTTTGCTGAGCTGTAAAAGTTGGAGGCAAATACTTGGAGACAATAAAGTTAGCATAATCAGCATACCAAGGGCTCCCTCGCGAGGTTACCCCTACTGCAGCCAAGTGTTCATTTGGGAAACTATCATTAGTAGGAATAGGATCAAAATAGGTGTTTTCCAATCGAGATGAATTACCAACAACATGATTTTCAGCACCTTTCCTATTTACAATGTGTAGGTCAAACTCTTGTAAAAGCAACACCCATCTAATAAGCCTAGGCTTAGCGTCTTTCTTCTTCATAAGGTACTTAATAGCAACATGATCAGTATGAATGGTAACTTTTGAATCAACAATATAAGGTCTAAACTTATCACGAGCAAAGACAACAACTAAGAATTATTTTTCAGTAGTAGCATAATTCTTTTGAGCAGCGTCAAGAGTCTTACTAGCATAATGGATAACATTTAACTTGCTATCTATTTGTTGCCCAAGGAACGCACCTACAGCAAAATCACTAGCGTCACACATGATTTCAAAGGGTAAGTTCCAATTAGGTGGCTCGACAATAGGAGTAGTAGTTAAAGCCTTCTTTAGAGTTTCAAAAGCGTCCTTACGATCATCATCAAAAACAAAAGGTACATCTTTTTGAAGAAGATTAGTGAGGGGTTTTGATATCTTAGAGAAATCTTTAATAAACCTTTTATAGAAACCACCATGACCAAGGATACTATAAATACCTTTGACATCTCTTGGACATGGAATTTTCTCAATTGCTTCAACTTTAGCTCTATCAACTTCAATGCCTCTCTCGGAAATTTTATGTCCAAGGACAATCCCTTCATTGACCATGAAGTGACATTTCTCCCAATTAAGAACAAGATTAGTTTCTTCGCATCTCTGCAAAACTTTATCAAGGTTGTGCAGACCATTATCAAAAGAGGTTCCATAGACGAAAAAATCGTCCATGAATACTTCCACAATTTCCTCACAAAAACCATGAAAGATAGCAGACATGCATCTTTGAAAAGTAGCAGGAGCATTACACAAACCAAAAGTCATACGCCTATAAGCATAGGTTCCATAAGGGCATGTAAAAGTAGTTTCTTCTTGATCTTGTTGTTTAACAACAATTTGAGAAAACCCAGAGTATCCATCAAGAAAACAAAAATGGGTCCTTTTAGACAACCTTTCTAACATTTGATCAATAAAAGGCAGTGGGTAATGATCTTTCTTAGTAACTTTGTTAACCTTTCTGAAATCAATGCACATCCTATAACCTACTACTATTCTTTGGGGAATAAGCTCATCATTATCATTAGGCACAATGGTAAGTCCACCTTTCTTAGGGACACAATGAACAGGACTAACCCATTCACTATCATCAATAGGATAAATAATACCAGCATCAAGGAGTTTTAATAACTCGTTTCTTACCACTTCCTTCATCTTAGGATTTAAACAATGTTGATGTTCTACCACTGGTTTTGCATCGGGTTCTATATTGATAGCGTGCTGACATATAGTAGGAGAAATCCCCTTTAAATCATCAAGGGTATAGCCCATAGCTCCTCGGTGTTTCTTCAATACTTCCAATAACCTTTCTTCTTCCTTCCCTGAATGTTTAGAACTAATAATAACATGATATATTTTCTTATCATCAATGTAAGCATATTTAAGATCGTCAAGTAAAGGTTTTAGATCAAAAACCGGATCCTTTTTAGGTGGCAATGTGGTACCCAAATCTTCCACAGGAAAGTTATGCTTAAGCATCTTAGGTTGACGATGGAGAATCTCGTCAATCTCATTTCTTTCTTCCATGAAGATTTCACTTTTGTGGTCTTCCATAAATTGCTGCAAAGCATTGTTAGGAGCAAGAGAAATAGAAGCAAGTTGTTCAACTCTAAAATCCTCATTAGGGGTTTCATTTTCACAAGGAACTCTAGTAAATTTCGAAAAATTAAACTCATAAGATTCCCCATCAAATTTAGTTAAAATTTTCTCCCTTTTACAATCTATAATGGCTCCACACGTGTTCAAGAAAGGTCTACCAATAAATCCTTATCATGAAGAGAAAGTCTTGCATAAAAGTTATTGATAATAATATCTTTGGGGAGCTCAAGAATAGGGCATTTGGGCATTAATAACTTCAGTCTCCCCCAAGCTTGAGTTGTACTCTCTCCGTAAAGAGGCCAAAAGTTATATATTTGATTCCGATCTTCATGAATCTCACTAGAAGGATAAAATTTAGAATAAAAGAGAGGCACTATTTCCTCCCATTCAAGAGATTGGCCATTCTTCAACAACTTATACCATTCCTCAGCTCTTCCTTTTAGTGATAATGAGAATAACTTCTTCTTGACTTGATCAGTTGTAATACCTGCACACTTGGACAACCCGCATA
Source organism: Avena eriantha (assembly GCA_910589775.1). Lineage (NCBI taxonomy): Eukaryota > Viridiplantae > Streptophyta > Magnoliopsida > Poales > Poaceae > Avena > Avena eriantha. The sequence continues at coordinate 238,691,466 of OU342746.1, forward strand.
ATTCGTGTATAAAGAGCAAATGATCACCAGGATGGACAGTTCCATCTCCAAAATAGTAGTTATCCATAACACGATCAATAATTCTTGTAGGTATTTTAAAAGTATCATTCTCAGTAGGTGGTGGTTCATCTACTACCTTAGCAGTGGTAGTAGCTTTACGAAATAAGAAACTCAGCAAATTATCCATATTGAAAAAAGTAACTAACAGAAATAAACAATACTCACAGTAGAAGTTTCATTTACCAGTTCCACTCTCCAATAGCGCTTCACTCCCCGGCAATGGCGCTAGAAAATATTCTTGATGACCCACAAGTATAGGGGGTGTTTTGCAGTATTTTCGATAAGTAAGAGTGTCAAACCCAACGAGGAGCAGAAGGTGTTGACGAGTGGCTTGGAGCAGGAATTCTCTGTAAATAATTAGCAAATGGATTTTTAGTTTTTTTTGATAATGCAGGTAATAAAGTACGAGTAAATAAAAGAAAATAAGAATGAATGCAGCAAGTGGCCCAATCCTTTCTTTAGCAAAGGACAAGCCGGTTGTATTACTTAAGATGACCAAATGTTCTCGAGGACACACGGGAATATCGTCAAGTGCTTTCACTTCATATAGTTGATTAATCTTCTTTAGTTTGCTAAGTGTTGTGTGGGTGAACCTGTGCTAATGTACCGACCTTCCTAGGACTAATACATAGTTTTCATTATACCCCTTGCAAGCATCCGCAAGTACAAGAAAGTAAATAAGATCGAAACCTAACCACAACTTTAAACTCTAAGACCCTGACATCCGTTGTGCAAAGGATTCCTAATGGGGGTTCAGGTTTCTGTCACTCTGGCAACCCCTACGATTAGTAGCCAAATACACAGTGCATTCCCCTAGGCCCATATAGGTGAAATGGCATGTAGTCGACGTTCACATGACACCACTAGAAGAAATACACCACAACTTAATTAACAAACTATTGAATCTTTCTCAACACAATTCCACTACTAACAACATGACTTCTCCCATGTCCTCAAGAACTAAACGAACTACTCACAAGACATCATATGGATCAAGATCAGAAATGATATAATGATAAGTAAAAATCTAAACATAACAATAATTCAATGGTTCACTCAATAGCATAAACTGCAAGGAGTAATCAACACCGGGAAAGTTTCCCCTAAGAACTATGCAAGATTCAACCCAATTGTTACAGCGGTATGGAGTGGTGATGATGGTGCTCGTGGAGATGATGATGGAGATGATGATGGTCCCAATGAAGTCCAGCTTGATGGTGGTGTTGATGGCGACGATCTCCCCTCTCCGAGAAGGAATTTCCCCAGCAGAATCTGTCTGTCAGAGAGATCTTTCTCTCTCTATAGTTTTCCGCCCTGCAGAGGCGGCGGAATGTTTCTGTGGTCGCTCTCTAGGTATTAGGGTTTCATGGGGATAATATACACCAAAGGGGAGAGCCAGGAGTGGGCCAGGGTGGCCACACCACTTGGTGGCGCGGCTAGGGGTGGCCCGCGCCAGGGGTTGGTGTGGGCCCCCTGTGGCCCATCTCCACTCCCCCTTCTAGCATCCTTCGTCTTCTAGAAAAATAGAATTTTCCATGTATTTTCCTGGATTTTCTAATCTTTGTGAATTTCGCCTCCAAACAGCCCCTTTTCCATCAGAATCCTGACTGCAGCGGTCCATGCTCCAAAAGTCATCAACCATGCAAAAGCAGATGAAATAACATAAGTATCATCTCTTAATATGAAATATATCAATGAATAACAGTAAATTATGATATAGAATAGTGATGCAAAATGGACGTATGAAAACACTTCTTCTGGTTAAGCATTATGTTTTATTTGCGTAGATTGGCGAACGTTTCCTCCAAGTCGGAAATTAAGGTTTCCTTCTTTTTGGACATCACCGCAATATCATCCACATATGCATGTACATTGCGTCCAATTTGATCGTGGAGGCAATGCTGCATAGTGCGCTAGTACGTAGCTCCTGCATTCTTGAGCCCAAAGGGCATCGTAACAAAACAGAAGGTTCCGAAGGGGGTTATGAATGAAGTTTTGACTTTGTCTGATTCCTTCATCTAGATTTGGTGATAACCAGAATATGCGTCGAGAAAACATAGGAGTTCCGAGCCTACCATAGAATCGATAACTTGATCAATCTAGGTAGAGAGAACGGATCTTTGGGACAAGCCTTGTTCAAGGCAGTATAATCAACACACATCCTTAAATATTCTAGGTAGAGAGAATGGATCTTTGGGACAAGCCTTGTTCAAGGATTACAAATAGATGATCTTGATCATGAACAGAGCTCACAAGATCTAAACATGATAGCACAAAGGAGGAGAACCAACCATCTAGCTACTACATGGACCCGTAGTCCAAGGATGAACTACTCATGCATCACATCGGAGGCAGGCATGGTGATGAAGAAGGCCTCCAGGGTGATCTCTCCCCTCCGGTAGGGTGCCGGGAAGAGATTCGGACCCCCTGATCTAGGGATGGAGATGGTGGCGGCTACATACTCTTTCTTGGATTTCTGATCGGATACTTAGGGTTTTTGTCCCAGGAAGCTTTTATAGGCGAAGGGGCAAGGTCGGTGGAGCACCAGGGGGACCACACCCCCTAGTGGCACGCCCCTGGCCGCACGGCCACCAGGTGTGGCCGCCCTGGTGCGCCACTTCGTCTGCCCTCCGGACTCCGTGTTCCTTCTGGTAAAATATTGACTTTGGATTTTGTCCGGTCCAATTCCGAGAATATTTCTTTACTAGCTTTTCTAAAACCAAAAACAGCAAAAAATAGGCAACTGGCACTATGGAATCTTGTTAATAGGTTAGTTCCATAAAATGTATAAAAATACCTCAAAGTGTGAACAAAACATAAGAAAGTTGATATAAAACAAGCATGGAACATAAAAAATTATAGATACGTTTACGATGTATCAAGCATCCCCAAGCTTAACTCCTGCTCGTCCTCGAGTAGGTAAGTGATAAAAACAATAATTTTTTAGGTGACATGCACCATCACAACCTTGATCAGGGTATTTGTAAACCATTTATAGCTATGATCAAAGTACTCTAAACATGAATATGAAAGATAGAGTTCTAACAATAAGACATAGCAACTATGTTGTAACATGAAAAGGTACAAGCAAAAGATCATGGATAACAATGCATTGAAAGACGTTTGTTTGTTTCACATATAGAAAACATAATAAGAGTGGTATTCAGCTTGTCCCTCATGGTATAGCAAAACATAAATGCATAGGACACCTTCAAAGTTCATAAGGGCGACTAGATACAAATAATTTAATAACAAGCAATATCAAAGTTATGAATCAATCAACAAGTTTTGGGACAATGCACATTAAACTAAGAATGACCATTATGCTCTCTCAATTGGTGCATAAAGAGAGAAGATGGAGACTCAACATAAAAGTAAAAAAGAAAGGCCCTTCATAGAGGGTAGCAGGGATTTCAAGTTTCATAAAGATCTTCCAAAAATTATGGTACTTATTAGCTTTCAGCTCTTATTGCCCCTATCATAAGCATCTTGAGGTGATTAAGGTTAAAGTGACACAAATATGACGATATGCTTGACAAGTTATAAGTTGAAAATCTCATGCCCCTTGCTTAGGAGTACCAAACCTCATGCTACTCAACTTTAGTCACAAGTAAGTTCTTGTCATTGTAAGTACATGTGTATCATAGAGAACCGCCAACGGGGTACCCCTTGCCCCATGATACAGGAGCTATCCCATATCAAAATGACAAGGCAACCGACAACGAGCATCTCAGCAATCTTTTTATTTGCTATTTGCATAGGTTTTTATTGAGGATGCTTCATAGAATGCTCACTATGGTTATGCTGCAAGTTTCCACCATGATTATGCATGGCTTAGGCTAGCCGCCCATGCATTTCTCTAACACACATACAAACTCCATGAGCTTACAAGCTCCCCTTTTATTTCACACCGCCGAGATCCATAAACAAAAGAACATGATATCAACTGAATAATAAGTGCAATGTTGAAAGCGTTCCCCATGGTACATGGTTCTGCTAATTTACGACTTATAAAGCGCAAGCATATATGCATCATAGATGGACACAATGGAAGTTTATTAAGTGCAAGAAAGTAAAGTGTGCCATCAAGTTTGTGAGATCTTTAATCACTATTTTTCACATAACAAGTTTAATTTGGAAGGTAGATAAAACATGAATATACTTGGAATGGTGTAAAACACCATGCATAGGAATTTATAATGGACTGTTTGGAATAACTTGGTTTTCTTGGGGGTTGGATGCATGAGTGGAACTCATACTTGGTGCATGTGGAGGCTAGCAAAAGACTGGGAGCGACCAACTAAGAGAGCAATAATGGCCATAATCATGCAAAGCAATAAAACATTATTAATTAAAGCATAAAGTGATATTACAAGTCAAAAACTAAATGATCATAGAGGCTAAGGTGACTGGTTCATAGTCTTAACATGGTGTAAGCATGTGCCAAGTCAACCCAAATAAAGCATCAAAGGAGAATACCACAATATTATGCTTTTGTATGCTAAAACAACACATGATTCTTTCAAGGCGCATTAAGCAATCTCAATTGTTTGGAACAAGTCATGCTACAACAATAATCACTAAGCATAAGGCTAAAGCAATATCAAACATGACTTGATAGAGGCAAAGCCACAGTCAAAACAAACTCCTCGTGTACCACTTATAAGCATGAAGCTTCCTACTCTTTTCCAACACCAATCAACTTATTTGAAACCACATATGAATGCCGGGGTCCAACCAATTTATTTAAGCAAACCAAACAAAAGAAAACTAAAAAAATGAAGATACTCCAAGAACAACACATTTGTGCATGAAACAATAAAATGAAGTGTTTTGGAAGAAAACCTGAGTTTTTTATTGATGAATAAGGGGATGCCCAAGGCATCCCCAAGCTTTGACACTTGTACTTCTTGAATATATCTTAGGGTGACACGGGTGGCATCCCCAATCTTGAGATTTTGTCCATTCTTCATCTCATCACATTATTCTTCGCTACACTTTAAAATTTCCTTCATACAAAACTTCACACAATCTTCATTAGAAACATTAGTGTATTAAAGATAATAAGTCTTTGGGATTAGTTTCAACACAAGTAAAACTTCCATTAAAACACAAGCTACTGTATCAATTCCTTCTAAAATCTCAAGTGATAAAAGAGAACTCAAAGAGAAAGAGATTAAGAGGCAAATGCAAATAATGGCAGAAATCTGTCAAAACAGACCAGCAGGCCAAAACCGATTTTTTCGAAGACCTTGTGTTGCTCAAATCGAAAATTTATAAACTAAATAAAGTTAGATAAAAACCTGGGTCATAAGCACAAACAATTACAGCTCAATCCGACGTACAGGGATTTTTCACAATTTTTTACAGTGATGCAAAAAAATCTGTTTCGGGACAACAACTTTCCCAAGTCTTACTTCTCTCTCATTAGAGGTTATTCTTGGCAAAAAAAACCACACAAAAAGGATAAGGAGATGTTATTACAGAGGCAATAACTTCCAAGACTCAACAAAAGAAAACTTACTAAAAGTAAAAATAATTTGGGTTATCTCCCAATAGTACTTTTCTTTAACGCCTTTGAGCTAGGCTCGGTAATTTGACAAGATGCTGACATAAGAAATATGAATTGAAGCAAAAGTGAGCATCAAGGAGAAAATATGATACACATTTAAGTATAACCCACTTCCTATGCATAGGAATCTTGTAAGAAAATAAATCAAAGAAGCACATAGTGACAAGAATGGGTAGATAAAACAAGAGCAACTTTGGAACTTTCAATATAAAGAGAGGTGTTTTAGTAACATGAGAATTCCAACAACCATATTTTCCTCTCTCATAATGATTTTCAGTAGCATCATGAACAAACTCAACAATATAAATATCACACTCAAGCATGGAGGGCGATCAAATAAGGTATTAGTTAAAGAGTTACTCTTATTGGGAGGTAGACATGGGTAGCTGCTTCATTCTTCCTCCTCTTGATCATCACTCTCCTCCTCTTTTTCATCCAATGAGCTTCCAGTTTCAGCAATTTCTTCTTCCATAGGCTCCTGCAAGGCATTAGTCTCTTCTGTTAGTGGAGAGCATCTATTAAGATATTTAAGAATATAGCCATTTTCTTCCTTGTAATTATCAAAGAAAAGTTTAAGTATATCATAAACCTCATATTTATAAGATGCATCATTAGTATTTTCACGCAAATAAGCAAGTTTGAATGCACCCTTCCAAGCAATAAATTCATCAATTTGTTCCACATCATAAAAGTCATAATTTCCCTTAACATAAGAAGATATGGCAACATTATAATTATACTCACATTGAAAAGGGAGGTGTTTATACCTCCTAAAGCAACAAGATTTATCAAAGCAATAAGTAACATTATAAGTAGAGCACATGTTTCTAGCAATGGTATACAATTTATTAATTTGTTCCCATAAGTGTTTCCCTTTTTGTGACAAGCAGTGTTCCTCATAATATTTTTGTTCTTCCGTGAACCCACCTTGCCAATAAGGTCTAGTTTCAAAGAAACCAACCATTGATAGAAAGCATGATAAAGCAAGACAATAACAGACCAACAAAAATAACAACTATAATAGGAACTATTTTATTTTTATTTTTGATAAAAAGAAGCAAACAAAATAAAGTAGATAAACTAAGCAAAACAATAACAAAGTAAAAATATTGGTTGTGAGAGACTCCCCTTGCAAGAATCTTCTGTCTCCCTGGAAAGTGATTGATGAGGAGGAAGAGATTGAAGCTGTCCTTAACTCCCCGGCAACAGCGCTAGAAAAGTGCTTGATGGCTCAAAATATGTAGAGCTCGTTGGGAACCCCAACAGGAAGGTATGATGAGCACAGTAGCAAGTTTTTCCTTAGTTATGAAACCAAGGTTATCGAACCAGTAGGAGCAAGGAAACAACTCCAATGTGTTGCTAACAACTTGGAATCCTGCACAACACAACCACAGAACTTTGCCCCAACTTACAATGAGGTTGTCAATCTCACTGGTTTTGCTGAAAACAAAGGATTAAACGTATAGTGTGGAAGATAGTAATTGCTTGCAAAAAAAGTAAATAGTAAACGGTAAACAATAGATGGTATATTAATGGTAAAATAATGGACTAGGGTCCATACTTCACTAGAGGTGATTCCCTTAAGATAAATAGCATGTTGGGTGAACAAATTATAGCGGGGCAATTGATAGACTTGAGAAAGCATAACAATGCATATACTAGACAGCTTGACTCCTATGAGATTTGATTGGCCATTACAACATAATACATAGACCATAATCCAACTGCATCTATGACTAATAATCCACCTTCATGTTATCGTCCGAACCCCTCCCAGTATTAAGTTGCAAGCAACAGATAATTGCATTAAGCAAAGTGTGTAAAGTAAACAATACAATTTCCCCATGGACAAAATATTGTTGTTTTCTCCCTAGTAGCAACAACACATCTACAACCTTAGAGATTTCTGTCACTTCCCTAGATTACTAGAGGCATGAACCCACTATCAAGCATAAATTCTCCCTCTTGGAGTTGCAAGCATCTACTTGGCCAAGATAGTTACTAACAATGGAGAGCATGCAAGATCAAAAATAACATAAACATGATAGAATCAATAATCAATCTGAAATAACATCTCAATATCCATCGGATCCCCGAAAACACAACATAAAGGATTAAAAATAGATGATCTTGATCATGAATGGAGCTCACAAGATCTAAACATGATAGCACAAAGGAGGAGAACCAACCATCTAGCTACTACATGGACCCGTAGAAAAAGGATGAACTACTCACGTATCACACCGGAGGCAGGCATGGTGTTGAAGAAGGCCTCCAGGGTGATCTCTCCCCTCTGGCAGGGTGTCGGGAAGAGCTTCGGATCCCCCTCGATCTAGGGATGGAGATGGCGGCGGCTACAGACTCTTTCGTGGATTTCTGATCAGGTACTTAGGGTTTTTGGCATTCTTCCTTGGTCTCCTTTTCTTTTTTGGGATTCTTCTTTCCCTTCTTCCACTTAGCCCCGTAGCCAGCGGTATCGTCTTTCTTGATGTCGTTGTTGAAACGACACTCGGTGTTTGTGTGAGATGAGCCCCCGTTGGCATCTAAGTGATGCACACACGGGTTATTGGCAATGTCGGCCCAGGAATAGGTTTTGCTAGGTTGCTGGTCTCCTCTACCCTGGACTCTTGACGTCCCACGACCGTGTCAGCGGCTGCCTCCGTGCCCTCCTCGTCCTCTAGTCCCAAAAGTAGCAGTGACCACTGCCATTTCCGCGTTGGGTTTTTCTTCTGAGGTATTCTTGCGCTTCTGAGCTTGTTGCTCTGGTTGTTTTGCCGACTATGGCACAACTAGGGCATTCAGTTATCCCTCTACGTAGTCATCGGCGTCTGCCTACTTGCTCACTATTTCTATCATTTCTCCCAGATCAGTGACCTTGTCGAACTTCAAGCGGTGACGTAGTAAGCCAATTGGGAGTCCTGCAATGAAGGCTTCAATCGTAGTTTGATCATTTACTCCTTCACATGAGTTCTTGGTGTTGATCCATCATCCGAGGTAATCTCGGTAACTTTCTCCGGCTTTCTGAGTGCAACGCTGTAGGTCTCCTACCGTACAGGGCCTCCGATATGTGCCTTCGAAATTCTGAAAGAACGCGCTTTGCATGTCATACCAATTGTGGATGGTATTCTCCGGAAGTTCATTGAGCCATGATCGTGCAGTGTTCCGCAACATAAGTGGGGGATATCGGGTCATGACCAAGCTATTTCCTCCTTTGGCGGTGCAGCAAGCCTGGAAAAAATCCTGGAGCCAAGTATCTGGCCGGGCCACACCGTCGTAGGGTTGGATGTGTCTTGAGATAGAAAATCCTTCCGGGAAGTTTGTTTGTCGAATACGCGGTTTCAAGCACTTTGGACCTACGTAGATATGATCCGACTCGTAGCACCGCACCTCTATGTTAGAGTTGATCCGGTGTCTCGCATCACTTGGTGACAGGGAAGACCATCTTGGTTGTTCGCTATAGCTATGGTGCCTTGGAGCCGGACTTCTGCTTCTACCACCACCTCCTCCACGACGACGCCCTCCTTGGCCTCCTTGAGAGCCGTTTTGATAGCTGCTTGGCAGAGAGGGCGGTGCAGGTAGATTGTTTCCGGCTGATCGCCAGCCTCCATCTGGAGCGTCATTATTCCGGTTCCGGGTAGGGTCTTCATTGCGACGAGCCCCCTACCAGCTTAACTAGGCACGGTGTCCGTCGTTCCGTCATCCGTCATTCCCACCGCGATGGGGTTCAGCCAGACGGCTTGTATGTCTAGGAGGTGGCATCCTTTGACGGTCCTCCTCCCAACATTTCTCTTTGTATCTTCCCTATGATTGTTCGATTCTCGCCGAGGAGGGTTTCTCGGATACAGTGCAGCAATCACCTCTTGCTCTGCGGCTGGGGCAACATTGCTCCAGTTACGTGTGGTTATGTGGCGCTGTCCTGATGATCTGGTTCTTGAGTAGTTATCTTCCCGACGGTCGGAACAGTAGTGTTGTTCCAAAACCCTCTAGGGTCTAATATCATTCCAGGCCGGATCTGTGCGACATTGGTCAGATTGAGAAACCAGTTTTCCGCTTCTGGATTTCGTGACCTTCTGTTGCTCTAGGCCCTTGGTGAGCAGATTTATGCCCAACCGGACTTGTTCTGGGCCTGTATTATTTGCCAGGATATCTCGAGCTGCGGCAGTGTTTTGTACTAGTGTTGGGTACACCAGATCTCCCTTGTTGTCGAGTCGAGGCATCCTTGGATCCCCTTCAAAGAGAACCTTATGGACTTCTGGAAATTTGTCGGCATGTATGTGTCATTTCTTGGTCTTTTGATGCTATAGAGAGATGAACTTCTCCACAGTAGCTATGCGCTTCTTCTCTTCCTCGATGCTGTTGGCTTCATCCAGGAGTACTTGGCGATGCTCTTCTAGGGCTTGAGCCCTTTCTTCCAACTCTTCAGTAGTAAGTTCTACAGTTGTAGGGATAGGCGTAGTTAACGCAGCATCGATGAGTTTTCGAGCACTAATAGTGACCACATGTCCATCCACCGAAGCTTCTTTGGGCTCTTCTGGGATTAGTGATCCATCCAAGTCTTCCTCATATTCCTCAGCAACCACTTCCTCCGCTGGAGGGTCTTTTGCCAGGGTCTTGTTCTTCTTCTTTGACTTCTTGGCAACGCTAGTAGCAAAGACGGCTTTGGGTCCGTTTCCCGGAGTCAAGCTCTATTCGGTACTTTCGGACATCTGGACGTCGGGATTGTCTCCGATATCCATGTCATCCTACGCTTTGGGAGAGTTTACTCCGGATCCTTCGTTGATGGCTTCTCCTTCTTCTACAGCTTTGGAGTTGAACTCCTCTTCGTATTACGCGAAGAACTTTCGGAAATCCACCGACGTCATGGAATCATCCGAAGATGCCAGTAAGTCGGTGTTTGTTCCGATCACCTCCAGCACTGAGTCTTTGTTGTCTCCAGCATCGGCATAGCCCGATCCGGATCCAACGTATCCGACAAAGTGCGACGCATGCGTCCTGAGGTAGTTGCGGCTTTCCTCGTGGGCTTCCTCGAAACGTGTGATGGTCTCGAGAACCTCATCCACATCTGCACCTTTCATCATCACGTGCCTCAACTTATACCTTAGGAGGGGTTGGTCCGTTCTGGCACCGGAAGAGCCAGAACCAGAGTTGTTGTCTTGCTCCTCCTGGATTTCGACCTCGGTGGGTAGATCGATCTGGGATTCGACCCCGCTGGGGAGATCCACTCTAGATTCGACTTGCACTACAAGATCTGCTTCAGGCTAAGCTTTCTCCACTATCTCCGCAACAGGTGCAGGCTGGGTGGGATTAGGGTTTTCTGAGATCTGGAACTCTGCCTCCTCTGCGGACAAAGTGGACCCAGAAATTTCTTCTACCTCTATCATCACCGCTGGGGTGGGTCGGACAGGTTCAGCGAAACCAATGTATACATCGATGTCGCCAAAAGACATGATGGTATAGGCAGTTACGGCCTCCCTAGCCGGAATCCAGGTCTCATCGAGAATGATGAGAGGGACGTCGCTAGCATAGAGGACGCGACCGATGGTGATGGTCTCGTCGATTCCGATTCTTGCAGATTCTGCTTGGAACGCAGATCTGAAGCTCACTTGCCCCATGGTGGGTGCCAACTGTCGTCGGATGGATGACAACTATGCCATGAGGGGGTTCTCGAGGCGTGCGGAATAGAGGGGTGTGAGATGTACGGTATTCCGGGACAGTGAGCACACAAGTTTACCTAAGTTCGAATTGGCTAGCTTTGGACGGATCCTACTCCTGCTAGCAATCCGGTAATACGGCAGAGACGGATATGGGTTACAAGGGTTTCGCCTATGCGAGTTGAGATTGTACACTATTGTGGTGTTGCCCTAAAGGCGTACCCTAGGACGGCTTATATAGATATCTGGCCTAGGGTTTACAGGAGAGACCTATCCAGCTATGACTAAGAGTCGGTTACAGAGTACATCTTGAACTACAAGTAAGTTAACATGCCTATGTCGGTAAGTCTTCTGGGCCTTCCCGTAGCCGGACTGGACTCCGTATCTTCTCCCTGACTGGGCCGCCCGTGAAGCAAAGCTCTAACCTGAAGTGGGCCACCCTGGTCAGTGAGGCACAGTAAGGATACCCAGAAAGTATATCCCCAACAACCGAAGCTTGTATAGTATTCTAGTCATCTCTCTAACTTTGATAAGCTTTGCAAATGAATGAAGTGTTGAGCACATATGACTACCGACTATAAGTGAACTCTTATTCTCATTATTTCAAGTTTAAACGCTGAATTCCTTATAGTTCTTTTGGTTCTTCTTACTCGAGGACCATCAAGGTTTGAGCTTTGGGGAAGTTGATGGCTCCGATTTTTGCCATCTTCCACTGCGTTTAAATGTTGTTTTTGGTCAAGCAATTGCCAAATAAACTCTCAACTCTTGCCACTAATGACTAATAATTGCAAAGATATGCAAATCCCTTCTTTGATTTATGTCGTGTAGGAAATCATGGCTTTTAATGCGAAATAAGGAGTCATAATGAAGGATTTTGAGGAAGTATACACAGCGAAGTAATTGGAGCAGCATCCCAGGCTGTCAGCAAGCTTAACGACCACTGGTACGGGCACGGTCCGTCCGTAACGCCTGCCTATAATAGGTGGCGATGGCTTCGCCTCATCAAACCCTACAACTTTCATAAACATGCCTATATATTTCGAGCCTCCAGCCGCTGGCCAGAGAGCCGCCATTCTCAGATTACATCACACCACCACCAAAGGAGATCCACACCATTGTTCATTACTTCCACCATCCATCCATCCACTAGCCATAGCCATTGCTTTGTACTTTAGATCTTGATGACCCACAAGTATAGGGGGTGTATTGTAGTATTTTCGATAAGTAAGAGTGTCGAACCCAACGAGGAGCAGAAGGTGTTGATGAGTGGCTTTGAGCAGGAATTCTCTGTAAATACTTAGCAAACAGATTTTTAGGGGTTTTTGGTAATGCAAATAAATAAAGTACGAGTAAATAAAAGACAATAAGAATAAATGCAGCAAGTGGCCCAATCCTTTCTTTAGCAAAGGACAAGCTGGTTGTATTACTTAAGTTAACCAAATGTTCTCGAGGACACACGGGAATATCATCAAGTGCTTTCGCTTCATATAGTTGATTAATCTTCTTTAGTTTGACAAGTGTTGTGTGGGTGAACCTGTGCTAATGTACCAACCTTCCTAGGACTAATACACCCTTGTGATTATACCCCTTGCAAGCATCCACAAGTACAAGAAAGTAATTAAGATAGAAATATAACCACAACTTTAAACTCTAAGACCCTGACATCCCTTGTGCAAAGGATTCCTAATGGGGGTTCAGGTTTCTGTCACTCTGGCAACCCCTACGATTAGTAGCCAAATACACAGTGCATTCCCCTAGGCCCATATAGGTGAAGTGTCATGACTTCTCAACACAATTCCACTACTAACAACATGACTTCTCCCATGTCCTCAAGAACTAAACGAAGTACTCACAAGACATCATATGGATCAAGATCAGAGTTGAAATAATGATAAGTAACAATCTGAACATAACAATAATTTAATGGTTCACTCAATAGCATCAACTACAAGGAGTAATCAACACCGGGAAAGTTTCCCCTAAGAACTATGCAAGATTCAACCCAATTGTCACAGCGGTATGGAGTGGTGATGAAGGTGCTGGTGGAGATGATGATGGAGATCATGATGATGATCCCAATGAAGTCCAGCTTGATGGTGGTGTTGTTGGCGATGATCTCCCCTCTCCAGGAAGGAATTCCCCCGGTAGAATCTGTCTGTCGGAGAGATCTTTCTCTCTCTGTAGTTTTCCGCCTCGCAGAGGCGACGTAATATTTCTGTGGTTCCTCCCCTAGGCTTAGGGTTTCGTGGGGATAATATACGCCAAAGGGGAGAGTGAGGAGTGGGCCAGGGTGGCCACACCACCTGGTGGCGTGGCCAGGGGTGTCCCGTGCCAGGGGGTGGTGTGGGCCCCCTTGGCCCATCTCCACTCCCCCTTGTGGCATCCTTCGTTTTCTGTAAAAATAGAATTTTCCATGTATTTTCCAGGATTTTCTAATCTTCGTGAATTTCGCCTCCAAACAGCCCCTTTTCCATCAAAATCCTGACTACATCGGTCCATGCTCCAAAAGTCATCAACCATGCAAAAACAGATGAAATAACATAAGTATCATCTCTTAAGATGAAATATATCAATGAATAACAGTGAATTATGATATAGAATAGTCATGCAAAATGGACGTATCAACTCCCCCCAAGCTTAGACTTCGCTTGTCCCCAAGCGAAAACTGAGCTCAATAAACATGACCTCAGGTTTATGGAGTGAAGAGTCGATAAAAGAATACGAACAAGAAGCATCACATTCATCAATAGATAAATCATAATAGCAGACAACTCACCATTATATAACTTAACTTGCAATAGGCAAAGGAAACACAATAAAGATACATAAAGTAAATCACAATTGGAAATGGCAAACTTTGCTCTTGGTCAAGGAATAGTTAACAATTTGCAGGAGTTCAAACATAATGGTTTTTCAATGATAGCTTTCAAAATAATACGCACTAAGATAAGAGCAATGTGCAAAACAAGGAACATATGAAACATGATTGAATAAATCATCATATGAATGAATGAAACACAACAACTCAAAATACTTGCTGAGATAGAAGGGAATAGGTTTACTGACTCAACTAAAAAGTAAAAGAAAGGGCCTTCACAGAGGGAAGCAGGGATTTCAAGTTTCATAAAGAGCTTCCAAAAATTATGGTACTTATTAGCTGTCAGCACTCATTGCCCCTATCATAAGCATATTTAGGTGATTAAGGTTAAAGTGATCAAATATGTGGATATGCTTGACAAGTTGTAAGTTGAAAATCTCATGTCCCTTGAATACGAGGGCCGCTTCTCATGCTACTCAAGTTTAGTTACCGGTAAGTTCTTGTCATAGTAAGTACATGTGTATCATAGAGAACCGCCAACGGGGTATCCCTTGCCCGATGATACGGAAGAATCCCCATATCAAAATGACAAGGCAAGCAGACAACGAGCATCTTAGCAATCTTCTTATTTATCACGGGAAAATTGTGCTTTTTTCTCTCTTTCCTCTTTTCTCATCTCTTTTTTTTATTTTTTTTCTCAATCTCTATCTCTTTTTTTATAAGAAGAATGCTTCATAGATGCTCATTATGGTTACACTGCAGGTTTCCACCATGATTACGCATGGATTAGACCAGCGTCCCAGGCGTTTCTCTAACACACATACATAACTCCATGGACTTACAACCTCCCCTTTCATTTCACACCGACGACATCCATAAACCAAAGAGCATGATATCAATTGGGTACAATGTACCAGTGCAATGTTGATAGCGTTCCCCATGACAGCATGGTTTCGCTGATTTACAACTTACAAAGCGCAAGCATATACGCAACATAGATGGGCACAATGGTTCAAGTTTATTAAGTGCAGGAAAAGTAAAGTGTGCCATCAAGTTCATGAGAGCTTTAATCACTAATTTTCACATAACAAGTTTAACTCGGAAGGTAGATAAAAATATGAATTTACTTGGAATAGCAATAATGCTAATAGGTAGGTATGGTGGACACAAATGGCATAGGTTTTGATATAAGGATTGGATGCACGAGAAGCATTCCCTCTCAGTACAGGTTTTTGGCTAGCAAGGCTGGGTAGCAAGTATAAGAGTTGAAGGAAATAAACAAACATACAGGTGATAAAAACAAGCATGCAATCTTCCTTGGGAGCACGAAAGATCTTAACTAGAGAATACTAAGCTTATGAGAAAATCAAGAAAGAAAGATGATGAAATTATATTTCTTGAGAGTACTTTTATCTTTTCATTCAATTCTCAAAATAGTATTGCTACTGACTGATCCAGGTTTGCCAAAACCAAATAAATTTACTCAATGATCCCAAAGTGATACCAATACTAACAACAAGATCAATCATATAATAGCAATTGAAAACTAATATAAGATATGCAAAAGAATAAATGATAGAACTTCGCATTAATATTCCATAACGGCAACTCACACCAAGGGATACATAGATATCTAACGAGAGGGGGGACACTTCCATAATGCAAACCATCCTACATAATAACTTCTCTATTCATGATATGACTCTACTAAAAAGGTAAAAAGATAGAAGATAGTGATGTGAAATCGTGGCACTCCCCCAAGCTTGGAACAAACCAAGGGGATGCCAAAACCTGATGACGAATTACTCCTTCGGTGGTGGTGGTGTTCTCTCGATGAGCTTCTCAATCAATTTCCTCAAGTCTTCAATCTCGAAGGTGAGAGTATGAATCAACTCCGAGTTTTTCTCAATGTGGTTCATGATCATGTTGGGTTGTGATTCCCACCTCGTACGATTCTTCCCCACTCTTCCTCCTTGAAGTCTTCTTTTCCTGCATGGTTAGAACGAGGCATATCCCAATTGGAGGGTAGTTTCTCCTTGGGAATATTCTGGAATTGATGCTCATGGATAAGGGAATGGAAGGGATTCTTGGTGCGTGGAGAAGGTGATCGTGGAGCCAAACAGTGACACGGAGGCTTCCCTCTAGTTGACATCCATGCAGTCCTTCTGATCCTGGCAGGGTTTGCCACCACTCCAATGCTTGCAATGGTAGTGCCGGTGTGCGGATGCTTTGCCTCCTCTTCATCTTTACTCTCGGTCTCCTTCTCCTGCCCAAGGTCTTGGGGATCCTCCTCCGCAGGCTCCTTTCCCTTATTCTTGGCGGAGACCATTGTGCTTCTAGACTTTAAGAAATAGGTCGAAACGAAAACATGACGAGAACACGATATACGAACCTCGGGGGATTCTGGGGATTATATATTACAAAGTTTTACAACAAAAGGAAGGTACTGGGAGAAAACGGGTCGGAGACGGAGTCTGGGCGGCCACACCACCTGGTGGCGCGGCCAGGGGTGGGCCCGTACTGACTCGTTATTGATAACGAGCTCGTTGGGGAACCCCAAGAGGAAGGTATGATGAGCACAACAGTAAGTTTCCCTCAGCTATGAAACCAAGGTTATCGAACCGGTAGGAGAAAGGAAACACCCCCAAGGTGTTGTTTCCAACTTGCAATCCTGCACAACACAACCACAGAACTTTGCCTCCAACTTACAGTGAGGTTGTCAATCTCGCCAGTTTTGCTGAAAACAAAGGATTAAATATATTGTGTGGAAGAAAGTAAAAGCTTGCAGAAACTAAACAGAAAGCGGTAAACAGTTGTAGATTGATTGTAAAATAAAGGACCGAGGTCCATAGTTCACTAGTGGTGGTTCTCCTTAAGATAGATGACATGATGGGTGACCAAATTATAGTGGGGCAATTGACAAACATCGAGAAAGCATACATGCATATACTACTAAGCTTGACTCCTATGAGATTTGATTGGGCATTACAGCATTATACATAGACCGTAATCTAACTGCATCTACGACTAATAATCCACCTTCAGGTTATCAATCCGACCCCCCTCCAGTATTAAGTTGCAAGCAACAGATAATTGCATTACGCATTGCGTGTAAAGTAAACAATACGATTGTTCTATGAAAAAAGGATTGTTGTTTTCTCCCTAGTAGCAACAGCACATCTAGTACCTTAGAGATTTCTGTCACTTCCCCAGATTACTAGAGGCATGAACCCACTATCCAGCATAAATACCCCCTCTTGAAGTTTCTAGCATCTACTCGCCGAAGATATCTACTAACAACGGAGAGTATGGAAGATCACAAATAACAAAGACATGATAGAATCAATAATCAATTTGAAATAGCATCTCAATATCCATCGGATCCCCGCAAACACAACATGTAGAATTACAAATAGATGATCTTGATCATGAACGGAGCTCACAAGATTTAAACATGATAGCACAAAGGAGAAGAACCAACCATCTAGCTACTACATGGACCCGCAGTCCAAGGATGAACTACTCACGCATCACACGGGAGGCTTGCATGGTGATGAAGAAGGCCTCCAGGGTGAATTCCCCTCTCCGATAGGGTGCTAGGAAGAGCTTCAGATCCCTCCCAATCTAGGGATGGATATGACGGCGGCTACAGACTCTTTCGTGGAATTTTTGATCGGGGTCCTTAGGGTTTCTGTATCAGAGACATCTTATAGTCGGAAGGGGAGGCCGAGGGGGTGCCCTAGGTGGCCATACCACCCCCTGGCGCGGGCTAGGACTGGCCATGCGGCCAGGTGGTGTGGTGGCCCTCTGGCCCCTCTCCGTCTCGTATTCTAGCTCCGTGTCCCCCTCGGTAAAATATTGACTTTGGCTTTTGTCCCATCCAATTATGAGAATATTCATTTTCTGACTTTCCTGGAACCAAAAACAGCAGAAAATAGGCAGCTGGCACTGTGGCATCTTGTTAATAGGTTAGTCCAAGAAAGTGTATAAAAAGTACTCCAAAGTGTGGACAAAACATAAGAAAGTAGATAAAAACCAAGCATGGAACATCAAAAATTATAGATACGTTAGCAACGTATCAACATCCCCAAGCTTAACTCCTACTCGTCCTCGAGTAGGTAAGTGATAAAAAGAAAGAATATTTTTTTAGGTGACCTGCACCATCATAAACTTGATCAAAGTATTTGTAAAACATTGATAGCTAGGATCATAGTACTTCAACATAGCATGAAAGATAAAGTTCTAGCAATAAGACATAGCAACTATGTTGTAACATGAAAAGGCACAAACAAAAGATTCATGAATAACAATGCTTTGAAAGACGTTTGTTTGTTTCACATAAAGAAAACATAGCATAGTGGCATTTATCTTGTCCCTCATGGAGTAGCAAAATATAAATGCATAGGACACCTTCAAAGTTAATAAGGGTGACTAGATACAAATAGTTTAAGAAAAAGCAATATCAAAGTTATGCATCAATCAACAAGTCTTGGGACAATGCACATTATACTAAGAATGGCCACTATGCTCTCTCAATAGGTGCATAAAGATAGAAGATAGAGACTCAACATAAAATTAAAAGAAATGCCCTCATAGAAGGAAGCAGGGATTCAAGTCTCATAAAGAGCTTCCAAAAATTATGGTATTTATTAGCTTTCAGCTCTCATTGCCCCTATGATAAGCATCTTTAGGTGATTAAGGTTAAAGTGAACAAACCATGGAGTATATGCTTGACAAAGTATAAGTTGGAAATCTCATGTCCCTTGAATACGAGGGCCGATCCTCATGATACTCAAGTTTAGTCACCGGTAAGTTCTTGTCATAGTAAGTACATGTGTATCATAGAGAACCGCCAACGGGGTACCCCTTGCCCGATGATACGGAAGAATCCCCATATCAAAATGACAAGGCAAGTAGACAACGAGCATCTCAGCAATCTTCTTATTTACCATGGGAAAATGGTGTTTTTTCTCTTTTTCCTCTTTTCTCATATATCTTTTTTCTTTTTCTCTTTTTTTCAATCTCTATCTCTTTTTTTGTAAGAAGAATGCTTCATAGATAGGTCATTATGGTTACGCTGTAGGTTTTCGCCATGATTAGGCATGGATTAGACCGGCGGCCCAGACATTTCTCTAACACACATACATAAATCCATGGACTTACAAGCTCCCCTTTCATTTCACACCGACGACATCCATAGACAAAAGAGCATGATATCAACTAGGTACAATGTACAAGTGCAATGTTGAAAGTGTTCCCATGACAACATGGTTCTGCTAATCCCCAACATATAAGTGCAAGCATATACAACATAGATGACACAATGGTTCAAATTTATTAAGTGCAAGAAAAGTAAAGTGTGCCATCAAGTTCGTGAGAGCTTTAATCACTAATTTTCACATAACAAGTTTAATTCAGAAGGTAGATAAAAACATGAATATACTTGGGATAGCAAATGATAATAGGTAGGTATGGTGGACTCTTTGGAATAACTTGGTTTTATTTGGAGTTGGATGCATGAGTGGAACTCACACTTGGTTATGGAGGCTAGCAAAAGACTGGGAGCGACCAACTAAGAGAGCAATAATGGTCATAATCATGCAAAGCGACAAAACATCATTGATTAAAGCATAAAATGATATTACAAGTCTAAAATTAAAGGATCATCAAGTCTATAGTGACTTTGGATAGTCATAACATGGTGTGAGCATGCGCCAAGCCAACCCAAATAAAGCATCAAAGGAGAATACCACAATACTATGCTTTAATATGCTAAAACAACGAATGATTCTTTCAAGGCACATTAAGAAATCTCAATTGTTTATAACAATTCATGCTACAACAATAATCACTAAGCATAAAGCCAAAACAATATCAAGCATGGATTGACAAAGCCTAGGCCATAGTCAAAAACAAGCTCCTTTTACCACTTAAGCATGAACTTTTCTAGTCTTTTCCAATCCAAACCAAACTTATTTAAAAACTAATGTATGAAAGAGGTGGTCCAACCAATTTATTCAAGAAAACTAAGAATACCAAGAAAACTAAAAACCAAAAAGAAGACGCTCCAAGAACAACACAACTGTGCATGAAACAATAAAAATGAATGTTTGGAAGAAACCTGAGATTTTTATTGATGAAGAAGGGGATGCCTTGGGCATCCCCAAGCTTTCACGCTTGTACTTCTTGGATATTTCTTGGGGTGACACGCTACGACATTCCCAAGTTTGAGATTTAGTCCATTCTTCATCTCATTACATCATTCTTTCCATACACCTGAAAATTTTCCTTCATACAAAACTTCACACAATCTTTATTAGCAACAATAGTGCATTCAAGATAATAAGTCTTTGGGTTCAGTTTCAACACCAATAAAACTTCCATTAAAACACAATCTACTGTAGCACTTCCCTAAAAAATCTCAATTCCCCAAAAGAACTCAAAAAGGAATCAACAAGAAGCAATGCAAATAATGGCAAAAATCTGTCAAAAAAGACCAGCAGGTAAAAACCAATTTTTTCGAAGACCTTCTGTTGCTCAAATCAAACAGTGTAATAACTAAAGTTAGATAACAACATGGGGAAGAAGAAAAAAAATCACGCCTCAAAATGACGTACAGAGATTTTAGACGAAATTTTACAGTGAAGCACAAAAATCTGTTTCGGGACAGCAACTTTCCCACGCATTACTTCTCTCTCATTAGAGGATACTCTTGACACAGAAAGCAAATAAAAAGGATAAGGAGCGGTTATTACAGAGGTAATAACTTCCAAGACTCATCTAAAACTTTTGGGTTATCTCCCATTAAGTACTTTTCTTTAACGCCTTTAAGTTAGGCATAAGAAGCAAGAAAAAGAATCAAGTGTTCTCCAATGAAGAAGCATTAAAACCAAATTTCTTGCCCTTACCTTTCTTACTTTTATTCTTAACCTTGGCGAACATATGATTGTTTGGTGGAGAAGTAAAGTGCATGGTGCCCTTTTCCACATCTATTATTGATCCAAGGAGTTTTAATAGGGATCTTCCAAGTGTAATTTGTCGTTTTCCTACACATTCAATAACAAGATAATCAGTAGAAACCATTTTCCCTAGGATCTTTGTAAACACTCCTCCAGCTATTCCAATTGGTAATATTGTGGCATTATTAGCAAGAAATATTTCTTCTCCTCCTTCAGAAAGTCCCCAAAGATTCAAAGATTCGTAGATATCTTTAGGCATAAGACAGAATTCAGACATGATATCACAGCGAGTATGAAAAGTTTCATTATTTATAACAATCTTTACTGTAGGAAGCCATTTTGAGGGTTCAGAATTTATTAGAACATAATCATGATGCTCTCTAAGCGTGTTATAGCAATCCTTTAAACTAGTAGTGCAAGTCTCAAGAGTGTTCAATCTAGCAAATATGTTTATAAAGGAAGAATCAGATTTGCTAGGCAAGTCGTAAGTAAAGACCAACTTCTTTATGGCATTAACAGCATCATCCTCATTGCATTGGAGGATATCTCCTCCCACTATAGCATCCAAAGCATATCTATACCAAAGAGTAGTTCCAAGATAAGAACATCTAAGAAACAAGCTTTGAGTCATTTTAGGTTTAGTTTTTTCATGTAGATCAGAGATTCTAGACCAAGCTTCTTTGAAACTCTCTTCAATTCCTTGTTTGAAAGTGAAAATCATTTCCTCAGGTGACATAGTGATTGGAGCAATGCTATACATAATGACAACTTTTAAAATAGGAACTAAAAAATAATTTTTTGTGTTTGGTAAAGAAAGCAAGCTTAGTACAACTATTTTGTGTGTGTTTTTGATACAGAAACAAGCAAACAAAACAGAAATAAACTAAGCAAAAAAAAATAACAAAGTAAAGAGATTGGTTATGAGGGACTCCCCTTGTGAAGATGTCCTTGACTCCCCGGCAGCGGCGCCAGAAAAATACTTGCTAACTCGTGATTGATAACGAGCTCGTTGGGGAACTCCAAGAGGAAGGTATGATGAGCACAACAGTAAGTTTTCCTCAGTTATAAAACCAAGGTTATCGAACCAGTAGGAGCAAGGAAACACCCCCAAGGTTTTGTTTCCAACTTGGAATCCTTCATAACACAACCATAGAAATTCGCCCCCAACTTACAGTGAGGTTGTCAATCTCACCGTTTTTTCTGAAAACAAAGGATTAAACGTATTGTGTGGAAGAAAGTAAAAGCTTGCAGAAAGAAAGCAGAAAGCGGTAAATAGTTGTAGATTGATGGTAAAAGAAAGGACCGGGGTCCATAGTTCACTAGTGGTGGTTCTCCTTCAGATAGATGACATGTTGGGAAAACAAATTACAGCGGGGCAATTGACAAACATCGAGAAAGCATACATGCATATACTACTCATCTTGACTCCTATGAGATTTGATTGGGCATTATGACATTATACATAGACCGTAATCCAACTCCATCTATGACTAATAATCCACCTTCAGGTTATCAATCCGAACCCCCTCTAGTATTAAGTTGCAAGCAACAGATAATTTCATTACGCATTGCGTGTAAAGTAAACAATATGATTGTTCTATGAACAAAGGATTGCTATTTTCTCCCTAGTAGCAACAACACATCTAGTGCCTTAGAGATTTCTGTCACTTCCCCAGATTACTAGAGGCATGAACCCACTATCAAGCATAAATACTCCCTCTTGGAGTTGCTAGCATCTACTCGGCCAAGATATCTACTAACAACGGAGAACATGCAAGATCACAAATAACAAAGACATGATAGAATCAATAATCAATCTGAAATAGCATCTCAATATCCATTGGATCCCCGCAAACACAATAGGTAGAATTACGAATAGATGATCTTGATCATGAACGGATCTCACAAGATCTAAAAATGATAGCACAAAGCAGAAGGACCAACCATCTAGCTACTACATGGACCCGTAGTCCAAGAATGAACTACTCACGCATCACACCGGAGGCTTGCATGGTGATGAAGAATGCCTCCAGGGTGAATTCCCCTCTCCGACAGGGTGCCAGGAAGAGCTTCAGATCCCTCCCGATCTAGGGATGGAGATGATGACGGCTACAGACTCTTTAGTGGAATTTTTGACTAGGGTCCTTAGGGTTTCTGTATCGGAGGCATCTTATAGTCAGAAGGGGAGGCCGAGGGGGTGCCCTAGGCGGCCACACCACCCCCTGGCACGGGCTAGGCTTGGTTGCACGGCGAGGTGGTGTGGCGGCCCTCTGGCCCCTCTCCGTCTCGTATTCTGGCTTCGTGTCCCCCTCGGTAAAATATTGACTTTGGCTTTTGTCCCGTCCAATTCCGAGAATATTTATTTTCTAACTTTCCTGAAACCAAAAACAGCAGAAAATAGGCAGCTGGCACTGTGGCATCTTGTTAATAGGTAGGTCAAGAAAGTGTATAAAAAGTACTCCAAAGTGTGGACAAAACATTAGAAAGTAGATAAATACCAAGCATGGAATCCCAAAAATCATAGATATGTTAGCAACGTATCAGCCTATGCCACAGGGTGGTGTGAGCCACCCTGGCTCCATTTCCATCCTTCTTTCACTTTGTTGCTTTCCTTGCTGGATAAAAACTACAAAAATATAACTGGACATATTTTTCGCGGAACTTTTCTTACCAGAACTGTTACCTATTCGAACATGGACTCTGCAAGTCTCTGAACTTGGTTTTTGGTAAATTTTTCCAGATTTACCATTTGAACAGCATCAATATCTTGATCTTCATACACATATTGCTCGAGTCATGAAACATTTCACTTTCTTATTACACCATTTTCTCCACTAACCTGAAAATTTCTTTCACATAAAACTTCACACAATTCTCATTAGCAACATTAGTGCATACGAGGTAATAACCCTTTTAAGTTCAATTTCAACTGAAATCCATCAAAACATAAGCTACTGAAACAACTCCTTCCAAAAACCCAAAAAGAATTCAAAAATGAAATCGATTTATGAGGAAAATACAAGAGTGGTAAAAATCTGTCAAAACAGACCAGCAGGTAAAGATGAATTTTTTCTAAAATCTTCTGTTGCTCAAATCAAAAAGTGCAAAACTAACGAAAGTTAAAAAACAATCTGGGGCAGAATCACAAAAAATTATAGCTCAATCTGACATACAGAGATCTCTCACGAATTTTTACAGCGAAGCACAAAAATCTGTTTCGGGACAGCAACTTCCCAAATATTACTTCTCTCTCATTAGAGGTTGATCTTGACACAAAAACCAAACAAAAAGGATAAGGAGAGGTTATTACCGAAGTAACAAATTCCAAGACTCAAATAAATGAAAAAAAACTGAAAGCACAAATAAATTGGGTTGTCTCCCAAAAAGCTCTTTTCTTTATAGCCATTAAGATGGGCATGATGATTTCAATGATGCTCACATAGGAATATGAATTGAAGAAAAAGAGAGCATCAAGCAGCAAAAATACAAATGTTTAAGTCTAAACCACTTCCTATGCATGGGAATTTTGTAAGAAAATAAATTATTGAAACCAAATGCTACTAGCATAGGAAGGCAAAACAAGTGCAACATAAAGACTTTCAGCATAAAGTGAGGAAACTTAATATTATTGAGATGCATAAGAAAACTTTTCCCTCTCTCATAATAACTTTCAGTATCATGCATAAATTTAACAATATAGCTATCACAAGAACCATTGAAGCAATGATCACTTACTCTAACAAAAAACACAGGGACACTAGCTCTCATAACACTACTTTGTGAAACTATACTAGAAGTACCCTTACAAAGAATAGTGTGTCCATCTTATACATATTTAGTGACAAAGTCTTTCACATTTTCTATTTAGGTTCAACAGCTACTTGTTCATCGGGTCCAATAGCTCTATTTGTACTTTCATTAACCATACTAGCTATCATAGAATGTTCCTTTACCTTAACTAGGAAAGGCATTTTCTCAATGTAAGGTTCGGGTAAGACATGATTAGCAATAAAAACTTTAGTATTTCTTACAGGAACACTATTAGCAATATCTTTAAAAGGTTCATGATACTTATTCCACTTCTTTTTAGGAACTTCAATATAGAAAGCAGAAGCATTAAAATAAGTTGCAATAGCTTGAGAGTCTAGACCAGAAGCATTTTTAATATTTTGAAAGTCATCAGTTCCCATAAAAGATTCAATGCATTCATAATCATAATTTATACCTCACTTTCTTCCTTTATCATTCTCACATGCTTCAGTATTGTCTTGAATACGGTCTAGAAGATCCCATTTAGCTCCTTCTTCCATGCATGTAAATGATCCAGCGCAAGAAGCATCCAATAAATTCTTATCATGAAGAGAAAGCCTTGCATAAAAGTTATTGATAATAATATTGTTGGGGAGCTCATCAATGGGACATTTGAGCATTAATAAATCAATCTCCCCCAAGCTTGAGCTGTACTCTCTCCATCAAGTGGCCAAAAGTTGTATATTTGATTCCGATCTTTATGAATCTCACTAGGAGGATAAAATTTAGAATAAAAGAGAGGTACTATTTCCTCCCATTCAAGAGATTGACCATTCTTCAGCAGCTTATACCATTCCTCAGCTCTTCCTTTCAGTGATAATGAGAATAACTTCTTCTTGACTTGATCTGTTGTAATACCTACACACTTGAACAACCCGCATAATTCGTGTAGAAAGAGCAAATGATCACCGGGATGGATAGTTCCATCCCCAAAATAGTAGTTATCCATAACACGATCAATAATTCTTGTAGGTATTTTAAAAGTATCATTCTCAGGAGGTGGTGGTTCATCTAATACCTTACCAGTGGTAGTAGCATTACGAAATAAGAAACTCAACAAATTATCCATATTGAAAATAAAGTAACTAACCGAAATAAACAATACTCACAGTAGAAGTTACCTTTACCAGTTCCACTCTCCAATAGCGCTTCACTCCCCGGCAACGGCGCCAGAAAATAGTCTTGATGACCCACAAGTATAGGGGTGTATCGTAGTATTTTCGATAAGTAAGATTGTCGAACCCAACGAGGAGCAGAAGGTGTTGACGAGTGGCTTGGAGCAGGAATTCTCTGTAAATACTTAACAAACGGATTTTTAGGGTTTTTTAGTAATGCAAATAAATAAAGTACGAGTAAATAAAAGACAATAAGAATAAATGCAGAAAGTGGCCCAGTCCTTTCTTTATCAAAGGACAAGCCAGTTGTATTACTTAAGATGACCAACGTTCTCAAGGACACACAGGAATATCATCAAGTGCTTTCGCTTCATATAGTTGATTAATCTTCTTTAGTTTGACAAGTGTTGTGTGGGTGAACCTGTGCTAATGTACTGACCTTCTTAGGACTAATACATACTTGTGATTATACCCCTTGCAAGCATCCGCAAGTACAAAAAGTAATTAAGATAGAAATCTAACCACACTTTAAACTCTAAGACCCTGACATCCCTTGTGCAAAGGTTTCCTAAAGGGGGTTCAGGTTTCTGTCACTCCGGCAACCCCTATGATTAGTAGCCAAATAGACAATGCATTCCCCTAGGCCCATATAGGTGAAGTGTCATGTAGTCAACATTCACATGACACCACTAGAACAAATACACCACAACTTAATTAACAAACCATTGAATCTTTCTCAACACAATTCCACTACTAACAACATGACTTATCCCATGTCCTCAAGAACTAAACGAAGTACTCACAAGACATCATATGGATCAAGATCAGAGTCGAAATAATGATAAGTAACAATCTGAACATATCAATAATTCAATGGTTCACTCAATAGCATCAACTACAAGGAGTAATCAACACCGGGAAAGTTTCCCCTAAGAACTATGCAAGATTCAACCCAATTGTTACAGCGGTATGGAGTGGTGATGAAGGTGCTGGTGGAGATGATGATGGACATCATGATGATGATCCCAATGAAGTCCAGCTTGATGGTGGTGTTGTTAGCGATGATCTCCCCTCTCCAGGAAGGAATTCCCCCGGTAGAATCTGTCTGTCGGAGAGATCTTTCTCTCTTTGTAGTTTTCTGCCCCGTAGAGGCGACGAAATCTTTCTGTGGTCCCTCCCCCAGGCTTAGGGTTTCGTGGGGATAATATACGCCAAAGAGGAGAGTCAGGAGTGGGCCAGGGTGGCCACACTACCTAGTGGCGCGGCTAGGGGTGTCCCACGCCAGGGGGTGGTGTGGGCCCCCTGTGGCCCATCTCCACCCCCCTTCTGGCAACCTTCGTCTTCTGGAAAAATAGAATTTTCCATGTATTTTCCCGGATTTTCTAATCTTCGTGAATTTTGCCTCCAAACAACCCCTTTTCCATCAGAATCCTGACTGCAGCGGTCCATGCTCCAAAAGTCATCAACCATGCAAAAACAAATGAAATAACATAAGTATCATCCCTTAATATAAAATATATCAATGAGTAATAGTGAATTATGATATAGAATAGTGATGCAAAATGGACGTATCAGATTTCCTTGTTATTTGGTGACATTGTAAGAATATTTGATTTTAATCTAAGTATTTACATGATTTTTTTCATCTCTGATCTATTTGTTATGAGTGAGTAGTCCTCACGGGCTGCGGGTTGGGGAGAAACCTCACATCAATTATGTGCATCTAGATCATGGGAGAATTTTATTTTGTTTGAGATTGTGATTTGTATCTTTTGTTTCATTGTCTCTTGTATAGATATGTGGACTTGTAGGTACCCAAGATCCCATAGATTGATAAAGGCTTGAGGTGAGATACTTTCCTAGCGGCGATCTCATAGGAACCTCAGTGACAGAAAGGGTAGTATGGTCTTCGCTTAGCGCCCCATTCCGGATCAACAACAACATGACCACTTAAAGCTTCAATCTGTGTTTTGCACTTAATAATTTTTTGTAACCCGTGGCTTCGGTGTACTCTCGATTGGATTAAAAGTCTATTGTTATGCCTGCTGCATCACGGGGGCTCTAGAATATTAGGATGTGTTGCCCACAAGAGATTAGCTCGATTCAAACATTATACATGACTACGCTTATTATTATCTTTTATCCCATTTGATATGCAGTTGTAGGTGGATCTTCAACCCTGGCCTATCTCTATCCATTGATTCAAACCCGTTATAAAGTAAACTAGATTGGTTCGGTCAACTAAGTTAAAACAAACAAACAAAGTCTTGTAGACGTGTTCTTTTTATTACCTTTTAGTAGTGCTTTCTAAGGTTCGATTAAACCTAGGTCTTCTAGGGAAAAAGCTATTATACTACATCCGTGAATCTGTATCGAAGGTATCAATTACGGAAGTAGATCTTCTGGATCCTGAACCCCGCGGCGCAAGAGTGCTCCGCGGTGAAGTCCCCCGTTCGGGCAGTCCAGACGTGGGACCATGATCTCGCGAGAGAGAGGGGAGGGAGAAAGGCAACTGGAAGCTTTCCTCAAAGCTAGGAAGTTTTATTATTTTCTGATGATTTAATTGCCTAAATATGCCTCTTATTATATAAGGGGAAGGGGACCCCAAAATCCTTGGCCTAGCCGTGTGGGACTAAACAAAGTAGAGGAGAGGGGGGCTTCGCCGCCAGCCAAGACCCATGTGGGCCCCGCGCGGGTTTCCTAGGGCCCAGCCGGCAACCTCCTCCCTCTCCTCCCTTTTGGTTTTACCCTCATGTACCCTTGCCCTTAGGGAATTAGCCCAATAGGGAATTTAACCATTTTATTTCCTTTTCTTTTATTAAATAAATACAAATGAATAATTAAATATATATTTAATATCTATATACAGATTATTTAATTCCCGTGGCTATGAAACACCTTCCATTCCACTTTGGACATCCTCCGGACCTTCCCGAAACCCTTCCGGTTTCTCCCTCTCTTTTCTTCGGTGATTTCAACGATACAAAAATGATCTCCAAGCTTTGTCAAACCCTTAAGTGTGCTACCCTACGGTTCGGGAACACTCCAGACATGGTCAAGACCCCTCTCGGGCCAATGATCATCAGCGGGACCTGGATGCCCATAATAAACCCTGTACATTCCATGAAACCTTTGTCGTTGAACCATCAACGAGGTGTCCTATTCCTTTTATCTCTACGATACTTGAATTGTCCGAGATTTAATCAACGACATCACCATGCTGGGTTCAATCTCGTTACCGACAAATACTACTTAACTCATCCCGACAAGTGATATCCCCGTGACCTAGTCACATGCTGCGTAACTTATGGATATGACTTCTCCGAGTGGTCCTAGAGCATCTTTCTGTCATGCGGATGGACAAATCCAGCTCTTGACACTTACGCCTCTACATGCCCCCTTTGATCTATTAGAACACATCTTTGTGATCACCATTTACCGAGTGATGTTTGATGTGAACAAGGCACTCTCAGGTGACAGTGATTAAATACGGTCTCATGTTCTGAGGAACAAGTCACCACGCTTCCTAATTATCGCAACTTGAACTTTGTGACATGATCGTGTTACGATGCTTAGATTGGGTATGCTCATCATCTCATTCTACCAATTAAGTGACTCCATTGTCAACTGGCATCAATGCCACATGATTAGGACACCTCGATCATCTATTGACCAATGAATTGGTGACTAGAGATTCACCGAGAACTCCTGGTTGTTTACATATCACACGTGTATTGACGTTTCCTTTCAATACAATTATAGCATGATATAAAACCTAATTATAAACTTCGTGAAATATCATAGGGATTTCTATTTTCGTGTCCCTAGTTCGTTAGTTGTACTCAGTTTTCCCCAACCGCTTAACTTTTCCTCACTTTTTCCCTCCCTCTATTCTGAAACCCTCGCAGACGCTCAGACGGAGGGATGCCGTCAGGTCAAAGGCTTAACCGTTACATGCTGAACAGTGGGACCTCGTTGGGGCGGGTCATGCATTGAGTGTTACGTTACGTGGCCTCGACCTTTACATGCTGACGGATGGGGCTGTGTTGGGATGGGTCCTGCATACGTGGTGAAGGGTGCAGACATGTTGGGATGGGTCTTACATACATGCTTAAGGGTGGGGCCGCATGGAGACACGTCGAATCGGCCATTCTTGCTCACCTAAAGCATTTGCTTCCCCCGAGCCTAGAATAGCTCCCACACCGCCCCTCCGCTCACCCGCTGTCGTGCCCTCCTACCTTATGTCATCCTCATCCCCCGAGCCGCCCCTCCCCCTCGCTGTGGATCCCACTCCACCTCCGGCTCCACTCCCGCCCCCGCTAGATCTACCCCTTTCGCGGAACAGTATGCAACACCGGCTAGTGTACCGATCCTCCCTGTTTAACGCGGAGAAGATTGGGTGGAATCGTAGGGATCTAACGCATGGATTCCATCTGGGTAAGTATTGTTTCCCTTTGTGTATTGATTATCGGCAGTAATTGAGCACGAATCGCCAATGCTCAGCTAACTGCCTTGCTTTTCGAATAGGATTGATCCAGTGCTGGCATTTTGGCTGGCGGTTAAACTAGATACTAGCATAATTCGTGGTTGTGAATGGTATCTCTCTGGATTTTACTTCCCAGTGGTGGTTGCAACCTCCATAACTCTCAGAGATTTGAAAGAAAAAATATATTCTAAATTCCCCTGGAGTAATGGCGATTCAGTTGATTTGCAATATTTCAACATTAGCGAGCAAAGATTGCTCCCACTAACTAGCGAAGCTGATCTGGTAATGCTTTTATCTTTGAATGCTACCGAATGTTCTGGTCGAATTCGTCTTCATGTGCAACCTAAAGTTGAACACACCGGAAAGAGGGCTAAAGCATCATCTAGTGGTCATGCATCATCAGGTGGTCGGGCATCATGTGTCTCTATTGTCTCTGCTAATAGTGTGCGCCCCCGTGCTCCTTGTAGGTCCACAATAGTACCATCTGTTCACACTGCGAGTGTAAGCCAAATCGCTCGTGCGGACGATGTGGAGGACAAAGCAGAGCTTGTCGAGGGAGCGCCTCCACTGGATGATGAGGATGAGTTGATGTTTCCTGAATTTGTAGATAGATTCAGTAAACATGCACTAGAGGATCAATACACGAAGGAATTGGCCCACGGTGTCAGATTTGATAACACTGATGACAAAGAGAACGAGGAGAACAATGATAGTCTCGTTTTAGCCGAGTACGATGGTGAGGAATTGCCAGTAATTGAGTGGGACAAGAATGATCTTAAGATTTCAGAAGGCACCATATTTGAAACGATGCATGACTGTCGTAATGCCCTTACTACATATTGCATCCGCACCAATAATGATTATGATGTTATTAAGAGTGAGCCAGCAAGGTTCACAGTGAAGTGCCTATACAAGAGGTGTAGGATGCATGCATCCACTATGCTCAGGAGCAATTTGGTTTAGGTATTATAACCAGTTGTGTATTTTAGAGAATTGTGTAGAGTTTGTTAACTGTACCTGACATTTGCATTATGTTTCAGATAAAAAGTAACCAATTTGAACATTCTTGTCCACCTCAAGGGGGACAGCCAAAGGAAAAAAACTAGCAAATACTAGGTGATTGGCAGATGCAATCATGGATTCGATGAGAGTGAACCCATCACTTGGTGCAACAACCTCATAAAACAAGTTTGTAAAAAGTTTAATATTATAGTACCTTACATGAGGATGTTCTAATAAAAGGAAATGGCTCTTGATAGGATCAATGGTCCATGGAATGAAAGTTTTCAGTTGCTTTACAGTTTCAAAGCTGAAATGGAGATGGCTAGTCTAGGTAGTGTTGTACAGATAGATAACCATAAAGTTCAATACAAAATAAGAGGGAAGACAATGGAGAAGGAGTGCTTTAGAAGGGCTTTTGTTTATTTCAAAGCTTGATGGTAAGGGTTTCTGGATCGTTGTGGGCCTTATTTGTCCATGGATGCAATAGCTCTTCATGGCAGATTTAAAGGACAACTAGTAGCTGCTACTGCAGTTGATGGCCAAAATTGGATGTTCCCTGTTGCTTTTGGAGTTTTGGAGATTGAGTCAGAGGAAAGTTGGACTTGGTTTCTAGAGAATTTGCACGACCTTATAGATCATCCACCAGGACTTACTATCCACACAGACGCATGCAAAGCAGTATTCCCCAGAGTGGAGCATAGGGAATGTATGCGACACTTAGTGCAGAATTTTACAAACAAATTCAAGGGTAAAGTTTATACTAACAACCTGTGGCTAGCTTCATACACATGCAATTCTAGGAAGCATCCATATCATTTGGAAGTGTTGTATAAACAAAAACCTGTGATGAAGGAGTACTTGGATGCACATCATGGAATTGTGTTGTCACGAAGACAATTTAATGAAATTTGCAAGGTAGACTATGTAACAAGTAACCTTGGAGAGAGTTTCAATGCAAAGGTCAATTCATTGAAAGGGCTTATGCTATGGAAATTATTTGATAAGATTAGGCAGATGATCATGATAAAGATCAATTTGCGTCAAAGAATTGCATTAACAATATATGTTGCCCATCTCATCCTCCCATCTTTGATTACGGCTTTGCATGACATGGAAAAACAATTGAAGATGAAATGCATTAGAAGAGGAATGGAGGCCGAGGTAACATACACTAAAAGTAAAGATAGGCAATGGAGGTATCCAGTGAGTTTGGTTGATAGGACATGCCATTGCAGGCAATGGTAGCTGATAGCTATGAGATTCGACATATTTTTGATGGTTTTTATTGATGGTTTTCTTCTGGATTTGATCATTTTCTAGCTTTACCTAACGCTAATACGTTGGTAGCAAAGAAAACTTGGTTTTAATGTGTGTTTTAGGTTCTGAACATCAACAGAAGGTTTTAACACGAGAAACACAATATTCAGGCGAAAATAAGCAAGTCTCTTTTCGGAAGCAATCAAGGGGGGCATACAAAAGCTTTAATGAGCAACTATATGGAGGGAATATTTTTCCGGCCGTATAGTTCCTTCCATATAGTTGTCGTCGCCTCCGTCTTGTCAAAAGGGAGAACTTTCATGAAGAGAAGGGACACGAAATCATAACACAGCAGACGCCATCCCATCCAGAAAGGAGAAAGAAGAGATCCGGAGAAGAAGGGGAAGACGTTCTTCATCTCGCTCCACGATCTTAGACCTCCTAGCCATCACACACTCATAGCCATTACCTGTACTTGAGAGAGAGAGAGAGAGATATTTACTTTGCAAGATTAGGGTTTGATATTGTTTCTTCCTATCTTGAATTGTGTTGGATTACTTTTCTATTCTTATTGTGGATCTCCATGGTAATATCGAGAAGAACTCCCTTTATTTAATTATATCGATGATGCTTTCCTCTCTCGTGTATGAGTAAGTTCCTTGGGCATGGGAGATGTAAGGGATTGGTGAGATGTGATGTGCCTCCATATATTTTCCATTAGTTTGTGATTGATTTTAATTACTATATTATGTGTGCCTGACTATATGTGGGATGCCTAATGCTCATTGTCCAATTAAGGGCCCAGACAATATGATGCTTTGTTCTACATAGATAGGATCTTGTTCGCTAGTAGACCGGCGACCCCCGAGTGACACAGGGATTGATACGTTGCTAACGTATCTATAATTTTTGATGTTCCATGCTTGTTTTATATCTACTTTCTTATGTTTTGTCCACACTTTGGAGTACTTTTACACATTTTCTGGAACTAAACTATTAACAAGATGCCACCGTGCCAGTTGACTGTTTTCTTCTGTTTTTGGTTCCAAAAAATCCAGAAAATGAATATTCTCGAAATTGGACCGGACAAAAGCCAAAGTCGATATTTTACCGGAAGACTCACGGAGCCAGAAGACAAGACGGAGAGGGGCCAGGGGCTTGCTACACCATGTGGTGGCGCGGGCTAGCACTGGCTACGCCACTAGGTGGTGTGGGCCCCTGGTCCACCCACCGGCCTTGCCTCTTCGCCTATAAGAAGCCTCCCGATGCAAAAATCCTAAATCGAACAGCCTCCAGCCATGAAAAGTTCCGC
The DNA here is from genome assembly GCA_910589775.1 of Avena eriantha. Taxonomy (NCBI): domain Eukaryota; kingdom Viridiplantae; phylum Streptophyta; class Magnoliopsida; order Poales; family Poaceae; genus Avena; species Avena eriantha. Next base: position 238,725,508 of record OU342746.1, read on the forward strand.
AGCGCCGCCGCCACCGAAGAGGAGATTCGGGGGACATAAAGTCTCTGTTCCGGCACCCTGCCGGGATGGGGAAGTGCCCCTGGAGCCATCTCCATCGATCTCCACCGCCATCTCCATCGCCGTTGCTGATTCCCATGATGATGAGGGAGTAAATCTTCCTCGAGGCTAAGGGTTCTACCGTAGCTATGTGTTCATCTCTCTCTATGCATGATCATATTGTGATCATCAGCTTTGTAATCAAGTAGATCTACCTTGCTAGTCAAGTGCTTTAATAGATCTCTGCTCTCCCCATGTGTGTGAAAGTGACAGCGTGCACACCATGGTGGCACTTAGGCTAGAGATTACAAATACTTGTTATGAGTTATATTTGGATTTGGATGTCTCTATGAAATTGTGGTGTTTGTTGGAACCATCTAGTGCTCAAGGTGATAGTGTGGGGTTATCTAGATGCGAAAAGCGAACTTTGAGGAGTGTTGTTATAGCCCTACCATGGATTAGAGTGTCCAACCAGAGAGTAGTTAAGAGTAGTATCATAAAGAGAAGATCTTTATATGAGAGTGTTCACTAGTGAAAGTATGATCCCTAGACCTTGTTTCTAAGCATTGAAACACCGTTTGCAGCTAGATCTATTACATGTTTGCTTGCTTCCATTTATTTCAGTTTGCATTTAGTCTCTTCCACGCCATCAAGCTCTTTTCTAGCACTGTTACCACTTATAATTATCCATACCACTTGTATTTTACTATCTCTTTGCTGAACTAGTGCACCTATACACCTGGCAAGTGTATTGGGTGTGTTGGGGACACAAGAGACTTCTTGTATCTTCATTGCAGGGTTGCTTGAGAGGGATAACTTTGACCACTTCCTCCTTGAGTTCGATAAACCTTGGGTGATCCACTTAAGGGAAAACTTGATGCTGTTCTACAAACCTCTGCACTGGAGTCCCAACAACTGTCTACAAGAATAGAAGTGCGTAGACATCAGGGATATCAATGGGAAACTAGTTTGACCCGAGGATCACGGGGAACCACTGTCCTTATTGCATTAGTCTGATCGAAGGAGCTTAATTGCTAAGTGACCTGAAGGATCTTAATTGTCTAGTGATTGACCATGGTTTTGGTAACAGACAAGTAGGATTATTGAAGTTGGGATGAAATCTACCAAGAGGAGTTCCGACTAATTATGGGTTGCTCGCCTACACATATACTTATAAGATTATAATTGTTATACTTATCATTTGTCCACCTGGCACACTCACTATCACCATGAACTGTATCTCCCCGCGCCTTCTTTGTCATCTGCAGAAAACCACAAACAATCGAATCGTTCTTTACATTTATGCTTTGTACTCCTGAAGTTTACATTTTAGTTTTATTTAAATACATCTAGTTTAATCCAAATTTCATTCTTATTTCCACACTTGCAGTCAATTCACTCGAAGACTTGTGACAACTTTGAGTGTGACAGAGACTTCATTAATAAACACTTACCTTTGGGCTCCCTATGGGATCGATATCTATACTTCGAAACTAGCTACAAACGATCTGTGCACTTGCAGACATCAACATCTCCATGGGAAACCCTGCATACATGCATTGTTTTTCATGGGTGTTCTAGCTAGGAGGTAAAGAGGGTGAAGTTGATCAATACATGTCGGAGTATTTCTCCGTTGCCAAATTTAGGGTAGCATATTCTCAGAATGTTCTAGCCTTGTTGGGAAAAGACCAATGGATGGAAGTGGATCTAGGCTTCAAGCTATACCCTCCAGTTTTTACTAGACCAGCAGGTAGGCCAAGGAGGAATAGGATGAGAGATAGTGCATAGGGTGGTGCACCACCTCGCAGACGCAAGTGCAAACGTTGTGGGATCCTAGGGCACTTTGCTAGGCATTGTAAAAATGAAGTGGACCCCGCTTATGGAATGGATGATCAGGCGGGAGCAGCAAATGTATATTAGAACGAAGTATTTGAATGAGAGGAGAATGAAGCAATGGATACATTGCAGATTGAACCAATGGACCGAGAGGAGATTGAACCAAATGTAGAGGAGATTGAACCAATGGATCGAGAGGAGATTGAACCAAATGTAGAGGAGATTGAACTAAATGTAGGGGAGATTAAACCAATGGATTGAGAGGAGATTGAAGCAATGGATCGAGAGGAGAATAAAGCAATTTATTCATTGGAAGCAGAGTTTAAAAGTAAAGGAATTACACAAGATGATATTGAAGAAATGATGCCAATGCATTTTGAACCATATGAACCAATGGATCGAAACGTGATTGAACCAATTGTACGACAGACTGAAGCACTTGATTCATTGGATGCATAGAAAAAGAACAAAGGGAACAAATGGAAGAAGCTGCTGGTGGACTCCGCGAATATTCCAGCTAGGATTACCTGAAGCAAGGTGGTGAACCGAGCAAAAAACACTAGGAGCAAAAAAATGAATTTGAATTATTAATTTGAATTTGTATGATGAATTTGAACTATTGTCAATGTTTGTATTAAATTCGAACTAGTGTGACGCTCCCAAGTGTGTATATTGGATAATCCCATAATATATGTGTTATTGCAAGTTTCTATGGTCATCCACCTAGTTTCTTAGCACTGCTCAGTTTTTCCCTCGACATGTGGTCAACACATGGGATTTAGCTAGTTCATGGCTTAAATCATAGCAAATGTTAACCAATTGATCCAAAATTTGGCACACTTGTGTATCTTGGATTGATTTACCATGTGAAATTGGAAATTTTGGATTTACTTGTAATCGACCACATTTTTATTCTTCTAAGTGATTAAATTCAAAATATGGTTTTAGGGTTAGTTTAATTCAAATAGAAGTCAAAACATAGTGCAACCTTCGCATGGAGTCTTGTTATGTTACCTACAACCTAGCATGAATAATAAAGGAAAACAAAATAAAGAGAACTAGACTTATCCCCTAAACCACTTCTTAAACCCTTCTTGGAATGACCTACTAGCTATGAAGATGCATGGCTTTCTACTCAATCAACCTCCAAAATAACCCATCCCAAAACATAGTTTGTCTAAATGAGACCAAATTTGGAACACTTGTGTATCTTTGAGTTGCAACCAATATAATGTCGGCCAAGATGGATTATTTTGTTCAAATAACACATTTTCCATTTTTATGCCAAAAGCTTGAATTTCCCTTACTCAATTTTTTATCTGAGTGCCCTTGTTTTCCTTAGCTCTACTCAGTTTTCCCCTCCCGCTAAAGTTTTCCTCACTTTTCCCCTCCCGGTAAAGTTTTCCTCACTTTCCCCTCTCTCATGTCTTAGTTTGGTTGTGCTCTAATTGGTCGATATGTATGTCACATGGATCTTAGCTAACCACCATTTCATACATCATGATCCGATGGGCTGGAGGTCTCTCTCTCCTGATGGGTGCACCATGTACAACAAGGAGAGACCGATAGGCTGGATGTCTCTCCCTCCTTTTCCCCCTCGCACGTATACTAGCCGCATCAACTAGCACTCAGTTTGGCTGCGCTCTGATTGGTCGAGATGTATGTCACACGGATCTTGGACAACCATTCTTGTATACATCATGATCCGACGGGATAGAGGTCTCTCTCTCTTGTTGGGCGCACCTACCTTGTATGGAGAGGAGATCCCGATGGGTTGGATGTCTCTCCCTCCCTTTCGCTATTGCACGTATACCAGCCGCATCTTCCTCCCCTCCCATTGATGTATGGCGGTGCGGCAGTCTGAACGGCGAGCGGTGGCATGGATCTAAGAGTGGTGGTTCGAACAGCGAGCGGCAGCGCAGATCTAACCGTGGTGGTCCGAACGGCGTGCAGCGGCACAGATCTAAGTGTGGCGGTCCGAACGGCGTGCGGTGGCGCGAACCTAAGTGTGGCGGTTGGAACAGCGTGCGGCAGCGCGGACCTAAGCGTGGCGGTCGGAATGGCTTGCGGCGGAACGGATCTAAGCGTGACGGCCAGAACGACGTGTGGCGGTGAGGATCTAAGCGTATGAAATTTCTGTCTCTGTCTGCCCCACTTCCGTTCACCTCTCAGATCCATTTCTGATGAAAGACACGGATGGAAGCCATGATTTGCAACATCAGTGCAACGGCGGTGGTGTCAATAGTGGTTATTTATGCGACAACGATTGAAGCCATCATCCACAAAATTAGTGTGACGGCGGTGGTGCCGACAGTGGTCATTGATGCAACTATGATTGAAGCCATCATCCACAACATCACTGTGACGATGCAAATCAAGCCCTCGTGAACCGAAGCTGTGGGAGGCAGGCCGCAACCACGGTTGGCACGTCGAGGTGCACTTCGATGGTGAAGGCCGGATGTACCTCGTGGCTGGATGGATGGGAGAACTTTACTTGTACTTCTTGGAGTACACATACGGCGGGGAGGGCGGCTAGCTCACCGTCCACTTAAAATTGGGACAAATTTGAGACCAATTTGAACCAAAGTTCCGTGACTTAAAATATATGTATGATTTGAATAAATTTGATATGTATTTGAGCCATGAGACCAGTGGATATTCTCTAAAGTTGATTCATAACTAGTAGTACTTGCTTTGACAATCTCCGGTCGGCTTGTATAAATTTGATCAAAATATGTATGATTTGAATCAAAATTGATATGTATTTGAGCTGTGAGGACGGTTGATATGCTCTAAAGCTGATTCATAAGTAGTACTCCCTTCGACCCAAATTAGTTGATTTAGATTTGTCTAGATTTGATTGTATCTAGACACGAATTAGTATTAGATTCATCCGTATCTTGAAGAATTTGAGTCAACTAATTTGGATCGGAGGGAGTAGTACTTTCTTTGACAATCTCTAGTGGGCTTGTATAAATTGGATAGAAATATGTATGATTTGAATCAAAATTGATCTATACTCTTGAACCGTGAGGCCAAGGAATTGGCGTCCCAGCACCGCGCCCTGGCCGCGACCACAGATCGCTCTCTGGAGAAGAAGAATGCGGCATCAAGAAGAACGGGGAATGGATGCTACTGCGAATGTTGCAAGTCTACATGGCAGCCACGATGGCAGCGACAGAACGGTTAAAACTGGCCCCAACTTGACCCTCTAGGCATTTGGCATCCCAACTATGGGCAGCTAGATCCAATGGCAAACAACTCGGGCCCTGCAGTGCATTCTCTCGACAACTTTGGGACCACAAAGTGACTAAATTAGCAGGAACTCACAACCAACCGTTGAATAACAATTCTACTCTCTAAATTAGCTATCTATTCAACTAATCATTACACGTGCCACCCTTCACCACAACCACATACTGTAAATGCTAGGACGGGAATGACAACTACTAAAACTGTCCACATGAATCTACTATTCTTCTCCCCCTTCACTTGAAGTTCATGTTTTAGATTTTCTACCACTTGATCAGATATGACAAGATCAGCCTCAAGTGTCAACTTCTCTTTGTGAATAAGCTCTGAATTCTTCTTCCTCAACAGTACGCTTCAGCTCGAATATCAACAGGTTTTTATGGGCCAATTCATCATGTAAATTGGCAACCATCTCCTCCAATTCCATCCTCTGGCTAGACGAGGGTTGATTCATCTTGGTATGCAATGTACCATGGATCATCGGCCTACATAGCACACTATAACAATCCCAAAACAAACCCAATTGAAATCAGTCCAACAGGCCATGGCGGCATTCAAATTCAATGGTAGTATAAAGAAAAGGAGCTACCTGCACTTCCGACGTGGTAGGAGAAGGAGAATGTGGCCACGACATGATTGATTCCCCACCTTCGCTGGTGTATCCACTACGACCAGACATTGAGGACTAATATGCACCAGCAATATTGAGGAAATTACGGGAACCAAATCGATTAGGGTGGGCGGAGCAGGAGCGAATGTCTTACCAAGCACTACTAGCAATTGATGTGACTGTTCATCGAGCTATGGCGGAAGAACAAAATCCCGGTCGTCGTGGGTGGCGGACCTGCCTGTGGTCAGTACTGCCTCAACGTACAATGTGTGTGGACGAAACAGGTGTTGGAGCCATGGTTGAGGTACGGCGTGGCAGTCCGTCTGACGCCGCCGTAGGACAGATCCTCCGATGTGTTGACGTGCCGACGATGGCTGCTTTGTCCGTCGGTGGGATAGGAGCTGCTCGAGGCTGGGGGCCAGGAGGGAATGAGAGAGAGAGCCAACCTCATGTGTCATACACCACCCCACCTGTCAATGTTTGGGGGAGTAGATGCTCTAGGATTTTTGCATATTCGCCAATTTTGCATATTTGCCAAACTTTTTCTTTGAAATTTGCATATTTTCCACATGGCCACCACATGTTAATGACACACAACATGGAAAATATGCAAGTTGCAAAGTAAAACGTGGCAAATATGCAAATCCCCCCTCCAGTCCCACATGACGGCCCCATCAGTCATTGGCTTTGACGGCCCCATAGAATGGCCCCACATGGCAGCCCCATCATTCATTGGCTTTGACGGCCCCATTTGTCATTGGCTGCACTGGCCCCACAATCAGGAAAAATGCGGCCCACAAGTCAGCGAGAGATGGATGGCTGGTCCGACGTGTATCATGGCCCCACCCATCATCACGTGATGGCCACGGCAGGACCCACCCCAACACGGTCCCACTAGTCAGCATGTAATGGTCAAGCCTTTGACCTAACAGCATCCCTCCGTCCGAGCGCTTACGAGGGTTTTAGAATAGAGGGAGGGAAAAGTGAGGAAAAGTTAAATGGCTAGGGAAAACTAAGTACAACTAACGAACCAGGGGCACGAAAATAGAAATCCCTTGATATTATTGTATTCCCCTTGAGTCGAACTATAAATTTGGGTAACACTTCCTATCAAAGATTGCAGCAATCACCTATACTTGTGGGCATCAAGATATTTTCTGGTGTCGTTGCTGGGGAACCTAGATTTATTGGTAAGACCACTTGTTATTATTTACTTGTTGTAATTATTTGGTCCCCATCATGGGAAAGGATAAGAATTCTTCTAAGAAGGTTATAGTGCCTTCCACTACTTGCAAAGGAAGGAACTTGCCTTCAAGGCCGCACTTTTCACCTAATGCTGCTACTACTCCTGTTACTAAAAAGAAAACTATTACTCTAGTAAGTTCATCATTATCTAGAGTGTCTACTAGTACTAAAAATAATTTGTTGGGTTATGGCAAGGATAAATAGGGGACACCTAATTTATCTAACTCTTTGTCCAATGATGACATAGAATCCGAATATGATGAGGATGAACTTTATGATGAAAATGATATTGCAACTAGCTCTAGATCAACACCTTCTGAAGAAGATATAGCTTTTACTCATTTAGATGATCTAGACAACTTCAATGCTTGCATGAGTACTTCACTTGGTGAAATATTTCCTGTTGCTAGTAAATAAAACTTATGCCCCTGTAGTATATATTAAAGATAAAGACTATGAGTTCAATGTTCACCCTGAGATAATAGAAAGAGTTGAAGCATCCAAGTTCTATGGTAAGGATGAGGAGTTCCCTTATGAACACCTAACCAATCTTAATGACCTTGCATGCTTATTTGGTAAAAGTGAAATCCAACAACGCTATTGTTTCTTGAAATTGTTTCCTTTATCTTTAGGAGGGAAAGCAAAAGCTTGATATATCTCATTGGCTCCAAAGTCAATCACTAGCAAAGAGGCATGCATATATTTGTTATATAATAAGTATTTCCCTGCTAATAAAATACATGCCATGATTGCTGAAATTAGTAACTTTGCACAAAGTAAGGAAAAAAGTATACCTCAAGCTTGGGGGAGATATTGGGCCCTTGAGACGAGATGCCTTGCCCATGGTTTCAAAGATAATGAATTGATTGATATATTTTATAATGGACTAACGGAAGCGTGAAGATCTTATCTTGGTAGTGTTGTCGTTAATATTTCCAGGAACGGTACTATTGATGAAGCCAAGGGATTATTGAACTATTTCCCAAAATCATTATGATTGGCATATTGAAGAAGAAGGTAAAATTGAAATGTTTTATAACAAGACAGGTATTCATAAATTATCTAATGAAGACATGAAAGAAGCTTCAAGGTCTATTAAAGAAACAGTATTAAATCTTATCTTTGAAAGAGCTATCTGAGATGGGTGTCAAATTCCCAATTGATGAACCATGTTTTCCTATTCAAGTGCATGCTATGTGTCCTACTGCAGGTAATGAAAAGTTATCATCTACTACCGAAATATCATATGTTGATCATTCAAATGACTTTGATTATCATCAAGAGGATCTTAATTATGATATTGGAAGAAATCTAATGGAGAACTCTCATAAAAATTAAACTTCTTCATGCAAGAGTAAGCTATTGTGTGGATTCTATTAAAATGATTGTTAAGCATTGTACTATGATGAATAATCAAGTTGAACAAATGATTTCTATTCAAAATAAATTATATGAGAAGCTTCTAGCTGAGAAGAGGAAAGTATGTGGAGTTAATACCAGGGGAGGTTCTAGCACTCAGGATCCTGATTATCCTGATGGACATCCAAAGAGAAAAGAGCAAGATGCTCTTAAAAATAAATATTCTGCAAGAAAATCTCCCAATGAAAGTGAAGTTAATGAGAATTCTGAAGAATAAGAAACTGATGTATCTTTTTCTGATGCTAAAAATGAAGACAATAATAATGAACATGATGATGTGGAAGTATCTCAATCTAATGAAGAGCCACAGGAAAATGAACAGGGTCAAGAATATGAGTCCATTGCAAGGGAGGATCCGCAATCTTCAAGAGACAAAGGTAAAAAGAAGAAACCTTCACCACAACCAAAAGGTAAGGTAAGGGATCCATGGGTGCAAAGGCCCATACAATATCCCCAAGAGGTAATGCAAACTTTAGATGATGCTAGGTTTGAAAAGTTTATTGAATTGATAAAAAAAATATTTGCAAAACCCTTTAGATGATGCTATTAAAATTCCTCCTTATTCTAAACTAGCTTTCTCCCTGCATCCCCCGGGTGCGGCTGGTGGGCAGAACGCTAGATGACATAGCCGCACCACATTCGCTTCTAAGAGCTAAAGTCGGTAGGCAGAATGCCTGATGACATAATCTAACAGCTCTACATATAAAAAAGTAAGCGGACGCATCATCGCAGATATATATTAGAGCGAAAAGGTCAGCTACGGTGTGCTACCATGTTACATAAACCGTCAAGCAGATATCATGCAAACGAAATACTGAGTTGGTAAGTTGCTTGCTAAAAGATATTATATTGTGCAACGGAGGGAGTAGTAGGATTTTTTCGAACACGTGTTTCCGTAGATTCATCTTATGCACGTCTCACGCACACGACTATGCATGTCTATATTAAGTACCACATGTCGGTAGCGTCCTGGGACATGAATACCCACTTAACTGTCTCTCATGTAGTTAAGTCTTACACTCTTTTATGAAAAGTTGATGGTAGGCCCCTGATCTGACATTCATGGTGTCAACATGTGGTGCAGTATCTCGAGAATGAACCCATTTAGAGATCTCGTATCACCCCTTAAAACTCGAGCAATACTTTGCCTAAAGATGTCGCCTTATTTGTTTGGTCTAGAACAACAACATAAACACTAAAAAATGGTAAAGATAAATGCCTACGAATATGAAGAAAAAAATAGAGAGGTAGAACCAAAATTCAGTCACCTTTCCTAAGAAGTCATGAAACTAAAAATGTGCATAGTGATGAAAATGCATAGCACACGACAAACATGAAAGAAAGGGATCCATTCATTATTTTCATAGAAAAGTTGCAGAATACACACAGAACATTTCCCCTTATTGCATACATTTCATTATCATAGAGGAAATATGTGCATGTTTACAAAGAAGTCTATAAAGAAATACAATAGAGGATCTTAGAGATTTGAGCTTGCAGACGTCATTGACGTAGAAGATAATCACCTTCTACTTCGTCTTCCCACGGCATGTTCAATCTTCTTGTCGATGAACAACCATCTTGACTTCCATCATATGGTGATTGTAAAGCAGCAGAGAGCCGAAAACACCATTTATTGGACCATGAACTCGTGGAGAAGATGACCCTTAGCAGCACCAAAGTGAATCATCAAGTGAATGTAAAATAATCTAGTAAAGAAGAAACTGTAAGCCACAAGAGACATACCATGATCCCTGACGCCACAAGGTTGTCCTTCATTGGCAGTTTTGAGAGGGAGAGAACCAAAAATCAAAGAGGATGACAGAAAGCAAACGCAAACTAAAAAGCTAAAGATGGTGAGGACACAAACTATACCGACGTGCCCTGCGAAAGCACGGTCCGTCTTATCCTCCGTGTATGACCAACACCTACAGAGTGCAAAAATATTAGCATAGATGAACCACGACTGCAAAAAAAATAGAATGCGAGCATCCAAAAAATTAAAAGTAGAAAAATAAAAAAATATGCAGCTAGGTACTTACCATACGAGATGAGACGGAGCCTTATGAAGGAGATCGCGGCACCCCGCGTCGATCTGTGCCTCATCCACCTGAAACAGGAAAGACGTGAACGGTGCCCATTAGCACTTGTTTTCATATGGAAGCATACCTGGTAAGCTTCCTGCTGGTAGCGATGATGCCACGACACGTTGATCGCCTCCGAGATGGTTGGATAGCACGGTGTGTGATGATGCAAGAAGATGCTATAGTATCCTACTCTCCTCGTCTAGCGAGATAACCTCATTCAGAAAAGCTTCGGCCACAATGGACGAACCCTCCCCACGCTCTCCACAGTGTAGAAGCCATGCTGAAGAGCATGATGAAGTCTCGGACCTAATGGACAAAGCGGCTGCACCTCACGACAGAGGACGTGCGACATACGGTAAACAAAGTACGTCTATGAGAGAGATGGAATCCATACAATGCGTGTAAGCGAGAGGCGTGATTTATCGAGGAATGTCGCGAGCGGCGAATAACACATATAGAGGTAATGGATAAGAGGAATGACGTAAAAGAGTTCAACGTGTGGGTCCTAACTCGCCAAAAACAGCTTCTCGTAGCATGGCGTTAATCATTTTCAATGTGTACGGCCATCATACGTGAGAAGCTATCTCGCGCGGCGGTAGGACCCTTACAGTGAGAACCCACGTACAAAAGGGAATATTGCTGCCAGCCAGACCATCAATCGTGTAAACATCCAAACGTCAAGAGATAACGCTGCAAAGTCTACTCTACTTGGTACATAGCGTATGTTCTCGTCGCGACAAGCCGCGACTGTCTAGATCCTGTGATGCCAGCAGGACCCTCCGCCGCGAGAACCCACATCTGCCGATGCCTTTCGATGACGCCTCTGCTTCCACCTTGGCTTTCCGCCGAGAGAAACCATGTCTGGCGAGAGTCCAATGCGGAACGCCGGCTCTATACGGGTCCCACGACCGCAAGAATCCACAACCAATATGGGCTTACGGCGCCATGTCGCCTATGCATGGGCCCCATAACCACGAGAAGCTGCGTCCTGTATGATCTTACATCACCACGACGACTGTGGTAGGGCCCCATGACCACGAGAATCTGCAGCTGGAACGGGCTCAAGACGCCACGTCGTCTCTCGGTGGGCCCCACCATCCTACGGGTGCGGAGGCATATTGTGCCGGGAACGCCTCTCATAGATCATGGTCCTGCCAACGAATGCTGGCGATGGGCCCACGGGGCGCATACCCCTTCCAGCGACATAGGGAACAACGGAGTGCGGTACACCCGTTCGCGCTATAGAATCTTTCGCTCTGGCCCGTAGTAGGACCCGTCTCACGGGATAGCAGGGCTCCGTTGCAACATCACCGTGTCCTCCTTGGTGTACATCCCACGACCAAAAAGAACCGGGATGACGTGGATAGCAGTTTGAGCCAAAACAATCTAGCTCTATGATTTGCTCCTAATATATATATATTGTCTCCAAAAAAATAAAAATACCTAATGAAGCTATCACTGCATGCTTACTGACTATTCCTTTAAGGGAAAGTTACCTGAAAATCATGGAGATCCAGGTATTCCTAATATTCCTTGTATAATTAAATATATCTATGTTAAGTATGCTCTATGTGATTTAAGTGCCGGTGTAAGTGTCATGCCTTTCTCTCTATATAAGATGTCATGCCTTTCTCTCTATATAATAAACTCAACCTAAAAAAGTTAGTGACCACATAGGTTTCTCTTCAAATGGCAGCTAAATCTACTACTATTCCCATTGGTAAATGTGAATATGTTCCTATCATAATTTCCAATACGCAAATTCAGACAGACATTGTGATACTAGAAATGCCTGAAGATGATAACTTATCCATTATTCTTGGTAGACCTTTTCTAAATACTGCAGGGCTGTGATTAATTGCACTGAAATTAAATTGACATTTAATGTAAAAGGGAAGGATCATATTATATGTTTCCAAAAAAACTTCGGGGAGCTAACAAAGAAAAGTGTGAATGCCATTGAACAAAGGGTTCTTATAGTTGGAAGCATGGAGATACCAATTCATCCTCCAAAGCTTAAGTATAAAACAATAATGGTTGGTATAATGCCAATCTATCGTGAGGTATCTTGAAATTTTCTCTCATAATAATAACTAAATCATCGTTTCTATCCTGATCGTAGTGCTAATAAGACTTGATCAACCTTATTACCAATATGATAATGATAAGATGATGATTTCCATTAAAACATTGTTGTAGTAGTATTGAATTTTATTTGAATACCTTCACACTCTTTAAGTTTCATTAGTTATTTAATGCCCTTTTTTTAAGTTTTGAGTTTTGAAAAATCCTATATAGAAAATATTTTCAAAAAAAATCCGTGAAAATTCCTAGGTTAGTTTTCTACGCAAAGGATGCACCATGCAAAAGGGTATCACTAGAAACAAACAGGGCCAGAAGAGCATAGGTGGCACGAGCACCCATGCAGCACGTGCCAACTGCCCTTGTGTGCCCCACATGTGGAGTTAGGTGGGATTCGATCTCCTCCACCAAGAACCTGACCAGGTACCACTCGAAAAAAAATCTCTTGCCCCTTTGCTGCTCCATTTTTGATCTCCAAGTTTGGGCACCCATTTTCAAATCCCTTTAGAGGGATTACTCCTTGGAATGGAGAAACGGTGCCAAAACTCCTGAAAATGTCTCCTGGGTGAAACTTATCTGGTCTCTCTATGGAGGAACGGTGCCGCATGCTCAATCTCGACGCAGCTCATTTTGGTGGAAAGATATTTTTAGCCTAGTTAATGATTATCATAGTATTTCTCGGTGCAAGGTCAGGTGTGGTACAACGATCCTCTTTTGGAAATATTTCTAGCTAAATGGAGAACTGTTATGTGACAAATACACGTGGCTGTTTTCTTATGTGATTGATGAGGATACGTCTGTAACTGACTTTGCTCTCATGGATGATTTAATATGGTGCTTTGCTCTCCCTTTATGCGCTCAAGCTTTTCAGGAGTTTCATCTTATTTCACAACTTCCTATGGAGACGCCTATTGATTCATCAAAGCTCGATCAGAGATCATTTGTATGGGGGAATAATTATTCACCTTCGAAGTTCTACAACTTTCTGTTTGAACGACTGCCCAAGGATGTGGCGTTGAATGCCATCAAGAAATCCAAAATGCTACCAAAACATAAAGTTTTCTGTTGGCTGGTTTTGTTTGATCGTCTCAACACCAAGGATATAATGCTATGAAAAATTGGCATTTACATGCAGGCCCGGAGTGCTATCTTTATGCGGGAGCCATACTCAAAACTTGTGACCATCTCTTTTTTGAGTGTGATTTTGCTAGACAGTGTTGGGCAGCTCTCGGTATTCACCTTCAAAACGAGTCGTTGCCAGATTCGCGACACCACTAGTACTACCTATGGGCAGCCAAAATTTCCGGTCAACACTCTCCAACGGTTCGAAAACTGAGAGGAGAGGCTGTGAGTATGGTCGGAAATTATGAATCGGTAAGAGTGGAACTACTGTCTGGTACTACTGGCGCTAGTTTCGGTCCAAGTTCTGATAATTAGAACACTCCATACAAAAGAGTTACTGAACCAAACCAGGGTTTCAGCGGAACTTGAATCAGAACTAGATCCGGAAACACTAGGTCATGAAACCCTTGGCCACAACCAGCGGCATCTGGGCGGTAGTACCGCTCATGGGTACCAAAGGAAATGGCCATGTAGAGCCAGCCAGAAGTTCCTTTCAGGGTTGACTGGTACTTCCGACCAGTACTACTGGTCCAACTTCCGGCACTAATTCCATCAAATAACACACTCTAGAAAAAAGTGATACTAAGGATGACCGGAACTTCGACTGGTACCAAAGCTGGTACTACAACCTAGTCCAGCCCCGTATTATGAGAAAACTATTGCTCTAGGTGTGACCTCTCATGCATGAAAAATCCATGGATTTGAAGTTTTTGAGTTTAAATGATGTTTAGTCTTTCTTGGTAGACCCTCCATGAGTATTCCTGAGTGGTTATAACTTGCTACATCAAATTATTTAGTTTGTTTTGTTAAAGTGCTGCAAGGTTTCTTCCACCATGAACAAGGGCAAGGGCATCCATAGTGCTCTAAATCCAAGGCCTAGAAAAGTCTCTTGCAAGGTCTCCATCAACTTCGATGACGACCAACAGTGGAAAACCGATAGGATTGAAAAGGTGGAAGGATTAGACGTGTGCACCACAAGGTGGCAAGATCCTGAGGTGATGAAAAGCTTGAGCATAGAGGAGGACTTCAACCATTTTGTAGCTCAAACAAAGTTACATGGGTTTGCAAGCCATCCTCGAAAGATTTATGCTGAAATAAGTCATGAATTCCTCACCACTTTCAGGTTTGTTCACTAGAAGGAGAAGGTAAGCAAGAAAGGCTCTCAGCCAAGTGGATAGTTCCAGAACTGGAGTAACCTTCATGTGATGATACACTTGCACCGCCTGAGTACCATTCATGGGATGACACACACGCACCACCCGAGTACTCCTCATGGGAGGGTTCCTCTTCTCAGTGGTGCAATGAGGTCGCGCCATAGGAGAACACACCATGGGAGCCGGTGCCCTACTACGATGATGGATCAGGTGGATGGGGTTCACACCCACACTATCTGGGCTACTCGCTTCAACCCAATCTTGGGGGAGTATGATTTCCTCCCTTTCTTTCCATTGCTTATACCATGTATGTTTGTTTGAGTTGTAGTTTCATTATCTAGAAATTGGAAAACACAAAAATATTTCTACTTTGTTTTTCAAGCATGATGTTTTCTTTAAGTAAAACCCAAAAACCAAAAAAATATATTTGTTTCTATTGCATGTTTGTTTAGTAGTTATTTCCCTTGTCCATCCAAAACTGAAATCCACAAAAAAAATTCGTTTTTGATAAGCATGCTAAAAGGAGTTGTGGAAATCTACATGATGTCGTTGACCACTTTATTTTTTTATTTCTTTTCTGTAACTCCGATTAAGTTGAAATTTCTGTTTATCCCCTACATTCACAAGAATTGGCAAAAATTCCTGGAATGTTTAAGTAAGGCAAAACTAGGTTGCATCGCTATAGTAATTTGTTGACAGATTTTGATTTTCATCACTAAAAGTGGTTAGTTGAACTTAGAAATGATCCCAAATGAATGTTATGATGATATATGGATTGCAACCACTATGAACAAGCATTATAATGCTTTGCAATGAGATTTGATTTATGAAAATCTCACAATACTTTTTATTAAAACTGTTGAAAATGGAATCCTACATAAACCAAGTTATATTTTGTTGACTTGATTCTATATGTTAGTGTACTCTGTAGTTTAAGTTGGAAGACGAAGAACAACAATGATGAATAAGTGTGTATGAATTGATAAAAGAATTATGACACCTTTGCTATATTTATAATAATAGCAAGTGCTTATGGCATGGTTTCATTAATACTTAGGGAAGTGGTAATGGATGTTTGTCTTGTTTGTGTTCTTCTCGCTATATAATGCTAGAAATAAGATGCTATTGGGGAACAATATTTAGACTTGATTGAGAAGATAGTAGCTTTAAGCAAAGGTCTATTCATCCCATTGTGCTTGTTATTGTATACTTGGAACACATTCAATGATGAATATTAATGTTCTTGTGTGTCTTTAAAATATGAGGGCTGATGTTTGTATGATAGTCCAATATTTCAAATGGTGAATCTCATCGTAGGCATGGACGTCAGCGACGAGGATAAGAAGTCAGGGCAGGGCAGATTGGAGGATAATTGGTCGAGGACGGGGAGGATGAGACGGGGTCGGGGACGAGGAGGACAAGACGGGGTCGGAGACGGCACTGGGTCGTGGACGGAGGAGCATGAGGTGGAAATAGCGGGGGGGGGGGGGGGGGGGGTTGCATAATTGTCGTCGCGATATTTATTTCCGAACGGATGTAGTACTATTTTAGAGAAACCTACCAGCTGCCACTATGTTACGATTTTCTCCCATGCCTGCAAGTTGGTACAGAGTTTAGAGCAAACTATCTTCCAATGGATTTTTGTGCAAATGGACTTCAAATTTTCTATAAACCTTCACTTCAATATCTTCTATACACCTCCATTTGTACTTCAGGTCCTCTAATTTTTTTAGACGTCCTATACACTTTTACCTTGCATATGATATTATTCACTTCTAGTCGCGCCTCAGGTTTGCAATATAGTTTGGGGACAGCAGTACCAAAAGAAGCTGGATGACACTTAGGTTACTATTATGATGGAGATAACCTCCAAGTTTCAGGATGAACACGAGGCATCCATTGGTAAAAGTACTTTCTTCTGCCATTTTCCGTGTGCAATATTGTTTTAAATGAAAGCCTGAACAAGTTGTAACATCCCAAAACTTCAATCCAAGCTTATCAAGATCAAATCAATCAAATATGGAGTTAACAAAAACTTTTCCAAACTTAATATAAAAGCATTCATATATGTGTGCATTTAAAATAGGAGTTGTTTGAATTGCCATGATTGAATGATCCAATGCTTGTAAAATGTTTCTTAGGTGATTTAAACATCATCTACATCATTCCCAAACTTTTCCTAAAGAAAATCAAATCAAAAAGAATTAAAAAGGAGGAATGGTCATTTTGGCAAATGTAACTCTCATGCCTACTTTGGCTATTCCTAGTACTCAAATTTTAACAGAAAAAATTCTTGATCTTTGCACCCCTTGCTAGTACACATAATAAGGTACCAAGGCCTACCTTTTGATCTGCTAAAAACATTCTATAAACTAATTTAAATGACAGTTTAAAATTGAATCTATTGCATATGCATAGATCACCCCTATTTCAAAAACCATATTTTTGAGCTCCACTTTCAAAACCCTTGCAACCAGAGACTACCTATCACTAGTGGAGATCACTCAAAAAATTTGAAACCAAAATTCAAAACTTTTTCTCTTTCGGCCATTTCATCAAACAGCTTGTGTGCACAAATCTGGCCAAATTTAAAACACTATTTTGAGCAGTGATCTTGGTCACCATTTGTGCCTAACCTTGTCCCCTTGTTCCCTCAGTACCATCCCTACCCTTTGCTAGCCCAGCCACACCATGTGCACACGACCAAATGGTCATGGCCATTATGGCCGAGCACCATGAGCACCCCCACCGGCGACATCGCGCCACAGCAGCCGCCAACCCCTCTCGCCATGTCTAGCACATCGCTAGTGGTCCACCTCCACCGCCCAACCAGCCCTAGGCCAGAGACAGAGGGTAGAGCGGCCAGGAACCGCCGCGTCCGGAGCTGGTCGAGCATGCCGACGCCGCCCCCAGAGCATGCCCTGTCCCCGCTCGCACAGACCGCCCCTTGGCACCAGCCCGCGCCCACCGCTCCGCCTCGACCTGGAGAACACCCCAGACATCCCCGTTCGCCGCCCAACGCCTCACATCCACCGCTCGCCGTGGATACCGCCGCCTCTGCCGCGCAGAGCGCCACCTCGCCCAGACCGCGTGCCACCGCCCCTACGGCTGCATTTAAGTTCTAGAGCACCGCCAGGGAACCGCCCATCGATTGCCACCCCTAGCCATGCCTCTACACCGCCGTAGCCATGTCGCCACCGTCGATTGCCCATCACGCTCGGTCTCACCGTCGGGCCTATAAAAGGAGCCCTCCCCAGCCTCTTCTCTCCACACCATTCCACTCCACTCACCTCTCTGAACCTCACCCACCCCTCGCTGGAGCAAGGCGAGCTCTGCCTCGCCGGAATTGGAGCCGGAGCCGCCGCGGTAGGAGGAGAAGGGCGCCGCTGATTGCGACCACCCCAAGCTCCACTGCGACCACGCCTCGCCTCGCCGTCGTCTTCCACATTGTTTGCCCGCCTCGCCGACCCTGCTGGAGCCCTGGTAGGCCCCCAGCAGACCCCCACCGAGCCGCTAGGGTTCGAGCTCGCCGACGACCTGTTCGTCGTCGACGACGACCCTCAGCCGTAGATCTAGCTTCTAATCCTACGGCCCACAGCGCGCGTACCGTTTTGCGTGTTAAGTGCCGCTGACAAGCGGGGCCCCCCTGTCAGCTGAGCACCGCACCGCGGAGCGCCACTGGGCCGGCCCATTTCTTTTCCCGCGCTAGCCCACACATTCAAATCTGGATTTTTCTTTTTAGTTAAATCTAGTTTCTGTCCAGTATTTCAAAAATCAATTTTGTGAGTTTTACAAATCCAAATTGCATGAAACCAATTTTGTCTGAAAGGTATTAAGATGATATATCCAAGCCCGTTGGATTTAATTCAATTAGAGTTATAGATATCTCCTAATAAAAATAAGAAGACAGAAGCTTTTGCAACTTGCAACATTTTTATAAAATCAACCAAGTTAGCTTTTGAGTTGATTCCAACTCTCAAAAATCACATTTCATCATACCTATCCAAATATGTAATAATATTAAGGTTTACATGCAGTGACTTTGGACTAGTACCAAAATAATGCTATATAGGCATTTCTAGTCACTTTAAATCATTAAATAATGAACTTGAACCAAAGTAATGTTGATCCAACCTTTAAATATCATTCCCACATGTTATAATATGTGGTGAGGACATGTGTCCACCTGATCCCATATTTTGGTGGTGAATATTAAATTTTAGTTAATTTTTCAATGAGTAGAAATTACTTTTCTAAAATAAAATAGATGAAACTATTGAATTAAACTTGTGATGTTTGTGATGATAATAGATCATCAAATGTGTGTTTTAGAATACTACTTAGCCTAGTTAAGTATTGTTTGGTGATTGTGTACTCACTATGTATTTATAGACGCTAGTACCGACCAAGCTTTCGAGGAGGAGGAGTTGTACCAAGAAGAAGAAGAAAACTTCAACCACTGCACCAACCAAGGCAAGCTAGCACTATCCAAGATTAACCCTTGCAAGTTAGCACTTGCAAGCGTAGTACTTAGCAAACTAGAATCAAACTAGATGGTTTCGCAAAGATGCCTTAAGCATGCTTTGATCACACCCCTTATTTAACTAATAGTACCCCAAGTCTTAGTTACAATTTTTACCCTTCTTAGGTTATACAAAGTTCTTTACTTGTTTTGAAGGTAGCATAAAAAGTATAAAACTTGACCTATTTAGAACCCTTTAGATGTCATTCTATGGCATGAGATTGAACCCATCTTTTCCACCTTAGTGAACACTCTTAACTTAGTAGTTTAGATTAGATCAAAAACTTGAGTCACTTAGATGGGAACACTTGGTGAAAATGGATTATGAAATCCTTGGAATGATGAGTCATTTTATTGAGATGTTTTGACATGTGTTGAGAAAACACCAATGGTTTATGATGATGAAAATGTTGAGGCATGAGCCTTAACCCTTTTATAAAACTGATGGTTGGATTCGGATGATGGTCAGCAGGACGGCTATGATAACTAGGACTATCTGCCTTTGTCAGCATTGCCTGTGCCCCTGAAGATGGACCCCACCGCTATGCTATCTTTTATTTCCGCTGCTTGTTGTATTAAGACTGGATCATGAGATCCTTAATTGTGTAAGACCTTATGTATGGTTTGTAATGGATGATGTACTATGATATCCAATCCGTTATGTCTCGCAAAAATGGTAATCCTGGGATTGCGAGGTATGGCTTAACAGGCATCTAGGATTAAAAATCCAGGTGTTGACAAGTTGGTATGAGAGCCATCCTGATCATAGGAGACCCTAGTTAGAATGGACGTCAAACAAAAACTTAGTTTTCAAACCAAAGTGAGTATTTATGAAAAACTATCTCCTCTCTTACCCTTGGGAATTCCTTCCTTATCAAAAACTTCATGATCCTCAAAAATTCTTACACTACTACTTAAAATTTGACACACTTGATCACTTCACTAACTTCCTCATCCTTAATTCCTGTAGATGGAGACACAGTTCAGCAAGTTTTACCAGTTGGGAAACGGAGGTCAGCTGATCTTCGAGAGGGATCTGGATTCACTGTCAGAGTTAGTAGGACGCCCGCACCCGGAGTTTCTTGGAGCTCAACTTCCAGGACCCCCAGGAGGAGACCTACAGTGGCTAGTCACCGCAGATCTTAGAGGAAGCATCGAAGCACCAACTTCTGGAAGAATTCAGTTCTCCGTGAGAGAGAACAACTAGCTAGATGGATTAGCCAGGGCAATGCATGAAACTCTCACACGTCTATGTGACCTCAGCGTCAACAAGACCCAAGGAACCCGTTTTGCTCACTATGCAAGACTGACTTCATGGGACTACCAATGGAAATGCCGGGCCAACCCGAGTTGAGGCGTCAAGTGGAGAACCTTGACTTCTTGCTTCACGACAGACAGCAGGAACTGGACAATGCCAGAGAGTTAGCCAACCAAAACCGTGCCATTGCCGACCAGAAGGCCCAGACTTTCGCACTTCTTGTCCAAGACCGTCAGTCTCTTTGTCGCCAGCGTGCCAAGAAGGACCGCACCATCGCCCGTCTTCGCAAGAAGGTGGCCGACCTCGAGAAGACCGTCAAGGAGCAGGAAGCTCAGCTTGCAGCAAAAGAAGAAGAAGATGAGGGTGAAGACATCCAGGGAGACATGGATTCTTACCTCAGCAACGGTGATGACTTTCTGGAGGAGGATGCCATAGACTTCTACACTGATGATGAGGACTCCGACTTCATCGACGATGAGTAGATGCACTAGAGCACAATCGTAGCCTGAGATGTATCATCTCGTTGTATCGTAGCTTGCAGAATGGTTCTTCAAACCATCTGCTTTCCCTTTTGCTTGTTGTGGTGTGTGTTGTATCGTGTGCTTGTTTGCATGAATGAAATGAAGTTAGTGGAAAAACCTGAGTCTAACTCAAAGTTTTAGCTTTGAAAACCCAAAACTATGAACCTTAGAATTTCCCTCTTACCCCTATATATATATCTCAATCTTCAGATGACTCGTGGAAACCAAGGAGGGAGCAGCTCATCGTAGAACCCAATGTTGCAGATCTTGCAGAGTCTCCTCGCAGACCGTGAAGCAACCAGGGCGGAACGCCAATCCAACTTAGCAACACTTCAACAGATCGCCCAGATGGCTCTCAACAACCAAGGGCATGGAAATCAGGATCACCATGGATCAAAACTCAAAAAAATTCAGAACACCAATCCCCCAATCTTCAACCAATCTGAGAACCCATTAGATGCTGATGACTGGTTACAGACCATGGAAAACAACCTCGAAGTTGCAGGAGTTGATGAAAATGAGAAAGTTCTCTTCGCCACCCACTATCTGGCAGGAGATGCAAGAGCTTGGTGGACTAGTATCCATAACATGAACCATGGTCAAGTGATGACATGGGAAGCATTCAAAGTCAAGTTCAGCCGCACCCACATGCCGCAAGGTCTAGTCAACAGAAAGAGAGATGAGTTCCATGAATTGAAGCAAGGAAGAATGACTGTGGTGGAGTACCGTGACAGATTCCTGTCACTTGCCAGATATGCACCTGATGAGATCAACACGGAGGCCAAGAAGAAGGAGAGATTCTTGAACGGACTACATGATGAGATGCAGACTGTCCTAGTCAACATCCGTTTCGATGATCTCGAAGAGCTATTCGACTCTGCCATTCAGATGGAAGGGAAGATTAACCAGGCAAACGACAATCGCAAGCGTCGTATGATGCAGCAGTCTGGATCCAACAGTCACCAGAAGTACCGTCCCAACCCTTCACCAGGATATGCACCAAGGAACAACCGACCCCCAAATTCTCGCCCAAGCTATCCCAACCGTAGTGGAGGCAATGTGAAGTCCGGAGGAAACAATCACAACTCCGGTAATGCCAACAATTTCAACCGTGCCCCTCCCAAGAGCAACAACAACAGCAACACTGCACCCAGAACTGGCAGCAATGATGTGCCTGTCGCAGTCAAGGACAAGTCCCAGATCACTTGTTTTGAGTGCGGAGTGAAGGGTCACTACTCCAATGAGTGTCCCAAGAAGACTGCCGCCAATACCAATGTGAATTCCCCAGCTCAGCAGCAGCGTCGTGTTCCGCCAGGAAGGAGATTTGCCCCAGGGAACCCTCACAACCGCAACGGCCATCTTTTCCACATGAATGCAGAAGAAGCCCAGGAAGCGCCAGATGTAGTGCTGGGTATGTTTTCTGTCGACTCAGTTTTAGCAAGAGTATTGTTTGATTCAGGATCATCGCATTCATTTGTCACCGAAGAATTTGCATGCACTAGTAAGATTCGTCCAACCAACCTGAAGCATGTCATGATAGTTCAAATCCTCGGTTCAACAACCAAAGCTAGAAAAATTTGCAAAGCTGTACCTATCAGAATACATGGGATAGATTTTTATGTCAACTTAATTGTACTTGGAACCAAAGGTTTGGAAGTAGTACTAGGTATGGACTGGATGTCAAGGCATAAAGGATTGATAGACTGTGCTAAGAAAGCCATCATCATGACCAGTAGTTCTGGAGTAACAGTAGAGCATATCTCTGAAACCTTACCCCGTCAATTCAAGTGCAACCAGAGTGTAGCCTTGCCCACCATTGACCAATTCAGAGTAGTCTGTGAATACCCCGACGTATTCCCAGATGAATTGCCAGGTATGCCCCCAGATAGGGATATTGAGTTCATTATCGAACTAATCCCCAGAACCGGACCAATAGCCCAGAGACCCTATAGCATGAACCCATTAGAGTTAGTGGAACTGAAGAAGAAGTTGGATGATATGCTAGCCAAAGGATTGATTCAACCAAGCGCATCGCCATGGAGATCACCATATTATTCATCGACAAGAAAGATGGAGGCAACCGTCTGTGTACAGACTACAGAAAATTGAATGATGTCACCATCAAGAACAAGTACCCTTTGCCAAAGATAGAGGATCTATTTGATCAGTTGACCGGAGCTCAGGTATTCTCAAAGTTTGATCTTAGGATTGGTTATCACCAACTTAAGATTGGTGCAACGGATATTCCGAAGACCGCCTTTACTACTCGCTATGGTTTATACGAGTATATAGTTATGTCTTTTGGATTAACCAATGCCCCTGCTTATTTCATGAACCTCATGAATAAGATCTTTATGAATTTCCTAGATAATTTTGTAGTTGTGTTTATCGACGACATCCTTATCTACTCCAAGTCAGAAGAAGAGCATGAGCAACATCTAAGAATCATCCTAGAAACCCTGAGGGAGCATCAGTTATATGCCAAGTTCAGCAAGTGTGAGTTTTGGCTGAAAGAAGTAGGATTCTTAGGACATATTGTGTCTGCCGGAGGAGTCTCTGTTGATCCCACCAAGATCAAAGATGTTGAAGAATGGAAAGCCCCAACCACTCAAACCCAAGTCCGTTCTTTTCTCGGATTAGCGGGATATTACCGCAAGTTCGTAGAGGGATTCTCGAGCATAGCCCGACCCATGACCCAATTGTTGAATAAGGACAAGAAGTTTGAATGGACAGACAAATGTAAAGCACAGTTTCCAGGAGCTGAAGAAGAGATTGATATCAGCCCCAATTTTAGTCATGCCAGACATCAAGAAGCCATTTGATGTGTATTGTGACGCATCCAAGATTGGTCTAGGATGTGTATTGATGCAAGAAGGCAAAGTCATCGCTTATCTGTCTCGACAACTGAAGCAGCATGAGCAGAACTATCCGACCCATGATCTTGAACTAGTAGCTGTAGTTCTAGCACTGAAGACATGGCGTCATTATTTGATGGGTAATCGCTGTGAGATTTATTCAGATCATAAGAGCTTGAAGTATATCTTCACTCAGAAAGAGCTGAATATGAGGCAAAGAAGATGGATAGAGTTAATCAAGGATTATGACTTTGAAATTCACTATCACCCCGCAAAGCCAATGTGGTAGCGGATGCTCTTAGCAGATTGCCGTGTAGGCTTAACACCATGATCAATGAGAAGCAGCCAAGTTTGTATGAAGAGTTGGAGCAGTTCAGGACTGAATTAGTTAGCAAAGGATTCTTAGCAAGCATTGAACTTCAACCCACTTTGATTAGCCAAATCAAGGAAGCCCAGAAGGGAAATGAAAGTATCGACGGAATCAAACGTCGTATTGGTACAAGAAAGGTACCTGGATTCACCGAAGATGAAGAAGGAGTACTGTGGTACAAAGGACGTATCTGTGTTCCAGCAGATTCGGAGCTGAAGGAAGTTACCACGAATGAGGCTCATGATACTCTTTATTCTATTCATGCCAGAGGAACAAAGATGTATCAGGATTTGAAGGAGCAATTTTGGTGGCACAAGATGAAGAGAGAGATCGGAAGCTACATCGCCAAGTGCGACATCTGCCAAAGAGTCAAAGCAAACCATCAGAGACATGCAGGACTATTGCAACCATTGCAGATTCCGGAATGGAAATGGGATTCTGTCGGAATGGACTTTATCACCGGCCTACCTACTTCTAGTAGGGGAAATGACTCAATCTGGGTCATAGTTGATAGACTGTCCAAGGTAGCCCACTTTATCCCTGTCAAGACAACCTACCCGAGTGCAAACTTAGCAGAGTTGTACATTGCTAGGATTGTTAGTCTACATGGAACCCCCAAGACCATCGTATCAGATCAAGGAACCCAGTTTACCTCAAGATTTTGGCAGAAAGTGCTGGAAGGTTTAGGCACCAAGTTGAACTTCAGTACCGCGTATCACCCGCAAACAGATGGACAGACTGAGAGAGTCAACCAAATCCTAGAGGATATGCTTAGAGCTTGTGTGTTGGAATATGGATCAAAATGGGAAGACTGCCTACCTTTCGCAGAATTCTCATATAACAACTGTTATCAAGCTAGTTTGCAGATGGCACCATTTGAATTCCTATATGGAAGGAAGTGTCGTACCCCTTTGAATTGGTCGCAAGTAGGAGAGAGTCAGATCTTCGGACCCGACATTCTCTGAGAAGTAGAAGAGAAAGTTCACACGGTCCGTGAGCACCTCAAGACCGCCCAATCCAGACAGAAGAGCTATGCTGACAAAAGAAGGAGAGACCTGACTTTCAATGTCGGAGACTTTGTATATCTCAAGGTTTCACCATTGAAGGGAACCCAACGCTTTAGTCTAAAGGGAAAGTTAGCCCCCAGATATATCGGACCTTTCAAGATTCTGAACCGTCGAGGAGAAGTATCATATCAACTGGAACTGCCTGAAGAGATGTCAGCCATCCACAAGGTGTTCCATATCTCATTACTTCGAAAATGTCTGGATGTGCCTGAGAAAACGGAAGTTTTCAAGAACATCGATCACAGAGCTGTGGGAATCAACATTGACCTGACCTATTGAGAAGTACCCATCCGTATCTTAGAAGAAGCCTACAGAACCACCAGGACCAGGAGTATCAAGTTCCTCAAGATTCAGTGGAGCAACCATACCGAGGAGGAAGCTACTTGGGAGCGCGAAGATTACATTAGGACGGAGTTCCCAGATCTCTTTAGTTCCTAGTTTTCTTTGTAAATCTCGGGACGAGATTTTGTTTAAGGGGGGAAGGTTTGTAACATCCCAAAACTTCAATCCAAGCTTATCAAGATCAAATCAATCAAATATGGAGTTAACAAAAACTTTTCCAAACTTAATATAAAAGCATTCATATATGTGTGCATTTAAAATAGGAGTTGTTTGAATTGCCATGATTGAATGATCCAATGCTTGTAAAATGTTTCTTAGGTGATTTAAACATCATCTACATCATTCCCAAACTTTTCCTAAAGAAAATCAAATCAAAAAGAATTAAAAAGGAGGAATGGTCATTTTGGCAAATGTAACTCTCATGCCTACTTTGGCTATTCCTAGTACTCAAATTTTAACAGAAACAATTCTTGATCTTTGCACCCCTTGCTAGTACACATAATGAGGTACCAAGGCCCACCTTTTGATCTGCTAAAAACATTCTATAAACTAATTTAAATGACAGTTTAAAATTGAATCTATTGCATATGCATAGATCACCCCTATTTCAAAAACCATATTTTTGAGCTCCACTTTCAAAACCCTTGCAACCAGAGACTACCTATCACTAGTGGAGATCACTCAAAAATTTTGAAACCAAAATTCAAAACTTTTTCTCTTTCGGCCATTTCATCAAATAGCTTGTGTGCACAAATCTGGCCAAATTTAAAACACTGTTTTGAGCAGTGATCTTGGTCACCATTTGTGCCTAACCTTGTCCCCTTGTTCCCTCAGTACCAGCCCTACCCTTTGCTAGCCCAGCCACACCCTGTGCACACGACCAAATGGTCATGGCCATTAAGGCCGAGCACCATGAGCACCGCCACCGGCGACATCGCGCCACAACAGCCGCCAACCCCTCTCGTCATGTCTAGCACATCGCTAGTGGTCCACCTCCACCGCCCAACCAGCCCTAGGCCAGAGACAGAGGGCAGAGTGGCCAGGAACTGCCGCGCCCGGAGCTGGTCGAGCATGCCGACGCCGCCCCCAGAGCACGCCTTGTCCCCGCTCGCACAGACCGCCCCTTGGCACCAGCCCGCGCCCACCGCTCCGCCTTGACCTGGAGAACACCCCAGAAATCCCCGTTCGTCGCCCAACACCTCACAGCCACCGCTCGTCGTGGATACCGCCGCCTCTGCCGCACAGAGCGCCACCTCGCCTAGACCGCGTGCCACCGCCCCTACGGCTGCATTTAAGTTCTAGAGCACCGCCAGGGAACCGCCCATCGATCGCCACCCCCAGCCATGCCTCTACCCCGCCGTAGCCATGTCGCCACCGTCGACTGCCCATCCCGCTCGGTCTCACCGTCGGGCCTATAAAAGGAGCCCTCCCCAGCCTCTTCTCTTCACACCATTCCACTCCACTCACCTCTCTGAACCTCACCCACCCCTCGCTAGAGCAAGGCGAGCTCTGCCTCGCAGGAATTGGATTCGGAGCCGCCGTTGTAGGAGGAGAAGGGCGCCACTGATTGCGACCACCCCAAGCTCCACCGCGACCACGCCATGCCTCGATGTCGTCTTCCATGTCATTTTCCCGCATCGCCGACCCCGCTGGAGCCCTGGTACGCCCCCAGTAGACCACCACCGAGCCGCTAGGGTTCGAGCTCACCGGCGACCTGTTCGTCGTCGACGACGACCCTCAGCCGTAGATCTAGCTTCTAATCCTACGGCCCACAGCGCGCGTACCGTTTCGCGTGTTAAGTGTCGCTGACAAGCGGGACCCCCCTGTCAGCTGAGCCCCGTGCCGCGGAGCGCCACTGGGCCGGCCCATTTCTTTTCCCGCGCTAGCCAACACATTCAAATCTGGATTTTTCTTTTTAGTTAAATCTAGTTTCTGTCTAGTATTTCAAAAATCAATTCTGTGAGTTTTGCAGATCCAAATTGCATGAAACCAATTTTGTCTGAAAGGTATTAAGATGATATATCCAAGCCCGTTGGATTTAATTCAATTAGAGTTATAGATATCTCCTAATAAAAATAAGAAGACAGAAGCTTTTGCAACTTGCAACATTTTTATAAAATCAACCAAGTTAGCTTTTGAGTTGATTCCAACTCTCAAAAATCACATTTCATCATACCTATCCAAATATGTAATAATATTAAGGTTTACATGCAGTGACTTTGGACTAGTACCAAAATAATGCTATATAGGCATTTCTAGACACTTTAAATCATTAAATAATGAACTTGAACCAAAGTAATGTTGATCCAACCTTTAAATATCATTCCCACATGTTATAATATGTGGTGAGGACATGTGTCCACCTGATCCCATATTTTGGCGGTGAATATTAAATTTTAGTTAATTTTTCAATGAGTAGAAATTACTTTTCTAAAATAAAAAGGATGAAACTATTGAATTAAACTTGTGCTGTTTGTGATGATAATAGATCATCAAATGTGTGTTTTAGAATACTACTTAGCCTAGTTATGTATTGTTTGGTGATGGTGTACTCCCTATGTATTTATAGACGCTAGTACCGACCAAGCTTTCGAGGAGGAGGAGTTGTACCAAGAAGAAGAAGAAGAAGAAGAAGAAGAAGAAAACTTCAACCACTGCACCAACCAAGGCAAGCTAGCACTATCCAAGATTAACCCTTGCAAGTTAGCACTTGCAAGCGTAGTACTTAGCAAACTAGAATCAAACTAGATGGTTTAGCAAAGATGCCTTAAGCATGCTTTGATCACACCCCTTATTTAACTAATAGTACCCCAAGTCTTAGTTACAAGTTTTACCCTTCTTAGATTATACAAAGTTCTTTACTTGTTTTGAAGGTAGCATAAAAAGTATAAAACTTGACCTATTTAGAACCCTTTAGATGTCATTCTATGGCATGAGATTGAACCCATCTTTTCCACCTTAGTGAACACTCTTAACTGAGTAGTTTAGATTAGATCAAAAACTTGAGTCACTTAGATGGGAACACTTGGTGAAAATGGATTATGAAAACCTTGGAATGATGAGTCATTCTATTGAGATGTTTTGACATGTGTTGAGAAAACACCAATGGTTTATGATGATGAAAATGTTGAGGCATGAGCCTTAACCCTTTTATAAAACTGATGGTTGGATTCGGATGCGATACCATTCCAAAATTACCGTACAACCACATTACCTGAATTGGGTAAGGCTTAGCAGGAAATTTATATGCATTAGTATTAGTTCCCTCACGGGAGAGGTTTGAGCTGAGGCTACCTCTCAATGTTGTCCACCTATGCAGTGCCCAAGATGACTGATAGTCATGGTTGGGAGGCCATGCTCATAGGAGAGGTGCTTATACTAGGGTGTGTAAAGGGAAAGTTATGTTTGATTATCTGCATACTAAGTATGATGATTCAGGGTTATCCCTGACAGATGTATCAAATCTTGTGGTGAAAGTGTACCACCTCTGCAGAGTGTCAAACTATTCGAATAGCCGCGTCCGCGGTTATGGACAGTTGGAATGGCCATATTGTTTCGTTGTCAGATGTTTTCTAAAATACCTTGAAGAAATGATGAATCTTGACTTGACCACAACAGGGTTGTGTTTATGACATTAACTTCCCAACTTAAGTGATTCTAGAATTTTACTTTATCTTTCTTTGCTTCTGAACTCAGCTTAGGTTTCAAACTTAACTTTATAGTTAAACTTAGATCTAGCACTTTAACTTAGAATTATATTGCTTGTTAGTAGTAGTTTGCGAGTACTTAAAGAGTACTCATGGCTTTTGTCCCTATCTATTATCATGGCCAGACTATGAAGGAGATTCTCAAGATGATGGTCAGCAGGACGGCTATGATAACTAGGACTATCTGCCTTCGTCAGCATTGCCTGTGCCCCTGAAGATGGACCCCACCGCTATGCTATCTTTTATTTCCGCTGCTTGTTGTATTAAGACTGGATCATGAGATCCTTAATTGTGTAAGACATTATGTATGGTTTGTAATGGATGATATACTGTGATATCCAATCCGTTATGTCTCGCAAAAATGGTAATCCTGGGATTGCGAGGTATGGCATAACGGGCATCTGGGATTAAAAATCCGGGTATTGACACAAGCACATTTTGAACTTTCAGTATTATATGTCTCCTTTGAATTGTGTAGGTAATTGTTCAATCACTGGCTTCTGTTTAGAGTGAGTATGCCATGAAATGCAAATATACCAATATTTATCTACGAGTATTTTCTTACTTATGATGGAGTAATTGTCATATTTTATTCATATGTTGAACTTTATATTTCTTTCATGGTAGTTACTTTAGTTTTCCAAACTTATATTGTTAGACAGGGAGCCATTCTTGTTTTTCACCTATGATTGTTTTCTCATCTAATTAGATGTTTTATCATAAATGATTCATAGATTTATATTTCTGTATCATTATGGTGCAATATTCAAATTCTTGATAATACATCATACCAATACACACGTCAGCATATATATTGAAATTATTTTTATTGGAAGCAAGAAATACTTCTTGCCTAACACAAAACAAAGCAACGCAAAAGGCCTCCAATGACAACATATCTAATTATCAACTTACCATCTTTTAATAGTAAGTGAAATGGTCCTCAACTCTAGTGTGTTAACATGAAGATTGTCGTTTCCTACAACAGTGTTCCTAAAATTGACGGCCTCTCTGACATAGAGTGATAAGGGCCTCAATCTGCGAGGAGTGTTGCACGACACACTTCTAATGCATAGCCAGGATGGTTACGTGGCCGCAAGAAAAAATGTCTCTCATCCGTAGTTGACAAACCCCCTGTAATCTCTAATATTAGATCAGAAGATGTATATGTGATGGGATTTAAACACAAACACAACACCTTCTGTCCAGTTCACTTTTCAATAGTGTGGCAGCCAATGTCCACATTTGGTGCTTCGCTGGTTCTAGCATGTTATGTGACGCCCCGCATGCGGGTTCCAAACACGCACAAAATTCATTTTGCCCCTAGTGAGTTAAAAAATCTCAGCATGCAAAAAATAGTAAATGCACCAATTACAATTTCAAAAAATTAACACCTAGCGTTCATAATTGCGATGTCTACACAAGGAGTACTGTGATAATACGATTTTGTCTACATGAACTTTCTCACGTACACCACCAGTCCAATGACATCAACATAAATAATCACTTAACCAAGTCACAAAACATGATAGTTTATCTGTATGGATCAATGAAAAATACCAAGTAACTGTGACTGTGAGCATTCTGTTCTAAAGACCATAAACTGACCTAAAGTCAATGACACGCAAAACGGTCATTTAGAATGTAGTCAATATAGGTGTGCTTGGATTGATTTTCCCTTTCTCCTGAACATTTTTTTGTTAACAATTGTAATCACAACAAAAGTTCATGCTCCTACTGTAACTGTCAGCTAGTGTTGATATACATCCTGTATATCAATTCTTATTTTTATTTGACATATGTACCCGTGTGTTTCTAGTACTTACATAAATATTCATGTATTTTGTATACATCAACAGTTATTTCCGACCCATATGCAAATTATGGTTGAAACATTTGTATGCTTTTCTCATGATGTAACATGATGTAACAGTTATTTCCGACCCATCAACAGAGATGTAACATGATGTTGTTTTTCTCGATTTTCATCATTACATTTGTATGCTTGCCCTTTAGAAGGGTTATACTCCCCCGATAATTTAGAAAAAATAAAGATGAAATGGACACCAAGATTATATGACAAAAAACAATTACTATTAAGATGTATTTTAATTGCCTTGATCTACAATCTGATTTGGAGATACTATTTTGTTCTGTTGTCGGACTATGTAGCATCCCAATTGTCTAACAATTGCAATGCTAATTGCCTAGTCTATATATTGCTACTTCCTATATATCATTATTGCATCATTATAATATCATGCTCATGTCACCATGCCACGTTGCATTTGAGCATCATATTAAAAAAACTGCATTGTTGTTTGGATTGCATTCCACTTGTTCTTGTCCAATTATATCTTGTGTTGTAATTATTGCTATCACCTAAACCTTCTCTCCCTCTTTTACCTAACTCTATTTTGTTTTCTACAAATGGGTTCTTTTTTTAAGGGACCATTAATTTCAAAATGTTTTGACTTTCTATTTCTTAGACCCTAACTCATATTCTTGATCTTGTATAATTGCCCAAATTGTTATGGGGCCATGCTCCTATCTTCTTCTATTTCCCCTTGACCCTATTTATATCTTTGGCTTCTCTATTCAAAATATCCTGCAAAATATTCAAAAAGAGTTTGAGTTAAACACTTGTTTGAATTTGTAACAAACAAAAAGCAAACAAACAAATAAAATAAAAACAGAAAAGATTATAAGAGAGGGCACCTATACCAGTTCCACCCTCCTAGCCCGCAGCCGTTTTCAGCCCACCCAGGGTCCAGCTTGACCAGCAACAGCGAAGCCAGCAGCAGCCCATCCTCCTCACCTTCCCCATCTTGTCAAGCCCACGTACCGCTTCGATACGGACGCACTCGCTGTTACTGCTCATCGTGGACCTCCCGGTGCCCTCCTCTCTCCACAGGTAAACGGTGAAGCAGCTGAGCTCTAGCGATGTCATCCGCGTCAGCTAGCACGCGCGCCGTGTGAGCCCTCCTTACCTCCCCTCTAGAGATTTAGTGAAGGGAATGTGCCCTGAGAGGCAATAATAAAGTTTTTATTATCGTATTCCAAGTATATGACAGATGTTTATTTTGCATGCTATAATTATATTAATACGGAAACCTTAATACATGTGTGTTTAATAAACAAATAGAAAGTTCCTAGTTATGCGTCTTTATAAACTAGCTCGTTGATTAACAAGATGATCAAGGTTTTCTGATCATGGATATTGGATGTTGTTAATAACGAGGTCACAACATTAGTGAATGTTGTGATGAACATTCATCCAAAGTATAGCATTACGATCAAAGTCACTGTATTTATATTGCTATAAAATCATACGAAGTAATCTTAATCCTTAGACCATGAGATCATATTAATTGCTAACACCGAAAGAGTGACTTGATAACATCAAACGTCACACCGTAAAAGGATGACTATAAAGGTGGGCTCAGATACTCCGAAGGTGTTATGTTGAGACTCATGGATCAAGAGTGGAATTTGACCATCCCGGTGACAGATAGATATACTCTGGGCCCTCTTGATGATATCACATTAAGATAGCTTGCAAGCAAGTGATGTGATAACTAGAATGTTATATCACGGGAACGAGAAAAGAGTGCATGTCGGTAACGAGATCAAACTAGGTAGTGGGATACCGATGATCGAATCTCGTACATGTAATATATTGCGAGACAAAGGGATTAAGTTACTAGCGTTAAAGGTTCTCATGATCACAGAAGTCATCGTTGAATGTGTGGGAGTCAGTATGGATCTCCGGGTCCCGCTTCTGATTATTGATTCGAGAAGGGTCTCGATCATGTCTGCATTATTCGTGAACCATAGGGTGACACACTTAAGTGTTGCCAACACCATTTGGAGCAAATATGTTCTACACGAAATAATTGCAAAGCGCTAGAGTTATTTTAATAGATATCGGAATTGTTTCGGGTGAAATCGCTGAAATTGGTTCTGCATGTGATATTGAAATGTTGCAGAGGGTTTATTTGAATGTTTGTTAATTAAAGTAATTAAAAAATTCTGAATAAAATAAATAAAAGAGTTTTATTAAATGGGAGTTGCATTAAATTTGGTAGAAATTTAATGCATTTTGAGTGGAGAAAATAGAGAGGCAAATTTATGTGAGTGGAGCTTCTACCACATGAATGAGGAAGAGGTGGGGGAACCCCCCATGGGCGCCGTACATGGGAGGGGGCAGCCCCCCTCTCCTATAAAAGGCCCCCTCTCCCTCCTTCTCACTCACACCTCCTCGTGAAGAATCTCTCCCCCCTAGAATTATTCCCCATGGTCTTGGCTTAGCGAGATACATGTTCCTGGTGGCATTTCGTCTGGAAGGAGTTGCTGCTTCCACTGCATCACTGGAGCGAGGAGGTGGAGGTTGTTCGGTGGCCTGAACGTGTGAGCAGGGACGGATGCGCTGCTGATTTGCAGTGCTAGGACTTCCATACGATCTTGAGATCGACAAGCGTTCGACTATATTATCCACGAGTTCAAACTCTTTACACTTTGTCGGTCTTCGAGGGTATGTTCTCTATGGATGTATATCCACCCATTGCTTGTATCTAGTAGATAGATCTTGGCGTATAATAGTTCCCATCGTAGGAATTTATTTGTTTTCTATGCTGCAAACCCAATAGTGGTATCAGAGCTTGATCTATGTGTAGGTGCTTTGCACAGGTAGTACACATATGAGTATGTGGGCGATGATGATCATGTTATTGCATCTTATATGTATTTTGGATATTGGTGGCATAGTGGGATGAAGCGGCCTGGACTAACTTTACATGTCCTCGCACATGAGACATGTTCCATGCTTGACATGTAACTAGTTTTGCATAAGTGGCTAGCGGGTGTCTGTCTCTCCTACTATAGCCAATATCTGATTTACAATGAGTTTTTAATAATTTGGTTATCATCATTGTGGTTTCATGTTCGTAGGTAAGACCGGTTCTATCTTCAGAAGCCCTAAGCCACGTAAAACTTGCAATTTTTATAAATTAGAAGCGTCTAGTTTAGATTGTTGTTGGGCTGGTGTCATGATATGGTAATGTTATAAGTTGATGTATAGTTGATACTCTTAAAACAAACCTAACGTGTAAGTTCCATAGACCTTGGCCTTACACACAATGGAATGATAAAGATCATACCACGATGCACATGATAGTGATCAAGTGCAAGAACCATATCCTTTCACTTTACACATTTGATGTTTACATCTTATATTGCTTTTTGGCATTTTAGTAGCACTATAAGATGATCCCTCATTTAGATATCAAGATAAAAATGTGTTCTCCCTTAAGTATGCACTGTTTTATGTTTTGCCGCTTCAAGACATCATGTGATGATCGGGTGTACTTGAATCCACGATCATAAACGGGTGTAAGATAGTTTTACACACGCGAGTACTAAGGTTCTTACTTGGCAAGCCTAGCATGTATAGAGATGGCCTCGGAATACGGACCGAAAGGTTAAGCATGAGTCATATAGTTAATATGATGCACATATAGATGCTCGCCTTTGAAGCTACACCGACTCACGTGATGATCGGACTTGGTGTAGTGGATTTGGTTCATGTAATCACCAAAAAGACACAAGGGATGTTGTTTTTGAGTGGGAGTTCATTCATAATTTGATTAGTTGAACTCGATCTATCATAAACTTAGTCTAAACTTTACAAATTCTATTGTAGATGGCACCACCTGCTTTTAACTTCAATGTGTTCATGGAGAAAGAGAAACTTGCGGCAAACGGTAGCAACTTTACAAACTGGGCCATGAATTTGAGGATTCTCCTCACTGTTGCACAAAAACAATATGTGCTAGAAGTGCCGCTAGGCCCCCCACCAGCTCCTGATGCCCTTGACGAGGAAAATAACATCTATTTGACTCGTTAAGAGGACCACAACTTAGTTCATTGCGACATACTATATGGGCTAGAGACGAAACTTCGAAAACGTTTCAAAAATGGAAATGCCTTTGATACCATGGGTGAATTGAAAATGATTTCCGAAACCCGTGCTACCGTAGAGAGTTATAATGCTTCTTAAAAGTTCTTTAGCTGCATGATGGAAGAGAACAGCTCCATTAGTGAGCACGTACTCAGAATGTCTGGGTACGCCAATAATCTTGTGTCTTTGGAAATAACAATTCCCATTGACTTAGGCATACATCGTGTTCTCCAATCTCTACCACCAAGCTACAAGAGCTTTGTGATGAACTATAATATACAGGGCATGAAGAAGTCTCTCCCCGAGCTTCTATCAATGCTTAAAACTGCAGAAGTGGAGATTATAAAAGAGCATCAAGTGTTGCTGATCAATATGTTGGGTCTGCAACATAGAAAACAAAAAAATTCCTACAATGAGAACTAAACGCCAAGATCTATCTACTAGATACAGAGCAACGGTTGGACATACATCCATCAAGAACTTAGCCTCGAAGACAACGAGTTTTGTTAACGAGTAGGAACTCGTGGTTGATGTAGCCCTACACTTGCCGATCTCAAGATCGTGTGGAAGTCCGAGCGCCACAAATCAGCAGCGCATCCGTCCTCGCACACACGTTCAAGCCTCCAGACAACCTCCACCTCCTCGCGCCAGCGATGCAGCGGAAGTATCAACTCCTTCTAGACGAAATGCCACCGGGAACATGTATCTCACTAATCCGAGACCATGGGGGAATAATTCTAGAGGGGGAGAGAGATCCTTCATGAGGAGGTGTGAGGAAGAAGGAGGAAGAGGGGGCCTTTTATAGGAGGCGGGGGGTGGCCCTCCCCATGGTCGGCGCCTCATGGGGGTGACCCCTCACCCCCCCATTCATGTGGTGGTAACCCCTCCACATTAAAATGCCTCTTCACATTCCCTTTTAAAGTCTCCACTTTAAATGCATTAAAATTCTCTAAGTTTAATGCTCTCTCATTTAATAAAACTCTTTTATCAAATTTCTGCAGAATTTTGTTAATTACTTTAATTAACAAACATTCACATAAAACCCCTTGCAACATTTTAATATTACATGCAGAACCACTTTCTGCAATTTCACCCGAAACAATTCCTGCGCTTTGCATTTCTTTCGTCTGAAACATATGTGCTCCAAAATGGTGTCCGACAACCCTTAAGTGTGTCACCCTACGGTTCGTGAATAATGCAGACATGATTGAGACTCCTCTCAGATCAATAATCAAAAGCGGGACCTGGAGATCCATACTGACTCCTGCACATTCGACGATGACTTCTGTGATTGTGAGAACCTTTAACGCTAGTAACTTAATCCCTTTGTCTCATGATATAATACATGTCCAAGATTCGATCATCGGTATCCAAATACCTAGTTTGATCTTGTTACCGACATGCACTCTTTTCTCATTCCCGTGATATAACATTCCAGTGATCACATCACTTGCTTGCAAGCTATCTTAATGTGATATCACCGAGAGGGCCTAGAGTATATCTATCCGTCATCGGGATTGACAAATTCCACTCTTGATCCATGAGCCTCAACATAACACCTTTATAGCACTGAACCCATATTTATAGTCACCCTGTTACGGTGTGACGTTTGATGTTATCAAGATACTCTTCCGGTGTTAGCAATTGACATGATCCCATGGTCTAAGGATAAAGATTACTTCGTATGATGTTATAGCAATATAAACATAATGACTTGATCATAATGCTATACTTCGGATGAATGTTCATCACATCATTTCACAAATGTTGTGACCTTGTTATTAACAACATCCAATGTCCATGATTAGGAAACCTTGATCATCTTGTTAATCAACAAGCTAGTCTATAAGAGAGGCATAACTAGGAACCCTTTTTGTTTATTAAACACACATGTATTGTCGTTTCCGATCAATACAATTATAGCATGCAAAATAAACATCTATCATATACGAGGAATACATAATAACAACTTTATTGTTGCCTCTCAGGGCATATTTCCTTCAGTCTCCCACTTGCACTAGAGACAATAATCTAGTTCACATAGTGATAAATCTAACACCCATGGAGTTCTAGTGTTGATCATGTTTTGCCCTAGGGAGAACTTTAGTCAACGGATCTGCTACATTTAGGTCCGTGTGTACTTTACAAATCTTTATATCTCCATCCTTGACATGCTCGTGGATGGCGTGAAACCGACGCTTAATATGCTTGGAATTCTTGTGAGACCTTGGTTCCTTGGCATTG
The DNA here is from genome assembly GCA_910589775.1 of Avena eriantha. Classification (NCBI taxonomy): domain Eukaryota; kingdom Viridiplantae; phylum Streptophyta; class Magnoliopsida; order Poales; family Poaceae; genus Avena; species Avena eriantha. The sequence continues at coordinate 238,763,196 of OU342746.1, forward strand.
GCTATGGCTCCATTATTGTCACAATAGATCACCATTGGGTCCAATGCACTAGGAACCACACCTAATTCCGTTATGAACTCCTTCATCCAAACCGCTTCCTGTGTCGCTTCTGAAGTAGCAACATATTCCGCCTCCGTTATTGATCCAGCCACCACACGTTGTTTGAAACTCCTCCAACTAACTGCTGCTCCGTTCAAGAGAAATACGTATCTGGATTGAGACTTAGAGTCATCTGGATCGGTGTCAAAGCTAGCATTGACATAACACTTAGCGACTAGCTCTTCTTCACCTCCGTATACAAGAAACATATCCCTAGTTCTTCTCAAGTACTTAAGGATATTCTTGACCGCTATCCAGTGTTTCGAACCTGGATCAGATTGTTACCTACTAGTCAAACTAATAGCATGTGCCACATCTGGTCTTGTACATAGCATGGCATACATTATAGAGCCTATGGCCGAGGCATAGGGGATCTTATCCATTATCTCTCTTTCTTCCGCCGTAGCCAGACTTTGGGTCTTACTCAATGTCTTGCCTTGCAACATAGGTAAGAACCCCTTCTTACTTCCGTCCAGATTAAACTTCTTTAATATCTTATCAAGGTATGTACTTTGCTATAACGCTATCAGGCGTCTTGATCTATCTCTATAGATTTTAATGCCTAATATATATGAAGCTTCACCAAGGTCTTTCATCGAAAATTTGTTGTTTAGATAACTTTTAACACTATTTAAAATATCTATATCATTTCCAATTAATAATATGTCATCCACATATAATATCAGAAATGCCACATTGCTTCCACTCACTTTCTTGTAAATACAAGCCTCTCCATAAGTTTGGACAAATCCAAACTCTTTGATCACCTCATCAAAGCGGAGATTCCAACTCCGGGATGCTTGCTTCAGTCCATAGATGGATCACTGAAGTTTGCATACCTTATCAGCATTCTTAGGATCGACAAAACCCTTAGGTTGTATCATATACAACTCTTCTTCAATATTACCATTGAGGAACGCAGTTTTGACATCCATCTGCCATATTTCATAATCGAAATATGCAGCAATTGCTAACATAATCCTCACCGACTTAAGCATCGCTACAGGAGAGAATGTCTCATCGTAGTCAACTCCTTGAATTTGTTGAAACCCCTTTGCGACAAGTCGAGCTTTATAGATGGTCACATTACCATCAGCATCAGTTTTTCTTTTGAAAATCCATTTATTCTCAATGGCCTTTCGGTCGTGAGGTAAGTCCACCAAGGTCCAAACCTGGTTTTCATACATGGATTCCATCTCGGATTTCATGGCTTCTAGCCATTTGTTGGAATCCGGGCTCATCATTGCTTCTTCATACATTGCAGGGTCATCTATTTCATCAATCATGAAATTCATAACAGGATTGCCGTACAGTTTAGGAGCTGCACGTGTCCTACTTGACCTGCAAGGTTAGGTAGTGTCCTCTTTCAGAGTTTTATGATCAACTCTGAAACAACTTCCGGTGCTGCGCTACTCGCCATTTCATGAAGAGAAGGTTCAATAACCTCTTCAAGTTCTACCTTCCGACTACTCACACCTTTCGTGAGAAACTCCTTCTCAAGAAAGGATCCATTCTTGGCAACAAAAACCTTGCCCTCGGATCTGTGATAGAAGGTATACCCAATCATTTCCTTAGGGTATCCTATGAAGACGCATTTTTCCGCTTTGGGTTCGAGTTTATCCGGCTGAAGTTTCTTCACATAAACATCGCATCCCCAAACTTTAAGAAATGACAGCTTAGGTTTGTTTCCAAACCATAATTCATACGTTGTCATTTCAACGGATTTAGATGGTGCCCGATTTAAAGTGAATGCAGCGGTTTCTAGTGCATAACCCCAAAATGACAGTGGCAAGTCAGTCAGAGACATCATAGATCGAAACATATCCAATAAAGTACGATTACGACGTTCCGACACACCATTACATTGTGGTGTTTCAGCAGGCGTGAGTTGTGAAACTATTCCACAGTCTTCCATATGTGTGCTAAACTCGTAACTAAGATACTCTCCTCCACGGTCGGACCACAGAAATTTGATCTTTATGTTACTATGATTTTCCACTTCATTCTGAAATTCCTTGAACTTTTCAAAGGTTTCAGACTTATGTTTCATCAAATAGAGATACCCGTATCTACTCAAATCATCCGTGAAAGTAACAAAATAATGATATCCACCTCGCGCCGACACACTCATTGCTCCACACACATCAGTATGTATGATTTCCAATAAATCTGTCGCCCGTTCCATTGAACCGGAAAACGGCGTTCTAGTCATCTTGCCCATAAGGCACGGCTCACATGTATCAAATGATTCAAAATCAAGTGATTCCAAAAGTCCATCAGAATAGAGTTTCTTCATGCGTTTAACGCCAATATGACATAGACAGCAGTGCCACATATATGCAGATATATCGCTATCAAGTTTAATCCTTTTAGCATCAACATTATGAATATACGTAATACTACTATCGTGATTCAATAAAAATAAACCATTCAACACAGGTGCATGACCATAAAAGATATCATTCGTATAAATCGAACAACCATTGTTTTCAGATTTAAAGGAATAACCACTTTGCATCAAACACGATCCGGATACAATGGTCATGCTCAGTGCAGGCACCAAATAACAATTATTCGGATTTATAACTAATCTCGATGGCATATGGAGAGGTAGCGTCCCGACGGCGATCACATCAACTCTTGATCCATTGCCGACCCGCATCTTGACCTCATCCCTTGCTAGCTGTCGCTTATTCTGCAGCCCCTGAATCAAGTTACATATATTAGCAACTGATCCTGTATCAAATACCCAGGTGCTACTGCGAGTACTAGTCAAGTACACATCAATAACATGTATATCACATATACCTTTATTTGCCTTGCCGGCCTTCTTGTCCGCCAAATACTTGGGGCAGTTGCGCTTCCAATGGCCTGTCCCCTTGCAATAGTAGCACTCGGTATCAGACTTAGGGCCAGCTTGGGATTTCTTATCAGGTGCGGCAACAGATTTGCCACCCTTCTTTCCCTTCTGCTTGCCTTTCTTGTCCTTTTTGAAACCGGTGGTCTTATTGATCATCAACACTTGATGTTCTTTCCTAATCTCCACTTCTACAGTCTTAAGCATTAGCAGAAGCTCGGGAAGAGACTTCTTCATGCCCTACATATTATAGTTCATCACGAAGCTCTTGTAGCTAGGTGGCAGAGATTAGAGAAAACGATGTATGCCTAAGTCAATGGGAATCGTTATTCCCAAGGACACAAGTTTATCGGCGTACCCAGACATTTTGAGTACGTGCTCACTAACGGAGTTGTTCTCCTCCATCATGCAGCTACAGAACTTTTTAGAAGCATTATAACTCTCTACGATAGCATGGGTATTGAAAATCATTTTCAATTCTCCCATGGTATCAATGGCATTGCCATTTTCGAAACGCTTTCGAAGTTCTGGCTCTAGCCCATACAGTATGCCGCAATGAACTAAGTTGTGGTCCTCTTGACGAGTTATATAGACATTCTTTTCCTCGTCAGGGGCATCAAGAGCTGGTGGGGGGCCTAGCGGCGCCTCTAGCACATATTGCTTTTGTGCAGCAGTGAGGAGAATCCTCAAATTCATAGCCTAGTTGGTGAAGTTGCTACCATTCGCAGCAAGTTTCTCTTTCTCCATGAACACATTGAAATTAAAAGCAGGTGGTGCCATCTAGAACAGAATTTTTAAAGTTTATTTAGACTAAGTTTATGATAGAGTGAGTTCATTTAATCCAAATTACTAATGAACTCCCACTCAAAAACGACATCCCTCGTGTCTTTTTGGTGATTACATGAACCAAATCCACTACACCAAGTCCAATCATCACGTGAGTCGGTGTAGCTTCAAAGGAGAGCATCTATATGGGCATCATATCAACCATATGACTCATGCTTAACCTTTCGGTCCGTGTTCCGAGGCCATGTCGGTACATGCTAGGCTCGCCAAGTAAGAACCTTAGTATTCGCATGTCTGAAATTGTCTTACACCCGTTATATGGAAGCGTAGAGTTGAGTGCACCCGATCATCACGTGATGTCTCGAAACACGATCCACAGAATGGTGCATACTTAAGGAAGAACACATTTTATCTTGATATCTAAATGAGGGATCATCTTATAATGCTACAAAAAGCGCCAAACTAGCAGTATAAGATGCTAGCATCTAATGTGTAAAGTGAAATGATATGGTCCATGCATTGGATCTCTATCATTTGCATCGTGGTATGATCTCTATCATTCCTTTGTGTGTAAGTCCAAGGTCTATGGAACTTACACGTTGAGTGTATATCATACATTTACTTACAATAATACCATATCAAGACACTAGCCCAGCAACGATCTAAACTAGACGCCTCTAATTTATCAATTGCAAGTTTTACGTGGCTTAGGGCTTTCAGAGATAGAACCGGTCTTACCTACGAACATGAACCACAATGATGAATAATCAAGTTATTAGCAACTCGTTGTAAATCAGATATTGACTATAGTAGGAGAGACAGACACCCGCCAGCCACTTATGCAAAACAAGTTGCATGTCAGTCGTGGAACCAGTCTCATGTACGATGACATGTAAGGTTGGTCTGGGCCGCTTCATCCCACTATGCCACCAATATCCAAAATACATAGAAGATGCAATAACATGATCATCATCGCCCACATATAAACATATGTATACTACCCATGCAAAGCACCTATGCATAGATCAAGCTCTGATACCACTGTTGGGTCCGCAGCATAGAAAAAAATTCCTACGATGAGAACTAAACGGCAAGATCTCTCTACTAGATACAGAGCAACGGGTGGACATACATCCATCGAGAACTTACCCTCGAAAATAACGAGTTTTGTTAACGAGTAGGAACTCGTGGTTGATGTAGTCGTACACTTGCCGATCTAAAGATCGAGTGGAAGTCTGAGCACCGCAAATCAGCAGCGCATCCGTCCTCGCACACACGTTCAAGCCACTGGACAACCTCCACCTCCTCGCTCCAGCAATGCAGCGGAAGCAGCAACTCCTTCCAGACGAAATGCCACCAGGAACATGTATCTCGCTAATCCGAGACCATGGGGGAATAATTCTAGAGGGGGAGAGAGATCCTTCACGAGGAGGTGTGAGGAAGAAGGAGGAAGAGGGGGCCTTTTATAGGAGGAGGGGGGTGACCCTCCCCATGGCCGGCGCCTCATGGGGGGTGACCCTTCACCTCCCCCATTCATGTGGTGGTAACCCCTCCATATTAAAATGTCTCTTCACATTCCCTTTTAAAGTCTCCACTTTAAATGCATTAAAATTCTCTAGGTTTAATGCTCTCTCATTTAATAAAACTCTTTTATTAAATTTATTCAGAATTTTTTTAATTACTTTAATTAACAAACATTCACATAAAACCCCTTGCAACATTTCAATATCACATGCAGAACCACTTTCTGCAATTTCACCCGAAATAATTCCGGTTTCTATTGAAACAATTCCTGCGCTTCGCAATTCTTTCGTCTGAAACATATGTGCTCCAAAATGGTGTCCGTCAACCCTTAAGTGTGTCACCCTATGGTTCACGAATAATGCAGACATGATTGAGACGCCTCTCAGGTCAATAATCAGAAGCGGGACCTGGAGATCCATACTGACTCCTGCACATTCAACGATGACTTCTGTGATCGTGAGAACCTTTAATGCTAGTAACTTAATCCCTTTGTCTCATGATATAATACATGTCCAAGATTCGATCATCGGTATCCAAATACCTAGTTTGATCTTGTTACCGACATGCACTTTTTTCTCGTTCCCGTGATATAACATTACAGTGATCACATCACTTGCTTGCAAGCTATCTTAATGTGATATCACCGAGTGGGCCTAGAGTATATCTATCCGTCATCGGGATTGACAAATTCCACTCTTGATCCATGAGCCTCAACATAACACCTTTATAGCACTGAACCCATCTTTATAGTCACCCTGTTACGGTGTGACATTTGATGTTATCAAGATACTCTTCTGGTGTTTGCAATGGACATGATCTCATGGTCTAAGGATAAAGATTACTTCGTATGATGTTATAGCAATATAAACATAATGACTTGATCGTAATGCTATACTTCGGATGAATGTTCATCACATCATTTCACAAATGTTGTGACCTTGTTATTAACAACATCCAATGTCCATGATTAGGAAACCTTGATCATCTTGTTAATCAACAAGCTAGTCTATAAGAGAGGCATAACTAGGAACCCTTTTTGTTTATTAAACACACATGTATTGACGTTTCCGATCAATACAATTATAGCATGCAAAATAAACATCCATTATATACGAGGAATACATAATAACAACTTTATTATTGCCTCTCAGGGCATATTTCCGTCACAATAAGACCACCGGTTTCAAGAAAGACAAGAAGTGTAAACAGAAGGGAAAGAAGGGCGGCAAATCTGTTGCCACGCCTAAAAAGAAATCCTGAGATGGCCCTAAGTCTGATACAGAGTGCTATTATTGTAAGAGGACTAGCCATTGGAAGCGCAACTGCCCCAAGTATTTGGCGGACAAGAAGGCCGGCAAGGCAAACAAAGGTATATGTGATATACATGTTATTGATATGTACTTGATTAGTACTCGCAGTAGCACCTGGGTATTTGATACTGGATCCGTTCCTAATATATGTAACTCGAATCTGGGGCTGCGGAACAAGGGACCGCTAGCAAGGGGTGAGGTCAAGATGTGTGTCAGCAATGGATCAAGAGTTGATGTGATTGCCGTCGGAACACTACCTCTCCACCTACCGTCAGGATTAGTGATAAATCTGAATAATTGTTATTTGGTGCCTGCACTAAGCATGAACATTGTAACTGGATCATGTTTGATGCGATGTGGTTATTCATTTAAGTCTGAAAACAAAGGTTGTTTGATTTATATGAATGATATCTTTTATGGTCATGCACCTGTGATGAATGATTTATTTCTATTGGATCTCGATAATTGTGTTACGCATATTCATAATGTTGATGCTAAAAGGATTAAACTTGATGAAGATATATCTACATATATGTGGCACTGTCGTCTAGGTCATATTGGCGTTAAACGCATGAAGAAACTCCATTATGATGGACTTTTGGAATCACTTGATTTTGAATCATTTGATACATGTGAGACATGCCTTATGGGCAAGATGACTAGAACGCCGTTTTCCGGTTCAATGGAACGGGCGACAGATTTATTGGAAATCATACATACTGATGTATGTGGTCCAATGAGTTTGTCGGCGCGAGGTGGATATCATTAATTTGTTACTTTCACGGATGATTTGAGTAGATACGGGTATATCTATTTGATGAAACACAAGTCTGCAACCTTTAAATAGTTCAAGGAATTTCAGAGTGAAGTGGAAAATCATCATAATAGAAAGATTAAATTTATGTGATCTGACCGTGGTGATGAGTATCTTAGTTACGAGTTTAGAGAACACATGAGAGATTGTGGAATAGTTTCACAACTCACACCTGCCAGAACAATACAATGTAATGATGTGTTGGAACGTCGTAATCGTACTTTATTGCATATGGTTCTATCTATGATGTCTTTGACTAACTTGCCACTATCATTTTGGGTTATGCACTGGAAACTTCCGCATTCACTTTAAATAGGGCACCATCTAAATGTGTTGAAACTACACCAAATGAATTGTGGTTTGGAAACAAGCCTAAGTTGTCATTTCTTAAAGTTTGGGGTTGCGATGTTTATGTGAAGAAACTTCAGCCTGATAAACTCGAACCCAAAGCGGAAAAATGCGTCTTCATAGGATACCCCAAAGAAACAATTGGGTATTCCTTCACAGATCCGAGGGCAAGGTTTTCGTTGCCAAGAATGGATCCTTTCTAGAGAAAGAGTTTCTCGTGAAAGGCGTGTCTAGTCGGAAGGTAGAACTCGAAGAGGTTATTGAACCTTCTCTTCATGAAACGGCGAGTGGTGCAGCGCCAGAAATTGTTCCGGAGTTGACTTCACCGAATGAAGAGGGAACTAATGATAATGATCATGAAACTCCAAAATAGGACACTACTAAACCTCGCAGGTCAAGCATGACACGTGTAGCTCCTGAACTGTACAAAAATCTTGTTATGAATTTCATGGTTGATGAAATAGATGACCCTACAACGTATGAAGAAGCGATGATGAGCCCGAATTCCAACAAATGGCTACAAGCCATGAAATCCGAGATGGAATCCATGTACGAAAACCAAGTTTGGACCTTGGTGGACTTACCTCACGACCGAAAGGCCGTTGAGAATAAATGGATTTTCAAAACAAAAATGGATGCTGATGGTAATGTAACCATCTATAAACCTCGACTTGTCGCAGGGTTTTGACAAATTCAAGGAGTTGACTACGATGAGAGATTCTCTCCCGTAGTCATGCTAAAGTCGGTTAAGATTATGTTAGCAATTGTTGCATATTTCGATTATGAAATATGGCAGATGGATGTCAAGACTACGTTCCTCAATGGTAATATTGAAGAAGATTTGTATATGATACAACCTAAGGGTTTTGTCTATCCTAAGGATGCTGATAAGGTATGCAAGCTTCAGTGATCCACATATGGACTGAAGCAAGCATCCTGGAGTTGGAATCTCCGCTTTGATGAGGTGATCAAAGAGTTTGGATTTGTCCAAACTTATGGAGAGTCTTGTATTAACAAGAAAGTGAGTGGAAGCAATGTGGCATTTCTAATACTATATGTGGATGACATATTATTGCTTGGAAATGATATAGATCTTATAAACAGTGTTAAAAGTTATCTAAACAGCAAATTTTCGAATAAGGACCTTGGTGAAGCATCATATATATATTAGGCATCAAGATCTATAGAGATAGATCAAGACACCTGATAGCGCTATAGCAAAGTACATACCTTGATAAGATATTAAAGAAGTTTAATATGGACGGAAGTAAGAAGGGGTTCTTACCTATGTTGCAAGGCAAGACATTGAGTAAGACTCAAAGTCCGGCTACGGCGGAAGAAAGAAAGATAATGGATAAGATCCCCTATGCTTCAGCCATAGGCTCTATAATGTATGCCATGCTATGTATAAGACCGGATGTTGTACATGCTATTAGTTTGACTAGTAGGTACCAATCTGATCCAGGTTCAGAACACTGGATAGCGGTCAAGAATATCCTTAAGTACTTAAGAAGAACTAACGATATGTTTCTTGTATGAGGAGGTGAAGAAGACCTAGTCACTAAGTGTTATGTCGATGCTAGGTTTGACACCGACCTGGATGACTCTAAGTCTCAATCCGGATACGTATTTCTCATGAACGGAGCAACAGTTAGTTGGAGGAGTTAAAAAAACCTGTGGTAGCTGAATCAACAATTGAGGTGGAATATGTTACTGCTTCATAAACGGCGCAGGAAGCGGTTTGGATGAAGGAGTTCATAACGGAACTAGGTGTGGTTCCTAGTGTGTTGGACCCAATGGTAATATATTGTGACAACAATGGAGCCATAGCCAACGCCAAGGAACCAAGGTCTCACAAGAATTCCAAGCATATTAAGCACCGGTTTCACTCCATCCGTGAGCATGTCAAGGATGGAGATATAAAGATTTGTAAAGTACATACAGATCTCAATGTAGCAGATCCGTTGACTAAAGTTCTCCCTAGGGCAAAACATGATCAACACCAGAACTCCATGGGTGTTAGATTTATCATTATGTAAACTAGATTATTGTCTCTAGTGCAAGTGGGAGACTGAAGGGAATATGCCCTAAGAGGCAATAATAAAGTTCTTATTATCGTATTCCAAGTATATGATAGATGTTTATTTCGCATGCTATAATTGTATTAATACGGAAACCTTAATACATGTGTGTTTAATAAACAAATAGAAAGTTCCTAGTTATGCCTCTCCATAAACTAGCTCATTGATTAACAAGATGGTCAAGGTTTCCTGATCATGGACATTGGATGTTGTTAATAACGAGGTCACAACATTGGTGAATGATGTGACGAACATTCATCCGAAGTATAGCATTACGATCAAATTTAGTGTGTTTATATTGCTATAAAATCATACAAAGAAATCTTAATCCTTAGACCATGAGATCATGTTAATTGCTAACACCGGAAGAGTGACTTGATAACATCAAACGTCACACCGTAAAAGGGTGACTATAAAGGTGGGTTCAGATACTCCGAAGGTGTTATGTTGAGGCTCATGGATCAAGAGTGGAAATTTTCCATCTCGATGACGAATAGATATACTCTAGGCCCTCTCGGTGATATCACATTAAGATAGCTTGCAAGCAAGTGATGTGATCACTAGAATGTTATATCACAGGAATGAGAAAAGAGTGCATGTCGGTAACGAGATCAAACTAGGTATTGGGATATCGAATCTCGGACATGTAATATATCGTGAGACAAATGGATTAAGTTACTAGCATTAAAGGTTCTCATATCACATAAGTCATCGTTGAATGTGTGGGAGTCAGTATGGATCTCTAAGTCTCGCTTCTGATTATTGATCCGAGAAGGGTCTCGATCATGTCTGAATTATTCTTGAACCGTAGGGTGACACACTTATGGATTACCAACACCATTTGGATCAAATATGTTCTAGATGAAAGAATTACAAAGTGCTAGAATTATTTCAATAGACACCGAAATTGTTCCGGGTGCAATTGCTGAAATTGGTTCTGCATGTGATATTGAAATGTTGTAGGGGTTTTATGTGAATGTTTGTTAATTGAAGTCATTAACAAAATTCTGAATAAAATAAATAAAAGAGTTTTATTAAGTGAGAGTTGCATTAAATTTGGTGGAAAATTAATGCATTTTGAGTGGGATTTTAAGTGGAGAAAATGGAGAGGCAAATTTATGTGAGTGGATCTTCCACCACATGAATGAGAAAGAGGTGGGGGCACCCCCCATGGGTGCCGTCCATGGGAGGGGGGCAGCCCCCTCTCCTATAAAAGGCCCCCCTCTCCCTCCTCACTCACACCTCCTCATGAAGGATCTCTCTCCCCCTCTAGAATTATTCCCCCATGGTCTCGGATTAGCGAGATACATGTTCCCGGTGGCATTTCATCTGGAAGGAGTTGTTTCTTCGACTGCATCATTGGAGCGAGGAGGTCGAGGTTGTTCGGTGGCCTGAACGTGTGTGCGAGGACGGATGCGCTGCTGATTTGCGGTGCTAGGACTTCCACATGATCTTGAGATCAGCAAGCGTTCGACTACATCATCCACGAGTTCAAACTCGTTACACTTTGTCGGTCTTCGAGGGTATGTTCTCTATGGATGTATATCTACCCATTGCTTGTATCTAGTAGATAGATCTTAGCGTATAATAGTACCCATCGTGGGAATTTTTTATTTTCTATGCTGCGAACCCAACATTTGGCATATGAACAAGTGGCCTCAAACCCTCTTAGTAAAAAATAGTGGGATCAATTAGCCCAACTTCAAAACCACAGTCTAACAAAAGCTCTCTAAGGCAATCATACCACGCATGTGGGGCTTGTTTAAGGCCATAGAGTGCCTTGTCGAGTTTGTAAACATGGTTCAGGAAGAGAGGATCCTCGAAATCTGGAGGTCGCTTAACGTAAACCAATTCTTTCAAAGGAGCATTAAGGAAAGCACTCTTGACATCCATTTGTTGCAATTTTAAATTATGATCATATGATGAGTATCAAAGGCAAGAAGCATGCGAATGGATTCAAGACGAGCAACGGGGGCATATGTCTCACTGTAGTCAAGACCCTCAACTTGAGAGTATCCTTGGGCTACTAACCTTGCCTTGTTGCGAACAACTATCCCATTTGCATCACGCTTCTTCTTGAATATCCACTTGGCACCAATAACATTTTGACAATCTTTAGGCCACTTCACCAAAATCCACACCTTGTTGTGCTTGAAGTTGTGAAGCTCTTCATTCACCGCATCAAGCCAATCATCATCTTGAAGTGCTTCGAAGACTTTCTGGTGTTCAAGATGAGAGATAAAAGCATGGTGAGAGCTAAAAGAGGCTAATTGCCTCCTAGTAGTAGAACCCCTATTAAAATCTCCATAAACATTATCAAGGATATAGCCATCTTTGATGAGCTTGGTGAGTCTATAAGATTGTTGGCAGGCTTGGGTCTCAATACGAGATTCTTGAGCAACCACTCGGTCATCACCACCATTTGAGTCCCCGCCTTGACTATAAGCACGAACTTGTTCATTATCTTCATCAATATCGACCATGTGAGAGTCTTCATCATCATTTAGAGAGGAAGTAGATGGTCCTTGATCAACAATAGCTTGGCCTTGTTCTTGACTAGCTTAACCTTGGACGCTGCCTTGAGTTGGAGCCCCATCTTGGGGAGGTAAATTTGGAGGAGCTTGATGACCGGTGCTTGAAGAGTCTTGAGCATGATGAGCTTTGGAAGAGGTTGAAGGGAATTGAGCCAAAATGGTTTGTCCTTGAGAGACAAGATGATATTGTGAGAGTGAGGGCTCCACTTGAGTAGATCTTAGTCCTTCTCCTTCGACCACAAGGGGTTCCTCAATTGGACGGAATAATCCCACACCCATTCTTCTTATGGCTTGAGGAGTAATTTCATCACTTGGATCACGAACACCATCTTGCCTCACAAGGGACTCACGATCTTCATCAAACTTAACATTGCTCATTTATTCAACTCTTCCATTGGCTTTGTTGTATACTCTATAAGCACGAGATTGATTTGAGTACCCAACAAAAATTCCTTCTTGTGCCTTTGACTCAAACTTTGATAAGCGGACTCCTTTCTTGAGAATGTAGCATTTACAATCAAGCAATCAAAAATAGCTAACATTGGGCTTGTGACCGGTGAGGATATCATAAGGTGCCATGCTATTCTTATTTTGAAGGTAGAGCCGGTTGGTTGCATGACAAGCGGTGGATATGGATCAGCCCAAAAGTTATATGGGGACATGAATTCTGCTAACATAGTCCGAGCCGCATCCATCGAGGTACGGTTCTTCCTTTTGGCCACACCATTTTGTTGGGGGTATATGGAGTGGAGTATTGATGATTGATCCCCTCGTCACTAAGGAACTCATCCAAAGGGTAATTTTTGAACTCGATACCTTTGTCACTTCGGATGGATAAGATAGTTGCACTATGTTTCTGTTGGAAAAGATTGGCAAAGTCAATGACGGTCTTTTGAGTTTCACTCTTGAACTTGAAGAAGTAGACCCAAGTGTATCTTGAGAAATCATCTACAATCACCAAACAATATTTCTTCCCTCCAAGACTATCATGTGACAGAGGTCCAAAGAGATCCATGTGAAGGAGTTCCAAGCATCTTTCCGTAGTGATTTTATTAAGAGCCTTGTGAGGAGTCTCATGCATCTTCCCTTCAATACAAGCCCTACACACATGATATTTGGCAAATGAAACATCGTTTAGTCAAGGAATGTGGCCCTCCATGTGGAATCTTTACAAATTCCTCATGTTTACATGGGCCAAGCGGCGATGCCACAACCAACCGTTGTCGGATTTGGTCACTCTGGGCGTTCGGGTATACCCGATAATTCGGGTCGGGTAGTTCGGGTTAATAGAAATCCGGGTTTCATAAAATGGTGCCCGAAAACTGTTTAGTTATAATGCTACCTGCTAATTCGGGTACCCGTTATTCCAGGTTTGGGTTCGGGTATTCCGAATTACCCGACAGACACAGCAATGACCAAGTTACTCTAGCGTTTCTGCAGTATTTCGACAACATTTCTACAATATTTCGATAGAGAATAGTTGTTCTATAATAGATGACAACATGACAGGACAATAATAACATAACAAGCATTTCTGATGCTATTTTGCAACATTTTCAAAAACATTACAATTGACAAGTATGAGTGCAAGTGCATAAGCATAATAGTCAACAACGGTTCAGTTCAATAACAGACAACAACAGTCCAGTTCAAATGTTCAATAACAAGTAACAACAGTCTAGTCCAGTTCAAATATTCAATAACAAGTAACAACAGTCCAGATCCAAGACTGAGCTCCAACTCCAAGCCTCTAGTACTCAAACTCAGTTGCTTGTCTCTACAAATTACACAAACATGGGTTCATGAATCATGAAGAAAAGTAGGAAAATTGGAGAATACAACAACCTTAATAAATACATTAGATTTGAGAATGAGCACAAGTTCCTTACCTCACTACGTTCAAGGTTTGGAGATTGACATGCTTGCAGTAGATTTAGAAGTTGCTTGCTTATTTTTATCACATTTGCCTTTTCCTTTGGAATAATGGAGGCCACCGAATTCCTCGATCAAATCTGCAAAGAGCAGAACAAGCATGCATCCAACTCAATTAGAAAATATTGGTAGTTTGGGCCTTTGGGACACGAATCAAGAAAATAAATACAAAGTAGTAAATGCAGTAGTATTTTACCCTTTTCCATCTTATCTAATTCCTCCATATTCTCCTGGATGTCAATAGGAGTAGTCCGACGTAGCCAATCTTGTGCGCAAACAAGAGCTTCCAACATGAATGGAGTAAGTGAGGTTCAAAAGTCATCTAATATATGTCCACCTATGCTAAAAGCCGACTCCGAAGCGATGGACGTGATGGGTATGGCAAGGACATCACGTGCCAAGTGAGACAAGATGGGAGAACGGACTGCATTGATCTTCCACCAATCTAGAATTTCAAACTTGCCTTCTTGGTCTTCACAATCTTCAACAAGATAATTTTCAAGTTATGACTTGGCATTAGAACTTTTACCATTGTTCATCTTCAACTTCTTGGCAATAACATCCTTCAACATGCTTCCTCTTACCACCTTTGATACTCTTGTGTCATCCACTTCAGCTGCTCCTTCAGTTGGAGCATACATTTGCCTATACTCTTCAAACAAATCATTGAGACAAGTTGTAGTTGCTGCCCAAACTAGTTGTCCATTTCCGTGTCCAAATATCTCTTCAATTATAGCATTAGTGTAGTCAGATAATTTATATCTTGGACCAACAACTACTACAATAAAAATCAGCAAGTTAATATTCTCCTTTTCCTTCTGCTTTCCTTTTCCCTTCTTGCCCTTCTTCTCACTTCCCTTGACAATCTATGCTTCACTGTCCATCTCATTCATGCTCTCCTTGTTGTTGATGTGCCAAAGGCCCCAATATTTGTTATATTTCTCTTTCATTCTTTGCCCCATAGCAACTTGCAAAGCATCTTCACTTTCTAGCCAAGTTTTAATCAGCAAGTGCACTTCTGCAATCTCATGAAATAAACTATTGCAAGTGACTGAAATCCTCCTCGGCTAACCTCATGAACACCTTGTCATACACATTTGCAGCTTTAAGCATTATATAGGTGGAGTTCCACCAAGTTGGGACATCAATCTTTAAAAATGTCTTGATGTCCACCTTCTCTTCTTCTAGAATTTCCTTAAACTTCTCCAATCTAGTGCCACCATTTCTAATGTATCTAACAGCACCTCTTACATGCTTTACTAAGGGGTCGACTTCCTTTAGGCCATCTTGCACAATGAGGTTAAGAATGTGTGCAGCACACCTCATGTGCATTTACTTTCCCTTTGATATGTTGGATCCAGGTGGTTTGTTCATCTGCCTCCTCACATACACAATACCACCATCATTGGAACTTGCATTATCCAGTTATGGTCAAAACTCTCTCCATACCCCATTCAGCCATGCATTTCAACAAAATCATACCAATATCTTCCCCCTTGTGCCCTTTTATCAAGAAGAAGTTGATGACTTTCTTCTACAGAATCCAATTATCATCAATAAAACTTGTTGTCAGTCATATAACCATCTTGTTGTTGGGATTTCCAGCAATCTGTTGTTAGACACACCATTTGACAAGATTCTTTGAAAAAATTCTTCAACCTGGCCTTCTCTTGGAAGTAACACTGCACAGCATCCCGGGCAGTGGTTCTTCTAGATGGCACATTGAAATGTGGACAAGCTTTGGACATAAATTTCCGAAAGCCCGACTTCTCACCAAAATAAAATGGCAGCTCATCTTCAATAATCATCTCAGTAAAATCTTGCCTAATAGCTTCTTGATCAAACTTGTAGTTTCCAGGGTGTTCCCCTGGAGTTGTTTGCAGCAAAGATTGAGTTGGGTCTTTAGCCAGTTTGTGAGGATTGCGTTTGCACACATTGAAGTGCCTCTTCAAGGCTGATGTACCATCATTTTTTGATTCAGCCTTGATTTCACGTGTGCAATACTTGCAGCTACCAGCCCTCACAACATTAGCACTATCCCTAACCTTGTTGAAGTGCTCCCACATGTCCGACATTGATGCCATCTCCCTCCTTCGTTGATTTACTACAGCTGCAGGTTCCTTGTCCACATCAACGACCTCATGTTCAGTAGCTTTCTCAGGTGCTTCTGCGTGTGAAGATTGATCTGTTGATGGCTGTGAATATTCAGTATCCATGGAAACCCTAGTGCTGGCCCCTTCATCCATATCCATGTGTGTCAGATTCTGGCATCTATAAGACAAGTAGACAAGAATTTTTCAGTTCAATTGTATACAAAAATAAATCTAAGCTCACAAATAGACCATTACATCCGTGCATGTACAATTGTACATCAATAAGCTAGCAGATACAAACAATAAATAATTGACAACATACACAAATAAAATCTACGCTCATACAGTAGCATACAAATACGTACATATACATTAGCTAGTAATCTGAATAATTCGGTCATACAGCGGGCTATACATAGCTAGTAATCTGAATATACATAGCTAGTACTAGTAATCTGAATAATTTTGTCGGTAGTCGGGGTTGATGGTTGAATAATTCAGACACACATAGTCGCATAGGAGATTCAGAGACGCTAGTACTAGTATTGAAGGTAGGAACAGGCAAACAGATACTAGGCTAGCATTGATTCGTAGGAGGGATTCAAAGTTTTAGACACGCTCTTACACACATAGTTGCACAAGAGTGTTACTAGGCTAGTATTGATTCAGACGAGCACACACACATAAGAGAATATGGATGACTTACAGAGTTACAGTAGACGGGTTAATGGCTTGATTCACAAGTGAGGGCGTGAGGCTTGATGCCTGATGGCCACGCTCAGTCGTCATGCACCGCCGCCGGAGCCTGGAACCTTACGTTGCGGTCGTCGAGGACTCGAGGTCTTGGGGATCAGCGTGCTTGGGGAACGGGACAAGGGCTCCGGTGTGAGCTCCGGTCGTCAGTGGACTTGTAGCCTGCGAGCATGTGGCAGGAGGTTCGGTCGTCAGGCGACGGATTGGAGCGGCGCGGATTGGGCGGGCGGCGCGGTGATAGTAGAGGCTCTAGGGTTTGCGGGAGAGGGAATGGAAATTTGGGACTGCGGTGCTGCACTGCGGGAGGGTGGAGGTGGAGGTAGGTAGGGTTTGCGGCTGCGTTTGGGGCAAATTTTGGGCTGGGCCTCACCGCCTCGCCCTCGGGGTTAGGGGATCACATGGCCTTTTAGTCATAGTTCGGGTCCCTCGGGTACCCGCGGAGCAAACCCGAGTTGTCCAAAAATAATTCGGGTTTTGACAATTGCCACCCGTTCTGCTGATCGTTTTTTCGGGTACAGGTACTTCGGGTTCGGGTTTAGGTAATTCGGGTTCGGGCTTCGGATCTCGGGTTTTATGCCCCGCGTGAGGATTTGGCATAGATACACAGAGCATGTGTAGTGGTGGTTCCCTAAAAGTCTACCACATACAAGCCATGCTCTACGTACCCTACGAAAAGCCACCATGAGAGACTTGCTCCACATGAGGACCACATAGTGCTTATTGAAGAAAGAAGAAAGACCCATAACAGCTAGAGCATGGACATAAAGGAGATTATAACCAAGGGTTTTTACAAGCATGATGTCAACCAAGGATACATCTGGGGTTACCACTACCTTGCCAAAACCCAATACCTGAGAACTTGTTTTATCACCGTAGGAGACCATAGTGTTTGCATGGTTTGGCCAGATCTCCAACATGATGGACTTTCTTCCGGTCATGTGACTTGTAGCTCCACTATCAAGCACCCATTTAGCTCCACCGTCCTACAAGAACATCAAGCTTTGTTCTTAGGTACCCATTTTGCAATGGGTCCCTTTTTGTTAGTAACAAGGGTCTTTGGCACCTAAATAGTCCAATGATAATCATGAGTGTAAGAAGTTCCGATGTATCTAGCGTAAACATGACCATCATAAGACTTGCAAAGAATATAAGAAGGATTTTTCTTCCTGGCAAAGTTGTCACTTTGCAAAAGAGTAGGACCATGAGAGGGTCCTTGAGCATTGCCCTTGTTCTTTCTGCTCTTCTTGTTATTCTTCTTCTTGGGATTGGGAACAAACCCAATACCTTATTTGTCAACTTGCCCTTTTCAAGTTGGTCTTTCAACACTTTGTTCTCCTCAATGAGGTTCACATGCATGCAGCAGGGGTTAGAAGAACTAGACAAGTCTATACTTTGCATAGCGGAAGACTTAGCAATTTCACAAGTTAGTTGAGTTTGAAGTTACTCATGGGATACAAAAATACTTGAAAATTTTCTATCCAAGGCTTTGTGTTCCTCTTTGAGTTTCTCTAGTTCCTATTGACTCCTATCATGACCAACATCAAACTCAACCTTTTCATTTTTAAGAACTTTAACCAAAGCTAGAGCATGATCACGATCTTTAGTGAGCAAGGACATTGAGAGATTATGGTAATCTACTAGCTTAGAGACACTCTCCTCAAGAGTGATTCTCATATTTTGTTTATCCTCAAAACTTTGTGTAAGAGAGGCTATTTCATCGGTGGTCTCTCTTTCATTTTTACTTAGCAAGTCAATTAGTTCCTCCTTTTCATCTAAAATATCCCTAGCATGATCAAGTTGACTTAGAAGGGCATCAAAGCAAGTTTTAGTCTCATCATCCAAGGTAGCAATGAAATCACACATGTCAACCATTTCTTTATTTACCTCAAGACCTTCAAGATCAAGAGAGGAAGGTTCACTTGAGATGGGTTTGGAAGTGGGCGTTACCTCGGTCACATGACACACTTTTGGTTGGAGGATATTATGTTCTTATTGGGGGAGTCGAACGAAGAGGGACAATCGTGGAGTAGAAGTAGTAGCAATAACAGTGACTCCCACAATCTCACCACATTGAGCTTCATCATCATCCGTGCCGAAAAGGTATTCTTCATGGACCACCATTGCCCTTTCCTTGTTGGTGACATTCTTGATGGTGAAGTTCTTGTTCAAAGCATGGGGAGGTCTTGACTTGTTATTGCGGATGAGACGACCACCATTATCTTCTATATTCTCAAAGGGACATTTGGCCACAAAGTGGCTCTTTTCATTGCAATTGTAGCAATACCTCACTTTAGGAACTTTGTTTGTTGAGTTGAATCTTGAGTTGTACCTTGACCTTGTCTTCATGCCTGGCTTGTTCCAAAAGGCCCTTGATACAAGTGCAAGATGTTCGTTGAAGGCGTACTTGATGTCCTCTTGTGACCACTCACTAGTGTATTCATCATCATCGACTTCAACAACATTGGCCTTCAAGGCAAGATTCACCCTTTGGGGCCCAAAAGCTCGAGCACGTGTGGATTCTGCATTCTTCTTGGAAATGGTCATGGAAATCACTTCACTCAAGACTTCTTGGGATGTCATCATGTGAAAAGTTGCTTCTTCCCTTGATGGAGTTGAGCTTTTGTTCATAAAATGGAAGAAGTGCTTGCACAAACTTTCTCTTCATGAACTTGTCATTAACATAGGTTGCACCAAGATCCCTCATGGTACAACAAAGAACCTTGAGGCGCATGTACATGCCTTCGGGAGTATCATCATCTTGCATCGCAAACCCATTGGACTCATTGTTGAATTTATCAAACTTGGAGCTTTGAATGCTTGCATTCCCCACAAATAGCTCGATAAGATGATCCCAAGCTTCTTTGGCGATGGAGAATTGGTGAATGTGAGCAAAGTCTTTAGAGTCAATGCCTTTTGAATCATGCCCTAAGCGGTGGCATTGAGTTGCTTGTCCACCACCTCTCTTCGAGTTAACTTTTTGGCATCATATGGCGAGAATCCTTCTTCTATAATCCTCATCAACTCAACAGAAGAGCTAGAAATATGAGATCGCATTAGATATTGCCAATTGGTGAAGTTTGAAGTATCTAACATGGGTGGTGCTCCTTGAGGGATGATATGAGGCATTGGGATAGGTGGGTTTGGAGTATACTTTGGCAGTGGGGGAACCGCTGAGTAATCCTTTCCCTCATCTCCCTCTTTGGAGGATGAATCACTTACACCCTTGGTGCTCTCATTTGTGCCCTTGGAGGTTTGAGAAACAAAGCCCAAGACCAAATGAGTAGAGTACAGCACGGGAACCACCATAGGGGCGTCCACGGGAGCCGTCTTGGGTAGAGGCTTGGCGGCATTCATGGGGTTAGGCTTGAAGGACTATAAGAGAGTCATCATTTCCTCAAATTTGTTCATCATGGAAGACTCCAATTTCTTGAGATCTTCGATGGATGCCAAATTCTTGGTGGGATCACTACCACTAACCTCCTTGCCAACCATCGTCTCTTAGGCGGTAAAGCCTGAAATAAGAGTCTTGGCTCTGATACCAATTGAAAGTACCAACTTTGGTCGACTAGAGGGGGGTGATTAGGCGACTACCAATTTTTATCTTTTTAATCAAATTAAGGCTTTGCAAGAAGTAAAGTTCTCTATGGATGCAGCTAGATGAACAATCCTATAT
The DNA here is from genome assembly GCA_910589775.1 of Avena eriantha. Taxonomy (NCBI): domain Eukaryota; kingdom Viridiplantae; phylum Streptophyta; class Magnoliopsida; order Poales; family Poaceae; genus Avena; species Avena eriantha. The sequence continues at coordinate 238,784,000 of OU342746.1, forward strand.
GATAGAGAACAACAACAAGAGGTAAAGAGGTAAAGAGCAAGTAGTAAAGGTAGAGAATGAAAGAACTAGAGAGGGGACTCGGAGATGTCATTCTCGTAGTTCACTTCCAAGGAAGCTACTTCTATGTTGGAGAGGTGTCGGGGCCACACAAGTTCACCCAAGCGCCACAAAGGCCTCACATTCTTCTCCAGTGAGCTCCACCACAAAGGCGGGCTCACTATCCACTAACCAGTGAACTTGAAGGCACCAACCGAAACCTTTACAAAAAGATTGAGGGGAGACTCCACAACTCAATTGGAGGCCCTCAACAACACCACGAAGCTTCACAACTCATGCCCTAGCTCCGAGGATGCTCACACCATCTAGGGTTCCAAGAACCCAAGAGTAACAAGATCCACACATGATGGGTGGGGGAATCATGATTCCTTTGGTGGAAGTGTAGACATAAGTCACCTTTCCCACTCCTCAAAAGATCAAGAGGTTTGAGTGGCTAGGGAGATAGATCTAGGAAGATTGAGATCTTGTATTAATGGAGGAGAGAGAAATTGAAGAGTTAAGATGGGAGGAGGAAGAAGGGTGCCTTAAATAGGCTCCCTTCAAAACAAGTCATTACTAGATTCGCGACACCATAGGTACTACCGGTGGGAAGCCAAAACTTCCGGTCAACACTCTCCAATGATTCGAAAACTGAGAGGAGAGGCTCTAAGTACGGTCAGAAGTTCTGACTCGGTGAGAGCGGAACTACTGACTGGTACTACTAGCGCTAGTTTTGGTCCAAGTTCCGATAAGTAGAACACTCCATACAGAAGAGTTATTGAACCAAACCAGGGTTTCAGCAGAACTTGAATCAGAACTAGACCCAGAAACACTGGGTCATGAAACCCCTGGCCAGAACTACCGGTGGCTGGGCGGTAGTACCTCTCATGGGTACCAAAGGAAATGGCCAGGTAGAGCCGGCCAGAAGTTCCTGTCAGGATTGACTGGTACTTCCGACCGGTACTGCCGGTCCAACTTCTGGCACTAATTCCATCAAATAGCACACTCTAGACAAAATTGATACTAAGGATGGTCGGAACTTCGGTCGGTACCAAAGCTAGTACTACCGCCTAGTCCAGCCCCGTATTATGAGAAAATTATTGCTCTAGGTGTCACCTCTCATACATGAAAAATCCATGGATTTGAAGTTTTTGAGTTTAAATGATGTGTAGTCTTTGTTGGTAGACCCTCCATGAGTATTCCTAAGTGGTTATAACTTGCTACATCAAATTATTTAGTTTGTTTTGTTAATGTGCTGCAAGGTTTCTTCCACCATGAATAAGGGCAAGGGCATCCTTAGTGCCCTAAATCCAAGGCCTAGAAAAGGCTTTTACAAGGTCTCCATCAACCTCGATGACGACCAACAGTGGGAAATCGATAGGATTGAAAAGGTGGAAGGATTGGACGTGCGCACCACATGGTGGCAAGATCCTGAGGTGATGAAATGCTTGAGCATAGAGGAGGACTTCAACCATTTTGCAGCTCAAACAAAGTTACGCAGGTTTAAAAGCCATCCTCAAAAGACTTATGGTGAAATAAGTCATGAATTCCTCACCACTTTCAGGTTTGTTCACTAGAAGGAGAAGGTAAGCAAGAAAGGCTCTCAGACAAGTGGATAGTTCCAGAACTGGAGTAGCCTTCATGTGATGATACACTTGCACCGCCTGAGTACCATTCATGGGATGACACACATGCACCACCCGAGTACCCCTCATGGGAGGGTTCCTCTTCTCAGTGGGGCAATGAGGCCGCGCCATAGGAGAACACACCATGGAAGCCGGCGCCCTACTACGATGACGGATCAAGTGGATGGGGTTCACACCCACACTATCCAGGCTACTCGCTTCAACCCAAGGTTGGGGGAGTATGATTTCCTCCCTTTCTTTCCATTGTTTATACCATGTATGTTTGTTTGAGTTGTAGTTTCAATATCTAGAAATTGGAAAACACAAAAAGATTTCTACTTTGTTTTTTCAAGCATGATGTTTTCTTTAAGTAAAACCCAAAAACCAAAAAAAATTGTTTCTATTGCATGTTTGTTTAGTAGTTATTTACCTTGTCCATCCAAAACTGAAAACCACAAAGAGATTTTCGTTTTTGATAAGCATGCTAAAAGGAGTTGCAGAAATCTACATGATATTGTTGACCGTTTTATTTTTCATTTCTTTTCTGTAACTCCGATTAAGTTGAAATTTCTACAGGAACTATAACTTTTCATCCTCTACATTCACAAGAATTGGCAAAGAATTCTGGAATGTTTAAGTAGGGCAAAACTAGGTTGCATCGCTACAGTAATTTGTTGACAGATTTTGATTTTCATCACTGAAAGTGGTTAGTTGAACTTAGAAATGATCCCAAATGAATGTTATGATGATATATGGATTGCAACCACTATGACAAAGCATTATAATGCTTTGTGATGAAATTTGATTTATGAAATCTCACAATACTTTTTATTAAAACTGTTGAAAATGGAATCCTACATAAACCAAGTTATATTTTGTTGACTTGATTCTATATGTTAGTGTACTCTGTAGTTTAAGTTGGAAGACGAAGAACAACAATGATGAATAAGTGTGTATGAATTGATAAAAGAATTATGACACCTTTGCTATATTTATAATAATAGCAAGTGCTTATGGCATGGTTTCATTAATACTTAGGGAAGTGGTAATGGATGTTTGTCTTGTTTGTGTTCTTCTCGCTATATAATGCTAGAAATAAGATGCTATTGGGGAACAATATTTAGACTTGATTGAGAAGATAGTAGCTTTAAACAAAGGTCTATTCATCCCATTGTGCTTGTTATTGTATACTTGGCACACAATCAATGATGAATATTAATGTTCTTGTGTGTCTTTAAAATATGAGGGCTGATGTTTGTATGATAGTCCAATATTTCAAATGGTGAATCTCATCGTAGGCATGGACGTCAGTGACGAGGATAAGCAGTCGCAGCGGGGCGGATTGGAGGAGAAGCGGTCGGGAACGGGGAGGATGAGACGGGGTCGGGGACGAGGAGGACAAGACGGGGTCGGAGACGGCACTGGGTCGTGGACGGAGGAACACGAGGTGGAAATAGCGGGGGGAGGGGGGTTGGGGGTGGGTTTGCATAATTGCCATCGCGAGAGTTATTTCCGAACGGAGGGAGTACTACTTTAGAGAAACCTACCAGCTGCCACTATGTTACGATTTTCTCCCATGCCTGCAAGTTGCTACAGAGTTTAGAGCAAACTATCTTCCAACAGAGTTTTGTGCAAATGGACTTCAAATTTTCTATAAACCTTCACTTCAATATCTCCTATACACCTCCATTTGTATTTCAGGTCCTCTAATTTTTTTAGACATCCTATACACTTTTATCTTGCATATGATATTATTAACTTCTAGTTGCGCCTCAGGTTTGCAATATAGTTTTGGGACAGCAGTACCATAGTTTTGGGACAGCAGTACCAAAAGAAGCTGGATGACACTCGGGTTACTATTATGATGGAGATAACCTGCAAGTGTCAGGATGAACACGAGGCATCCATTGGTAAAAGTACTTTCTTCTGCCATTTACAATAATTTCTACTGATTATCTTGTCATTGAATCTGCAGGAAAAGGACAAATTACACTTGGAAGGTCCTTATTCGAACTCCTTGGAGCAATAATAGATGTGGGAAAGGGGACCATGCACCTTTCTTCTCCACCAAACAATCACATTTTCCCCAAGGTTAAGAATAAAAGTAAGAGAGGTAAGGGCAAGAAATTTGGTCTTAATGCTTCTTCATTTGAGAACACTTGATTCTTTTCTTGCTTCTTATGCCTAATTTAAGGCGTTAAAGAAAAGTACTTATTGGGAGATAACCCAAAAGTTTTAGATGAGTCTTGGAAGTTATTACTTCAGTAATAACCGCTCCTTATCCTTTTTATTTTCTTTTTGTGCCAAGAATAACCTCTAATGAGAGAGAAGTAATGATTGGGAAAGTTGCTGTCCTGAAACAAATTTCTGTGCTTCACCGTAAAAATTCGCATAAAATCTCTGTACGTCTTTTTGAGGCGTGAATTTTTGTGCTTTTGCCCGAGGTTGTTATCTAACTTTCGTTAGATCAACACTTTTAGATTTGAGTAACAGAAGGTCTTAGAAAAAATTAGTCTTTACCTACTGGTCTGTTTTGATAGATTTCTGCCATTTTCTGCATTTGCTTCTTGTTGGTTCCTTTTTGAGTTCTTTTGGGGAATTGAGCTTTTTGAGGGAAGTTCTACAGTAGCTATTGTTCTAATGGAAGTTTATTTGGTGTTAGAACTGAACCTTAAGACTTATTTATCTTGAGTGCACTAATGTTGCTAATAAAGATTGTGTGAAGTTTTGTACGAAGGAAAATTTTCAGGTGTATGGAAGGAATGAGTAATGAGATGAACGATGGAATAAAGGTCAAGCTTGGAGATGCCACTCGTGTCACCCCAAGAAATATCCAATAAGTACAAGCGTCAAAGCTTGGGGATGCCCAAGGCATTCCCCTCTTCATCAATAAAAATTGTAGGTTTCTTCCAAACGCTTCATTTTTATTTTTTTATGCACAGTTGTGTTGTTCTTAGAGCGTCTTCCTTTTCATTTTCGTTTTGGTTTTTCGTTTGCTTGGTTTGATTAGTTTTCTGAATAAATTGGTTGGACCCCCTCTTTCATACATTGGTTTGCAAATAGTTTGGTTTGGTTTGGAAAAGAGTAGGAACGTTCATGCTTGTGTGGTAAAAAGAGCTTGTTTTTGACTGTGGCCTACGCTTTGTCATGCCATGCTTGATATTGTTTGGCTTTATGCTTAGTATTCTTTGCTGTAGCATGACTTGTTATAAAAAATTGAGATTGCTTAATGTGCCTTGGATGAATCATACGTTGTTTTAGCATATTAAAGCATAGTATAGTGGTATTCTCCTTTGATGCTTTATTTAGGTTGACTTGGCGCATGCTCACACCATGTTATGACTATCTTAAGTCACCATAGCCTTTATGATCCTTTAGTTTTCAACTTTTAGTATCACTTTATGCTTTGATCAATGATGTTTTGTCGCTCTGCATGATTATGGCCATTATTGCTCTCTTAGTTTGTCGCTCCCAGTCTTTTGCTAGCCTCCATAACCAAGTATGAGTTCCACTCATGAATCCAATTCCTTAAACCAAGTTATTCCAAAGAGTCCACCATACCTACCTACTAGCATATGCTATTTCAAGTATATTCATGTTTTTGTTTACCTTCCGAATTAAACTTGTTATGAGAAAACTAGTGATTAAAGCTCTCACGAACTTGATGGCACACTTTACTTTTTGCATTTAATAAACTTGAACCATTGGGTCCTTCTTTGTTGCGTATATGCTTGCGCTTTATAAGTTGAAATTAGCAGAACCATTTATCATGGAGAACGCTTTCAACATTGCACTTGTACTTTGTACCCCGTTGATATTATGTTCTTTTGCTTATGGATCCCGACGGTGTGAAATAAAAGTGGAACTTGTAAGATCATGGAGTTTGTATGTGTGTTAGAGAAACGCCTGGGCCGCTAAGCCATGCATAATCATGGTGGAAACTTGCAGCATCACCATAGTGAGAACTCTATGAAGCATCCTCAATAAAAACCTATGCAAATAGCAAATAAAAAGATCGCTGAGATGCTCATTGTCTGCTTGCCTTTTCATTTTGATTATGGGATAGCTCCTATATCATGTGCAAGGGGTACCCCGTTGGCGGTTCTTTATGATACATGTGTACTTACAATGAGAAGAGCTTACTTGTGACTAAAGTTGAGTAGCATGAGGTTCGGTCTTCGTAAGTAAGGGGCATGAGATTTCGGTTTATAACTTGTCAATCATATCCTCTTAGTTGTGTCACTTTAACCTTAATCACCTTCAAGATGCTTATGATAGGGGCAATGAGAGCTGAAAGCTAACAAGTACCATAATTTTTGGAAGCTCTTTATTAGACTTGAATCCCTACTTCCTTCTGTGAAGGCCTTTCTTCCACCATTATATTGAGTCTCCACCTTCTACCTTTATGCACCTACTTTGAGAGCATAGTAGCCATTCTTAGTTCTATGTGCATTGTCCCAAGACTAGTTGATTGATGCATAACTTGATATTGCTTGTTTTAAACTATTTTTATCTAGTCACTCTTATGAACTTTGAAGGTGTCCCATGCATTTATATTTGCTACTCTATGAGGGACAAGCTGAATACTATTATGCTATGTTTTCTTTATGTGAAACAAACAAACGTCTTGCAAAGCATTGTTATTCATGAATCTTTTGTTTGTGCCTTTTCATGTTGCATGATAGTTTCTTTGTCTTATTGCTAGAACTTTGTCTTTCATGTTATAATCGAAGTACTATGATCCCAGCTTTGCATTTTTACAAATACTTTGATCAAGTGTATGATGGTGCATGTCACCTCAAAAATTATTCTTTTTTTTTCACTTACCTACTCGAGGACGAGAAGGAGTTAAGCTTGGGGATGTTGATACATTGCAAATATATCTATAATTTTTGATGTTCCATGCTTGGTTTTATCTACTTTCTTGTGTTTTGTCCACACTTTGGAGTACTTTTCATATGATTTCTTGGACTAACCTATTAACAAGAGCCACAGTGCCAGCTGCCTGTTTTCTACTGTTTTTGGTTCTAGGAAGTCACAAAATGAATATTCTCGGAATTGGACGGGACAAAAGCCAAAGTTGTTATTTTACCGAAAGACATCTGGAACCAGAATACGAGACGGAGAGGGGCTGGGGCCTGGCCGCGCGGCCAGGCATGGCCCGCGCCAGGGGGTGGTCTGGCCGACCCCAGCACCCCCTCGGCCTCTCCTTCCGCCTATATATTTTTCTGATACGGAAACCCTAAGGACCCGATCAAAAATCCACGAAAGTCTGTAGCTGCCGTCATCTCCATCCCTAGATCGGGAGGGATCTGAAGCTCTTCCCGGCACCCTGCCGGAGAGGGGAATTCACCCTGGAGGCCTTCTTCATCACCATGCAAGCCTCCGGTGTGATGCGTGAGTAGTTCATCTCTGGACTACGGATCCATGTAGTAGCTAGATGGCTGGTTCTCCTCCTTTGTGCTTTCATGTCTAGATCTTGTGAGCTCCGTTCATGATCAAGATCATCTATTTGTAATTCTGCATGTTGTGTTTGCGGGGATCCAATGGATATTGAGATGCTATTTCAGATTGATTATTGATTATATCATGTCTTTGTTATTTGTGATCTTGCATGCTTTCTGTTGTTAGTAGCTATCTTGGCCAAGTAGATGATAGCAACTCCAAGAGTTAGTATTTATGCTCGATAGTGGGTTCATAACTCTGGTAATCTGGAGAAGTGACAGAAATCTCTAAGGTACTAGATGTGTTGTTGGTACTAGGGAGAAAACAACAATCCTTTGTTCATAGAACAATCGTATTGTTTACTTTACACGCAGTTCGTAAAGCAATAATCTGTTGCTTGCAACTTAATACTGGAGGGGGTTCGGATGATAACCTGAAGGTGGATTATTAGTCATAGATGCAGTTGGATGACGGTCTATGTATAATGTTGTAATGCCCAATCGAATCTCAAAGGAGTCAAGATGATTAGTATATGCTTGTATGTTTTCTTGATGTTTGTCAATTGCCCCACTGTAATTTGTTAACCCAGTATGTTATCTATCTTAAGGAGAGCCACCTCTAGTGAACTATGGACCCCGATTCTTTCTTTTACATACAATCTAAAAATTGTTTACTGCTTTGTGTTTACTTTCTGCAAACTATTACTTCCTTCCATTCGATACATTTAATCCTTTGTTTTCAGAAAAACTGGTGAGATTGAAACCTCATCACAAGTTGGGGACAGAGTTTTGTGGTTGTATTGTGCAGGTCTCCATGTTGCTGCTGGCACCGGTAGTGCGCCCTGCCAACGTTCAGCTAGCTACACCTTTGGGGTGTTTCCTTGCTCCTACTAGATTGATAACCTTGGTTTCATAACTAAGGGAAACTTACTGCTATGCTCATCATACCTTCCTCTTGGGGTTCCCCAACAAGCTCGACATCAACCACGAGCCAGCAGCTAGCAAAAGAGAACACTCACAAGACAATAAGAATGAAAACTAGAGTGTTCTAGGCAATAAAAACGGAGTGTGTCTCTCTCCAAAAGAAGTGTGTTGGGATACAATCAACTTATTTAAGCAAACCAAACAAAAGAAATCTAAAAACAAAAACAAAGATGCTCCAAGAACAACACAACTATGCATGAAACAATAAAAACGAAGTGTCTAGAAAGACCTGAGATTTTTATTGATGAAGAAGAGGATGCCTTGGGCATCCCCAAGCTTTGACGCTTGTACCTCTTGAATATTTCTTGGGGTGAAACGAGGTGGCATCCCAAGCTTGAGCTTTAGTTCATTCTTCATCTCATTACATCACTCTTTCCTTAACACCTGAATTTTTTCCTTCATACAGAACTTCACACAATCTTCATTAGCAACATTAGTGCACTCAAGATAATAAGTCTTTGGGTTCAGTTTCAACACCAATAAAACTTCCATTAAAACACAAGCTACTGTAGCACTTCTCTCAAAAAGCTCAATTCCCCAAAAGAGAACCCAAAAAGGAATCAAAAAGAAGCAAATGCAAATAATGGTAGAAATCTGTCAAAACAGACCAGTAGATAGAAACCGATTATTTCAAAGACCTTCTATTGCTCAAATCGAAAAGTGTTGAACTAACGAAAGTTGGATAACAACCTGGGGCATAAGCACAAACATTTACAGCTCAAACCAAAATACTGACATTTTTCACGAATTTTTACAGCGAAGCACAAAAATCTGTTTCGGGACAGCAACTTTCCCAAGCATTACTTTTCTCTCATTAGAGGTTACTCTTGGCACAAAAACCACACACAAATGATAAGGAGAGGTTATTACTGAAGCAATAAGTTCCAAGACTCAACTAAAACTTTTAGGTTATCTCCCAATAAGTACTTTTCTTTAACGCCTTTAAGTTAGGCATGATAGTTTGAGAAGATGCTTACATAAGAAATATGAATTGAAGTAAAAGAGAGCATCAAGAAGCAAATTCAAACCACATTTAAGTCTAACCCACTTCATATGCATAGAAATCTTGTAAAGAAATAGGTCATGAAAGCACAAAGCAACAAGCATAGGAAAGCAAAACAAGTGCAACTTCAAGACTTTCAACATAAAGAGGGGAAACTTAATATTATTGAGATGCATAAAACCATGTTTCCCTCTCTCATAATAACGTAGGATCATGAATAAAATTAGCAATATAACTATCACATAAAACATTCTTATCATGAGCCACATGCATATAATAATTATTACTCTCCACATAAGAATAGTCATTCTTATTAATTATGGTGGGAGCAAAATCAACAAAAGAGCTATTATTATTATTCTCATCACCATAATCATCACATATAGGAGGCATATTATAATCATAATTAATTGCCTCCTCAATAGTAGGTGGACTGAAAATATCATATTCATTGTAATCATCATATATTGGAGGTTTGGTATCATCATAAGCAATAGAATAGCTATCTTTCAAAGCTGGGGAACTAAAAAGATCATTTTCATAAAAACTAGCTTCCCCAAGCTTAGACTTTTTCATAGCATTAGCAATAATGGTGTCAAAGAATTCATACTAACAACATTGCTATTAGCATGCAATTCAAGTTCCATAGCTTTTTAATTTTCTGTTCAAACACTTCATGTCCTACTCAAGATAAATACTATAAAGCTCACTAATTTTTTTTGTTTTCCATTAAGCCTAACAAGTGACAAAATTGTAGAATCTAAAGGAAATAACTTCGAGCACTCACACACCAGCAATCGTACTAGAAGATAGCTTCGTAGCCAGAGGATGTGAGTACCTTTTACCTTACCTCCCCGGCAACGGCGCTAGAAAATAGCTTGATGTATACGCTCTTCTATTCTTGTAGACAGTTGTTGGGCCTCCAAGTGCAGAGGTTTGTAGAATAGCAGCAAGTTTCCCTTAAGTGGATTACCCAAAGTTTATCGAACTCGAGGAGGAAGTGGTCAAAGAAATCCCTCTCAAGCAACCCTACAATCAAGATACAAGAAGTCTCTTGTGTCCCCAACACACCCAATACACTTGTCAGGTGTATAGGTACACTAGTTCGGCGAAGAGATAGTGAAATATAAGTGATATGGATAATTATAAGTGGTAACTGAAGGGCCACGCAGAGATAAACAAAACTTTTTCCCTACGTGGTGATCCCAAGATCCAACTTAGGTAGAAAGCCACCAGGATTACCACTAGACGCGCAGTTGCGGAATTGATGAAGCACGTCGCTTGATGTAGTGCAGTCCTCACGATCCGTTCTTGTTCCACGATCGTCGAAGTGCTGAACGTACAGCACCTTCGCCAGTATCCACACGTACGAGGAGGAGCACCGGCGATGGACTGCTAGGTCCGGTACGACGGCGACAGGACGGACTGGAGCTAGGGTTTCCAACACATGGAGTGCCCTAACCCTTGTGCTCTAAGCACCTGCGCCCCAGCTTATATAGGGAGTGAAAGTGGGCTCCACTCACTTGTGGCCCATTCACTAAAAGGACTATATTAGTCACTACAAGTCCCACTTCCTGACTAATTCCATGTCTCTATTTGGGACCAACCCAAATAGATTTCCTGTTTGGGTCTAACCCAAACTTGCTCCCGCTCTTAAGTGTGTGACCCGACAGGCTCATGGTGACTGATACGTCCATTTCGCATCACTATTCTATGTCTTAATTCAATATTATTCATTGATATATTTCGTATTGAGAGGTGATACTTATGTTATTTCATCTATTTTTGCATATTTGATGACTTTTGGAGCATGGACCGATGCAGTCAGGATTCTGATGGAAAAGGTGTTGTTTGGAGGCAAAATTCGCGAAGATCCGAAAATCCGGGAAAATATACGGAAAATCCTATTTTTTCAGAAGACTAAGGATGCCAGAAGATGGAGTGGAGATGGGCCACAGGGGGCCCACACCACCCCATGGCGCGGGCAGCCCTAGGCCGCGCCAGGAGGTGTGTGGCCTCCCTGGCCCACTCCAGCCTCTCCCCTCTGGCGTATATCATCCTCCCGAAACCCTAAGACTCGAGGAGCGACCATAAAAAGATTCCGCCGCCTCTGCGGCGTGGAAAATACCGAGAGAGAAAGATCTCTCCGGCAGACAGATTTCTGCCGGGGGAATTCCTTCCCGGAGAGGGGAGATCATCGCCATCAACACCACCATCAAGCTGAACTTCATCGGGATCATCATCATCATCACCATCAGCACCCTCATCACCATCTCCATATTGTTGTAACAATTGGTTGAATCTTGCTATAGTTCATAGGGGAAACTTTCCCGGTGTTGATTACTCTTTGTAGTTGATACTATTGAGTGAACCATTGAATTATTGTTTATGTTCAGATTGTTATACATCATTATTCCATCTCTGATTATGATCCATATGATGTCTTGTGAGTATTTCATTTTGTTCTTGAGGACATGGGAGAAGTCTTGTTGTTAGTAGTGGAGTTATGTTGAGAAAGATTCAATAGATTGTTATTTAAGTTGTGGTGTACTTCTTCTAGTGGTGTCATGTGAACGTCAACTACATGACACTTCACCTATATGGGCCTAGGGGAATGCATTGTGTATGTGGCTACTAATCGTAGGGGTTGTCGGAGTGACAGAAACCTGAACCCCCATTAGGAAACTATTGCACAAGGGACGTAAGGGTCTTACAGTTTAAAGCTGTGGTTAGGTTTCTACCTTAATTACTTTCTTGTACTTACGGATGTTTGCAAGGGGTATAATCACAAGTATGTATTAGTCTTGGATGGGGCGGTACATTAGCACAGGTTCACCCACACAACACTTAGCAAGCTAAAGAAGATTAATCAGCTATATGAAGCGAAAGCACTTGACAGTCTTTCCATGTGTCCTCGAGAACGTTTGGTCATTTTAAGTAATACAACCGGCTCGTCCTTTGCTGCATAAAGGATTGGGCCACTTGCTGTATTTATTTCTACTGTCTTTTATTTACTCGTACTTTGTTTACTTGCTTTATCGAAAACCCCTAAAAATCCGTTTGCCAAGTATTTGCAGAGAATTCCTAATCCATACCACTAGCTAGCACCTTCTGCTCCTCGTTGGGTTCGACACTCTTACTTATCGAAAATACTGCGATAAACCCCCTATACTTGTGGGTCATCAAGACTATTTTCTAGAGCCGTTGCCGGAGAGTGAAGCGCTATTGGAGAGTGGAACTGGTAAAGGAAACTTCTACTGTGAGTATAGTTTACTTCTGCTAGTTGCTTTATTTTCGTTACGGATAATTCGCTGAGTTTCTTATTTGGTAATGCTACTACCACTGCTAAGGTAGTAGATAAGCCACCACCAGCTGAGAATGATGTTCTCAAAATACCTACAAGAATTATTGATCGTGTTATGGATAACTACTATGTTGGGGATGGAACTGTCCATCCCGGTGATCATCTACTCTTTATACACGAATTATGCGGGTTGTTCAAGTGTGCAGGTATTACTACAAATCAAGTTAAGAAGAAGTTATTCTCATTATCACTGAAAGGAAGAGCTGAGGAATGGTATAAGCTGCTGAAGAATGGTCAAGCTCTGGAATGGGAGGAAATAGTGCCTCTCTTTTATTCAAAGTTTTATCCTCCTAGTGAGATCCATAAAGATCGGAATCAAATATACAACTTTTCGCCTCTTGATGGAGAGAGTACAGCTCAAGCTTGGGGGAGATTGAAGTTACTAATGCTCAAATATCCCATTCATGAGCTCCCCAACAATATTATTATCAACAACTTTTATGCAAGGCTCCCTCTACATGACAAGGATTTATTGGACGCTTCTTGTGCTGGATCATTCACTCGCATGGAAGAAGAAGCTAAATGGGACCTTCTAGACCGTATTCAAGACAATGCTGAAGCTTGGGGGAATGACAAAGGTAGAAAGTCAGGTATAAATTATGATTATGAATGCATTGAATCTTTTATGAGAACTGATGACTTTCAAAATATTAAAAAAGCTTATGGTCTAGACTCTCAAGCTATTGCTTCTTATTTTAAGGCTTTTGCTTGCTACATTGAAGTGCCTAAAAAGAAGTGGAATAAGTATCATGAACCTTATAAAGATATTGCTAAGAGTGTTCCTGCAAGAAATACAGAAGTTTATACTGCTAATCATGTTTTACCTAAACCTTATATTGAGAAAATGCCTTTTCCAGTTAAGGTAAAGGAACATTCCATGATAGCTAGTATGGTTAATGAAAGTACAAATAAAGCTGTTGAACCTTATAAAAAAATGGTTGATGAACCTATAATAGCAAGTGTGAAAGACTTTGTCACTAAATATGAAAAAGAGGGAGACACTATCCTTTTAAGGATACCTCTAATATTGTTTCACAAAGTAGTGTTATGAGAGCTAGTATTCCCGTGTTTTCTATTAGAATAAGTGATCATTGCTATGATGGTCCTTGTGATAGCTATATTGTTAAGTTTATGCATGATACTGAAAGTTATTATGAGAGAGGAAAAGTGTTCTTATGTATCTCAATAATATCAAGTTTCCTCGTTTTATGCTGAAAGTTTTTATGTTGCACTTGTTTTGCCTTCTTATGCAAGAAGCCTATGTTTTCAACAACTTGTTTGTTTACAAAATCCCCTTGCATAGGAAGTGGGTTAGACTTAAATGTGTGTGTGTTTTTGCTTCTTAATGCTCTCTTTCACTTCAATCCATATCCCTATGAGAGCTTCTTCAAAATTATCATGCCCATCTTAATGGCTATAAAGAAAGAGCTTTATGGGAGACAACCCAATTTGTTTTTGCTTTTAGTTTGTTTTTTTTTCTTTGAGTCTTGGAAGTTATTACTTTGGTAATAACCGCTCCTTATCCGTTTTGTTTGGTTTTTGTGTCAAGATCAACCTCTAATGAGAGAGAAGTAAGATTTGGGGAAGTTGCTGTCCCGAAACAGATTTTTGTGCTTCACCATAAAAAATCGTGAGAGATCTCTGTATGTTGGATTGAGCTGTAATTTTTTGTGCTTCTGCCCCAGGTTGTTATTTAACTTTCATTAGTTTTGCACGTTTTGATTTGAGCAACAGAAGATTTTCGAAAAAGTGATCTTTACCTGATGGTTTGTTTTGACAGATTTAGCCACTCTTGCATTTGCTTCTTTATTCGATTTCCTTTTTGAATTCTTTTTGGGTTTTCGGAAGGAGTTTCTACAGTAGCTTATGTTTTGATGGTTTTCAGTTGAAGTTGGACTCAAAAGGTTTTATCACTTCACTTATACTAATGTTGCTAATGAGAACTGTGTGAAGTTTTGTGTGAAAGAAATTTCCAGGAAGTGGAGATAATGGTGTAATAAGGAAGAGAAAGGTTTTATGACTCCCATAATAAGAGTATGAAGATGAAGATATTGATGTTATTCAAGTGATGACTCCAGAAGAATCTACTAGGACCAAATTCAGAGACCTGTAGAGTCTGTTTTCAAATAGGTAACAATTCTGGTAAGAAAAGTTCCGCGAAAATACTATCCAACTATATTTTTGCAGTTTTCAGTCAATAAGGAAAGCTATGAAGCGAAAAAGGGACGGAAACAGAGCCAGGGTGGCTCACACCACCCTCTGGCGCGGGCCCACCCCTGGCCGCGCCACCAGGTGGTGAGTCCACCCCGGACTCCGCCTCCGACTCGTTTTCACCCAGTACCTTCCTTTTGATATGAAACTTCGTAATATATAACCCCCCGGATCCCCCGAGATCCGTATATCATGTTTCCGTCGTGTTTTTGTTTCGATCTGTTTCTGCCAGGACATACTCTTTGAAGGTTTAGAAGCACAATGGTGTCTGCCTAGGATAAAGGGAAGGAGCCCATGGAGGAAGACCTCCAAGACCCCGGGCAGGAGAAGGAGATCAAGAGCGAAGGTGAAGAGGAGGCAAAGCACACCGGCACTACCATTGCAAGCATTGGAGTGGTGGCAAACCTAGCCATCGGAGGGAAGCCTCCTCATCACCGTTCAGATCCCTGGTCACTTCCTCCACGGACCAAGAATCCTTTCCACACTCTTATCCATGAGCATCAATACCAGAATATGACCAAGGGGAAATTACCCTCCAATTGGGATTTGCCTCGTTCAAGCCATGCAGGAAAAGAAGACTTCAAGGAGGAAGAGTGGGGAAAGAATAGCAAGAGCTGGAATTCTCAACACGACATGATCATGAGCCGCATTGAGCAAAACTCACAGCTGATTCGTAATCTCACCTTCGAGATTGAGGACTTGGGGAAATTGATCAAAGAGCTCATCAAGAGGATACCACCACCATCGAAGGAGTAATTCGTCATCAGGTTTGGCATCCCCTTGGTTTGTTCCAAGCTTGGGGGAGTGCCGCGGTATCACATCACTATCTTCTATCTTTTTATCTTATTAGTAGAGTCATATCATGAATAGAGGAGTTATTATGTAGTATGGTTTGCATTATGGAAGTGTCCCCTCTCTCGTTAGATATGTATCCCTTGGTGTGAGTTTCCGTTATGGAATATTAATGAGAAGCTCTATCATTCACTCTTTTGCATAGCTTATATTAGTTTTCAATTCGTGGTTATATGATTGATCTTGTTGTTAGTATTGGTATCACTTTGGGATCATTGAGTTAATTTAGTTGGTTTTGGCAAACCTGGCTCGGTCAGTAGCAACTCCTTTTTGAGAGTTGAAAATAAAAAGATAGAAGTACTCTAGAGAAAAAAATAATTTCATCATCTTTCTTTCTTGATTTTCTCATAAGTCTAGTATTCTCTAGTTAAGATCGTTTGTGCTTCCAAGAAAGATTGCATGTTTGTCTTTATCACTCATATGTTTGTTTGTTTCCTTCAACCCTTATACTTGCTACCCAACCTTGCTAGCCAAAAACCTGTACTGAGAGGGTATTCTTCTCGTGCATCCACCTCCTTTAAACCAAAACCTTTGCCATTTGTGTCCACCATACCTACCTATTAGCATTATTGCTATTCCAAGTAAATTCCTGTTTTATCTACCTCCCAAATTAAACTTGTTATGTGAAAATTAGTTATTAAAGCTCTCACGAACTTAATGGCACACTTTACTTTCTTGCATTTAATAAACTTGAACCATTGGGTCCTTCTTTGTTGCGTATATGCTTGCGCTTTATGAGTTGAAGTTAGCCGAACCATGTATCATGGGAACCGCTTTCAACATTTCATTGGTACTTGTACCTAGTTGATATCATGTTCTTTTGCTTATGGATCCTGGCGGTGTGAAATAAAAGTGGAACTTGTAAGATCATGGAGTTTATATGTGTGTTAGAGAAACGCCTGGGCCACTAGCCTAAGCCATGCCTAATCATGGTGGAAACTTGCAGCATAACTATAGTGCGCATTCTATGAAGCATCCTCAATAAAAACCAATGCAAATAGCAAATAAAAAGATCGCTGAGATGCTCACTATCTGCTTGCCTTGTCATTTTGATTATGGGATAGCTCCTGTGTCATGTGCAAGGGGTACCCTGTTGGCGGTTCTCAATGATCGCTTGTATTTACAATGACAAGAGCTTGCTCATGACTGAAGTTGAGTAGCATGAGGATCGGTACTCATAAGTAAGGGGCATGAGATTTCAACTTATAACTTGTCAAGCATATCCTCTTAGTTGTGTCACTTTAACCTTAATAACCTAAAGATGCCTATGATAGGGGCAATGAGAGCTGAAAGCTAGTAAGTATCATAATTTTTGGGAGCTCTTTATGAGACTTGCAATCCCTGCTTCCCTCTGCGAAGGGCCCTTTCTTTTACTTTGTAGTTGAGTCAGTAAACCTACTCCCTTCTATCTCGGCAAGTATTTTGAGTTGTTGTGTTGCATTCATTCATATGATGATTTATGCAATCATGTTTCTTATGTTCCTTCTTTTGCACATTGCTCTTATCTTGATGTTTACTACTTTGAAAGCTATCATTGAAAAACCAGCTATTTGTGAACTCCAGCAAATTATCAACTATTATTCGACCAAGAGCTAAGTTTGCCATTACCAATTATGATTCACTTTATGTATCTTTATTGTGTTTCCTTTACTTATTACAAGTTGAGTTATATAATAGTGAGTTGTCTTCTATTATGATCTATGAATTTGATGAATGTGATGCTTCTTGTCCGTATTATTTTATCGACTCTTCACTCCATAAACCTGAGGCCATGTTTATTGAGCTCAGTTTCGCTTAGGGACAAGCGAAGTCTAAGCTTGGGGCGAGTTGATACGTCCATTTTTCATCACTATTCTATGTCTTAATTCACTATTATTCATTGATATATTTTGTATTGAGAGGTGATACTTATGTTATTTCATCTATTTTTGCATAGTTGATGACTTTTGGAGCATGGACCGCTGCAGTCAGGATTCTGATGGAAAAGGTGATGTTTGGAGGCAAAATTTGCGAAGATCAGAAAATCCGGGAAAATATATGGAAAATCCTATTTTTCCAGAAGACTAAGGATGCCACAAGATGGAGTGGAGATGGGCCACAGGGGGCCCACACCACCCCATGGCGCGGGCAGCCCTAGGCCACGCCAGGAGGTGGTGTGGCCTCCCTGGCCCACTCCAGCCTCTCCCCTCTGGCGTATATCATCCTCCCGAAACCCTAAGACTCGGGGAGCGACCACAAAAAGATTCCGCCGCCTCTGCGGGGCAGAAAACATTGAGAGAGAAAGATCTCTTCGGCAGACAGATTTCTGCCAGGGGAATTCCTTCCCGGAGAGGGGAGATCATCGCCATCAACACCACCATCAAGCTGGACTTCATCGGGATCATCATCATCATCATCACCATCATCATCACCATCAGCACCTTCATCACCATCTCCATATTGCTGTAACAATTGGTTGAATCTTGCTATAGTTCATAGGGGAAACTTTCCCGGTGTTGATTACTCTTTGTAGTTGATGCTATTGAGTGAACCATTGAATTATTGTTTATGTTCAGATTGTTATACATAATTATTCCATCTATGATTATGATCCATATGATGTCTTGTGAGTATTTCATTTTGTTCTTGAGGACATGGGAGAAGTCTTGTTGTTAGTAGTGGAGTTGTGTTGAGAAAGATTCAATAGATTGTTATTTAAGTTGTGGTGTACTTCTTCTAGTGGTGTCATGTGAACGTCGACTACATGACACTTCACCTATATGGGCCTAGGGGAATGCATTGTGTATGTGGCTACTAATCGTAGGGGTTGCCGGAGTGACAGAAACCTGAACCCCCGTTAGGAAACCATTGCACAAGGGACGTAAGGGTCTTAGAGTTTAAAGCCGTGGTTAGGTTTCTACCTTAATTACTTTCTTGTACTTACGGATGTTTGCAAGGGGTATAATCACAAGTATGTATTAGTCTTGGATGGGGCAGTACATTAGCACAGGTTCACCCACATAACACTTAGCAAGCTAAAGAAGATTAATCAGCTATATGAAGCGAAAGCACTTGACAGTCTTCCCATGTGTCCTCGAGAACGTTTGGTCATTTTAAGTAATACAACCGGCTTGTCCTTTGCTGCATAAAGGATTGGGCCACTTGCTGCATTTATTCCTACTGTCTTTTATGTACTCATACTTTGTTTACTTGCTTTATCGAAAACCCCTAAAAATCCGTTTGCTAAGTATTTGCAGAGAATTCCTGATCCATACCACTAGCCAACACCTTCTGCTCCTCGTTGGGTTCGACACTCTTACTTATCGAAAATACTGCGATACACCCCCTATACTTGTGGGTCATCAGTGACCCGGACATGATCCGAGTCTCACTCGTGACCGATCAGTTGGTAGCAGCTCCTAGCAGAACGTGCCAACTCCCAAGTACCAAAGAGTCATGACGACATGCCTTTCAATGCGACTTTTGTCTGAGTCCCTTTTGCCTCACGATATACCTTGTCGGACTATAGGCGAATGATCGTCATCCCTTAAATAGTCCGACTCTCTTTCTCGATCCGAGATAAGTGATTCATCCGACTAACTCTTAGTCGGTCGCCTCGGTTAACACTTAACCGAGTCACACATGGTCATGCTTCCCGAATCATATCTTCCGAGAGGTCCCAAAGAATATCTCTCCAGATGGAGGGGAAAAATCCCATCTTGGTCATTCACATCACGCAGCTTGATTCACAGTCGACCCAAACTCCGCCTTTATAACTGCCCATTGACGGAATAGCGTTTGACAGAACCTAAGTCGGTGATCCTCAACTCGGATTGTGCAATAACCTCAGGTCTAAGGATTACATTGATTGAGATATGCAAATGACGACTTGTTCGTTGCATCTAGCCGAATCCGTGTAAGTCGGAATAGCATCTCCATGCCCATGACAAGTGGAACCTAGTCATCTACCGACTTTCACATTGGTCTAAGTTGTGTGTCCAGCACAACCTCAATGACCAAGGACAATTAACATGAACAACATGAATATGTAGTTCCACAATCAAATCACTTATTCGATGATACATATCAGCAGTTCATACATGGACCATAACCTTATGAATACATTGGGAAATATCATCAACCATGATTGCCTCTAGGGCATATTCCCAATAGTCTCCCACTTGCACTAGAGTCAATCTTCCAACATCACACGTCTAGGCATCTAATGCCCATTTCTCTCTGGTGCGCCTCATGCTTCGGCTGTGGAAGTGGCTTTGTCAATGGATCCGCAATGTTTGCATCTGTGTGTACCTTGCATAACTTGATATCACCTTGATCCACGAACTGGCGAATAAGGTGGTATCGCATGAGTATATGTTTGTTCTTATGGTGTTGTCTAGGTTCCTTGGCTTGTGCAATAGCACCATTGTTGTCACAATACATGTCTAACGGATTGGATGAGCCATGGACCACACCAAGATCCATGAGGAAATTCCTCATTCAAACTGCTTCCTTTGCCGCTTCCAAGGCAGCAATATACTCAGCCTCGGTCATAGACGCAGACACTGTTTCTTGCTTGGAACTCTTCCAGCTCACAACCCCTCCGTTTATCACAAACACATATCCGGATTGCGAATAAGAATCATCCGAGTCAGTGAGATAACTCGCATCCATGTAACCCTTTACACTGAGTTCATCCTCACCTCCATAAACCAGGAACATATCCTTAGTCCTTCTCAAGTACTTGAGGATATTTTTAGCCGCTGCCAAGTGGATTTCTCCAGGGTCAGCCTGGTACCTGCTCACAACACTTAGAGCATAGGAAACATCTGGCCTAGTACAAATCATAGCGTACATGATGGATCCGATTGTAGAAGCATACGGAATTGCACTCATCTGACTTCGCTCATCAGTTGTCGAAGGACACTGAGTCTTGCTAAGTTTTACGCCATGGGACATCGGTAAGAACCCCTTCTTAGACGATTCCATGTTGAACTTCTTCAACACTTTGTCCAAATATGTACTTTGACTCAATCCAATGATCCGCTTTGATCTATCTCTATAGATCCGGATTCCTAGTATGTAAGTCGCCTCACCCAAGTCTTTCATCGAAAAACTCCTTTCCAATGACTCCTTGGTATCTTGCAACATTTGGACATCATTTCCAATCAGTAATATGTCATCCACATATAGGATCAGAAAGTTTACTTTGCTCCCACTAAACTTCTTGTATAAACAAGAATCATGATCACTCTTGATGAAGCCAAACAATTTTACTACCTCATCAAAGCGAATGTTCCAACTCCGAGATGCTTGCTTCAACCCATAAATGGATTTCTAAAGTTTGCATACCTTGTCAGCATTAGCCGGATCGACAAAACCCTCGGGATGTATCATATACACGACCTCGGTTAAATTTCTATTAAGGAAAGCCGTCTTGACATCCATCTGCCATATCTCATAGTCGAAATAGGCTGCTATAGCTAACATGATCCGAACTGATTTAAGCATCACCATGGGAGAGAAAGTCTCATCGTACTCAACTCCTTGAACTTTTCGGAACCCCTTCGCGACAAGCCGTGCCTTATAGATAGAAACATTTCCATCCATATCAGTTTTCTTCTTAAAGACCCATTTGCACTCGACGGGTCTTGCACCGTTTGGCAGATCAACCAAGTTCCAAACTTGATTTTCATCCACGGACTTTAACTCGGATCTCATGGCTCCAAGCCATGACTCAGAATCAGAACCCACCATCGCTTCCGAACAAGTTGCCGGCTCATCACTGTCCAACAGCAACACATCACGAACACTTCGCAATCTGGCCAATCTTCGCAGAGTCGGTGCAGTTGTCGGCTCAGGTACCACGATTGCCTCAACCTCTAAGGCTTTTGCCGACTCGCTGCTGGCCGGTATCTCTCGAATTTCTTCGAGTTGCACCGTGCTCCCACTGACTCCCCGACTGAGAAACTCTTTCTCAAGGAAGACACCGTTCCGAGCGACAAACACTTTACCCTCTTCTCGGTTGTAGAAGTAGTAACCCAAGGTTTCCCTCGGATACCCCACAAAAATACACTTATCTGACTTAGTTGTAAGCTTGTCCGACTAAAGTCGCTTGACAAAAGCTTCACAACCCCAAATCTTAAGAAAAGACAAACTCGGCTTTTTGCCGGTCCACATCTCATGCGGTGTCTTCTCTACCGACTTTGATGGTACTCTGTTTAGTGTGAATGCTGCAGTTTCTAGACAATAACCCCAAAATTATAAAGGCAGATATGTCCGACTCATCATTGATCGTACCATGTCCAACAAGGTTCGATTTCTCCTTTCTGACACACCATTTCTCTGCGGCGTTCCTAGAGGAGTGAGCTGGGGAACTATTCCACAACTCTTCAGATGGTCATCAAACTCATGGCTCATGTACTCGCCTCCTCGGTCGGACCGAAGAAACTTTATTTTCTTGCTGAGTTGATTATGTACCTCATTCTAGAATTCTTTGAACTTTTCAAAGGCTTCCGACTTATGTTTCATCAAGTAGATATATCCATACCTACTCAAATCATCAGTGAATGTAATGAAGTACTCATAACCACCTCTGGCTGTCGTGCTCATCGGGCCACATACATCACTATGTACTAGTCTCAATAAGTCGGGCGCCCTTTCACAACTCTTTGCAAAAGGTGTCTTGGTCATCTTGCCAAGAAGGCAGGATTCGCATAAACGACTCCAAGTCGAATGAAGTTAGGAGTCCATCATCATGGAGCTTCTTCATGTGTTTCCAACTTATATGACCAAGCCGACAATGCCAAAAGTAAGTCATATTCAGATCATTTGGTTTTAACCTTTTCACATTTATGTTATAGACAGATTCACTATAAAGATTCAAAATAAATAACCCGTCCCGGACGGGTGCAAAGCCGTGAAACATATCATTCAAATATAAAGAACATTCTTAATATTCGACTCATAGCCTTGTCTCATCAAACATGAGGCAGAAATAATGTTTCGAGTAAGCACTGGAACATAATAACAATTATTTAGCTCCATGAAGAATCCAGAAGGTAAATGAAGTTGCATTGTGCCGACTTCCAACGTAGCGACTCTCGCTTTGTTGCCGACTCTAATGTCAACCTCGCCTCTTGCAACGCTCCTAGTTCTTACCAGTCCCTGCAATGAATTGCAGATGTGAAGGACTGATCCGGTATCATATACCCAAGAACTACCAGGTGCATCAGCAAGATAAATGTCTATAACATTGCAAACAAGTGTACCTGAGCCGGAAGTCACACCTCCACTCTTGGCTTTGCCAGCCAAATACTTGCTGCAATTCTTCTTCTAGTGGCCATCCGACTTGCAGTAGAAGCAAGTGGATCCGGCTATAGAAGATGGCTTAGTCCCTGAGGAAGCGCTTTGGACTGGGTCCTCAGCCTTACCTCTTGACTTTGCCTTCTTCTTCTTAGTCCAAGAACTCTTCTTGAACTTAGCCTTATTCTGTACCATCAACACTTGACTGGCACCTTCCTTGAGATCCGCCTCAGCCTGCTTTAGCATCCCATGTAATTTAGTGAGCTTCTTATCCATACCATGCATGTGGTAGTTCAATATGAACTAGCCATACGCACTAGGAAGAGAGTTCGGAATTATGTCCGTAGCAAACTCTTCGCTAATGGGGTAGCCAAGCCTTTCCAGAGACTGCACGTAACCAACCATCTTGATCACATGCGGACTCAGTGGATCGCCATCCTTAAGCTTGCAGCTCAACAAAGCCTGAGAGACTTGGTACCTCTTAGTCATTGCCTGAGCGAACATACTTTTGAGGCTTTCGATCATATCGTAGGCCTCAACATTCTCGAACTGCTGCTGTAAGTCCGGTTCCATGTGAGCAAGCATAAGACAGCTAATCTTTGTGGATTCATCACAAATCCGACGGTAGGCATTGGTGGCTACGACAGTAGCATTCTCATCTGGCTCAGATGGAAGTGGTTTGTCTAGGACACGGTCCCTTTTTTCTTGTTTGAGAACAATTCTCAAATTACGATACCAGTTGGTAAAATTAGTTCCATTCAGCTTATCTTTCTCTAAGATGGTTCTCAAAGCAAAACTGGAAATATGAGGAAGACTGCTAGGTGCCATTGATCTACAATAGAAAATATGCAAAACACTTAAGACATGTATCCATAAAGAGCAAGCATATTAAACATTTTAATATTTATGCTCCCACTAGAACCAACACCCCTCCGATGGTTACTTAGTGATTCAGGACCCTAAATAAGCAAGTCGACTAGTGAGCTTTAGCATCACCGCTAGCCGTCAAGTGATCTAGGTAGACAACTCCTTGTCAATCATATCTCATATGACTCCTGTTGGACGGGTGGCATCACATGCCCCGGCTCCTATCCGACCTTTCCCTGAGTCCCACAACCGTTGTGATAGACTCGTCTAGATTACCGAGTGCTTCCGCTGTAAGAGTCCGACTCGAACACACCTAGTCGGAAAGAATCGATAGCACCTCAATTTTATAAGCCCAATACCAAAAATTTCTGACTTGTGATGGTGCAGCACTGGCGGGGAAACCGACTAGACCTTCTTTGAGGGATTACTTTCTACCAACTATCTAATAGAGGTAAAACAGAGACATAACAATAACACAAAATAAAGCAATTATAATGTGAAATAGTATGGCTCTCTTCATGGCGATCTCCATCTCCATAAAGCCTGTAATCCGACTCGTGTCAACTCTTGTCACGTGCCGTCTTACACCATGTAGCCGACTTGTACATCGACATGCATGCCTTCCAGATTCTCCAAACAGCTACACTAGCTAGTAAAGTAAATTACATAGAGAATCCGACACGCAGGTCGTTATGCAATAAAATGACAGCACATAGGCTCCAGCCGGCTGACAAAAAACCGTGATATGCAGATCACGTATGGATTACACACATCACATGCACATAAGCCATACCATTCACAACATCATCCTGCAAAAACAAGTTATGCATAGATATGATATCTACCGGTGTTGTGAAACTCGCAACGACATCTAAGGCGTTACGACAGGGCGAAGCCGACGGTCCGAAAAGCGCAGATCTCATCTGCATTCCGGACATGGATTTCGTCATCGGATAAAAAAAATTACCCAAATCTAATCCAGACTCCGATTCGACCAAACTCTTTGATCTTCGATCACCGCATCTGGGTTTACGTGTCACAGTCTACCCCGATGGCGGAAGACGACCGGTAGGGGTATGTCGTTCCACGACCTTAGCAGTTAGATCACGGAAACCAGATCATCCATTCCCCCGAGTACAGTTGATCCAATCAACTTTGTACAAAACTGATCTATCTCATAGATCGACCACCAAAACTGCAATTAGATCCAATCTAACGCCAACCGCATATCACATATGCACGATCTCGAGCCTAAAACCAGAAGCTAATGCTCTGATACCACTGAAGGGCCACGCAGAGATAAACAAAACCTTTTCCCTACGCGGTGATCCCAAGATCCAGCTCAGGTAGAAGGCCACGAGGATTACCACTAGACGCGCAGTTGCGGAATCGATGAAGCACGTCACTTGATGTAGTGCAGTCCTCATGATCCGTTCCTGTTCCACGATCGTCGAAGTGCTGAACGTACAGCACTTCCGCCAGTATCGACACGTACGAGGAGGAGCACCAGCGATGTACTGCTAGGTCTGGTACGGCAGCGACAGGATGGACTAGAGCTAGGGTTTCCAACACATGGAGTGACCTAACCCTTGTGCTCTAAGCACCTGCGCCCCAGCTTATATAGGGAGTGAAAGTAGGCTCCACTCACTTGTGGCCCATTCACTAAAAGGCCTATATTAGTCACTACAAGTCCCACTTGCTGACTAAGTCCATGGATCCAAATAGATTTCCTGTTTGGGTCTAACCCAAACTTGCTCCTGCTCTTAAGTGTGTGACCTGACAGGCTCATGGTGACCCGGACACGATCTGAGTCTCACTCGTGACCGATCAGTTGGTAGTGGCTCCTAGCAGAACGTGCCAACTCCCAAGTACCAAAGAGTCATGACGACATGCCTTTCAATGCGACTTTCGTCTGAGTCCCTTTTGCCTCACGATATACCTTGTCGGACTATAGGCGAATGATCGTCATTCCTTAAATAGTCCGACTCTCATTCTCGATCTGAGATAAGTGATTCATCCGACTAACTCTTAGTCGGTCGCCTCGGTTAACACTTAATCGAGTCACGCATGGCCATGCTTCCCGAATCATATCTTCTGAGAGGGCCCAGAGAATATCTCTCCAGATGGAGGGGAAAAATCCCATCTTGGTCATTCACATCACGTAGCTTGATTCACAGTCGACCCGAACTCCGCCTTTATAACTGCCCATTGATGGAACAACGTTTGACAGAACCTAAGTCGGTGATCCTCAACTCGGATTGTGCAATAACCTCAGGTCTAAGGATTACATTGATTGAGATATGAAAATGACGACTTGTTCGTTGCATCTCAATATGGGTCAGTCCGACTCGCTAAACTCTTTAGCCGAATCCGTGTAAGTCGGAATAGCATATCCATGCCCATGACAACTGGAACCTAGTCATCTGCCGACTTTCACATTGGTTTAAGTTGTGTGTCCAGCACAACATCAATGACCAAGGACAATTAACATGAACAACATGAATATGTAGTTCCACAATCAAATCACATATACGATGATACATATCAGTAGTTCATACATGGACCATAACCTTATGAATCCATTGGGAAATATCATCAACCATGATTGCCTCTAGGGCATATTCCCAACAGTAACGGTACCAGAAAATAGCTTTGACGGCGCGTGGTTGACGGGTAGGAAGAGACTAAAGGCAATCTGAAATAAAGATGGAAGCAAGCAAACCTGTAACATTTCTAGTTGCAAACGGTGTTTCAATGCTTAGAAACAAGGCCTATGGATCATACTTTTGTTAGTGAACACTCTCATATAAATATCTTCTCTTCATGATACTACTCTGAACTACTCTCCAGTTGGACACTCTAATCCATGGTAGGGCTATAACAATGCTCCTCAAAGTTTGCTTTCTGCATCTAGATAACCCCACACTGTCACCTTGAGTAGATGGTTCCAACAAACACCACAATTTCATAGAGACATCCAACTCCAAATATAACTCATAACAAGTATTTGTAATCTCTAGTCTAAGTGCCACCATGGTGTGCACGCTGTCACTTTCACACACATGGGGAGAGCAGAGATCTATTAAAGCACTTGAGTAGCAAGGTAGATCTACTTGATTACAAAGCTCGTGATCTCAATATGACCATGCATAGAGAGAGAGATGAACACATAGCTACCGGTAGAACCCTTAGCCTTGAGGAAGAACTACTCCCTCATTATCATGGGAATCAGCAACGACGATGGAGATGGTGGTGGAGATCGATGAAGATGGCTCCAGGGGCAATTTCCCGTTCCGGCAGGGTGCCGAAACAGAGACTTTCTGTCCCCCGAATCTCCCCTTCGGTGGCGGCAATGCTGCGGAACTTTTCGTGGCTGGAGGCTCGATTATTTAGGGTTTCTGCATTGGGAGGCTTCTTATAGGCAAAGATGCAAGGTCGGAGGCCAGCCAGGGGGCCCACACAACCTTGTGGCACGGCCAGGGGGACCCGTGCCACCACATGGTGTGGCTAGGCCCTGTCCCTCCATCGTCTCTACTTTAGGCTCCGTGAGTCTTCCGGTAAAATGGGAACTTTGGCTTTTGTCCCGTCCAATTCCGAGAATATTTATTTTCTGGCTTTTTTAAAACCAAAAACAGCAGAAAACAGGCAACTGGCACTGTGGCATCTTGTTAATAGGTTAGTTCCAGAAAATGCATAAAAGTATCTCAAAATGTAGACAAAACATAAGATAGTTGATATAAAAAAAGTATGGAACATCAAAAATTATAGATACGTTTCCAACGTATCAGTGAGGCCTATTGTGACGTGGTGGTCTTAGTACCGCCCACCCCTTTAACACAGACGTACTTCTCTTAACAAGAAAGAAACTGCAGTCAAACAAATCCTGTGTCTTCGCGTGCTCCACTACGGTTACCTCCTTCTTCACTTTTACTCGCTTAGTAGCTAGGTTTACATATAGAGAAATTCTACGTAGTTGCATATCTAGAGAATTTACCTTTGCGTCAAGACTAAAATTAAAAAAGAATTAAAATTTGGAGTAGCACCTATTCACCCTCTCTAGGTGCCCATACGATCCATTTCAAATGAGATTACTAAAGAAAAAACACCGATGGACAATAGTTGTTATTTGGTTCTTCCATGCTTCCTTATGTCCCGTAGGACCCCGAGTACTTGATTCATGTTCCTTGACTATCGCACTATCTGCATGTGGGAGCATGAATCCCCTTTGCCTGAGCTTGATTCGCACTTTACTTCTTGGGGCCACAAAGTAGTTTAGGGCTTTATTACTATCCTATACTTATGTCATGCTTTACTGCTTTATTTACGGTTACTCGTGGAGCGCATGTACTATTTTGGAACGTGGAATATTTTGGCGGTATCGATAAGCCCAGTCACACTTACGGATTCCCAGTCATTTACAACCATTCACACAAACCCTGAGTCCGTCTCGGAGCCGGCCAACTTCATTGCGGGTAGCTTAGTGGGGTGGCCCCCTGAAAGAATTTATGAATCCTGTCAATGCATTATCGTGAGGCTTTGTTGCTTTTTATTTGGTTCTTCCCGAGGTTGATGTGCGTGTGTTGCTATATGTGCACCCCTATAGAGTAAATCTTTCTGAAATCCGTGTCCGCGGTTATAGATGACTTGGAACATAGTTTCTCGATCATAGACAAGCATAACTAAAGTATCGACTTTAATTTGACTAAGACATGACTAGTAAATAGTACAACATTTATAAAATAGTTCCTAAAATTTCCAACGAGTGGGATGTTCTTCCGCCTTCTCGTTGGTAAGCGAGAAGGAGGACGAGCGATGTTTAATTATGTTACTTATATCAATGTCGTAACTAATTAACGAGCGTCCGTCCATATCTGGTTGTAGGCGTGAGATTGGCATCAATGGTGTCACAGTGTCATGACGACACAGAGACAGACAGCGGCAACGCTGATCAAGCTTGGACAAGACTAACGACAGCGACCCGAGAGCGAATGATTACCAGTGGGAACCGATGCGTCACGGAGACACATAGACAGACGGCGGCAGATCAAGCTTGGACAAGACTAACGAGGATGACCTCAGAGCGAGCGGGACTTCCCTTGATGGTACCTTTCCTGGTTTAATGTGCCTTCCTGTGATTCTGGAGGTAGAAGGAGTCGGTGTCTGTTTTTAATTTCTCTGATGATGTCTTTCCATTTAATATGCGTTCCGGTGATTGCGGAGATAGATGGAGTCGTATTCTTGTTTTTTTAATTTTCGTGATGGTGGCTTTTAATTTCTATGATGGTGGCTTTCCGTTTAATATGCCTTCCTACAATTAGGGATACTAGTTGAATGTCCGTGCGTTGCTATGATCCTTATTTTTCTTTCAATCTATCGATACAATACATACAAAAATTTATAGAATGAATACAACCACAAGATATTCTAAGAACCCATAAGATCCTACCTCATTTGAAGCAAATTTCGACAAACGATACAATTGACATCGTTTGAATATGAAATAAGGCACTCAGACTAATTTTTGATCAACTAATATCTATTCCTCAAGTGGTATGACTGACAATGAATCTCCACCATCGCGCAAGAGAAAAACTAATGATATCTAAACTTTTGACAAAATATTTGTAGTTCTGAAGAGATCAGGTTATATGTGTTCCCACTGAAATAAGACCATGATTCTGGAAAACAAACATAAATAAATGCATCACAGATTCATGACAAGTTCCATTATAAGAATGGACAGACTATTGGCAATTTTGAGGCAATTAGCAATAGATAAGATATTGGACTGGTTTTGAATAGGCTACATCGGAAGCAACACTTCACTGGAAAACGTATAGAAGGACATACTATTTATTGATGGATAGTTCTATTTAGAAGCAGGTTTTTATTTGGAGTTCTGCACTAAATAGTTATCATAGATACAACTTGCTAGAGATCTGTCAAACGCGCGGGGAAACATGCAAATAATATTACAGGGACAAAGATCCTCAACCCTATGTTGACTGAAAGACATGTAAGAATAAAAAGCAAGTGAATCTCCTGTTGAAGCTCTTCTAGGCTAGCCTAATAAAAACATGCCATCTTCGGAAAATCCATGACCTGGCAAATTAGGTGGTATTCCCCTTTCTGAGTGGAACCTTCACATTATGGAAACTACTCTTCTTCTAACTCTTTATTTAGCTCAATCTCTGTATGGCAAGATCTTCAATGAACTGAATCAACACTGCAATAGCGATACAAAAACCCATCAAAGCTACAACAATCTGAATTAGCCTCGTGGATGACCTTACTTTCCATGCAACGGAAGTTTGCAGTAAAGAGACAGAGTAACTATCAGGTTTGCTAGTAATGAATAAGAAAGAGATCCAAGATCATATAACTAAATTGACAATAAGAGACGCGTTAGCTCTTTATTCATGATTGTAGATGCACCTAGTCACCATAAAAACTAAAAATATATCACATAAGCAAATGTCCATGAACATGTGTGCTTTTAGGATTTTCCAAACTGTAAGACCAAATAATGCAATTCATGGTTGTTAGATACAGAAACAGCCAAAATAAAAACAGAGAATCATGGTTTACTGGATCCCTTTTATGTAATAGACAATACTTACCATATCCTTAGGGGAATGAATCAATCTGAATATCT
Organism: Avena eriantha; assembly: GCA_910589775.1. NCBI lineage: Eukaryota > Viridiplantae > Streptophyta > Magnoliopsida > Poales > Poaceae > Avena > Avena eriantha. Next base: position 238,814,325 of record OU342746.1, read on the forward strand.
AAAGAATTACGGACCAATAACAATTTATTGTTATATATGTGAACTAGGGGCAATATGCTGGGTCAATTAGGACATGAGGAGTAAATCAACACAGCCATCGTATCTAGTTAGCAAATAAATACAACAACCACACCATCACACACAATCTATAAACTATATATGCTTGTGCTAAAGAAATTAAGAAACTCCACACTGAACCTGCTATACGAGCAATTAACATGGCCATTTTATCTTTCTGTGCAAATCCTAACACCTACATGAATCAGATTGAAACCAAATGAGGCAATTATTTTAGAGCAGAACAATATTTTTTGAGGCAACAAAATAAACAACCGTGCAGGACATTTTGAACCATACAGTAGTCATGGGTACCATTCAATTATCTACACAGTACTGCATGTAGTTGTGGAATCTTTCTTTACTTATTTTCAGTAAGTGCAAATGCAGACTATCGAACATACTTCCTTCGATCCATATTAACGTTCTCAGATTCGTCTAGATTTGAATGTACCAAGTCATGTTTTAGTGCTAGATACATCCGGATCTTGACAAATCTGAGAACATTAATTTGGATCAGAGGGGTTAATTGCATGTGGTAAATGATCACTAGTAGTATAGTATACCTAACCAGCAATATGACTGGTGCATTGACGGTAGAGAAAACTCAGACAAGCTGCAGAACATTGCAGCACGGTAACTAAGGTAATTGGATGGATAGGCACCTCCTTAAATTGTGAACCACCACACCAGCATGAACCACGCTACCTTATACTCTAGCCAACAATCTAATTCACCCCATCCGGATCCTCTCCGGACTGCACCTTCATGGCATGCATATTCATAATACATTCAGACCTGACCTTGTATCGCTCGCGGCCTTCTCTACCTTTACAAAATGTTGAGAAACCTTTCTCCAGGTCTGATTGACTCAGGGGCCTTGAACTCTGAGGCAGAAAGCACAAGCAAGAAATTCATAATCAACATGTAAAGATTGTTAATGCTTCATATAACAGGTGCAGGCAAACAATACCAAAGGACTGTAGAGAGAAGTACCGAATACTCACATTTGGTCTCATTCCATCTTTCTCGCTGCTCAAAATTTCCTTGATCGCTACAACAATAAAAGCTACCCGGGTGCTCCACTAATACAAGCATTTACCACGAAAATAAATTAACGCTAAATAAATGACATACTCCAAATGCACATATATCAAATAAGTTTGACCACTAGTTACTCCAAATGCACATATAGTCGTGAGTCTCCCTGATTTTGAGAAAATGACTGGGCGACTATACTGTGATTATACATGGACTATACAGCCACTCAAATACCTCTTATATGGTGTACACAGCTTTGTTCTAGCAACGCGCATTAATTGTTTGGCATAGGAGAAGGCATTATCCTTCACTCAATTTTTACATTGAATATTTAAGGCTAAACTGCCATGATATACAGACACATTGTTCACTGATTGGTACTCTCTTTTCTTCTTCACTCTTAAGAATCAAGATATGATGTGGTGAAATACCGTATCTAACAATGGGACTTGTGGGGATGAACCTATCAGCGTTCTTATTATTGTTCTGATTTTCCTATAGAAAAGAAGGCTCACTGTATTGAAATCAGATTGACCTGCAAGCAAATCAGCCAAAAGATTGTTGTGAAAATTGACCTCCAACCAGAACAAGCATAAAAAGAACATACCAAACTGTAAAGATCGAGAGCATCTCATGTAACTTCAGTGAGTTAGGTGACCATTTCCTGCAGGATGACACTGAATCTTTGGCCTAGCTCCAAGCCATCGAGAGGGGATGAGAATCAAAGGAGAGTAGGAATCTTGTTGATGGTTACGGGAGCCGTTGCGCATTGAATGGTATGGCAGGGGTTGGGGAGCCATTGTGCATCAAGACGGAAAAATCAGAGAGGAGTAGAGATAGAGGGAAGATGGGAGAAGGAGAGGAGAGATGCCCTACGGACCTGCGGTTCAGCCACCGCCGACTGACAACCTCTAACAACGGCCACCCCCAAAACGAGTTACCTCGATCAGATCAGATGGTTAGATGCAGCCACCCAGAGCTCGAACAGGCAGTCCCTGTCTAGCCCGACGCCTCTGCTCGGAGGAGCACCGGCGTGGGTGGCTGCAGCGCCGACGCCTTCCTCCTGGCTGATGGCAAGTAGGTCTCGGAGCAGAGCTCGCCCTGGCAGTCCTTGTGCAGCGCCATGTCGCTTTCTACTACGGGAAGGCCCACGACCTCTCCGTAGAGGAGCACCGGCCGGGGCGGGTGACTGCAGGTGGCCGTGGTGGCATGGTCGATTAGGAAGGCGTTGGTGAGCACAGGAGAAAGGGGGCAGGCCTGCGGGAGGGCTCGGTGCTGACCATGAGGAAGAGAAGGAGTCAAAGAGAGATGGGTTGGGTCGCCGGTGCTGCCGAGGGAGATGCAGTGAGGTGAGATTTGTGAGATGGGAGCGAGAGGGTCCAGAGAAAATCTGAAACCGTCACGCACGCCTGCAGTGATGTGTGCCTATGAAGTTAGCTCTATCCATAAGCACATGTAACTAAATTATCAGGAAGTTTCAGTCGGTAAGCCAAAAAGGAAATGTTGAACACCAATTTATAAGATTATCGCCACAATGTATGAAAATTGAAAACACCAAATCACCATGCTCGAGGTCATGAAATGCACAGGGAATCATCACAAAGGAAATATGGAGAAAGAACTTACAGCTTGAAAGCAATATCCCTTAGCTATCCCTTAGCTCAATCACAGCCAGAGTCAAGAGTAATGGTGTGGCCTGCAGACATCAAACAAAAAATAACATACTCAGGAACATACAGCTTTCTTACATGCTAATTCGGTTTAAGGATCCCCATATTATACAAAGTGCACCCATGAAATCCAATCAAACAGATCTCTCCATGAATACCAACAATATAGTTTCTAGTTACCTAGCTAGTTCTATGGTTTTCACTTGAATCAAAATTTATTCAGAGCATGTAGTTAGATTAGCATGTCTATCATGGAAAGAAAGAGTAGCAGATTGTATGGGTACGCAATTAGCAAACCAGATAGGATGTTGGAGATGAATAGTAGTTCAGAATTGAGTATCATGCTATAGTATGGCATAAAACTGTACTCAAGCTGAAACATTATATACTATCCATTAAGTACCTGAAGACGCTCCATCTTTCACTTCAAATATGTTTCACCCATTTTCCAAGGGAGCCAATCAATAGAAGACCGACTTATGTTAATAACACATTTATTTATTTGAGCTTCCCCAATTTCTTCAGCCTCGTCTCTGCAGAAAATAGTTAAATATCACAAATGAAGAAGATGCTAATACAATCATCAGGGCACATGACTGTAACTAAAAACAAAAAAAATACAAATACAAATGTTCATGTATTTATCATCAAGAAATTTCCTTGAAAGCTAAGATAGTAAACACAAATTTATAAGCTATGATTCATGATGTAAGGTCATGTGAGGAAAACTAAGCATGCAAGAATAAATCAAAATTATTCGTGTAACAATAGCTTCCCTTGTATCTGCGTAACTGAAAACTGAAATCATCTGCTTTGGCACAATACAACAGTATTCAGGTACCAGCAAAATGAATGACAACTGAAGAAGACTGATGACTTACAAAGTTGTGACGAAAAGAAAAACTCTTAGGCGATTATATGACGTGAACCTTCTGCTCCTTACTCCAACAGAAAAGAGTGAGTTTGCATCTTCAGTTTATTGTTTAGGAGCCACGTGATTTATTACAATTGGGAGAAAAATTGACACTAAAATAGCTTGTATGTCCCTGCAAGCATGCAAAGGACAAACTGCCATCATAATTCAGACAAGTACAACGACAATTGTACCTGTTCAGAATTGTACCTATCAAGATATGCTACCTATTACATCAACTACCAAAATGTTCAAAGCTATAGTAGATTTTTTAATCTGATGACAACGTGCTTGCCTCTGCTAAGCTAGCTGATGCAACATTTTTTTTGCTTTGGTGTTTTTTTAGGGAATTCTTTTGGTGTTGTGAGGACAGAGGTCTATGTCCCCATATGATTTCACATTTTAGGTTTTTCTTGTTTAGTTCAGTGAAAACAGATGATTAGATTGCAACTTTGTGTTGTTGGTTTTTTGGGTTAGTTGGCCGAATAAGAAATCAAACATATATCAAAATTTGATATTGCCCACCTCTTTGAAGATAGATCTCTTCACTTGGTAATGTTTCATGCAACTTAGGCTGGGCTACTGCAACGTTTTCTCTATAGGTATTTGGTCAAACCGTGAATCTTAGTACCGGTCTAAACAATAAACTGAACAAAGAAATGGTGAAACTGTATTGCGCTTTAGAAATTTTAGTCAGTATTTCGTTTTGGAAATATATTTACTCCGAGTGACCCGCTAAAAAATAAATTAACCCGTAGGCATAAAAATTTCTTTTAAGGGAGAAGAATAGGATTTTCTTGCATTTGGCTATGTTTTCTGCCGCAGCGCGTGGGGCATCATCTAGTTACCTATATGGACAAAACTACCACCAACACCAAATTTTCAAACTACGGCTTACTAAACCTGAAAACCCATGAAGTCACGAGCAAGGTAGTCCACATGAATATTCAGACCCCTCTTCTGTTATGATTCAAACCCCTCCAGGAAGGTACTCCACATTAATATAGCCCCTATATATGAACTGCGAAAGAAAATCGAAGGTGCTCTCAGGGCCACTTTTCATATGTAATGCGCGAAAGAAAATGGAAGACTTGGAAGGGGACAAAGCATCTTAAAGGTTCCTAAAAACCTTTACTAACCTGCGAAGAACAATTGGCTTGCCTATGAATCCTATGAAGATAACACTCAAACATTAGGAAATTCCAATTGGAATCATCAAAAGTCAAAACCTAGATTTGATAGAAGGAGTTCAAAATACCTGATTGTTGAGAACTAAATGCTGCAACGTAGTAAGCCTCGAGGTGCAAGAAGATCCATGCACCTGCATCAACAAAATTCCAAATTCGTGTGTTGAAGTTATTAACACTTGAACCAAACGGTTAGCTCGCGGAAGGAAAGACCTTAATCCGGGTGATCCACATGGAAAATTCGCCTTGCTCGAACTGGAGCTCGCGCTCGACGGCGTGGGCAGACTGGAGGATGGCTCCTGCCGGCTTCTTCCACGACACGAGGCCTTGACGTGGTTCTCCTGTGCACGAACTCCTGTCTTGCTGGTGGGGGACGAGCAAGACGGATGGCACGGCGGGGTGACCCCTGTCGGCGGCAGCAGACTGGTTGTGCGCTAGAGGTATCCCGACGGCGGCAGCAACTGGTCCGTTCGCCGGATTCAAGAGCTGACAGGGAGGCTAAAGAAGAACAATGGTACGGAGAGTGGCTTTGAGGATTTTGTACTGACTCACGAGGTAATAATCACCACGAACTCCACGAGCTGACCGACGGTTGCCATGGACTGACCCGAGCAGGGCTGGCCGGTGATTTTGAGGCGGCGCCGAGGGATTTGGCCAGTGTCGCGTAGGGATTAAGGAGGCGGTTCCGGGGTGGCGACAGAGCTGGGCGGACGAAGCAGATCGACGAGGCTCGGCGGCGTAGAAGGAGGTGAGAAGGCGGCGTACGAGTTGGGGAATCGTGGTTTTTTTTCTCCTCCCGTTCGTGGACTCCTTGCAGACGTGGATTGTTTTTCTCTCCTCACGTCCGTGGCCTCTTTGTGTGTCTTCTTCCGATTATTTCACCGTGGGGAGTTTTGTGCGTGTGGGACAGGAGCCGTCCGGGTCTTTCATTCGGACGGGAGAATTTGGGGGCGGGAGGCAGGTCGACGTACCGACGATCTCGTCGTCTTCTCCTTTAATAAATAGTAGAGATTAAAACTGAGTCAAAAAGGAGGTCTCCCATGAACTGGACAATTTTGGCAGTCCGATCTCGTCCTCCACGTTATTCTGGCGGTTGGATTGTCCTCAATTTCCACGTGGGCCGAATTATCCCTTAGAGACGCTTCTCTGGACATAAAAAAAGTCTTTGTATGGTTAATTAGGCCGGAATGCCTCCTTTAGCCCGTTACTTGATTTACCGCACCGTTCTAGGATGAACCGGGTGGAAGACGCCAGGCTCGTTGATACAGATCAAGCAGAAAAAAGTTAGGACAGGACACGCCTAGCGATGCGGCAGCCAAGCCAGATCCGACCGACCTAGACGAAAGAGAGAAGAAGGAAAAGGGAGGGGCAAGCAAGGTGATTGGGTTCTTTTCGGATAAAGAAAAAGAAACAGTAGGGTGTCAAAAGATACAAGACAAATGCTGCCAACAAAAATGTGACACCAGTGAGAGGTGAGGGAAGGCTACGGAACTACACTAGAGTCTGAGAGAGCTCATGAGTGCTTCTATTATTTTACATTTTTTGAAATTTATTATCGATCTGTCGTTTGATTAACCATATCATAATTCCATATATGTTCTTCGTAGCTATGTGTTGCCATTGTCATACTATTATATGCAAATTTTGTATCCCTTTATTGTGAAAATTGTGTTTTCATGTATCTTTGGCTAATCTTCTATTAATAGATAAAATGTAAAAAAGAATCATGTGAGTGCATCACATATGTCTTAAGTTTTGTTTTGTCAAACCGTTAAAATTCGAATATCGACCAATACATGTGCATGTTTACTAAAATTTAACTCATGCCACTTTATCTATATATTTATATAACTTTTTTTTAATAATGCACTGGCCTGGGAAACCGTGCCATGTACATAAAGTGAATGCTCATCGTGCATTATGCAATGCACAAATTACTCACCTTCATTCAACATTAGAGCGAATACTCAAGTCTTCATGTCTATCATTCACTAAAATTTCCTTATGAAGTACTAAACGTGTATATTTTCATGGTCACTAACTAAAACTTCAATGTCCAAATAGGCGGGCGCGGCAACGCGCGCTATTAATGATCTAGTTCATGTGATTGCAGAGATAGACGGAGTCGTGGTTGTGAGTTTTTATTTCCATCTCGTAATTGTGAGTTTCTATCTAGACCCACGGTTGTGAGTTTCCATGTTTGATGCCTGTCATCAATTGTGATAGAGTGGACGTATGAGATGAATTGGATATTTGATGTCTGGGATTTGATGGCTAAAACTGCTCCAATGTTTAATACTATGACATACGATGACCAACTCTCGTTTAATAGTAATAAAGATAAAGATATGGCCTTTGTTTGTAGGCGTGAGTGTTCGATGACGTTCGTGGTTTATGATAACAACCACCTAATGAGGCTGCTAAGGCTTTAAGCAGAAGATCCGATTTTACAAGCAGTGGACCTATTGTGAATTCATGAGGACACTGGTTTCCAGCGACAATTTTGAAGTTGGGCGAGTACCATGTGAATGTAGATTCTGCAAACCAAGTGGCGACCGAGAAGAATGCCTTGCAGTTTTCTATGCCCTCTGACAATAGACCCACAAGCTACCCGCAAAAAAAAAAGACAATAGACCCACAAGCTACCCGCAAAAAAAAAAGACAATAGACCCACAAGCTGAAATTGAATTCAGCAACCCGAGTTCGCTGGTTGTACGCACAATGCCATGAGATTTCTTTTGGAAGGAAAATTTTGGCAAAAAAAACTTGACCAGAGTGGGATTCAGCAACCCGAGTCCGTTTGGTTCTACATAATAAAGTAGCACGATGGCATAAGATATCTTTTGGAAGGAAATTTTTGGCAAAAATAATTTGACCAGAGTGGGATTTGAACCCACGCCCTTTCGGACCAGAACCTTAATCTGGCGCCTTAGACCAACTCGGCCATCTGATCGATTGTGACATTGGAATTTGCGGACCTTAGTCAATATGTTCAGGGAAAGGCTTTGCTCCAGCTGTCACTGGTGAGCGAGGGGGTGTTCAGGATAACAAAACTGTGATCCTTCAGTTCGAAAAAAAAAATGATTATGAGCCTTTTTCAATGGACTACTCTGGCCTCTTTCGCCATTCCAAGCGTTTGCTATCTGCCTCACTAGTTTTCCCACAACGGAAGTGCTCTACAACAGTTTGCATGGACGATTCATGTACGATGGAAATCCAGCGGACTCCCATGACTTGGAAGGTTAAATTGAAGGCCCATATGCAAGGTCGTGCAGGAATCATGCAAACATGTCTTCCCACAAAGTTGACCTGTAAATTGGTAGCCCAACGGCCAACTCAGTGTTCTTATCTTCGAGCATCTGAAGATGAAATTGACAAATAGATTGAATCTATTCTCACAGAGATTTATCTCAATCTTAAGGTTTTACTTATCAGAAGGTGGCATATTTTCTAACCTGCACATCAACTGTGAAATGTGGTTTTCATGATAAGGAAGCAACGGGAATGGGTCAATTTAAGCTACTTGTCAGCAACTAGAATGGCTGGATTTCCATTCATAGAGATTTACTTTCTTTTCCCTCTAACTCAGAATCAAGATCAATACAAATCACGCATCATTCACAGTGCAGGGAATCACCTGAAATATGATGCACTGCCATCAGGAACTTTCACATCCAACTTGAGATAATAAAAAGCAAGCATCAAGGTTATCAGCACATCGAAGTATCGAACTGGATTACATGCAGATGTTGAAAATTTTGACATCGAGTCTATCAATGAATCCAACCAGATCACATGTATTTCCAAGCTTTGTGACCAAGACGAATATCTAATGAAGCACGCTGAGCTAGCAGCTAAGTCAGGCCACCTCCATCTCTGTGCTTTCTGAAGCATCCAAGTCCCCAGCTTGATCAGATGCGTCCTCTTTGCCGGAATCTGCCTGCATCTCGTAGAATTGCAACCAAACATTCAGCAATGTGATAAGACATAATACTGAGTAACATTTCGACAGGGTCAGGCAACAAACATTTACCGGAAAAGGCGTGGTGCGGCCGGCGCCCCACACGAACAGGCGGCCGACGGCATCGGCGAACGCGCGGTGCGCAAGCCTCCTCTTCGTCTGGGCGACAGTGCCGGCGTGCTGTACCAGCGCAGCGCAGCCGGGGAACCTCTTGCCCGCCCTGACGCCGATCCCCTCGCACACCAGGCACAGGAACCGTCCCGCCTCCCGCTCCGCCTCGTACAGTCCCCTCAGGCCCGTATCTTTCTCCAGCAGGTCGTCGAAGAACCGGGTCACAGCATTGCCTTCCTCTTCCTCCCCATCCTCGTCGTCGTCGTCGTTGTCGACGTGCTCTCCGAAGAACGCGCGGGACGCCCTCACCGCGGCGGCCTGGGGACAAGTTGCCGCGACCGGCGGCGGGGACGGTTGTGTCGGGGGTTTAGCTGGAAGGCCCCAGCTCCGGTCGGCGGAGGGATCCGATGGAGAGCCCCAGCCCCAGGCGGCGGAGGGCGGAGGCGGGGGCGGGTTGCACGGCCACGGCTTGTCTTCGGGTGGCACGCCGGAGGGGGAGATGGCAACCGGGCGAGGCGGCGGGCCGAGGGGTTCCCACTGCTCGAGCGCGAGGACGAGGTGCTCCTGCCGCTTGCGCTCCCTTTTCTGCTCCTTGTGCTTGCGGCGCTCCTCCCGCTTGAAGGCCGTGGACTTGGCTGCCCGGAGGAAGGGTTGGTGGCTAGGGTTTGGAGCCGAGGAGACGGCGGGGGCAGGATCAGGCTCCATTTGCCCCGACGGCGCGCCCGAGAGCTGCGTCGGTTCAGCTGCGGGACGGGGATGGAGGAAACGGCAGAAACTTTCGATTTCACCCAACTATATAAAAGGGATTTTTTATGATAATTTTGATTATTGCCCTCAATTACTTTAAAGTAATTGATGATTTGCCCCACTTGACTCTGGACTTTGATGAATTGCCCTTTTCCAGTTATTCTGATTTATTTCCTTTTATTTTATGGATAAGTCTGAAAACTGAAGACCATCCTACCCGTTAAAATAGGAGCAAAAAATAAGGGAAGAAAATAAAATTCCCCGGATTATCTGGATTATCTGTCTCACCCTAGTATAGACGTGGCTTGGATTTCATAGCTAAACATAAAACATACACTCTGTTTTTAAATATAAAATGTTTTGGGAGTTCAAAACAGAATGCTGAGATCGGAACAATGAACTCCAAGTTGTTTTCTCTTGCAAACATGGATTTTAAATACATAATAAAAGAACTAATGGGCCCTTATAGAAGTTGATCTCTCTGGTAGATCACATACCTGGGGAAACTTAAAAAAATATCTGGGGAAACAATCAAGAAGCCCTTATCATGTGTAAACTAGATAGAATCTTTTGTACTACTAGTTTTGGGAGTAATTTCCCTCTAGCTCATGCTAGAACTTTAAGTAGGATAGGGAGTGGTCACACCCAGGAGAGGTGCTCTTGAAACCTTCTAGATTTAAATTTGAAAAATGATGGCTTAGTAGAGCTGACTTAAAGATATAGTGGTCAAAGTCTGGTCCTTACAAGTTGATAGTAATGATCTTATGGACATTTGGCAAAGTAAGGTTAGTAAAGGACGGAATATGAACATAGATGCTGAAATTAAGAAAAATAGAAGAGAACTGATGGAGGAATGTGATGCTTTAGATATTAAGTCTGAATCTCAGACTCTGATGAAGAAAGATGAAGACTAGATTTCATTTATTCTGAATTACATTAGTATTGGATATTAGAAGAAGTTAAGACAAGGCAAAGATCTAGGGATAGAAATATAATAGAGGGAGATAGAAACACTGCATATTTTCAGGAGGTTGCTAATCAAAGAAGAAGAAAAAAAGCTGATTAATGTCCTTGATGGCCCTGAAGGGCCTGTAACAGATATTAAGGATATGCTTCGGGTAGCCACTGACTATCATAAAGACTTGTTTGCTTGGGAACCCAGACCTGATATCCAACTGAAACATGACTTTTTCTCTGAAGAGGAAAACGTTCGTGACACTAAGAATATGGGTTTGGGAGTTGTTTTTACTGAAGAAGAAATCAGATTAGTTGTTTTTACTTCTTATGCTGATGGGGCCCTAGGCCCTAATGGCCTTTCCTTTATGTTTTACCAGACTTTCCGGGATGTTATTAAGGATGATCTCCTTCTCATGTTTAATGCTTGGCATAAGGATCAGCTAAACCTTTTTAGACTTAACTTTGCCATGATTACTTTGATCCCTAAGGAAAATGATGCAAGGACTATGAAAAAATAGGCCTATTAGCCTGTTAAATTGCTCCTTTAAGATTTTCACTAAAGTACTGACTAATAGACTAGCTACTATAATAGGTAGGTTAATTTCTCCAGATCAATCTGCTTTCATTAGAGGTAGGTTTATTTTAGAAGTGTGGTTACTGCTCTTGAGGTAATTCATGAGGTGCATAGAAATAAAAGTAAAGGTCTTGTGCTTAAACTAGATTATGAGAAAGCGTATGATAGAGTTAATCTAGATTTCCTGTTTGAGATTCTAGAACTTAGAGGGTTCTGCCTATCTTTATTAGATTTATTAAACAGATCACCCTGGGAGGATCTATAGGGGTTAAAGTTAATGATTTTGAGAGTGATTTTTTCCTATCTGGGAAGGGTCTTAGGCAAGGTGACCCCATTGCTCCTCTCCTTTTTAATCTTATGATAGATGTGTTTGCTAGGATGTTAATCAAAGGTTCAAAATGTGGTGCTATTAGGGGCCTCTATACTAATTTCATCCTAGGAGGAGTTGTTTGTCTCCAATATGCAGATGACACTCTGTTTTTCCTCGAGCCTGATGAATCTGTAGCTATTAACCTGAAATGGATTCTTACCCGCTTTGAACAAATTTCTAGGATGAGAATCAACTATCATAAAAGTGAACTCATTCCCATTAATATGGAGGAAGCAGAGATCAATCCTTTTCTGGATATCTTTTTTTGCATTATGGGTAGCTTCCCTGTTAAGTACCTAGGTATACCCTTACATTTTGAAAAGCTTAAGCGGGAGGATTTACAACCCCTGATAGAAGATCTTCTGAGTAGAATTACTCATTGGAGAGGGAAAATCCTCTCTTATGCTGCTAAGAGAGTTTTGATTCAAGCATGTCTTTCTAGTATTCCTATATACCTTTTTTTAAATTCCCTAAATGGGCTCTAAATATCTTAGATTCCCATATGGCTAACTTTTTCTGGAGCGATGAAGAAGGAAACCAAAAGCTACACTTAGCAAACTGGCCTTTAGTTTGCATGAAGAAAGAGTTTGGAGGCTTATGCATACGAAACCTGCAAGATCTGAATCTATGTCTTCTTGGTTCTTGGGTAAAAAGATATATCTAGGGGGGAGGAGCCATGTGGAGGAAAGTAATAGATGCTAAATATAAAACTAAGTCCCCAAACATCATGTGTTGTCATGATATCCATCCCTCTACTTTTTAGAAAGGGATTATGTGGGCCTCTAGGGTTGTAGACATATGTTATAAGTGGCATGTAGGTAATGGTAAATCCATTAAATTCTGGGGAGATATTTGGTTTGGTAATTCTACTTTACCTACTCAATTTTGGGAGATTTATCTAATCTCCAACCAACAAACTAAAACAATAGATGATTTGTGGGATAGAACTCAACTAAAGTGTGATTTCAGGAGAACATTTAATAAGCAGATGATGACTCAATGGCATGAGATTCTAGGGATTGTCCAGCATATAACCCTCTCTGATGAGGAAGATCAACTAATTTGGCAATATGAATCTAAAGGGGTCTATTCTTCTAGCTCTATGTATTTTTTGGTTAATTTTAGGGGTATAACCCAGATCTATATCCCTGCTATATGGAAATTGAAAATCCCCCCTAGAATCCAGGTTTTTCTTTGGTTATTCTCTCAGAATAAAATTATGACTAGAGATAATCTTAGGGCTAGGGGAATCCAAAAACCTTTAGAATGTAATCTCTGTAAGTAAATAGAGTATGCTCATCATTTATTCTTTGAATGCCTAGTCTCTAGAATCATCTGGGAAGATGTTCAGGACATTTTTGGTGTCATGGTTGTGAATTTTGAATCTCTTGCTTTGAAATGGCTTGCTAATAAGAAACACTTACACTTTAATGTTGTTTCTTCAACAGTCCTTTGGAGTATTTGGAATAATAAAATAGCCTTGTGTTTAACAAGAGATCTTGGATTAACATGAAACAGGTCTGGCGCCTGGTTCTCTCGTACCTGAAACTAAACTGTGGAAGATGCCGTTCAAAGAACTGCACGAAGAGAAGATCAATCTCTTCATGGAAAGGATGATCTGCAAACTAAGAAATCCTCTGGTGCTCCTGGCGAATTAAGCTGCACTGGTTTTGAGTGGATCACCACTTGAAAAACTACAGCATCGTCGAGCTATGGAAGACGTGCATCGATGGATCATCTCCAGGTCCATCCTGAGGAAGAAGATTCAATCCATGTGGTATACTAGTCTGCTGCCTTTTCACCCCTGTTCTTTGTTCTGGTCTGTAATGTTCTTTTGAAACCTATAGTCTCCTGGTAGTTTATCTCCTCCCCTACTGGGTTGAGATTTCAGTTTAGCTGAGGCAGTCTGTAGAGCTGCCTAGTTTTTACATTCAGACTTTGGATTCGGAACTTGGTGGTTTCATTTTCAGTAATGGAACAGGGGACGGAGCCCTTTTGATTAAAAAAAAGTAAAATAACTAAAGAATGAAATCAAAGTGTCCCTTCTTTTCGCATGAAGGTTGGGCCAGCCGAACGAATAGAACATCACCAGCACAATGAACAACCCATATTCAGTGCAGTAGTTCACTCATTCAATGAAAATCAATTCAGTGCAGTAGTTCATTCATTCAATGAAAATCAATTCAGTGGTAATATCTTCCCCTAAAAGAACAGAGACACATAAGAATGTACAAACTCAAGATCAAACAAGAAAAGACTGGTGTGGATAAGCACTTCGCATTTCGGTAAACAGAGCGCATAGAGTGAAGACAAAATAACAGGCCTTACGCGGATGAGCACTTAGGTAACAGATGTGTAGCTTATCATGAGATTCCAATGTCTTGGGAATTTGAGATCATACACCAATCATCTAGCTTGCTTTGTTCGTCACATGACAGCATCTTCTAGAGCGCCTCTGAAGCTCACAGGCTCCAACCATTCTGCATGTGAACTGTGGTATATCTCGATAGACCTTTCGATAGAAAAAATGTGCTACATATGTTCCATCTCAAAGCCAATCACCAACAAAAACAAGACAGATGTAATCACCAGACATGAAATACACTGCATGAACTTGTTATGAAACTGTAAAACAAATATGACATGACAAAGTTTGCTGTCTATAACAAACCAGATGCTGTTCCAGCAACAGCTAGCTAGTACTGGCACACCATAAAGAACGAATGACAGTATCAATGGAAACAAATAAGACATGCACCGAGAGATGCTATTCACACTGCACCGGAAATGTCTTGTGAACATAAGGCTGAATTATTTTGGAATTTTACTGTATGATACATCTGAAGATCAACTCAACGGCTTTAATGGAGTAAACAGTTTTACATAATTTATGGACAGTAAGGTGAACTACACAGAAGCAAAACAAGTATAGATATATGATTTACAACAGACCTAAGCCACTACTAACATACATTGGGCCACATGAAACATATAGTATGCAAACATAACATGCAGATCCAAATTACCAACATGCTGAACTGGTAGGTGATTACCAACCATCACCGCAACAGCAAAACATAGTACATATATGCCTCGCCTGTATGGAACCATTAGGCGCTGATACTCGCAGGCATAGATGACCTGATGTCGACAACTGAATCATATCACGAATACATATTGGTCCTGAAGGAAGACATCATATCTCAGTATCCAAATAATAAGGCCTCTCAACCACCTACACAAGGAGACAAATAAAAAGTTCAGTAATGGCTCTGAGAAGTGAATAGATATATGAGCAGAACAGAGGGATGTTGTGTATTACATCTGCAAATCTTATTTGACGTGTCCTGGGAGGCTTAAGATCATTCTCCTTTGGATGTGCCGATGCCCAGGGAGCTTGTTTCTTCGGCTGTACTTCGATTCCAAGGAAAGATGGCGCAGGTGGTTTATTCTTCACAGATGGCAAATTGCGAGAAAGCCAGGAGTCTGAAGGTGATTTTGGGACTGGCAACGGCAGTAGATATTGCAAAGGACTACTTTCCTTCCTGACAACAATATTCTCTTTCAAACATAGTGGAACATCCTGACTAGCATCATGACTGGAAATTTTTCTATCATCCAACTTCACCGATCCTGCATTTCGAGAAGGCATTAACACAGCGGGTTCCGGTACTTTGGTCAGCCTTTCTGTCAGCGGATCATTGTCTTGAGCTTCCACTATACTGTTACTTCTCTGTCCTCCTCCAAGCTGAACGTCATATCTTGAATTTGAAGATGCCTTAGCATCCAGTTGCAGAGTCAAGTGATTAGTTTCTGAATCGATACCTGCACGGTGATCTATTGTGTCTTGGTGCAATTGTCTATCGATCCCTGAGCTCATGGAGCTTGATCCCTTGAAACTACTGTGATCTGATCCAACTAATGAGCCATGATCATGATCTATTCCAAGTGAACTAGAGCCATTGCTTCTACTCATTTTCTCATCTTTATCTCTTATTTCAAATGACCCATTTGCTGTACGTGATGGCGACAAGGCAACACCGCGACGATAGGGAGATGCACCGCCACCTATGGAGTGGTGAAATGGTGAGGACCCATCCGCAGTCTGAGAGTCACTCCAAAATGTCAGATGGTTGGAATCACTTGTCATCTTGCTCCTCTTATCCTCTCCTTGGTGAATATACTTCTGTTCCAACTTGTGCTTGTACACTTCCTCCCAGTATCGCTGCAATATATAACAAAGACTGAGATGATTACAACTAGTATTATCATTTCAAAAGCTATCAACAAGCAACATAACTCTGAATTTATGAAGCACGTTGCGTGCGCATCTGCTTACCCCATTCGAATCACAACCGAGATTCTTGTTTTGTGAGCTCCGGGCAAGAGGGCTGGGTGCATTCTGACCCCTGCCTTTGGATGGCAACCCCCTGTCTCTCCCTCTCCCACGCGCCTTGCCATTCTTCATTGCAGGCATTGGATTCAGTAGTAACAAGGAGGTTTTAACGCACAAACCAGGAAGCAAACCACACCCTTTGGATGAAAAACCCCGTGTACTATGTACATCGTCGTCGTAGTCATCATCATCCTCTTCCTCCTCCTCCAAATGTTCCTCACGTCTCGGATAGGTACATGACAAATAATTGGGAGGCAGATTCTGGTAGGGGAGCTGGACAGGCGTCCTTCTGGCGCGATCATCATCGCTGCCAGTTCTCCAATTGGCTGCAGCCGCATGCGCATGCTCGCGAGCAGAGTTGCCGGTGGCGCCAGCCTTGCGGAAGGTGTACTGCGGGGAGCCCACAGCCACAGCCTGTGCGGCCGGTAGGAAGCGGTCCATCATGAAGCCACGGGTTCCTGGCTCGGTAACTGCAGGCGCGGCAGCGGGGCGGTCCGGCATGCCGCTGAGACCGCTGACGCTGCAGTTCACGGTGAATGACTCCGTCCGGGACAGCGTGTCCTGCGCGTCCGAGAACCTGTCCTCGTCATCGCCGACGTCGTCCTCGTCCTTCCGCAGTACATCCGCGACAGACAGCACCTCTGGTCCCTTGGCTTCCCTCTTCGCCTCGAGCTCCGCCCACTCAAGCTTACGCCCTGCGGCTCCATTCCGAGGCGCGGCGGCGGCGGCGGAGTCTGGGTAAAGCGAAGCGCGATCGCGCTCCGCCAGGGCGTCGTGGTAAGGGGTCGCGCCGCCGGCCCCTTCCTCCCCGCCGTCCTCCGACGGGCGCGGCTGAGGCTGATGAGAAGAAGGAGCGGGCGAGGGCGGAGCCGGGCGGCGGGTGCGGACGCTTTTGGGCCGGCCGGGGCTCTGTTCCCAGACGAAGGGCACGGCGCCGGGGTGGCGGACGGGGCCGGACTTGAGGTCGGCCTTGTGGTAGGGCAGGCGCACCGCCGAGCGCAGCGGCGCGCCCAGGTCGATCCGCTTGCCCCCCTCCGCCATGACGCGATCCGGGCGCATCCCGCGGGCCCGAGGCGGCGTAAATGCCCGGCAAATCGCTCGAAGGCTTTGCTTGCTTCGGCCGCCGCGCGCGAACCGGCGAGGGGGGGAAGGAAGGAAGAGTGGGATCTGCGGTTTAGGTGCGGGTTTACCGGCTACTACTCCACTACAGGTGCGTGCGAGGCAGGCCCGCCGCCAGCCAAGCTCTCCACTCCACCAGTGCGATTAGTGCGGAGTGACTCGGCGTGCCGTGCGCCGTGGGGCGGCGGTGCGGCGTGGTATTTGCTACTGGAGTAGAGGTGCGCTGTGATAATGCTGCGCGTGCGGCGAGGGATGGTGCCACGGGTGCTCGCGTCAAACGGAACGACGGTGCGGTGGCAGTGTAGTGTGGACTGGGGAGGAAAAGTCCGCGCGATCTGCCTAAAAAGGCGATGAGAGAGCATCGGCAGGAGCACCCGATGTCCCGATGGCTACTCGGCAAATGTACTACCTCGATCAATGGCTTTGTTTATGCAAGAATTCTCTGCTTGGGTTCAGACGTGAGCAGATCTGCCGAGTTCGCACGGTGGGATCAGCAGCACTGCAGCAGGCACGGGTTGGCATTCTACGTGTGTGCGAATTGTGTAGGAATCTGGTCGGGTATCTCTCTTGGTTTGTTTACTCGGTTGGAGCAGGGATCATGTCGCCTAATAATGCGCGACGCTTTCAGCAATTCCTACCGTTTATACTCCGTTTAAAATTACTTTTGTAGTACTTTCTACTTTTTACTACGCACTTTTTAGTTTTATCTATACTTTTTTCTTCAAGCAAAACAATGCCCTTTAAAAATCCAAGCATTCATTTGCAATTTTTTTAAAATTTCACAGATCTATTAATAATCATCAACATCAACACAAAGAGTCCAGAAAATAATAAAAATTATAAATGAGTCAAAGGACCAAATAGCGAAAACTACTCACACTCATTGTTCAAGAATTCGGCTGATTAACCGATTAACTGGCCAGTTAATCGCTACTCGGAGGTCACTGAGTAGCCGATTAACGAAGATGAACTGAAAATTCAGCCGATTAACTGGAAAATTGGGCGATTAATTGCTACTCAGCAGCCGAGCGAGCAGCTACCAGTTAACAAATTCCTGAACAATGCTCACACTAGTACGAGCGCCACCGTCTTCGCCACTACATCACCGGAGCTGGACAAAGCTTGTCAAAGTAGAACTTGTTTGGATCCCCACGAAGTTGTTTCTCGCATCGGGTCCGAAGAATCTCGCTTGAACGGATGCTCGCTCGTCGGCCTAGTCTTGCACGACACTCGCCTTAAAGCAGACCAAAAGTTGGTCAGCTAGAAATGCCTAAATTGAGTGTTTTTGAGGGGACAAACTCTCGCGAGCCAAGAGCTGGCACACGGCTCCACGCGCGGGAGACAACAATGCATCGACGAGAACACGCGCCATAAATCCCTTCACCGCTGACTCGTCCCTTTCACACCCGCCCTCTTCTCTCTCCTCTCACCATGTGCGGTTCCTCTACCACCGGAGATCGAAGAGCAACGCTCGAACGGGTGACGTTGGAAGATCAATGAGCACCACTTCGCTTCCTCTCTTGCCAAGGTTACCTCGTCTCTAATGCCAATGCCTTCTTCCGCGCCACATCCTATGCTCCCGACCTCCATCAATAGCGGTAAGACCTCTATCCACTCTTTGTCTGTTGTACCACCATAAATCTGTATGTTGATGTACCACGGTAGATCTATATGTAGGAGTGTAGTCTTGTCCGAACCAGTGACATGCACGGTAGTTTTTAAGCGTTTTGGTTTACTTCTCGATCGATTTGATAGATTCTCGTACTTGTTGTTCTTTTGCTTCGTCCGCTTGTTGTTCTTCCGCTGCATTGGTAATTATAAGATCTACCAATACATTGCTTGGAGTCAGGGTTTCAATTATCCCAATTTAGCCGCATGCTCTGTCTAGGTTTTGTTGATGCAATAATTGGAGATTTTAGCACCATTCATGGTACCTTATCCAGCTAGTACTTCTGATGATTTTAATGTGGCACCAAGCTAATGATGAAATTATAGCACATTGTGATCATTCGGCTAGTGCGATTAGTACCTGAGGGTATGCACAACCAAATTGCTTGTGCATATCCTCTAGATTCCGGTCACACCAGATTTGCCAAGTATGTGTGCTAGTTATTCTGAAGCCCTTCTAAATGGCTCTGTTTTTGTAGTGCTCCAAGATGATGATGGGCGGTGCTCTCCCTCCCTTGACTAAGGTTGCTCGAGGAATGTTGATGAAGGTAGTGTCGCCAAGAGGCCGAGGGGTAGGTCGGTGAAGGTTGGTCACTTCCATGACCAAGTTGGTCCATCCCATTTCGCTAAGGTGGTCATGTCACTAGGGTTGGACATGCTGCCAATTCCTAATGGCTTCCGTCCCTTATTTTGCATTGTCTAGAGGACGATCATTTTGGAGATCAACACTGAGCGCAACTGGATGGTGAAGCTAAAGGATGTCCATGTCATGGTTACCCTTGACCAAGGTTTGCTTGGGTTTGCCATTGCCCACCAGATCAAGATCGACTACTTCCTAACCTTCAAGGCCCTTAAGGGCGACATCTACTAGGCCACCATATTTGACTACTCCATGAATGAAGTGGTCATGAAGTGCCCCACGCACGATCCAACCCTTGCTATGATCGATGAGTGAAGGGTTCTAGTTATCTATGTCTTATACTCCCTCTGTTCAGAAATATAAGACGTTTTAACTTTGTGAATCGAATGTATCTAGATATATTTTAGTGTATATGTGCCTATAAAGATGAAGAATTTTGCTCATGGACTGATCCGTGCGTACAGTATTCCGTGCGAGTAACCAAACACGCCTTTAACGATGGTCTACACGCGCTGGACATGCTATTGGGTCATGTCGTACATAAACAGTCCCTGGGGAACATGATTGAGCACGACCTTCCGTGCGGCGTGCCCTATAGACGCCTAGGGCGTCGTTTGGAGACCACGACTATAGATGTTCTCATATAGCCTAGCAATGTGCGATGTTTTCAGCAATTTCTACTATTTATACTCCGTTCACAATAATTCTTTGTTATGTTTAGAGTATATCTAATTGATATCCTAAGACAGCCCCCCATTCGCAATAAACTGTTTTCTAGGGTAGAAAAGACCCAAAAAAACACCCTCCAACTGTTGCCCTATAGCCCCTATGCCCTAATTTCCCCCCTCTCATGTTGTATATCTGGGGCAGCCACACGATGTCGCAAGACTCATCAAACGTGCGCACTCGCCCAACTATTGCACATAATTTTTGCGCGCGCCTCTAGTCGCCATGCCTTCCTCTCCCCCGACCACAGTTGATGCTAAATTGCACTGCACTGTCGTGGCCCTGTGGCTCCCATCCTCCTTTGTACCTTGCCGCTGCTTGATGACCCACAAGTATAGGGGGTGTATCGCAGTATTTTCGATAAGTAAGAGTGTCGAACCCAACGAGGAGCAGAAGGTGCTGGCTAGTGGTATGGATCAGGAATTCTCTGCAAATACTTAGCAAACAGATTTTTAGGGGTTTTCGATAAAGCAAGTAAACAAAGTACGAGTAAATAAAAGACAGTAGAAATAAATGCAGCAAGTGGCCCAATCCTTTATGCAGCAACGGACAAGCCGGTTATATTACTTAAAATGACCAAACGTTCTCGAGGACATATGGGAAGACTGTCAAGTGCTTTCGCTTCATATAGCTAATTAATCTTCTTTAGCTTGCTAAGTGTTGTGTGGGTGGACCTGTGCTAATGTACCGCCCCATCCAATACTAATACATACTTGTGATTAAACCCCTTGCAAACATCTGTAAGTACAAGAAAGTAATTAAGGTAAAAACATAACCACAGCTTTAAACTCTAAGACCCTTACGTCCCTTGTGCAATGGTTTCCTAACAGGGGTTCAGGTTTCTGTCACTCCGGCAACCCCTACGATTAGTAGCCAAATACACAATGCATTCCCCTAGGCTCATATAGGTGAAGTGTCATGTAGTCGACGTTCACATGACACCACTAGAAGAAGTACACCACAACTTAAATAACAATCTATTGAATCTTTCTCAACACAACTCCACTACTAACAACAAGACTTCTCCCATGTCCTCAAGAACAAAACAAACTACTCACAAGACATCATATGGATCATGATCAGAGATAGAATAATGACGTATAACAATCTGAACATAAAAAATAATTCAATGGTTCACTCAATAGCATCAACTACAAAGAGTAATCAACATCGGGAAAGTTTTCCCTATGAACTATAGCAAGATTCAACCAATTGTTACAGCAATATGGAGATGGTGATGAGGATGCTGATGGTGATGATGGTGATGATGATGATGATCCCGATGAAATCCAGCTTGATGATGGTGTTGATGGCGACGATCTCCCATCTCCGGGAAGGAATTCCCCGGCAGAAATCTGTCTGCCGGAGAGATCTTTCTCTCTCGGTGTTTTCCGCCCCGCAGAGGCGGCGGAATCTTTCTGTGGTCGCTCCTCGAGTCTTAGGGTTTCGGGAGGATAATATGCGCCAGAGGGGAGTGCCAGGGGTGGACCAGGATGGCCACACCACCTGGTGGCGCGGCCTGGGCTGGCCCACGCCAAGGGGTGGTGTGGGCCCCCTGTGGCCCATCTACAGCCCCCCTTCTGGCTTCCTTCATCTTCTAGAAAAATAGGATTTTTCATGTATTTTCTTGGATTTTCTGATCTTCGCGAATTTTGCCTCCAAACAACACCTTTTCTATCAGAATCCTGACTGCAGCAGTCCATGCTCCAAAAGTCATCAACCATGCAAAAATAGATGAAATAACATAAGTATCACCTCTCAATATGAAATATATCAATGAATAATAGTGAATTAAGACATAGAATAGTGATGCAAAATGGACGTATGAACTCCCCCCAAGCTTAGACTTCGCTTGTCCCCAAGCGAAACTGAGCTCAATAAACTTGGCCTCAGGTTTATGGAGTGAAGAGTCGATAAAAGAATACGGACAAGAAGCATCACATTCATCAAATACATAGATCATAATAGAAAACAACTCACTATTATATAACTCAACTTGCAATGAGTAAAGGAAAAACAAAAAAGATACATGAAGTGAATCATAATTGGTAATGGCAAACTTAGCTCTTGGTCGAAGAATAGTTGATAATTTGCTGGAGTTCACAAATAGCTGGCTTTTTTCAATGATAGCTTTCAAAGTAGTAAACATCAAGATAAGAGCAATGTGCAAAACAAGGAACATAAGACATGATTGCATAAATCATCATATGCATGAATGAAACACATCAACTCAAAATACTTGATGAGATAGAAGGGAATAGGTTTACTGACTCAACTATAAAGTAAAAGAAAGGGCCCTTCGTAGAGGGAAGCAGGGATTGCAAGTCTCATAAAGAGCTCCCAAAAATTATGATACTTACTAGCTTTCAGCTCTCATTGCCCCTATCATAGGCATCTTTTGGTGATTAAGGTTAAAGTGACACAACTAAGAGGATATGATTGACAAGTTATAAATTGGAGTCCCATGCCCCTTACTTATGAGTACCGATCCTCATGCTACTCAACTTCAGTCACGAGCAAGCTCTTGTCATTGTAAATACATGCGTATCATTGAGAACCGCCAACGGGGTACCCCTTGCACATGACACATGAGCTATCCCATAATCAAAATGACAAGGCAAGCAGACAGTGAGCATCTCAGTGATCTTTTTATTTGCTATTTGCATAGTTTTTTATTGAGGATTCTTCATAGAATGCTCATTATAGTTATGCTGCAAGTTTCCACCATGATTAGGCATGACTTAGGCTAGCGGCCTAGGCGTTTCTCTAACACACATATAAACTCCATGATCTTACATGTTCCACTTTTATTTCACACCGTCGGGATCCATAAGCAAAAGAACATGATATCAACTAGGTACAAGTACCAATGAAGTGTTGAAAGTGGTCCCCATGATACATGGTTCGGCTAACTTCAACTCATAAAGCGCAAGCATATACGCAACAAAGAAGGACCCAATGGTTCAAGTTTATTAAATGCAAGAAAGTAAAGTGTGTCATCAAGTTCATGAGAGCTTTAATCGCTAATTTTCACATAACAAGTTTAATTTGGGAGGTAGATAAAACAAGAATTTACTTGGAATAGCAATAATGCTACTAGGTAGGTATGGTGGACTCAAATGGCAAAGGTTTTGGTTTAAAGGAGTGGATGCACGAGAAGAATACCCTCTCAGTACAGGTTTTTGGCTAGCAAGGCTGGGTAGCAAGTATAAGATTTGAAGGAAACAAACAAACATATAAGTGATAAAGACAAACATGCAATCTTCCTTGGAAGCACAAAAGATCTTAACTAGAGAATACTAAACTTATTAGCAAATCAAGAAAGAAAGATGATGAAATTATTTTTCTCTAGAGTACTTCAATCTTTTTCTTTTCAACTCTCAAAAAGGTGTTGCTACTGACCGAGCCAGGTTTGCCAAAACCAAATAAATTAACTCAATGATCCCAAAGTGATACCAATACTAACAACAAGATCAATCATATAGCCACGAATTAAAAACTAATATAAGCTATGCAAAAGAGTGAATGATAGAACTTCTCATTAATATTCCATAACGGAAACTCACACCAAGGGATACAAATCTAACGAGAGACGGGACACTTCCATAATGCAAACCATACTACATAATAACTCCTCTATTCATGATATGACTCTACTAATAAGGTAAAAAGATAGAAGATAGTGATGTGATACCGCGACACTCCCCCAAGCTTGGAAAAAACCAAGGGGATGACAAACCTGATGATGAATTACTCTTTCGGTGGTGGTAATATTTTCTTGGTTGACGTGAGGAAATCTTCCAGCATCTTGCGAAGCCTATTATTCTCCCATTGAAGCATGTCCACCTTCCTCCTCAAGTATCGGTACTTATCGCAGAACTCTTTAGTGACTCGCAGGGCTTCCGTTGATGCAGGGCAAGAGACTAAAGGTACCAGCCCCTGCTCGGGGTCTTGGAGGTCTTCCTCCATAGTCTCCTTCCCTTTATCCTTGGCAGAAACCATTGTGCTTCTAAGCTTTCAAAGAGTATGTCCTGATAGAAACAGATCGAAACAAAAACACGACGAAAACACGATATACGGACCTTGCGGGATCCGGGGGTTATATATTACGAAGTTTCATATCAAAAGGAAGGTACTGGGAGAAAACGAGTCGGAGGCGGAGCCCGGGGTGGACTCACCACCTGGTGGCGCGGCCAGGGGTGGGCCTGCACCACAGGGTGGTGTGAGCCACCCTGGCTCCGTTTCTGTCCCTTTTTCGCTTCGTAGCTTTCCTTATTGACTAAAAACTGCAAAAATATAGTTGGATAGTATTTTCGTGGAACTTTTCTTACAAGAACTGTTACCTATTTGAAGACGGACTCTGCAGGTCTCTAAATTTGGTATCTAGTAGATTCTTCCGGAGTCATCACTTGAATAACATCAATATCTTCATCTTCATACACTTATTACTTGAGTCATAAAACCTTTCTCTTCCTTATTACACCATTATCTCCACTTCCTGGAAATTTCTTTCACACAAAACTTCACACAGGTCTCATTAGCAACATTAGTATAGGTGAAGTGATAAAACCTTTTGAGTCCAACTTCAACTGAAAACCATCAAAACATAAGCTACTGTAGCAACTCCTTTCGAAAACCCAAAAAGAGTTCAAAAAGGAAATCGAATAAAGAAGCAAATGCAAGAGTGGCTAAATCTGTCAAAACAGACCAGCAGGTAAAGATCAGTTTTTTAGAAAATATTTTGTTGCTCAAATCAAAAAGTGCAAATCTAGTGAAAGTTAAATAACAACTTGGGGCAGAAGCACAAAAAATTACAGCTCAATCCGACATACAAAGATCTCTCATGAATTTTTATGGTGAAGCACAAAAATCTGTTTCGGGACAGCATCTTCCCAAATATTACTTATCTCTCATTAGAGGTTGATCTTGACACAAAAACCAAACAAAACGGATAAGGAGCGGTTATTACCATAGTAATAACTTCCAAGACTCAAAGAAACAAAAACAAACTAAAAGCAAAAACAAATTGGGTTGTCTCCCATAAAGCTCTTTCTTTATAGCCATTAAGATGGGCATGATAATTTTGAAGAAGCTCTCATAGGGATATGGATTGAAGTGAAAGAGAGCATTAAGAAGCAAAAACACACGCACATTTAAGTCTAACCCACTTCCTATGCAAGGGGATTTTGTAAACAAACAAGTTATTGAAACCAGAGGCAACTTGCATAAGAAGGCAAAAGAAGTGCAACATAAAAACTTTCAGCATAAAACGAGGAAACTTGATATTATTGAGATGCATACGAACACTTTTCCCTCTCTCATAGTAACTTTCAGTATCATGCATAAACTTAACAATATAGCTATCACAAGGACCATCATAGCAATGATCACTTATTCTAACAGAAAACACGGGAATATTAGCTCTCATAACACTACTTTGTGAAACAATATTAGAGGTATCCTTACAAAGGATAGTGTGTCCTTCTTCCTCATACTTAGTGACAAAGTCTTTCACATTTGCTATTATAGGTTCATCAACCATTTGTTTATCAGGTTCAACAGCTTTACTTGTACTTTCATTAACCATACTAGCTATCATAGAATGTTTCTTTACCTTAACTGGAAAAGGCATTTTCTCAATATAAGGTTTAGGTAAAACATAATTAGCAGTATAAACTTCAGTATTTCTTGCAGGAACACTTTTAGCAACATCTTTATAAGGTTCATGATACTTATTCCACTTCTTTTTAGGCACTTCAATGTAGGAAGCAAAAGCCTTAAAATAAGAAGCAATAGCTTGAGAATCTAAACCATAAGCATTTTTAATATTTTAAAAGTCATCGGTTCCCATAAAAGATTCAATGCAATCATAATCATAATTTATACCTGACTTTCTACCTTTGTCATTCTCCCAAGCTTCAGCATTGTCTTGAATACGATGTAGAAGGTCCCATTTAGCTTCTTCTTCCATGCGAGTGAATGATCCAGCACAAGAAGCATCCAATAAATCCTTGTCATGTAGAGGGAGCCTTTCATAAAAGTTGTTGATAATAATATTGTTGGGGAGCTCATGAATGGGACATTTGAGCATTAGTAACTTCAATCTCCCCCAAGCTTGAGCTGTACTCTCTCCATCAAGAGGCCAAAAGTTGTATATTTGATTCCGATCTTTATGAATCTCACTAGGAGGATAAAACTTTGAATAAAAGAGAGGCACTATTTCCTCCCATTCCAGAGCTTGACCATTCTTCAACAACTTATACCATTCCTCAGCTCTTCCTTTCAGTGATAATGAGAATAACTTCTTCTTAACTTGATCCGTAGTAATACCTGCACATTTGAACAACCCGCATAATTCGTGTATAAAGAGTAAATGATCACCGGGATGGACAGTTCCATCCCCAACATAGTAGTTATCCATAACACGATCAATAATTCTTGTAGGTATTTTGAAAACATCTTTCTCAGCAGGTGGTGGCTTATCTACTACCTTAGAAGTGGTAGTAGCATTACCAAATAAGAAACTCGGCGAATTATCCATAACGAAAATAAAGCAACTGACAGTAGTAAACAATACTCATAGTAGAAGTTTCCTTTACCAGTTCCACTCTCCAATAGCGCTTCACTCTCCGGCAACGGCGCCAGAAAATAGTCTTGATGACCCACAAGTATAGGGGGTGTATCGCAGTATTTTCGATAAGTAAGAGTGTCGAACCCAACGAGGAGCAGAAGGTGCTGGCTAGTGGTATGGATCAGGAATTCTCTGCAAATACTTAGCAAACGGATTTTTAGGGGTTTTCGATAAAGCAAGTAAACAAAGTACGAGTAAATAAAAGACAGTAGGAATAAATACATCAAGTGGCCCAATCCTTTATGCAGCAAAGGACAAGCCGGTTGTATTACTTAAGATGACCAAATGTTCTCGAGGACACATGGGAAGACTGCCAAGTGCTTTCGCTTCATATAGCTGATTAATCTTCTTTAGCTTACTAAGTGTTGTGTGGGTGGACCTGTGCTAATGTACCGCCCCATCCAAGACTAATACATACTTGTGATTAAACCCCTTGCAAACATCCGTAAGTACAAGAAAGTAATTAAGGTTAAATCCTAACCACAACTTTAAACTCTAAGACCCTTACGTCCCTTGTGCAATGGTTTCCTAACGGGGGTTCAGGTTTCTGTCACTCCGGCAACCCCTATGATTAGTAGCCAAATACGCAATGCATTCCCCTAGGCCCATATAGGTGAAGTGTCATGTGGTCGACGTTCACATGATACCACTAGAAGAAGTACAGCACAACTTAAATAACAATCTATTGAATCTTTCTCAACACAACTCCACTACTAACAACAAGACTTCTCCCATGTCCTCAAGAACAAAACGAACTACTCACAAGACATCATATGGATCATGATCAGAGATGGAATAATGACGTATAACAATCTGAACATAAACAATAATTCAATGGTTCACTCAATAGCATCAACTACAAAGAGTAATCAACACCGGGAAAGTTTCCCCTATGAACTATAGCAAGATTCAACCAATTGTTACAGCAATATGGAGATGGTGATGAGGGTGTTGCTGGTGATGATAGTGATGATGATGATGATCCCGATGAAGTCCAGCTTGATGATGGTGTTGATGGCGACGATCTACCCTCTCCGGGAAGGAATTCCCCCGGCAGAAATCTGTCTGCCGGAGAGATCTTTCTCTCTCGGTGTTTTCCACCCCGTAGAGGCGGCGAAATCTTTCTGTGGTCGCTCCCCGAGTCTTAGGGTTTCGGGAGGATAATATACGCCAGAGGGGAGTGCCAGGGGTGGTCCAGGGCAGCCACACCACATGGTGGCGCGGCCTAGGCTGGCCCGCGCCAGGGGGTGGTGTGGGCCCCCTGTGGCCCATCTCCAGCCCCCCTTCTGGCTTCCTTCGTCTTTCTGAAAAATAGGATTTTTCATGTATTTTCCCGGATTTTCTGATCTCTGCAAATTTTGCCTCCAAACAGCACCTTTTCCATCAGAATCCTGATTGCAGCGGTCCATGCTCCAAAAGTCATCAACCATGCAGATGAAATAACATAAGTATAACCTCTCAATATGAAATATATCAATGAATAATAGTGAATTAAGACATAGAATAGTGATGCAATATGGAAGGATCACTGCTCTACATAGCCGTCGACGCCCGCTCACCGATATCAATCGGCCCCAACACCGCGCTGCGCTAGGGATATTATAGAGCTTTGTCATCAATAGCTCATCGATTCAGCCATTCTGCCGGGACCTGATGACCCACAAGTATAGGGGGTGTATCACAGTATTTTCGAGGGAAGTGAAACCCAATTTATTGATTCGACACAAGGGGAGCCAAAGAATATTTATAAGTCTTAACAACTGAGTTGTCAATTCAGCTACACCTGGAAACAATCTTGCTCACAACAGTTTATTAGTAGCAACAGTTTTGTAGTAGAAATAGTAAAGTAGCAGTAGCAGTAAAGTAAAGACAGCAGTAACAATAGCAGTAACCAGTAGGATTCGAGTGCGGTAGGCATAGGGATGGATGGACGGGAGTTGCATAGACAAGACAATTCATATAGCAATCAGAACATTGGGCAATTGTAGATAAATAAGATAAAGCATCCAAGTACTAGATAATCCTAGGCATGTGTTCCATATATAGTCATACGTGCTCGCAATGAGAACTTGCACAACATCTTTTGTCCTGCCAGCCCGTTTGCAGCGGGGCCTCAAGGGAACTACTAGCAATTAAGGTGCTCCTTTTAATAGAGCACCGGAGCAAAGCATTAACACTCCATGTACACATGTGATCCTCACATCAAAGTCATTCCCTCCGGTTATCCCGATTTCTGTCACTTCGGGGCCATTGGTT
The DNA here is from genome assembly GCA_910589775.1 of Avena eriantha. Classification (NCBI taxonomy): domain Eukaryota; kingdom Viridiplantae; phylum Streptophyta; class Magnoliopsida; order Poales; family Poaceae; genus Avena; species Avena eriantha. The sequence continues at coordinate 238,843,349 of OU342746.1, forward strand.
CCGAACAACAACGTGTGTATACAACTGGTAGATAAGACCATAAACAATACTATCATAATGAATCGATAACATGTTTAGATCTGAGATCATGGCACTCGGACCCTAGTGACAAGAATTAAGCACAACAAGTCACAACAAAGTCATAAAGCACTAATAAAAGATACTAGGCACCATGCCCTAACAATCTGATGCCATTACATGAACGATCTCATCCAATCCCTACCATCCCCATAGCCTACAACGGGGGATTACTCACTCATAGATGGGGGAAACATGGATGGTCGATGGAGAAGCGATGGTGATGATGATGGCGATGATCTCCTCCAATTCCCCGTCCCGGCAGGGTGCCAGAACGGAGTTTCTGGTGCTGTTTCGTGGAATCTGGTGGTGGCGGCGGAGCAGAACTCCTTCTGCAAAAATGTCGAACCCCCCGGAGTTTTTAGGTCAGAAGGCTTCTTATAGGCGAAGAGGGAGACCGAGGGGCAGCCTGGGGCGGCCAGACCATGCCCTGGCGGCCAGGCCCAGCCCGCGTCTGGGGGGGTGTGGCCAGCCCCTGGCCCTCCTCCGTCTCGTATTCTGGCTCCGTGAGTCTTCCGGAAAAATAGGCACTTTGGCTTTTGTCCCGTCCAATTCCGAGGATATTCATTTTCTGACTTTCCTAAAACCAAAAACAGCAGAAAACAGGCAGCTGGCACTGTGGCTCTTGTTAATAGGTTAGTCCAAGAAATCATATGAAAAGTACTCCAAAGTGTGGAAAAAACACAAGAAAGTGGATAAAACCAAGCATGGAACATCAAAAATTATAGATACATTTGCAATGTATCAACATCCCCAAGCTTAACTCCTGCTCGTAAAGACAGACCAGCGGGTAAAGACGAATTTTTTTGAAGACCTTCTATTGCTCAAATCAAAAAGTGTTGAACTAACGAAAGTTAGAAAACAACCTAGGGCAGAAGCACAAAAATGCACGCCTCAAAAGGACGTACAGAGATTTTACACAAATTTTTATGGTGAAGCACATAAATCTGTTTCGGAACAGCAACTTTCCCAACCATTACTTCTCTCTCATTAGAGGTTACTCTTGGCACAAAAAGCAAATAAAAAGGATAAGGAGCGGTTATTACTGAAGTAATAACTTCCAAGACTCATCTAAAACTTTTGGGTTATCTCCCAATAAGTACTTTTCTTTAACGCCTTTAAGTTAGGCATAAGCAAAAACTAAAATAGATAGAATAGAAGTAAGCGGAGATAATCATGGTGAAAACATTGTTTTGTTCAATGAAATCCTTTTGTTAACAAGGTTGATCAGGTCTTGCTACCAAAACAATTCCATATGAGACAAAACTTTGTATTCCACTTATGATTATGTTACCTCAACCTTGATAGCAATGGTGCCAATCATAATAGTTTCAATTTTTCCTCTTGGTATGGGACAATATATTTCTCCAACTTGAATGCCCTCAACATGTTCAATTGAATTTAAAACCATAAGTACTATCAATCTTCTTGGGGAAATAGATAGTATGTTCCTTGTCATTAACATTGAAGGTCACCTTCCCTTGATTACAATTAATAACAGCTTCTATAGTATTAAGAAAAGGTCTCCCAACAATAATAGACATATTATCATCTTCATGCATAATAGTTTGAGAGGATGCTCACATAAGAAATATGAGTTGAAGTAAAAGAGAGCATCAAGAAGCAAATTCAAAACACATTTAAGTCTAACCCACTTCCTATGCATAGGAATCGTGTATGCAAATAAATTCACAAATAACAAAGTGATAGGCATAGGAAGATAAAACAAGAGTAACTTCAAAACTTTCAACACATAGAGAGGTGTTTCAATACCATGAAAACTTCTACAGCCATATTTTCCTCTCTCATAATAATTTTCAGTAGCCTCATGAATAAACTCAACAATATAACTATCACATAAAGCATGCTTTTCATGATCTACAAGCACTAGATCTTTATTATAAACATTTTCAAAAGAATCCTCAGGAACATAACATTCATCCTCCTTTAGTAAGCATGGTGGACAATCAAATAATGTAAGGGATAAAGAGTTACTCTTATTAGAAGGTAGGCATGGGTAGCTAATCCGTTCTTCCTCCTTTTGTTCATCACTCTCCTCCTCTTTTTCATCTAATGAGAATTCAGGTTCAGCAATTTCCTCTTCCATAGGATCCTGCAAGGCATTAGTCTCTTCCATTTGTGAAAAGCATCTATTAATATATTCAAGAATATAGCCATTTTCATCCTTATAATTATCAAAGAAAAATTTAAGTATACCATAAACCTCATATTTGTAAGGTGAATCATCAATATTTTCAAGCAAACTAGCAAGTTCAAAAGCACCCTTCCAAGCAATAAATTCTTCAATTTGTTCCGCATCATAAAAGTCATAAATTCCTTTAGCATAAGAAGATATGGTTTCATTATCATTATACTCACACTGAAAAGGGAGGTGTTTATACCTCTTTCTGCAACAAGATTTATCACAGCAATAAGTAACATTATAAGCAGAGCACACGTTTCTAGCAATGGTATACAATTTATCAATTTGTTCCCATAAGTGTTTCCCTTTTTGTGACAAGCGGTGTTCCTTATTATAATATTTTTGATATTCCGTGAACCCACCTTGCCAATAAGATTCAGTTTCAAAGAAACCAACCATTGACATCAAGCATGATAAAGCAAGACAATAACAGACCAACGAAAATAACAACTAGAGTAGGACCTAATTTTTTTGTATTTTTGATAAAGAAACAAGCAAACAAGGCGAAAATAAACTTAGCTTGAACAATAGTGATTCCAAGTGGACTTGATAAATAAAGTTATGCTCCTCGGCAACGGCGCCAGAAAATAGTCTTGATGACCCACAAGTATAGGGGGTGTATCGAAGTATTTTCAAGGGAAGTGAAACCCAATTTATTGATTCGACACAAGGGGAGCCAAATAATATTTATAAGCCTTAACAACTGAGTTGTCAATTCAGCTGCACCTAGAAACAATCTTGCTCACAGCAGTTTATCAGTAGCAACAGTTTTGTAGTAGAAATAGTAAAGTAGCAGCAACAGTAAAGTAAAGACAGCAGTAACAATAGCAGTAAACAGTAGGATTCGAGTGCGGTAGGCATAGGGATGGATGGACGGTCGTTGCATGGACAAGAAAATTCACATAGTAATCAGAACATAGGGCAATTGCGGATAAATAAGATAAAGCATCCAAGTACTAGATAATCCTAGGTATGTGTTCCATATATAGTCATACGTGCTCGCAATGAGAACTTGAACAACATCTTTTGTCCTGCCAGCCCGTTTGTAGCGGGGCCTCAAGGGAACTACTAGCAATTAAGGTGCTCCTTCTAATAGAGCACCAGAGCAAAGCATTAACACTCCGTGAACACATGTGATCCTCACATCAAAGCCATTCCCTCCGGTAATCCCGATTTCTGTCACTTCGGGGCCATTGGTTCCGGACAACAACATGTGTATGCAACTTGTAGATAAGACCATAAACAATACTATCATAATGAATCAATAACATGTTCAGATCTAAGATCATGGCACTCGGGCCCTAGTGACAAGCATTAAGCACAACAAGTCGCAACAAAGTCATAAAGCACTAATAAAAGATACTAGGCACCATGCCCTAAAAATCTGATGCCATTACATGAACGATCTCATCCAATCCCTACCATCCCCATAGCCTACAACGGGGGATTACTCACTCATAAATTGGGGAAACATGGATGGTCGATGGAGAAGCGATGGTGATGATGATAGCGATGATCTCCTCCAATTCCCTGTCCTGGCAGGCACTACAAGAAATGTGTTAACTAGTGACCTTTTCTTAAGGACCATGATTATTTTGGTCATAGTTCTATGACCATTTCGAACCAATTGGTCGTAGGCTATCTGAGAGGGTCAAAACACTGAAAAACTATAACCAATCTTATTAGGAAGGTCATAAATTGCTTACACCAATTGGTCATAATATGCAGAGCACTCGTCTATGGCCTAAGTTTAGGCGACTACGACATTTTTAAATGGTCATGGACGCTATTCTTGATTACTTAAAAAAGAGAAATCATCCACCTAAGCAAGTGCTCTACATGTCATGCCCATGTGTCAACTTCCGCTCATATGTGTCATATCCAAGTGTCAAACAGCAGGACCCACCATAAACGATGGAAATAAAACTGACAAGTAGAGCCTGCAAAGAACGCCTGGGATTTTACTTAAATCACTAAAAATAGGAGCGGCCAGGGGATTCGAACCCGGGCGGGAGAAGTGACCTCCGACTGACACATCCATTCTAACCACTACAACAACTCCATCGGTGTTGAAATGATGAGACGTCGTGGGGTTATTATGCTTGATCCTGTGTTGGGCCTGGGAGATTCAGGGGGAGGCCAATCCATCTTTTTTTCCTTCAGAATTTCTATTATGTGCAAACACAACTGACGAGTGGAGCCGGCCTGACAGGTATAGGAAATTTCTCAAATCCAAAAAAAGGAAGGGGCACAGGGAATCGAACCATGATGCTCCTACCACCAAAGGCTAATCCACCATTACCACCAGACCAACCAACTTAATGTGTTGGTATATGCACACGGATTTTTTTATTACGATAAGGACTGAGTTGGGCCTGAGCAATGACGGGTAGGCCTCAGACTCTTTTTTTCGTCGAATTTTCACTTACTACTGGTCCATCAGCCCAGCCCACAAACCAATAAAGGCCACTGCGAGGGGAGGCCTCGGCCTCTCTTTTCTTTCTTCACATTTTCCATTACCAGCCCATAACTATTAGAAGACCGAGTTTTTTAATAGAAATTTTAGCCTTTTTATAAGTCCGAGTCCATGCGCATAGAGAAACAACATTTTTTAGAAAGTTTAAAAATACAGTTTCACCTTCTATATTGCATGACCTCGAATCGTATTATATAAAGACATTGGATATCTGATAAAACAGCATATTGTGATTCTAAAAATGACTTATTCAAAAAATCACGAGCACTAGATCATGTACCTGTAGTTCAAATCGGACCCACTTTCTACCGATTTGACAGACATTTGCCTTTTTCATGAGGGGCGGAAGAAAATGTTTAAGATACCTCGCTTGGGACATTCTCCATGTAAGGTGGTATATTATTTTTGAAAAATATGATGGTACCATTTTGAAACGATCATTTGGTGGTTGCTTCATAAAACCCACCGTTTTTTACGCTCACAAATCGAAAATAGATTTTCCGTGCGACGAAGAGGAAAACTTCCTCCTGTAACATTGTTCTCCATCACAATATGCACACGGGTGAATAATATGGACATATTATCACAAACTATGCTGCGATTCTGGCCAAAACATTGGTCGTTTGGCCGAAAGCCATGAAACCTCGAACATTATAGATCATTTCTGAGAAGGTTTTTCTGAGATAATCGCTATATACGAAGTTTGGTATTTTTCCTAGCAACTATGTTACATAATATGATATCACGCGAAGGATTTATCTTATTTGGACCATTTTTGAATATTTCATGCTTGTTTCAAACTATGGTCAAAACGACGGGCATTAGGGTTCATAGATAGGGGATGAGCCTCGCTAAACTTGAATTGGATCTCTGATAAAACAGCATATTGTGAATCCAAAAATGATTTTTGCAAAAAAACATGAGCATTAGATCATGTACCTATAGTTCAAATCGGACCCACTTCCTACTGATTCAGTAGTAATTTGTCTTTTTCGCCAGGGATGGATGGAAAGGTTTTAGATACCTTGGTTGCAAAATTTTCCATATAATATGGTCTAGTTTTTTTTTTAAATAGGGTTGTACCATTTTGAATTAGAACATTGATGGTTGCTTTACAAAACGCCTCGTTTTTGACATTCATAAAATGGAAAATGCATTTTAAATTATCATGCCCGTTTCAAACTATGGTCAAAACGGCGGGCACGAAGGTTCATCGATACGGGATGATCCTCGCTAAAATTGCATAGGATCTCTAAAGAAACATCTTATTATGAGTGTGAAAATGATTTTTTCAAAAAATCATGAGCATTAGATCATTTACCTGTAATTCAAATCGGACCCACTTCCTACCGATTCGGCACAAATTTGTCTTTTTCTCCATGGGTGGACGGAAAGGTATGAGATATCCTACTTGGTACATTGTCTATGTAAGGTGGTCTAGTATTTTTGAAAAATAGGGTGGTAGCATTTTGAATTAGAACTTTGATGGTTGCTTCACAAAATGCCCCGTTTTTGGCACTCAGAAAATGGAAAATATATTTTTTGTGCGGCGAAAGTGAAAACTTCTTCCTACAACGTTGTTCGTCATCCCAAGATGCACATGTGTGTACAATATGAGCATGTTATCACAAACCATGTCACGATTCTGGCCATAACATTGATAGTTTGACCCAAAAGCCATGAAACCTCGAACATGATAGATCATTTTTGTAAAGGTTTTTTCGAGATGTTCGCAATATATCAAGTTTGGTATTTTTACTTGCAAATATGTCACATAATATGACACCACGTGAAGGTTTTACATTGTTCAGATGGTTTTTCAATTTTTTATGCTCGTTTCAAACTATGGACAAAACAACGAATATGAAGGTTGTTAGCTAGGGGTGAGTCTCACTAAACTTGCATTGTATCCATGAAGAAACATCATATTGTGAGTCTAAAAATAATTTTTTTAAAAAAATTATGAGTATTAGGTCATGTACATGTAGTTCAAATCGGACCCACTTCCTACCGATTCGGCAGGAATTTGTCTTTTTCGCCAGGGGTAGACGAAAAGGTTTTACATACCCCAGTTGGGACATTGTTCATGTAAGGTGGGTTTATTTTTTTTAAATAGGGTGGTACTATTTTAAAACTATTATTTGGTGGTTGCTTCACAAAACGTCCTGATTTTGGCACTCGGAAAATGAAAAATGTTTTTTTTCCGTGTGACGAAATGGAAAACTTCCTCCTACAATATTGTTATCCATTACAAGATGCACATGGGTGCACAATATGGATACATTGTCACAAACTATGCCGTGATTCTAGCCATAACATTGGTCATTTAGCCTAAAAGCCATGCAACCTCGAACATGATAGGTCATTTCTGTGAAGTTTTTTTCAGGAAACTTGCAATATATCAAGTTTGGTATTTTTCCTTAAAACTATGTCACATAATACGACGCCACATGAAGGATTTACATTCTTCGGACTATTTTTGAATTTCTAATGCCCGTTTCAATTTTTTTGTTTCAAATTATGGTCAAAACGGCAGGCATGAAGATAGCGGATGAGCCTCGCTAAAATTGCACTGGATCTCTAAAGAAATATCATATTGTGAGTCTAAAAATGATTTTTGCAAAAAATCACGAGCATTAGATCATGTACCTGTAGTTCAAACCGGACCCACTTCCTACAGATTCGGCAGAAATTTGTCTTTTTCGCCAGGGGTAGATGGAAAGGTTTTAGATACCCCAGTTGGGACATTGTTCATCTAAGGTGGGTCTATTATTTTGAAAAATAGGGTGGTACCATTTTGAAACTATTATTTAGTGGTTGCTTCACAAAACACCCTGATTTTGGCACTCAGAAAATGGAAAATGCATTTTCTGTGCGATGAAAAGGAAAACATCCTCCTGCAACATTGTTAGCCATCCCACAATGCACATGCTTGCATAATATGGGCTCGTTATCATAAACTATGCAGCGATTCTGGCTATAACATTGGTCATTTGACCAGAAAGCCATGAAACGTCGAACAAGATATGTCATTTTTTGAAGGTTTTTTCGAGATGCAATGAATATACTAAGTTTGGTATTTTTCCTTGCAACTATGTCACATAATATGGCACCACGCGAAGGATTCACCTTGTTTGCACTGTTTTTGAATTTCTTATGCCCGTTTCAAAATATGGTCAAAACGGTAGGCATGAATGTTCTTAGCTAGGGGATGAGCCTCGCTAAAATTGCATTGGATCTTTGATAAAACAACTTATTGTGAAGCTAGAAATGATTTTTTCAAAAAATCATGAGCATTAGATAATGTACATGCAGTTCAAATCGGACTCACTTCCTACCGATTCGGCAGACATTTGTCTTTTTCACGATAGGTGCACGGAAAGGTTTTAGGTTCTTCGGTTGCACAATTTTCCATGTAAGATGGTCTAGTATTTTTTAAAAATAGGGTGGTACCATTTTGAAACTTTTACTTGGTAGTTTCTTAACAAAACGCCCCGTTTTTTGCACTTTGAAAATAGAAAAGTATTTTTATGTACAACCAATCACGTCGCAGCAATCAGCTCTCGCGGATCAGCCCAACATAGAACCAATCTCAGCCATTTACTACTCACCCCTCCAAGAATGCTCACTCACTAGAAGAAAACACACATACACGTCATGACAGACAAGAGACGAGACATGAGTGCACTCAGTCCCTCCACCCCCTTCGATCCTATCTTTAACCCTCGCACCGTCGCCTCCTCGCTAACCCTTGCCCTAGCTTGCTCCCAGGACTAGATGTACCATGCCGCCACCTCTCTAACCCTAACCAATCCGCCAGCCCCAGATGTACCACGCTTCCACCACCATGGTCGCCTCCGGTCGCCGGAGCCAGCTCGACCTCCCCCTTGCCGTTTGGATATCCCCCTCATCCCTTCCCAATCTCCCCTGTAGATACTGCCCCAAGAGGAGAAGCTCCTAGCACCCCAAGCGGCGAAGTTCATCCCGGTCCAGTGGCGGCACGACGGCCGCCCCCTTCCTCTAGAGGTAGCACGACGGCCAGCCCCTTCCTCCAGCGGCTGCACGACGCCGACCCCTTCCTCGCACGACGCCACCCCTTCCTCCAGCGGCAGCACGACATCGGTCCCCTTCCTTTAGAGGCACCACGACACCTCCCCCTTCCTCCAACGGCAGCACGACGCCTTCCCCTTCCTCCAGCGGCAGCATGACACCTTCCCCTTCCTCCAGCGGCAGCAGGACGGCCGACCTCTAGAGGCAGCACGACGACGACCCCTTCCTCCAGCAGCATCATGACGGCCGCCCCTTCCTCTAGAGGCCTCACGACGGCCGGCCCCTTTCTCCAGCGGAAGCAGGACGGCTGGCCACCTTCCTCTAGCAGAAGCTTTCCACCGACGACCTTCCTCCATCAGCAGTTGTCCCCGACTACCAACGGTATGGTTTCTTTTCTCCCTCTCTTAGTCTCTACTCTAGCAAGCTCGATTTTGAATATTTGATAGAAACCATGGCATTAATTGGTGTATATGTGTAGATTTACTGGAATCTAGTTCTACTGTTCTAGTAATTAGGTCGAATTTGATGTATTTATGTGTAGATTTGTAATCTAGGTTTTGACTGGAATCTAGTTCTAGTAATTGGCTCGAATTTGATAGCAATGAAGATTAGGAGGAACCAACCTAGCCTTGAAGCTTTTGCTGATGCATAATTTTACTATCTTAGCACTATGCCACTAATATCTAATATGTGCTGGCGTGTTGCTGTCCTATTTTGTTTGACATGTGTGTTGGGGAATCTGTAGGTGGTGTAGCTCAACATACGCTTGTAAATACTGCAGCTTCTGGACATGAATGTCTGAAACTGGGTCGTAACATATATCTTAGTGTGCTTGCGATATTTGCGAATGACAGAATTTCTTGATTCGCTTTGTTCCATGCAGTGCTTCTTAAACATGTGTAATTTCAGTCCTGTTGGTATCTCAGGTACAACGGTACAACACTGCACAAGTTCAGGTTCAAAGTAGAGGAGGAGAGGGGCACGGAATGCTGCCGCTTGGAGAAGGATCTAAGATATGCAATTTTCCTGTTATTTGCTTGTTTACGCAAGCTAGCATGCGACTCTGAATTTCATTTTTAAGATTCTACTTTTGTTGAAGAGATTATATTAGCATGTCCTCGCATATTTGAGCTTGTATGACGAGCATGCCTAAACCTTGTATTTTCAAGTGTTTGTTGGCAATAGCAATAGCTATTCTATTTCGATGCAATCTATTTATAACTGCAAACTATGAATGTTAAATGGCTTCCTGAATTGAGTTAATGATTAGCTGTTGGAGTTGCATTGGATTGAAGACAAACTACAAAAGCTATCAAGCTGCTGGATGTTGCTGGTCATCTCATGGGAAATTTAAAAAATTATGTCTTGTTTGTTCAAGCTGGTCATCTCCTTGTCAATTGGTACAAATTGAGTGAAAGAACTAAACTCTTGTCATCTTTTGTAGCAAGCTTTTTATATGGCATGTGTACTTATCCCTTGGTACTCCGATTTAGGACATTCCGGTTCAAAACTGATGCATGTTATAGTACCTGTCAGTATGCAGGGGATGCAAATAGTGTTTTTTGATTAATGGAATATGTCGAGTACATCTGATTCTGTTTCGACCTGTTGGACTTGGGGATGCTTTTGTTTGGCAACTCAATTCCAAATAGTTTGTTCTCGCTGATGAGTTTATATTAATTCTCTAACAGAGTGATGAGCCTGACAAATCCCAAGGCAACAAGCAGAAGATCGATTACTGCCCCTGCTCCTCTCCATGTTTGTTTGACATGACCCTTGTGGCTGTATTCTAATGGATTCTATTGTCCTAGCAGAAGTGGAGCAAGGGAAACAAAAGGAGAAGGTGACTAATGTGGTGTTGTTCGACCAGGCCACCTACGACAAGCTTCGCATTGACCATGTCCACCTATCTCGCGACAAGATCGGTGACTGCGACATCTAAATCTTCAACAGTAAGGTAGGTTTCCCTGGAGAAGGGTTAGGGTTCCTCCCTCGGTGAAACTTATTAGCTCGTTCATGTTTGCTAGTTGGTGCTGCCATAGTTTAGCTCCTACTATTATTTTGCACATAGTTTACTTGGACAGTAAAGGAGTCAGGTTATAGTGGGATCACAGTGTAATAGGATTTTGCTGTACAGTAAAGGACTCTGTCCAAGATCTTATTCGCATCCTGTACATTAAAAGGACTCTGTGCTGTCTTATATTGCTTTCCTTGTATCTTATATCTTGCTGAATCGAATGTAAGTAACCAATTATTGATCTATTGCCTTTTCCCTTTCCTAGAGCATCAATAATTCTGAGTGTCTATTTCTTGATTTGATTTAACTATAAGCACTCAACAATTGTAAAGGTTTGGATATGTTGGTATCTTCTATAATCAGTAGTACCCTAATACATAACTATTGTTGGTTACCTGATATTCTTATTAGTATTTTTGCTTGTTATTTCAAGAGGCAACGAGATGCTCTTATTCATTGCTGAGATTATCTTGACTTTTAGCAAGCATATTCTTATTTTGGCCTGCAAACTTACTTGTGTATGTTCTCCATTTTGATAGTTTGGAAAATGTGGTTGGTGATGGGTTCGTAGCATGGAAAACAAAAAATTTCTACCGCAAGAACGAACAAAACTCAGATCTAATCTAGATAAAAGCCAAGATCTAATCTATTAGACATGAGCAACGAGATAGAAAGGAACTAACCCTCGTAGATCCGAAAGCGTTAACGAGATTAGATCTCGTGGTTGATGTAGTCGATCACTTGCCGATCTCAAGATCGTGTGGACGATCCTTCCGGCGTCGCGTTCCGGCAGCGCTCCCGCAGTCGGTCAAGTTCACGATCCTTCCGGCGCCGCGTTTCGGCAGCGCTTCCGCCGTTGGTCAAGTGGACGATCCTTCTGGCGCCGCGATTCGGCAGCGCTTCCGCAGTCGGTCACACGTGCGGAGTCGAAGCAGACCTTCCTCTCCCCGTTCCAGCGAGCAACAGAGGTAGTAGATCTTCTCCACGGAATCCCAGCAGCACGACGGCGTGGTGGTGGTGGTGGAGTAGAGAATTCTGCAGGGCTTCGCCTATGCCTGTGCAGAAGAAAGGTGGAGGAGAGAGGCGGCAGAGATTGGAGTTGTGGGAGCAGCGGTTGGAGGGGGCGCCCCTGCCCTTCTATTTAAGGGGAGGAGGCGCCCCTGGGGAGGGGGAGTCCTTGTAGGACTCCCCTCCTCTATGGCCAACGAATTTGGGGAGGGGGGAGGAGTCCTCCTCCCCCACGAATCCGTGTCTTGACCCACCAGGACTCCTTGATCCCTATCATGATTTTCAAGCAAACTCCAAGATATCTTCTAGAACCTTCCGGAACATTCCGAAACCTTCTAGAATCTCCATACAAACACTCCGGAACATTTCCTAACTTAGAAAATGATCCCCAATATATGAATCTTATTCTCCGGACCATTCCGGATCTCCTCGTGATGTCTCGGATCCATTCCGAGACTCCGAAAAACATTCGGTCTCCAACGCATATTCCATATCTACTTAAAACAACTTCGAACCTTAAGTGTGTCACCCTACGGTTCGTGAATATGCAGACATGACAGAGACACATCTCCTATCAATAACCATCAGCGGGACCCGGAGATCCATAATGGCTCCCACATACTCAACGATGACTTCGCGATCGATTGAACCACTTACATACGAAACTAATTCCCTTTGTCTCGTGATACTATACTTATCCGAGGTTTGATCGTCGGTATCTTCATACCTAGTTCTACCTCGTTACTGACAAGTACTCTTTACTCGTTCCGTGATATGTCATCCCTTGTGACCTAGTCACATGCTTGCAAGCTAACTAGACGACATTCCACCGAGAGGGCCCAGAGCATATCTATCCGTCATATGGATGGACAAATCCCAATCTTGGTTCATGCGCTTCAACACATACTTTCAGAATACCTAATGACACCTTTATGACCACCCAGTTACGAAGCGGTGTTTGATGTCATCAAAGTATCCATCCGGTGATGGTGATTAACATAACCTCATGGTCGAAGGATTAGGTTACTATGCATTTGAAAGCTTATAGCAATACGAACTTAATGACTTGATATTTATGCTACGCTTACTATGGGTGTGTGTCCATTACATCATTCTCCTAATGATATAACCTTGTTATTAATCACATCCAATGTCCATGATCAGGAAACCATGATCATCAATTAATCAACAAGCTAGTTCAACAAGAGGGTTACTAGGGATTCTTTTATGTTTACAAAACACACATGTATTAGTGTTTCCTAATAATACAATTATAGCATGGGATGTAAACATTTATCATAAACATAAAGATATAATAATAACCACTTTATTATTGCCTCTTGGGCATATCTCCAACAGTTGGTTGATATCAGTCGTACTCTGGTTATGGATGTTGGCTATTAGGCATTGATATTTCAACACAGATGCTTTAAGCACAAGACCAAGGAGAACCGGAAGAAGATCATGTGTACCGTGTTGTACAAGTCTTGTACGTTATTCATAGGCAAAAGTTGCATGGTTTTGTACTGTATTGTCCATGATTGTAATGTAATATACAAGTTGAATGATTGTAATGTACTTTAAGATGGATACATGTGTATGGTCCATGATTCTTTAATGTACTGCAGTTATCCAAGTATTGTTTGATAATAATCAAACAATTATTTGTTGTTTATCTCTGAGAAACTGAATCTGACGAGTGGGGCCTATATGAAATGTTGACTAGTGGGACCTATGTGGAATTTACACCTGATCCGTGGGACCGGTAGGAAACTAGTACTGACATGTAGGGCCATCTAACATATGGGACCTGCTGTGAATAAAATTGAAAAAACAAAATGTTGGGCCAAAGAAAACGCTAGAAATTAAAATTATACGGGCTTAAGTTTTGGGTTTGGCCCATAAAATAAATGGCCAGTGAAAGCTAGGCTTAGAAATAAAAGGCTAGAATTATTGGGCTTGGCCCATATAAAGCACCAAACTGTATTGGACTGAATTGGCTGCCACGTCAGATTCCACATAGGATTGGCTTACGTGGATAGACCAGAATGCCATGACCAAATTGTTTGGTCACGGACACTATGACCATCTATTTTGGTCATAGTAGTCCATGACCAATTCAAAAAAGGTCCTTAGCTGTCTATAGTGACCCTCGGTATGTGACCTACTATTTTTGGTCATAGAAAGGTCATAGATGAATTACTATGATCTTTCTATGACCAATATTTGGGGTCACCAGTTAGCACATTCCTTGTAGTGAGGGTGCCAGAACGGAGTTTCTGGTGCTGTTTCGTGGAATCTGGTGGTGGCGGCGGAGCGGAACTCCTTCTGGAAAAATGTCGAACCCCCGGAGTTTTTAGGTCAGAAGGCTTCTTATAGGCGAAGAGGGAGACCGAGGGGCAACCTGGGATGGCCAGACCATGCCCTGGCGCGGCCAGGCCTAGCCCGCGCCTGGGGGGTGTGGCCAGCCCCTAGCCCTCCTTCGTCTCGTATTCTGGCTCTGTGAGTCTTCCGGAAAAATAGGCACTTTGGCTTTTGTCCCGTCCAATTCCGAGAATATTCATTTTCTAACTTTCCTGGAACCAAAAATAGCAGAAAACATGCAACTGGCACTATGGCTCTTGTTAATAGGTTAGTCCAAGAAATCATATGAAAAGTACTCCAAAGTGTGAACAAAACACAAGAAAGTGAATAAAAACAAGCATGAAACATCAAAAATTATAGATATATTTGCAATGTATCAGGACCCCAGTCCACTACGGGGTTGCAGAGTAGCCGCCCCGTAGACAACTATGACTCGCCGCCGTCCGACCTACTGATGTAAGTAGGATTGTTGGAATTTGAGGTATTTGTTGTGGCTTTTGGCCAATAACAAATACAAATTCTGAAATTCTATTTGGCCCATTTTGTGTGGCAGCTCATGTGTGTGCTACTGGTGCTAAAGTTTAGTCTCACATTGCTAGTTGAGTGAGAGTTACACCTCCTTATATACTAGTATGTTCTACCACTCACTAAGGTGTGAGAAGAAGAGAAGTTCTCGTGCTCTCCTCCTCTGACGCCGCCCGCCTCATCTCGATGTGACGTGTCCGCGCCGCTGGTTGCAGGAATCTCGCCGAGCCAAGCTTTATTTTTGCAGTTGGGGGAAATTAATCATGGATTTATTACGAGTCATTAACAGACGCATTAATTAGTCAGCCGTTTCCAGATATTCTGGAGTGTGGGATATTATTGACTCGGACATGGGCTAAGCCCCACGATCTCCATGACTTGCACTACATAAGGGTCTACGCTAAACCTAATCGGCATTACCTATCACATGCATATCCTTCCAGTCTATTGCATCGCGGCCTTCGTCTTCCCCATCCTGGCTTGTGGTGTGCACTGCATATCAGGACAGTAGGCCTACAGAATCCCGCCTCTTGTGAAACGTGTATGGTTTAGGGCCGATTAGGTTTTTGGAGAGCGCTCAAGCATGACTACTAGCAACCACGACATCATCCAACAACGAGTTCCCAAACAACAACTTCTTTTCAGACGTCACCGACCTCTTCAGCAACCTCAACATGGCGAAAATGCTGCTGTAATCGTTATTGCTGCCACCGCTGCACCGTACGTAAGCCTGAACTTTCTCTTTCAAATTTTGCTAGAATTTGTTATTCTAGCATTTGGTGTAGATGTGATAGGTTTATCTTATTTAGATGTAATATTTTCATCTACATTTTAATTTGCATGATTAGTTTTAGTATTGTTTATTTGATCATGCTTCATCAGTTTACTATTTGGATTAAATCATATGAATTATTGCATATATTTCCAACAATCCAAA
The DNA here is from genome assembly GCA_910589775.1 of Avena eriantha. Lineage (NCBI taxonomy): Eukaryota > Viridiplantae > Streptophyta > Magnoliopsida > Poales > Poaceae > Avena > Avena eriantha. The sequence goes on from OU342746.1 coordinate 238,859,007, forward strand.
ACCCTAATTATAGGCAGCTGAATTCCACTAGTGTAGCCGCGGCTATTAGGCCGCCTTCTTTTGATGGTATGCACTATAAGAGATGAAGCACGAGAGCAATTCTATGGTTTGAAAACCTAAACTGCTCTAACGCCACTCTTGGCAAACCTGGCGAAGATCTTTCTGCTGAGCAGGAAGCGGTCTTTAAGAAAGCCGATACCATGTTTCTGGCAGCTCTTTTCAGTCTTCTTTGGGACAATATTGTTGACCCATACATGTCATTTGATAATGGCAAAGACGCTGGGATGCGCTCGGGGCCAAGTTTGGGGTCTCGGACGCTGGCACTAAGTTGTATGTCATGGAGCAATTCTATGACTACAAGATGGTTGATGAGCGCTCCGTCGTAGAGCAAGCTCATGAGATACAATAACTTGCCAAATAACTTGAGCAGTTCAAGTGTACCTTACTGGAAAAGTTTGTGGCCGGAGACATTATTTCTTGGCTTCCTCCCTTGTGGAGGAACTTTGCTACTTCTCTGAAACATAAGGGAAAAGAGTTTTCCATTACAGATCTCATTGAGTATCTTCATGTGGAAGAAAAGGCAAGAGCAAAGGACACACGTGCTCGAGGATTTGAGGGAGCTTCTAGTGCCAATTTGGTATAGAAGAAAATCTTCAAACCCACAAATTCAAGAATAAGAACAAATTTGAAGGCAAAGGGAAGTTTGATTGCAAGAACAAGGCCCCGCACTCAACCAACTTCAAAAGGAAAAATGATAAGAAGAAAGGCTCTTGCTATGTCTGTGGTGATCCTGATCATTGGGCTCCTAGATGCCCTAATTGCTTTGACAAGCATCAACATGGTAACAACGGCAAGACTGCTAATGTTGTTATTGGCGATACTGAGATTAAGGACATTGGGTATGATATTTTACCTACTATCCTTTCAGTATGTCATTCTCCTGAATGATGGATAGACACGGGTGCTAATGCACATGTATGTTCTGATATTTCCATGTTCTCTTCTTATCAGGTATCAAGGACTTCCTCCGTGCTGATAGGAACGGCTCACGTGCTTCTATTCACGGTGTTGGTATGGTAAATCTGAAGTTTACTTTGGCAAAGACCATACAGCTGAAGAATGTGCAGCACGTTCCCTCCATCAATAAGAATCTCCAGCGAATCGCTTCTATGTCGAGATGGTTTTAAGTTGGCTTTTCAGTCCAATAAAGTTGTAATTTCTGTATGTACAATTTGTAGGAAAGGGTTATGAGTGCAGAGATCTATTCCGCTTATCTTTGTCAGACACATGTACTGAAGTTATTAATCATGTTTGCAATGATAATGAGTCCAATATCTGGCATTCACGACTTTGTCATATTAACTTTGGTTGCATGACGCGGCTAGCCAATATGAGTTTAATTCTGAAGTTCACTTTTGTCAAAGGTTCTAAGTACTAAGTTTGTGTTCAAGCAAAGCAACCCCACAAGTCTCATATGACTGCGGAACCGAGAAACTAAGCACAACTAGAACTTACACATTTAGATCTATGTGAGATGAGTGGGTTTTTGACAAAAGGTGCAAAAAGATATTTCATGACATTGATTGATGACTCCACTAGATACTGCTATGTTTATCTTCTGAAATCTAAGATGAAGCTTTGAACTACTTCAAAATCTATAAAGCTGAAGCAGAAAACTAACTTGATAGTAAAATCAAGCGGCTAAGGTTGGATCATGGTGGAGAGTACTTTTCAAATGAATTTGATCTATTATGTATGAAACATGGTATTATCCATGAGAGGATGCCTCCCTACTCACATCAGTCAAATGGGGGTGGCCGAAAGAAAGAACCACACTCTAACTGATTTGGTTAACGCCATGTTAGATACATCGGGTCTTTCCAAGGAATCGTGGGGGGAGGCGCTAATGACTACATGTCATATACCCTATCCCCATAAAGGATAAAATCATGACTACATTTGAGTAATGGGAGAATAAAAGGCTTAAACTCTCTTACTTACGAACTTGGGGATGTTCGGCGAAACTCAACATTCCAATACCCAAGAAGCGAAATCTTGGACCAAAAACCGTGGATTGTGTTTTTTAAGGATATGCTTTTCATAGCATTGGCTATAAATTTTTGATAGTAAAATCTGAGGTATCCGACATGCATGTTGGTACGATTATGGAGTCAAATGATGTGAATTTCTTTGAGGATATCTTTCCCATGAAAGGTATGTCTAGCTCATCAAATCAGGAGATGACTAGTTCATCTAGTCAGGCATTTGCTATAATTCCTGATCCCAATATGCCGATAGAACACTATGATGATCCTTTGGAGGACGAAAATGAAGCTCCTAAAAGAGGCATCCTAAAAGAAGCAAGAGACAAAGGACTGCAAAGTCATTTGGTGATGATTTCATTGTGTACCTTGTGGATGATACTCCCACTTCTATTTTAGAAGCATATGCATCTCAAGATGCTGACTACTCAAAAGAAGCTGTCCAAAGCGAGATGGATTCCATCCTAGCTAATGGAACTTGGGAGGTCACTGATCGTCCGTATGGGTGCAAACCTATAGGATCTAAGTGGGTATTCAAGAAAAATCTTAGACCTGATGGTACTATTGAAAAGTACAAGGCACGTCTTGTGGCCAAGGGTTATACCCAGAAAGAAGGTGAAAACTTCTTCTATACCTACCCACATGTATCCAGATTGACCACTATTCGAGTACTACTATCCTTGGCTGCCTCACATGGTCTTCTTATTCATCAAATGGATGTTAAGACAACTTTTCTAAATGGAGAGCTAGATGAGAAATTTATATGGAGCAGCCTGATGGATTTGTAGTAGATGGTCAAGAAGGAAAGGTGTGTAAGTTAGTGAAGTCTTTATATGGTCTTAAGAAAGCTCCTAAGAAGTGGAACAAGAAGTTTGAAAGAACTTTAACCGCTGAAGGCTTTATTGTAAATGAAGCTGATAGGTGTGTGTACTATCACCATGGTGGGGGCAAGGGAGTTATTAAGTGTCTCTATGTTGATGACATATTGATATTCGGGACTAACCTTGTTGTTATTGAGAAGGTCAAAGACTTTCTATCTAGCTTCTTTGAGATGAAGGACTTGGGAGCGGCTAATGTAATCTTAAACATCAAGCTACCGAAGGATGACAATGGTGGGACTACACTGCTTCAGTCCCACTATGTGCAAAAGATATTGAGTTGCTTTGGGTATAGCGACTGCAAGTCTTCTCCAATGCCTTATGATCCGAGTATGCTACTTCGGAAGAATCGAAGGAATGCTAAAGATCAATTGAGATACTCTCAAATCATTTGATCACTCATGTATTTTGCCAGCGCTATGAGGCCTAACATCTTTTCTGTAAGCAAACTGAGTCGATTTGTGTCAAATCCTGGAGATGATCATTGGCATGCACTTGAGAGAGTTTTGTGCTATTTGAAAGGCACTGTGAGTTATGATATTCACTATACTGAGTATCCACGAGTACTTGAGGGTAATAGTGATTCAAACTCGACATCTGATGCTAATGAGATTAATGCCACAAGTGGTTATTTGTTTACACTTGGTGGTGGCGCTGTTTCCTGAAAGTATTGCAAGCAGACCATCTTAACGAGGTCAACTATGGAAGCAGAACTCACAACATTACACACAACCACTATTGAAGTAGAGTGGCTTCGTGAAATCTTGATGGACTTACCTGTGGTTGAAAAACCAATACCCGCCATCCCGATGAATTATGATAATCAAACTATGATCGTCAAAGTAAACAGTTCTAAGGATAATATGAAGTCATCAAGGCATGTGAAAGGATCGTATGGGCACCTAGAGGGGGGGAGGGTGAATAGGTGCTACTTCAAATTTGACTCTTTTTCAATTTAGGTTTGACACAAAAGGTAAATTCTCTAGATATGCAACTAAGGTGAATTTACCTACATGTCACACTAGCACAACTAACTAAGCAAGAGCAAGATATCAGTAAAGTGCAGTAAAGGATAGAGGTAACCGAAATGGAGCACGCGGGGACACAAGGATGATTTCCCGCAGTTCCTTCCTTTTGAGGGGAAGTACGTCTGTGTTTGGAGAGGGGGTGGTTTTAAACCACCAACGACACAAAAGGCCTCCCTTGTTCTCCGGTGAACCTCACCCAAAAGGGATCGATTCACTCTTCCACTATACCGGTAACCTTGGAGGTGGAAACCGGCACCTTTACAATAAGTTCGAGGAACACATCCACAACTGAATTGGAGGCTCCTGAATGCAAGCAAGCTGTCACAACAATCAAAGACAAGCTTGTAAGAACCAAATCAAGGTCTAGGGTTTCCAATGAAACACTAGAGCAAGGGGCCCTCAAGTGAATGAAGGAGGAATGAAGATCTCTTTTGGTGAAGATGTGGATCAAGGCCTCCTCCTTCGATTCTCCAAAGATCAAGGACTTTAGGTGGTTGGAGGGGGAGATCTTGTTGATTTGGTGGCTCTACTTTGGGTGTTCTTGTTTTCTGAGATGAGGAACTGGAGGTAGGGGATGGAGTCCCCTTTTTATAGCCCCACTCGGCCCAGACCGTTTTCTGCTCGTTGGGAAATTCCACACCAGAGATTCTGGTCTGTAAGCTTGTTACACCGGGTTTTCCAGTCCATCTTTGGACAATCTCCAGACCCCTATATAGACTATCAGCGACTTAGTTTTGAGGATCACACCAGAGTCTCGTGCCGAAACTCCGGTTGGGAACACCGGAAACTCCGGTCTTTGCACACCGGAGATTTCGGTCTGCGACTTCACACCGGAGACTCCGGACTGCCTAGACCGGAGATTCCAATCTGAAGCTTCCATGAATACTTTGTTTCGGCCAAGGATATTTCCAATTGCCGTGGATTTTTCACTTTTCAGTAGATTAACCTGACACCATTAGAACACGGTAAAAAGTGTCCTCGGGTTGTTAACGAACACCAAAACTGAGTAGGATAATAAATGTCTTTTCAGCATGTGAAGAGGAGATTGAAATATGTCAGGAAACTTAGAAACTCTGGAGTTATTGTGTTGGATTATATCCAAACATCTAAAAACTTGACAGATCCCTTCACAAAGGATTTATCACGTAATGTGATATATAATGCATCGATGGAGATGGGGTTGAGACCCACACAATGAGTTGTTCGCAGTGGTAACCCACTCTATGTGATCGGAGATCCCATTAATTAGAGATAGGAGATAAATTATTGATCAGCTGAGAGGAGAGTATGACCATATTATATTTACATCTTCATAAATATGCAATACTCACTTATTCTGCATGGCAGGTTGATATTTGTGGCAGCTCATGTGTGTGCTAGTGGTGCTAAAGTTTAGTCCTACATTACTAGTTGAATGCGAGTTATACCTCCTCATATACTAGATTGATCTACCACTCACTAAGGTGTGAGAAGAAGAGCATCTCTCGTGCACCACTTCTCCGACGCCACCCGTCTCACCTCACCACGCTTCGTCTAGCCTCGTCACGATGCGTGCGTGCCACGGGTTACGGGAATCTCGCCGAGTCGAGCTTTATTTTTGCTGTTAGAGAAAATTAATCATGGATCAATTTAGAGTCATTAACGAACGTGTTAATTAGTCATTTGTTTCCAGTTTTTCTGGAGTGTGGATTGTTACCGACCCGGGCGTGGGCTGAGCCCCACGATCTCCTTGACCTAATCGACACTGCCTATCACATGCATCTCATTCCAGTCATTGCACCGTCGCCTTCGTCTTCCCCATCCCATCTTATGGTGTATACCGCAGATCGTGAAGGGCGATCAAGTTTTTAGGGAACGCTCAAGCGTGACTACTGGCAACCACGGCGTCGTTCGACGACGAGTTCCCAAACGACAACTTCTTTCCGGACATCACCGACCTCTTCGGCAACCTCAACATGGGCGACAATGTTGCCGCCGCTACACCGTACGTTAGAATTCGTTATTCTAGCGTTTGGTGTAGATGTGATAGGTTTATCTTATTTAGATATAATCTGTTCATCTACCTTGTTAATCTGCATTATTAGTTTTGGTACTGTTTATTTGTTCATGCTTTATCAACTTATTATTCGAATTAAATCATATGGATTATTGCTTGTATTTTCAACAAGGATTTCGTTCGACGATCGGGTAGAGTTGATTCGCCGCCGCCGTTCGACAACATGCTGCCTCTCGTTGACTCCGAAGCAACCGTCGACCTCCTCCTCTCTTGCCGCTGCAGCCACCGTCGGCTCGCGCCCACAAGATTGGAGAAAAGTTTGAAGGCAGCCGTTTGCACACTGCAAAATGCATCATCCGAGAAATTAGAAACTGATTCCGTGCCCTATATGTCAAAAGTGATGCCCTATAAGTTTTTTGAGTTGTCCTATTATAGGGCATCATTAGGGGTGCTTTTATAGTACATGATTACTTCTTACTGTGTTTTTTTAGTTTTATTCTATAGTTTCTTCTTCGAGCAAAACAATGTCTTTTAGGTCTCCTTTGATTTATAGGATAAGAAACGTGAAGAAATAAGAAATGTGTAGGATTGGGAGTCATGTCGATATGAATCCTATGGTAGAGTAATTAGTGATGGAGTTTTTCCATGAGATCCAACCTCATGTATTTTTCTACGAAATTTGCACTACAATATTTCTGAAGGATTATTTCCTATAGGTATGATCCTACGAATCAAACTGAGTTCTGTAAAAGAAAAAATCATAGGATATCAAACCTACACAAATATTTTAAAGCTCGTATGAACGAAGGAGAATCCAAGCATTCATTCGATTTTTTTTTATTGGCGGGTGAGATTCATAAAAGTAGGCGAGGACGGTTGCATCGGAGGCTGCAGAACTCTATTCCATTGCTGCGTTGCTGGCGCCACATGGGACCTCGGGCAGTGCGGCGGGGGACAAGCATACATGCCTTGTCTGCAACTCTGCATACCGTAGTATACTATGCACGCCCTAGCTGGAATGGAACGGAAGAAAACTCCACGGCCGAGATACGGTTTGGCAGGATCGTTGGGCATTTTGGAGATGGCAAAAAGGCCATCACTGTACACATTACTGCATCGGAACCACTTTACAGGTGTGACGTTGTGTCATTGATTTTTCTGTTATCATCGAAGGGACCATGAGTCAGTAGCAGCTGCGATGTCGTGGTCGTCCTGTTAATCAGCGCATGCAGATCGCGTCAGAGCAAGTCGCCCTCCCCGACAGCCCGGCCGGCCGGAGCGAGGACGAGAGGGAAAGGGTGGCCGCAAGAGGAGTCCTGCGGCGAGGACACACTGACAGGCACTACTGTGTCTGAGAGTCCGAGCAGAAGAAGCACTATGATTACCTCTCGATCTCGTCGTCGTCTTTGACAGCCATGAGTTGTTGCGATGCTTGCGTAGTGCCATAGTATCGTGGTCAACACCTCCAGACTAGGCACTGGCAACCAGAGGGATTAGGCTGTCCGTTTAATAGGTGTTGACCGGTGACCGTGCACGCCACTAGCTGGAGTGGTTTTGACGGGGAACTCGCTGAGATGCATGTGTGAAGGTGAGGGAGAATTCACATGGGCATCATGGCAGCCGCTAGCACTTAGCAACGGTACATGACGATTAATGACGCCAATGGAATATACTACCTGCCTCCGGTCCACACCCCTGATAGCTTCGATCGACATCACTGACGGCTGAAACTGAAAGCATTTTGTACCGCGGGCACCAAGCAGCAGCTATGTATGGTACCGTCAAATTCCATAAAGAAGATAGCGCTGTAATTGCATTCAGCTGTACCATACTACCATGGACACTACTACTAGCGTAGTCCTGAAGGTAGCGCCGTATTTGAATTCAGTGGTACACCATGGACACTGCTGGAGTACTGTACATCACGATCGAGAGTAAATTTCTTGCAACACCCGGGGAACTATTCAAAAAGAGATCGAGGTAGCGTATGTCTGAATTCAACTTTATCCGGTTCAAGGCGTTTGCTCGGTCGGTCGGTCGGTCGGCTGGGCATAGGTCATAGGCATGGATCGCGTGAGAACGAGAGGTGATCGTCACTGGTGCCGGCCGGGCGCGCGCGCGCGGTCCCGGCATCATGTGACGTGCCGACGACGTAGGTAGGTATCGGTGCTCCCGTGAGCCCCCACTCTCTTGGCTAATGGCTAGTACGTACCGAGTATACCATTAACGTTCGCTCACCCCGCGCAGGTTCAGCCTCTCGTCATTAATTTCCACCGTTGGTAGCTTCAAGAATGCTCCCCTAATAAGCAGAGCAAGCGTGTATATTCGCTACCGCGCTACCTATATATACTGGCTAATTGTACCCATGTACTGTGTCTGTGATGGCTCCATCGTTCCATTATGCGTCCCTATAGCGTGGTGTGTAGCTGCTGCACTGCTCGTGACTCCTCGTACGTTACTGTTTGGCAAATCTACAGCCGTGCATTCATGTTCATGTGTGCCCTATCTATCACAGTACGATCTTTCGCGCGGACTCATACGTGTACAAACGTAGGTTTAACCTACTAACCGACAGCTCTGGCAAACCACGTCGACCCAGGCATAGCTTCATCACCACCACAAGTCTGCACTGGATTCATCACCGCACAATTTCAACTTGTCTCCTTCGCGTCGCAACTGATTGACGACGCGCGTGCGTCCATGGTCCAACTAGGCTTCGCTTCTTTCCGTTCTTGCGCAAGAGGCTTGCTCCGAATCTCGAGGAGCGAGGGTATCATTCTGCTGGTAGCCTGCTAGTGTCACTCTCACTAGGGTTGGTTGTTATTTTTTTTTAGATCAAAGGGGTTCCCCAGCTTCATTAACAAAGCAATCAAGTCATTACAAACTTCTGTCCCTTCCTCTAACAGCTTTCCACAGTTTTTTCATTTCACACGCACAGGCATGAAGATGAACAGAAAACAGAACATCAAAATAAGGCTACTGCAGCAGAAATTAAACTTCCTAACACGTCCAAACACGCTCCCTCCTTCAAACAGACACCAGAAGCACGAGTTCCTAACGAAAACTATCCACCGCTGATCCTTCGACATAGCGGAGCCCAGCCTTTTGCTCTGTTGAAGATGTCACGTGCGATCATTTTCAGGATTTCAACCCCTCCCAGAAGTACCTTTCGAGCCCTTGGTTTCTGTAAATCACTCCAATAAGTCATCCAATAGCAAATTATATAGATAACATCACAGGGATCACTAGGCATTATATTATCAAAGCAAGCCTTGTTTCTTGTTTTCCATATAGACCCGAACACTGTGGCTATACAAATTTTGCTACCACTCTATCCTGCCCCTGAAACTTATCCACCCATCCCCCGACCTCAGACATTTTTTTGGAGCACAGGAAATATCAAAAGCACAATGCAGCACATTCCATACAAACCTAGCAACATGACGTGAGAAGAACAAGTGGTCTATACTCTCATCAGAAGCACAAAACATACATTGTCCACTACCATCCCATCCTCTTTTCTTTAAATTGTGTTTTGTCAGGGTTTTCCCCCACATTAGACACCAAAGGAACACTCTAATTTTCACGGGCAACTTGAGTTTCCAATGTTTTTGGGAAACTTTGATAGGTGTTCTGGTTTGTAAAGCATTGTACGCACTTTTCACACTAGAACTTTTTTTCCTAGCTTCCAAGCCACCCTATCAGTGCCAACCTTCAAGTCTACCCCATGAATGATATCCAGCAGCTTGGACCATTCCACAGCCAAGTCACCCCATAAACACCTCCTAAACACCATACACCCCCAAAAGATTTGACCACTTTCTCAACAGTTATTTTTTTGTTGAAAGAAAGGTCAAACAATCTAGGAAACATCTCAGCCATGGTCTTCTTATTTTTATAACAAACATCCTCCCAGAAACAAGTTTTATCCCCTGAGATCAGGATCCTATCATAGAAAGTGTAAAAAATTGGTTTAGTTTTCATGAGCCCAACCCAAAACTATGATGTATGAGGTTTCACAGCAACTTGAGTCAAAGTCTCTTTCTGAAGATATTTTTCTTCAGCAAATCTTGCCTAGCTCCCTCCTCATTCTCCAATTTCCATAGCCATTTACGGAGTAAACTAATATTCATCAGGTCCAAATTAAGAACCCCAAGGCCACCCAAATCCTTAGGTGAGCAAACAGTTTCCCAGTTCACCAAATGATATTTACTTACCCCTTGTTGCTCTTGCCACAAAAATCTATTTCTAAAAACATCCCATTTTTCCTAACACCCACGGGCACCCTATAAAAGGAGAGCATGTACATAGGTATGGTAGAAAGACCTGAATTCAACAAGATCACCCTGGAGCCTATATACAGGAGTTTTCCTTGCCAATATCCAAGTCTATTCTCCATCTTATCATCAGCCGACCTCCAGGAGGAATATGACAATGATCTGGAGATAGTTGACAAGCAGAGCTCCAAACGGGCGCTGACCCCGACCAAGCCCGTCACGAAGATAAAGCTTGCGGCGAAGTTGGGGACAACATCCAAGCCGGAGGCAGCGACGAAGCCGGAGGTGGCGGCCGAACCAGAGGCATCGACGAAGCCAGAGGCGAAGAAGCCGGAAGCACTGGCAAAGCCACGTCATCAGGAGAGTCTCCTTGAGATAGGCTTGGCGCACCACCTCGGTCCCAAACTGGAGAAACACGTGCACATAGCACGGGCCTATGAGTCCTTCCAGTTTCCAAGTAAGTGTGGTTTTTCCTTGTGTTGCCTTTGTTCTGTATATCTTGGAATTTCCAGGCCACTGAACATCTTGGATTTTTAGGAGCCAGCCGAAGAAGATCAAGCGCGCCACCGTGGCTAAGATCCCCCACCATCCTCTCCGAGGAAGGATACGACGCCTCCAAGAAGAGGAAGGGCGACTCTGGCAAGGCGCTTAACCTTGGCGCTAAGAAGAAGAAGGTCGACTTCGACCAAGCGGACGAGGCAGTGGTGAAAGATGATGTGGGGGACGTGGTCATGCGGGAAGAGGGCACCGTGATGCAAGGGGGCACCGCATTGGTAGAGGGCGCTGCTTCGATGAAAGGTGCGGCGACAGCGGCGACCATTGCGACAACCATGGCCGCAATGTTCCCATGGTTCCTCGCCAAAGAATCCTCCGTGGCCGCCTAGATGCAGTCGCCAGTGGTGGCGGAGGTCATTGACGGAAGCGTCGGACCGATGGCCCTAGGAGCCGAGGGAATAGCGTACCCGCTATCGTTCGTAGGAGCAATCGAGCTCTATCGGTTGCTTGGCCAAGCACTCCAGGTATGTCGAGTCCCCGAGGCTCTAGTCACTAAGTAGTAGCGGCTAGAGACTTATATTTTTGATTCCCTAGTCCTCGAGGGTCGGGTCACTAGGTAGCAGTGACTCGGGCCTTTAATTTTCGATTCCCTAGTCCCTAACGGTCGGATCGCTGGGTAGCAGCGATTTGAGTCTTGAAGTTTTAGTTTCCCCAATCCTCGAGGGTCAGGTCACTAGGTAGCAGCCATTCGAGTCTTTGACGTTTTGTTGACCATGTTGATTCTTCTGCGATTGATTTGCAGCGCGAGGCAGGGGATCGATAGGAGGAGTTGTAGAAGCTCCGATACGAGCTGCATGTGGTGACTTAGTCCAACCGCCAGCTACGGTTTACCGCGGGTAGGTTGCTTGTTTGCTTCTTGTTTCTTTTGCATCTTTGATTCGCCGGTAGGTTGATTGCCCTTTATGTTTGCGGACAACCACGCGTCTGCGTTGACGAAAGCCCGAGAGGGTTATGTGTCAGTCGCGGAACTGGAAGACGCAAAGGCTACGGGGGTCTCGACGGACGATAAGGACAATGCGACGTTGGTGGACGCGGAGAAGGATCGCGAAGCCTTGATATGTCCATTTTGCATCACTATTCTATGTCTTAATTCACTATTATTCATTGATATATTTCATATTGAGAGGTGATACTTATGTTATTTCATCTGTTTTTGCATGGTTGATGACTTTTGGAGCATGGACCGTTGCAGTCAGGATTCTGATGGAAAATGTGCTGTTTGGAGGAAAAATTCGTGAACATCAGAAAATTCGGGAAAATATATGGAAAATCCTATTTTTCCCAAAGACTAAGGATGCCAGAAGACGGAGTGGAGATGGGCCACAGGGGGCCCACACCACACCATGGCGCGGACTGCCCTAGGCCGCGCTAGGAGGTGGTGTGGCCACCCTGGCCCACTCCAGCCTCTCCCCTCTGGCGGATATCATCCTCCCGAAATCCTAAGACTCAGGGAGCAACCACAGAAATATTCCGCCGCCTCTGCGGCGCGGAAAACACCGAGAGAGAAAGATCTCTCTGGCAGACAGATTTCTGCCGGGGGAATTCCTTCCCGGAGAGGGGAGATCGTCGCCATCAACACCACCATCAAGCTGGACTTCATCGGGATCATCATCATCATCATCACCACCATCATCACCATCATCACCCTCATCACCATCTCCATATTGTTGTAACAATTGTGTTGAATCTTGCATAGTTCATAGGGGAAACTTTCCCGGTGTTGATTACTCTTTGTAGTTGATGCTATGGAGTGAACCATTGAATTATTGTTTATGTTCAGATTGTTATACATCATTATTCCATCTCTGATCATGATCCATATGATGTCTTGTGAGTAGTTCGTTTTGTTCTTGAGGACATGGGAGAAGTCTTGTTGTTAGTAGTGGAGTTTTGTTGAGAGAGATTCAATAGATTGCTATTTAAGTTGTGGTGTACTTCTTCTAGTGGTGTCATGTAAACGTCGACTACATGACACTTCACCTATATGGGCCTAGGGGAATGCATTGTGTATTTGGCTACTACTCGTAGGGGTTGCCGGAGTGACAGAAACCTGAACCCTCATTAGGAAACCATTGCACAATGGACGTAAGGGTCTTAGAGTTTAAAGTTGTGGTTAGGTTTCTACCTTAATTACTTTCTTATACTTACGGATGTTTGCAATGGGTATAATCACAAGTATGTATTAGTCTTGGATGGGGCGGTACATTAGCACAGGTTCACCCACACAACACTTAGCAAGCTAAAGAAGATTAATCAACTATATGAAGCGAAAGCACTTGACAGTCTTCCCATGTGTCCTCAAGAACGTTTGGTCATCTTAAGTAATACAACCGGCTTGTCCTTTGCCGCATAAAGGATTGGGCCACTTGCTGCATTTATTCCTACTGTCTTTTATTTACTCGTACTTTGTTTACTTGCTTTATCGAAAACCCTTAAAAATCTGTTTGCTAAGTATTTGCAGAGAATTCCTAATCCATACCACTAGCCAGCACCTTCTGCTCCTCGTTGGGTTCGACACTCTTACTTATCGAAAATACAGCGATACACCCCCTATACTTGTGGGTCATCAAGACTATTTTCTGGCGCCATTGCCGGGGAGTGAAGCGCTATTGGAGAGTGGAACTGGTAAAGGGAACTTCTACTGTGAGTACTTTTACTTCTGCTAGTTGCTTTATTTTCTTTATGGATAATTCGCTGAGTTTCTTATTTGGTAATGCTACTACCACTGCTAAGGTAGTAGATAAGCCACCAACTGCTGAAAATGATGTTTTTAAAATACCTACAAGAATTATTGATCGTGTTATGGATAACTACTATGTTGGGGATGGAACTGTCCATCTCGGTGATCATTTGCTCTTTATACACGAATTATGCGGGTTGTTCAAGTGTGTAGGTATTACTACAGATCAAGTTAAGAAGAAGTTATTCTCATTATCACTAAAAGGAAGAGCTGAGGAATGGTATAAGCTGCTGAAAAATGGTCAAACTCTGGAATGGGAGGAAATAGTGTCTCTCTTTTATTCAAAGTTTTATCCTCCTAGTGAGATTCATAAAGATCGGAATCAAATATACAACTTTTGGCCTCTTGATGGAGAGAGTACAACCCAAGCTTGGGGGAGATTGAAGTTACTAATGCTCAAATGTCCCATTCATGAGCTCCCCAGCAATATTATTATCAACAACTTTTATGCAAGGCTCCCTCTACATGATAAAGATTTATTGGATGCTTCTTGTGCTGGATCATTCACTCGTATGGAAGAAGAAGCTAAATGGGATTTTCTGAACCCTATTCAAGATAATGCTGAAACTTGGGAGAATTACAAAGGTAGAAAGTCAGGTATAAATTATGATTATGAATGCATTGAATATTTTATGAGAACTAATGACTTTCGAAATATTAAAAATGCTTATGGTTTAGACTCCCAAGCTATTGCTTCTTATTTTAAGGCTTTTGCTTCCTACATTGAAGTGCCTAAAAAGAAGTGGAATAAGTATCATGAACCTTATAAAGATATTGCTAAGAGTGTTCTTGCAAGAAATACTGAAGTTTATACTGCTAATCATGTTTTACCTGAACCTTATATTGAGAAAATGCCTTTCCCAGTTAAGATGAAGGAACATTCTATGATAGCTAGTATGGTTAATGAAAGTACAAATAAAGCCGTTGAACCTGATAAACAAATGGTTGATGAACCTATTATAGCAAATGTGAAAGACTTTGTTACTAAATATGTAGAAGAGGGACACACTATCCTTTGTAAGGATACCTTTAATATTGTTTCACATAGTAGTGTTATGAGAGCTAGTATTCCTGTTTTTTCTGTTAGAATAAGTGATCATTGCTAAGATGGCCCTTGTGATAGATATATTATTAAGTTTATGCATGACACTGAAAGTTATTATGAGAGAGGGAAAAGTGTTCTTATGCATCTCAATAATATCAAGTTTCCTCGTTTTATGTTGAAAGTTTTTATGTTGCACTTCTTTTGCCTTCTTATGCAAGTAGTCTTTGGTTTCAACAACTTGTTTGTTTACAAAATTCCCTTGCATAGGAAGTGGGTTAGACTTAAACTTGTGTATTTTTGCTTCTTAATGCTCTCTTTCACTTCAATTCATATTCCTATGAGAACGTCTCCAAAGTTATCATGCCCATCTTAATGGCTATAAAGAAAGAGCCTTTTGGGAGACAACCCAAATTTATTTTTCTTTCAGTTTGTTTTTGTTTATTTGAGTCTTAGAAGTTATTACTTCGGTAATAACCGCTTCTTATCTGTTTTGTTTGGTTTTTGTGTCAAGATCAACCTCTAATGAGAGAGAAGTAAGATTTGGGGAAGTTGCTGTCCCGAAGCAGATTTTTGTGTTGCACCGTAAAAATTCGTGAGAGATCTCTGTATGTCGGATTGATCTGTAACTGTTTGTGCTTCTACCCCAGGTTGTTATTTATCTTTCGTTAGTTTTGCACTTTTTGATTTGAGCAACAGAAGATTTTCGAAAAAAATGATTTTAACCTGCTGGTCTGTTTTGACAGATTTTGCCACTCTTGCATTTGCCTCTTTATTCGATTTCCTTTTTAAATTATTTTTGGGTTTTCGGAAGGAGTTGCTACAGTGGCTTTTGTTTTGATGGTTTTCAGTTCAAGTTGGACTCAAAAGGTTTTATCACTTCACTTATACTAATGTTGCTAATGAGAACTGTGTGAAGTTTTGTGTGAAAGAAATTTCCAGGAAGTGGAGATAATGGTGTAATAAGGAAAACAAAGGTTTTATGACTCAAGTAATAAAAGTATGAAGATGAAGATATTGTTGTTATTCAAGTGATGACTCCGGAAGAATCTACTAAATACCAAATTCAGAGTTCTGCAGAGTCTGTTTTCAAATAGGTAACAGTGCTGGTAAGAAAAGTTCCATGAAAATACAATACAACTATATTTTTGCAGTTTTCAGTTGATAAGGAAAGTTACGAAGCGAAAAAGGGACGCAATCGCAGCCAGGGTGGCCCACACCACCCTGTGGTGCGGGCCCACCCGTGGCCGCGCCACGGGGTGGTGAGGCCACCCCAGACTCCGCCTCCGATCCGTTTTCACCCAGTACCTTCCTCTTGTTATGAAACTTCGTAATATATAACCCCCCCCCGGATATTCCGAGGGTCTATATCGTGCTTTCGTCATGTTTTTGTTTCGATCTGTTTCTGCCAGGTAAGATCCCAGATTTGTAGCCAAAATGTCTTCCACTGGATCAGTCGAGGGAGATTCCTTGGAAGATATCATCAACCCATACATGAGAGAATTGAAGATTCATCCCAAGGAGTTATTGCTCGAAGGTGGGGAGGTTCGGATCAAAGATGTTCAAGGCCCTAAAGGTGAAGGAAGTCTGGAGGACAGGATGGAAGCACTGGAGCAAGAAGTCTTTAGGTACAAGAAGATGGCGGAGCGCGAAGTGGATATCATCCATAAGATTTGTTCCGAACTCATCACCGAGCACCAAAAGGAGACTGCTGAACTCAAAGACGAAGTCCTCTCACTCCGCCAAACAACCAACAAACTGCAAGCACAGTTCTTTGACGTTCAAAATCAAAAATGTGAGTATGAGGCTATATTTAAATGCATAAGTGTTGCTGCAAGTTTCAGGATGTTGGAAACCACGATGTCCTTTGTTGATGGGAAGCCTTTACCCTGGAAGACGGACGAAGATGAGAAGATACCACCACCACCAAAGGAGTAATTCATCATCAGGTTTGGCATCCCCTTGGTTTGTTCCAAGCTTGGGGGAGTGCCGCGGTATCACATCACTATCTTCTATCTTTTTACCTTTTTAGTAGAGTCATATCATGAATAGAGGAGTTATTATGTAGTATGGTTTGCATTATGGAAGTGTCCCCTCTCTCGTTAGATATGTATCCCTTGGTGTGAGTTTCCGTTATGGAATATTAATGAGAAGTTCTATCATTCACTCTTTTGCTTAGCTTATATTAGTTTTCAATTCATGGTTATATGATTGATCTTGTTGTTAGTATTGGTATCACTTTGGGATCATTGAGTTAATTTAGTTGGTTTTGTCAAACCTGGCTCGGTCAGTAGCACACTATTTTTGAGAGTTGAAAGAAAAGATAAAAGTACTCTAGAGAAAAATAATTTCATCATCTTTCTTTCTTGATTTTCTCATAAGTTTAGTATTCTCTAGTTAAGATCTTTTGTTCTTCCAAGGAAGATTGCATGTTTGTTTTTATCACTTGTATGTTAGCTTGTTTCCTTCAACTCTTATACTTGCTACCCAGCCTTGCTAGCCAAAAACCTGTACTGGGAGGGTATTCTTCTCTTACATCCACCTCCTTTAAACCAAAACCTTTGCCATTTGTGTCCACCATACCTACCATTAGCATAATTGCTATTCCAAGTAAATTCTTGTTTTGTGTACCTCCCAAATTAAACTTGTTATGTGAAAATTAGTGATTAAATACCTCACGAACTTGATGGCACACTTTATTTTCTTGCACTTAATAAACTCAAACCATTGTGCTCACCTATGTTGCGTATATGCTTGCGCTTTGTAAGTTGTGGATTAGTAGAACCATGTTGTCATGGGGAACGCTTTCAACATTGCACTGGTACTTTGTACCTAGTTGATATCATGTTCTTTTGTCTATGGATGTCGTTGGTGTGAAATGAAAGGGAAGCTTGTAAGTCCGTGGAGTTATGCATATGTGTTAGAGAAACGCCTGGGATGCTGGTCTAATCCATGCTGACATGGTGGAAACCTGCAGCGTAACCATAACGAGTATCTATGAAGCATTCTTCTTATAAAAAAAGAGATAGAGATTGAGAAAAAGAGAAAAGAAAAAAAAGATATTATGAAAAGAGGAAAGAGAGAAAAAAGCACCTATTCCCATGGTAAATAACAAGATTGCTGAGATGCTTGTTGTCTGCTTGCCTTGTCATTTTGATATGGGGATTCTTCCGTATCATCGGGGAAGGGGTACCCCGTTGACGGTTCTCTATGATACATATATGCTTACGATGACAAGAACTTACCGGTGACTAAACTTGAGTAGCATGAGGAGCGGCCCTCGTATTCAAAGGACATGAGATTCTCAACTTACAACTTGCCAATGCATATCCTCATATTTGATCACTTTAACCTTAATCACCTAAATATGCCTATGATAGGGGCAATGAGAGCTGAAAGCTAGTAAGTATCATAATTTTTGGGAGCTCTTTATGTGACTTGCAATCCCTACTTCCCTCTTTGAAGGGCCTTTCTTTTACTTTGTAGTTGAGTCAGTAAACCTACTCCCTTCTACCTCAGCAAGTATTTTGAGTTGTTGCGTTTCATTCATTCATATGATGATTTATTCAATCATGTCTTATGTTCCTTGTTTTGCACATTGCTCTTATCTTGATGTTTACTACTTTGAAAGCTATCATTTGAAAACCAGCTATTTTTGAACTCCAGCAAATTATCAACTATTCTTCGACCAAGAGCTAAGTTTGCCATTACCAATTATGATTCACTTTATGTATCTTTATTGTGTTTCCTTTACTCATTACAAGTTGAGTTATATAATAGTGAGTTGTCTTATATTATGATCTATGTATTTGATGAATGTGATGCTTCTTGTCCGTATTCTTTTATCGACTATTCACTCCATAAACCTGAGGCCATGTTTATTGAGCTCAGTTTCGCTTGAGGACAAGCAAAGTCTAAGCTTGGGGGGAGTTGATACGTCCATTTTGCATCACTATTCCATATCTTAATTCACTATTATTCATTGATATATTTCATATTGAGAGGTGATACTTATGTTATTTCATCTGTTTTTGCATGGTTGATGACTTTTGGAGCATGGACCGCTGCAGTCAGGATTCTGATGGAAAAGGAACTTTTTGGAGGCAAAATTCGTGAAGATCAGAAAATCCGGGAAAATATATGGAAAATCCTATTTTTCCAGAAGACTAAGGATGCCAGAAGATGGAGTGGAGATGGGCCACAGGGGGCCCACACCACCCCATGGTGCGGGCAGCCCTAGGCCACGCCAGGAGGTGGTGTGGCCACCCTGGCCCACTCCAGCATCTCCCCTCTGGTGTATATCATCCTCCCGAAACCCTAAGACTCGGGGAGCGACCATAGAAAGATTCCGCCGCCTCTGCGGGGCGGAAAACATCGAGAGAGAAAGATCTCTCCGTAGACAGATTTCTACCGGGGGAATTCCTTCCCGGAGAGGGGAGATCGTCGCCATCAACACCACCATCAAGCTGGACTTCATCGGGATCATCATCATCATCATCACCACCATCATCACCATCAGCACCCTCATCACCATCTCCATATTGCTGTAACAATTGTGTTGAATCTTGCATAGTTCATAGGGGAAACTTTCCCGGTGTTGATTACTCTTTGTAGTTGATGCTATGGAGTGAACCATTGAATTATTGTTTATGTTCAGATTGTTATACATCATTATTCCATCTCTGATCATGATCCATATGATGTCTTGTGAGTAGTTCGTTTTGTTCTTGAGGACATGGGAGAAGTCTTGTTGTTAGTAGTGGAGTTTTGTTGAGAGAGATTCAATAGATTGCTATTTAAGTTGTGGTGTACTTCTTCTAGTGGTGTCATGTAAACGTCGACTACATGACACTTCACCTATATGGGCCTAGGGGAATGCATTGTGTATTTGGCTACTAATCGTAGGGGTTGCCGGAGTGACAGAAACCTGAACCCTCGTTAGGAAAGCATTGCACAAGGGACGTAAGGGTCTTAGAGTTTAAAGCTGTGGTTAGGTTTCTACCTTAATTACTTTCTTGTACTTACGGATATTTGCAAGGGGTATAATCACAAGTATGTATTAGTCTTGGATGGGGCGGTACATTAGCACAGGGTCACCCACACAACACTTAGCAAGCTAAGGAAGATTAATCAACTATATGAAGCGAAAGCACTTGACAGTCTTCCCATGTGTCCTCGAGAACATTTGGTCATCTTAAGTAATACAACCGGCTTGTCCTTTGCTGCATAAAGGATTGGGCCACTTGCTGCATTTATTCCTACTGTCTTTTATTTACTCGTACTTTGTTTACTTGCTTTATCGAAAACCCCTAAAAATCCGTTTGCTAAGTATTTGCAGAGAATTCCTAATCCATACCACTAGCCACCACCTTCTACTCCTCGTTGGGTTCGACACTCTTACTTATCGAAAATACTGCGATACACCCCCTATACTTGTGGGTCATCAAGCCTCCTAGTCCATCATCATGGAGCTGCAACATAAGTTCTCCGCACTGGAGAGGCACATCGTCGACATTTTCTGGTGCATTCTTGGTAAGTGTCTGTCCTTATGGTTCTTTCTTCTGGGCGAGTCGAGTCCCCGAGCGGGTCGAGTCCCCTTGGTCGAGGTAGCCATGTGAGGGTCACCATGGTCGATGTCGTGGTCGGGGTAGCCACACATGAAGCTGCAGGTGCATAGTGCATGGGTAGAATGACGGATATACATCGAGGCAGTCGTCGAGGATGTCGATACTAAAGATGATCCAGTCCGAGCCATCGAGGACAAGGTGCGGCCATATTTTTGGCAGAACTAGGCGCACATCGGGGATGAAGGCATACTACGGTTTTGCCATAACCGAGTATGCAAAGAAGAACTCGTCGGTGTGACGCGGTTGAGACAATCATAGAGGGTGTCGATGCTGAAAAAGACATTGTTGAAGCCAATGAAGACGATGCGTCGATACGATCTTGCCAGACTCGAGAACGCGTCAGGGATGAAAGCACTCCAGGTGTTGCCTATACCAGGCATGCAGGGGCAGGCACCATCATGAACCTTTTGCCATGTCAGAGGGACCAACAGATGAGGTCTCCGAAAGGTTGTGAGGCATAGAACGATCAAGGGAGAGAGGTGTCAGTGCAGTCTACGCTTGTCGGAGTAGACACAAAGGTGTGGTCGAGGACGAGGTGGTGATGCTGGCGACAAAGTCCTAGTGGATGAAGACATAGAAAGCGGCGAATCCGGCAGCGGCCTAGAGTGGTGATGCTGGATACTTAGAGAGGCGTGGTGGCGGTACTCAAAGTAGGCGAGGAAGAACCCGGCGGTGTGACGAAAACCATGCATAGACGACGACAATCCACGCCGTGGGAGATGGTGCGGTGAAAGCCAAGCACGTCAGTACGCGGGGACGGCGAAGTAGACAATGTGCTACAACACTACGACCCGAGGGGCGCGCATAGCTGCAATGCGCGTGTCAGTGGAACAGCCCATGCCACCGGTGCATGCACGCTTGGGAGATGCGTTGGCAGCCAGTAGGCGAGGATCAAAGGTGGCGGCGCTGCGAAGGGGCGACATAGCGGTAACCTATAGCTTGATCGGCGGCAATGTGCGCACGCTCGAAGACATGAGTTGTCCCCAAGCGGAACAAGTTGGGGCGGATCACGGTCGACAGTCAGCGCGGGAAACGCAAAACCAATCTATGACCGACCAAAAAACAGTGAAAAACCAATCTAAGATTGGAAAAAGACTCACCAGGGCAGCCGGTCAAGAATCATTGGACGAGCATGATGGGTTCGTAGCATGGAAAACAAAAAATTTCTACCGCAAGAACGAACAAAACCCAGATCTGATCTAGATAAAAGCCAAGATCTAATCTATTAGACATGAGCAACGAGATAGAAAGGAACTAACCCTCGTAGATCCGAAAGCGTTAACGAGATTAGATCTCGTGGTTGATGTAGTCGATCACTTGCCGATCTCAAGATCGAGTGGACGATCCTTCCGGCGTCGTGTTCCAGCAGCGCTCCCGCAGTCGGTCAAGTTCACGATCCTTCCGGCGCCGCGTTTCGGCAGCGCTTCCGCAGTCGGTCACACATGCAGAGTCGAAGCAGACCTTCCTCTCCCTGTTCCAGCGAGCAGCGGAGGTAGTAGATCTTCTCCACGGAATCCCAGCAGCACGACGGTGTGGTGGTGGTGGTGGTGGAGTAGAGAATTCTGCAGGGCTTCGCCTATGCCTGTGCAGAAGAAAGGTGGAGGAGAGAGGCGGCAGAGATTGGGAGTTGTGAGAGAGGGCTAGGAGGGGGCGCCCCTGCCCTTCTATTTAAGGGGGGGAGGGCGCGCCTGGGGAGGGGGAGTCCTTGTAGGACTCCCCTCCTATGGCCGGCGGTGGGAAGGAGGGAGGAGTCCTCCTCCCCCACGAATCCGTGTCCTGCCCCACTAGGTTTCCTTTGACCCTTTCTTGGTTTTCAAGCAAACTCCAAGAAATCCTCTACAACCTTCCAGAACATTCCGAAACCTTCTAGAACCCTCATACAAATACTCCGGAACATTTCCTAACTCAGAAAATGACCCCCTATATATGAATCTTATTCTTCGGACCATTCCGGATCTCCTCGTGATGTCCCGGATCCATTTCGAGACTCCGAACAACATTCGGTCTCCAACGCACATTCCATATCTACTTAAAACAACTTCGAACCTTAAGTGTGTCACCCTACGGTTCGTGAATATGCAGTCATGACAGAGACACATCTCCTATCAATAACCATCAGCGGGACCTGGAGATCCATAATGGCTCCCACATACTCAACGATGACTTTGTGATCGATAGAACCATTTACATACTAAACCAATTCCCTTTGTCTCGCGATACTATACTTATCCGAGGTTTGATCGTCGGTATCTCCATACCTAGTTCTACCTCGTTACTGATAAGTACTCTTTACTCGTTCCGTGATACGTCATCCCTTGTGACCTAGTCACATGCTTGCAAGCTAACTAGATGACATTCCACCGAGAGGGCCCAGAGCATATCTATCCATCATATGGATGGACAAATCCCAATGTTGGTCCATGCGCTTCAACACATACTTTCAGAATACCCAATGACACTTCTATAACCACCCAGTTACGAAGCGGTGTTTGATGTCATCAAAGTATCCATCCGGTGATGGTGATTAACATAACCTCATGGTCGAAGGATTAGGTTACTATGTATTTGAAAGCTTATAGCAATACGAACTTAATGACTTGATCTTATGCTACGCTTACTATGGGTGTGTGTCCATCACATCATTCTCCTAATGATATAACCTTGTTATTAATCACATCCAATGTCCATGATCAGGAAACCATGATCATCAATTAATCAACAAGCTAGTTTAACAAGAGGCTTACTAGGGACTCTTTTATGTTTACAAAACACACAAGTATTAATGTTTCCAGTTAATACAATTATAGCATGGGATGTAAACATTTATCATAAACATAAAGATATAATAATAACCACTTTTATTATTGCCTCTTGGGCATATCTCCAACAGAGCCCTGCTAGGGGGTGCTGTAGCACCCCGATAAAACCACTACTAGAAAATCACTTGTTATTTCTGTTTTGTGCATCATCATGATCGCATGCTCATGTCATCATGCCATATTGCATTTGAGCATAGTCATGTCATCATGCATCTTGTTGCCAAAAACTATTTTCTAAAAGCTCCTCTTTATTTAAAATGATAAAACTCTGGTATTTCTGGATATCTCTGTTTGCCTAAAACTATTTTCCAAAAGCCTATCTTTGTTTTCTAAATATCCCCTCTCTATTTCAAATATAAAACCCTCGGTCTGCCCAGATCTTTTATTTGTCTAAAAAAACTAATTACAAAAGCCTTAAATAATAAATAAAAGTTATATTTTTAGGGGGCAGCCAAACTAGGCCAGACCCAGCCTAGCCGGCCACCCCCAGCAGCCAAACCCTAGTCACCACCATCCCACCCTGTGCTGCCGCCACCCTGGAACCGCAATCATGCACACGGTCGAGCCCCTCACCTGCCCTGCTTCCCCCGACCCGTCCTCGATCCGTGTGTGCACTGCCATCCTTAGAGCTTCTCTAGCGCCGGCCCACCTCGCCGTGCATCGTCGCCGCCCTGGGTCATCCTCCGGCCGTTGCCCTCTCTCCCTCGCCCCAGCACCACCTCCCCGACCCTTCTCTCTGCGGCCTTCCTCGACCGAGCCGCTGCCGAGCGTGCATCTCCACGTCGGGACCCCCAGGTCGCACGCTGCCAGCGCCCTTTTTTTTAGGTGAAACAGTAGGGAAAATCCCCACTGCAATTTTTTCATTATATGGGTATGAGTATGTTACAATGATAAAAAAATTACAGATGAGTCTATTGATCTACGGCAGATCAAAATAAGAAAAAAGTGCCACCTCTAAAGAGGGCAAAGATCTACTCTATCTCTGATCTAAGTGTTGATTCAGCCAGGTTTTGAATTTCTCCTTGTGTTTTCTTTTGATTCTGAACTGTATCCATCTCATCTCTTGATAGAAGATTTCTTTCCATCTTTCTAGTGTGGGACTTTTCTCATTAAAAACTTTCTCATTTCTGCAGATCCAGATACCCCATGTAGTCATGACAATGATTTCCATTGCAAAAGGCAGGTGTAACTTTTCTTTGATGTATGAAATAGCCTCCAACCCTGATAAGTTTGTTGTTCTGTTTATGTAAATATGGTCCCGACATTTTTTTGCAAATGAACAATCCTAGAATAAATGGTTAACTGATTCTTCCAAGTAATAGTTGGAAGTTACACAATTGTAGTCAGGCAGAATGAACTATTTCCTTTTCAGGAGATTCCTTGTATTCAGTATGTCCAGAAGCAAAAGCCAGAAGAAGAATTTGTGTTTATTCTGGCAAGAGGATGTCCAAAGCCAAGAGAAATGAGGTGGTGATGGGGAGTAACCAATCATGGATGAGTAGGCCTTTTTCACTTCAAATTTATCTGACCCCCAAATGTAACTCCAGTTATCATGGAGATTCTCATGAGTGGTTGGAATGATTTCCTGGCATCTTTCTTCCATGATTAAAAACTTAGAGTAGGCTTGTTGGGAAAGAGTTAGGTGAAAATTATCCTCCAAGAAATCAGTCTGTAAGAATTCATGAACACTGATATTTGAAGACTTTGCATAGGACAGAAGATGTGGGAATTTATTCATAAAGCACTCATCATGCCAAAGTCAGACCAAAAATAGGCTGATTTTCCTGATTTCAGATTGCACTTAGCCATGCCTTCAAAATTATCAATTAATTTGATATGAGATTTCCACCAGAATGATCCTTCCATGCTTCTTCCAGGTAATTTTCCATTCTTGTAGTAGGTTTCCCAAATGAGATGAACCCAAGGGATATCATGGTGATTGTAGAATTTGTCCAGGTTCTTTAAAAGGAGGGCAGTATTTTGAATCTGGAGATTCAGGACTCCAAGACCCCCTTGATTTTTAGGACGACAAATTTTATCCCAAGATACCAGTGCTTGTCCTTTGGCTTGAACATCTTCAGTCTTTTTTCTCCAAAGACAGTGTCTCATATATTTTATGATTTGATCCTTGATGGCAATTGGAACCTCCAGACAACTCATGAAAAATAGAGGAAGTGAGGAAAGTATAGATTTTACCAGTTGCAGTTTTCCTCCATAGTTCAAGAAGTGAGCTATACCACAAAGTCTTCTTTCAATTCTTTGAACAATAGGCAAAAAATGTTCCATGGATGGCTTTGATATGCTTAGTGGCAATCCAAGATAGGTGAAAGGGAGGCTTCCAGTTTGATAATTGATTGTCTGAGCAAAATGGATCAACCTATCATTACATAAATTTATTGGCATCATGCTTGACTTCAAATAGTTGACTTTGAGTCCAGTGGAGATTGCAAAAGTTTGAAGAAGGGCTTTCAAGCACAATAATTGCGTAGCATCTGCCTTAAGTATCACCAATGTATCATCAGCATATTGAATCACAGGAAAATCACTATTAGGAGGTCCATCTATTAGGGGGGGTCAGAAGATGCATGTGCATGGCTTTATTCAGAACAGATTGAAGGAGGTCTACAACAAGAACAAAAGGAAGTGGTGAAAGGGGGTCTCCTTGTCTCACACCTCTCCTGTAGTAGAATTTTTTCCCAGGCACCCCATTTAGTAGAATTTCAGAGGATCCAGACTCAAAAATCATCTCTATCCATTTGATCCATTTCCTGCCAAATCCTCTAGCTTTGAGGATATTTATGATGGCTGAGTGATCAACTGTATCAAAAGCCTTTTCAAAGTGAAGTATTAGAATTAGGATTTCCTCCTTTGATTTGTGGCATTGGAAAAGGTATTCAAAATCCCATCCAAGGCAATCCTGAATAGATCTATTATTGAGGAAACCATATTGAATTTTATGCACCAATTCCAGAATAACAGATTGCAGCCTGTTTGCAAGAAGTTTGGTAATGATTTTGAACACACAGTTTAATAAGGATATTGGTCTGAAATCAGCAGGGGTAGAAGGGCTTGATACTTTAGGAATGAGGGTAATGTAGGAGGAGTTGATACTTTCAAGAGAGACCTTCTCATTGTAGAAGTCATGGATCAGCAATTTGATATCATTTCCAATGATTGACCAGCAGCTTTTGATAAATTCATTTTTAAAACCATTAGGTCCAGGAGACTTGTCATTTGGCAAATCAGATATAACCTCCTCAATTTCTTTCTCAAGAAAAGGTCTTTCAAGTGAGTTCTTCATCTCATCAGTCATACCATTTCCATAGAAATCTTCAAGGTTGAAAAGCATCTCAGTTTGTTTGGTGTACCCATTTTAGCTTTGAAGTCATTCCATAGAATGTCAGCCTTGTCATAGTGATTAAAGAATTCATGCCCACTATCATTCTTAATCATTGATATATAATTGTGTCTATAGCTGATGGTAGCTTTGGAGTGGAAAAACTTTGTGTTTTCATCACCTAATTTCACCCATTAAATTTTTCCTCTTTGTTTCCAATATGTGTTTTGATTCTGGAGCAGAGAGATTATATGGGATTTCAGAAGATCTCTGAGGTGCCATTCATTGATGGTTAAAGTTCTAGACTCTTCAAGTAAATCCAGAAGGTCAATTGTGTCATTCACCTTGTTTATTTGGTCTTTTAAACATGGTAACTGCTTGGCCCAAATCTTGATACCTCTCCTCACATTTTTCAACTTGGCACATATCCTTTTTGCCAAGTCCTGGTGATTCACCAGTATATTCTAGGCATTTTGCACAATCTGGTGATTCTCATGGTAACTGCCTGGCAGCGCCCCTCGATGTGGAGCTCCTCCCCGACTGCTCCGTCTCGCCACGAGCGCCGCCCTCCTCTTGGTCGACCTTGTCCCGGGCGTGGCCTCCTCCTTGCCGCCTACAGGCTCCGCCCCAGGCCGCCCAGAGCGTCGCTGACCTTGCCTCCTCGCCGTCTCACGTCTGGCCGCCATCCCCGCCAAGCGCGCCTTCCTCCTCGGTGCCCCGCATCCGTCCCCTCATCGCTGCACCACTCCTTCCTCTCCGGCCATGCGTGCTCGTCGTCTCCTCGAGCTTGTCCCCATCGCGGACGTCGCCATCCACCCATCCCTGGCTGGATCCCCTCGCCCATGTCCTCTGTGTCGGTCTCGCCTTCCTCTGCCGTGGGTCTTTGCTATCGCAGCCACCCCGCCGGCTCGACCAGGGTCGATCTACCCTCCACAACCTCTATCACCATGTTTCCCTACACGTGCAGCCTTGCCACCGACAGCCTCTAGCGACCTCAGATGCCTCTACTCCGACAAGTTTCCCCTCGACACGGTGTTGCTGACTCATCAAAGATATAATGTTCGGTCTCTAGATGTTGTGGTCGTGATGGATGAGCAAAGATGTTGTGTTGGCATATGAGTGGTGTTTTGATCAGCAGCAACCTCAACATGATATGCCCACCCTTTCCGTGTTGTGGTTGCTATTCAGGATCTCTTTTTGGATTGCTTGACTCCGGTGTCGACAAGACATAAGATCATATGTGGATTCGTTTCGGCAAGTTTCCTCATGGACAAAACCAACCCAAGGCCTAAGCTTCTGAACAATGATCATGACCCATACCCGAAGACCGCACCGGCACCAAACTCTGAGTTCTCCGTCACGGATCCCCCAAGTTCTCCTTCCCGGACGACAAGACCCCATTCATGGAGGCGAAGACATATCCCGAACCCCTTCGACCCCAAGATTGCCAAACACCAATGTGTGACCCCTATCTGAGACCCCTATTTTTATAATATGATATTGTCACTTGTTGCATATTAATTGAACATATTTGCATACATATTGTTTGTGTTTGGGGGGTATTTCGATGATTCACCTAAATTAAATATGGAGACCATATGCAGGCTATTCATGTCTTATATCGATCCATTTAAATTTGAGTAGCGAACCGGTGCCATGTTTTGCCTTGTTATTACAACATTTAAATTGTGGGGTATCTAAACAACATGGAACTCTTAATTAATTGTCGGGACCCCGGTTCCCCTTAATATTTCCTAATTGCACCGCATCTTTGCCATGGCATGCATTATATATACATCATGCCGGATCTTTTGCCGTAGTATTAAATAGTACACTCGGTGTTTCTTTTAGTGCTTTGCTTCTTCACGGATTAGGCTGTTGAATTGATGCGAGTATCGACAAGTTCTTTGGATAATGTATCTTCAGCTATGTTTCCCAGGCGAGCATTCTCCCCCTTTCTACCTATTTTGCGTTTGTAGTCTTTACTTCCTCCTGTTGATCTATTGCTATCCTTGTTGCGATGCTTTAGTTTCTTGCACCATTTACATTTCATGCAGCCTTTATATTGCCTTAGACACATCCTATTGCCTGTTGTTGATAGACAGTCGGCCTTGCGAGTCATATTTGCTTGCTCAGGTGCTATTTCGCATCGTTGTTGTTCCATCGTTGTTGGGAGGTTGTCACATGCTTAATGGTGGAGATGATCATGACTTTAATTACAACTTGATATTAAAATGCTGAGAGTAGATATAACAAATACAGAGGCACCGGTGGGCAATAGCTAATATTTGGTTCTTCCACGCTCACTTGTGTCCCGTAGGCCCCGAGTACTTGATACTTGTTCCTTGACTATTCGCACTATCCATATACGGGAGACTCTATGAATCCTCCTTTGCGTGAGCTTGATTCCCACTTTATTTCTTGGAGCCACAAAGTAGTTTGGGGCTTTATCACTATCCTGTACTTATGCCATGCTTTACTGCTTTATTTACGATTGTGTGTGGAGCACCTATACTGTTTTGGAACGTGGAATGTTTTCGTGGTATCGACAAGCCCAGTCACACTTTTGGGTTCCCAGTCATTTACAGCAATTGTCACAAACCCTGGGTCCATCTCGGAGCCGGCCAACTTCATTGCGGGTAGCTTAGTGGGGTGGCCCCCTGAAATAATTTATGAATCCTGTGAATGCATTGCCGTGAGACCTCGTTGCTTTTTATTTGGTTCTTCCCGATGTTGATCGTGTGTGTGTTGATATTTGTGCACCCCTGCAGGGTAAAACTTTCTAAAAGCTGTGTCTGCGGTTATGGATGACTTGGAGCACATTATCTCGATCATAGACAACTATAACTAAAGTAGTGCTATAAATTTGACTATGGAATGACTAGTAATCAGCTACACTATTATGGAATGAGTAAATAAAAGTGCCAACAACTCCTGGATTTGGGATGTCTCCTGCTAATGGTATCTGACTAGTAAATATTGCAACTACAACGAAATGGTTAACTAAAACTACCCACTGCTTATGATATCAGGATGACTCGTTCTATCTATATCTGACTAGTAAGTGCTACAACTATAATGGAATAAATAAAACTGACAACTGCGTGAGTTCCTTGGTTTGACTTCCTCGTTTGGTCTCGAGGGGGAAATACCAGGATGGGTATGATTGGTGTTATTATCAGGTTGATTCCACATAGGTCTTTGTTATCTCTCTCCAATAGCCGACAGTTGTATCGAGTCTCTATAGGTTGTTTAGTGCATGCTTCGTTGCTGCTCCAGTCCACCATACCTATGTAGGCGAGAGCCGCCGAATTCTAGACTCGCCGTGTACTGGCCTCAGTACTGACCGCTCCCTTTTTCCTTTACCCTTTGTCGGCACCCCTTTTGTTTTGGCAGGTATGAGATCGATGTCGTTAGCAGGGTTACCCTTCCGGCTTGGCCTTGGCAGGGTTATGGACGCCATTGGTTATTCTTCAGGGCTCTTAGCCCCATTTGCATCTTATCTGTACTCAGATGTTGTATCGTTTTCAAGGTGATTTGGAGCTTTGTATTGTATATCTGTATTCTTGACTCACGGAGTCATTGTTGTATATATATGTTTTCGTGGGTTCCATCATGGACTATTGTGTAATGGTATTACTTCGTTTTCCACCCGCACGCAAGTGCCTGGTGGGCATCTTTGAATCTTTTCTATGCGGGTTTGGCGGGAATCGCTAAAACTTGTATAGGGCCGATTCGAGGGTGTTACAAAGTGGTATCAGAGCCCAGCAGTTGTGATACCCACTGGTCCAGCCTGTAGGATAACCTAGCTAATGGACGTTGTAGAGTGTGAAAACTATTTTGCAAAATCGGTTGGATAGATCTGATTAGGTCTATTTTTACTCCTTACCCCTATTGTTATTCTCCTCTTACCTCGACGTGTTTTGAATCTACTCTTATCTTATCTTTGAGTCCAGGATTTCTCGTGGTTGGGTTTCTGTCGTACCTTCAGGGTTTCACTTCCTCCCTTTTATAACGGTGGCGCTACAATCAGCAACTGCATCTCGTTTGTTGTACCCTTCATCCAATCTTTTATCCGTGAACTCTTTATCTGTATGTGCTCCTTGACGGATATCCGTATCATTGAATAACATTATGAGAAGGATGAGAATTGGTGAAGTTGGAGTATACCTTGAGCATGTGTTGTTCATGCCAATGGAACCATCGCGAAACCTAATCATCGTGTCTTTTCATACAATTTCTCTTGTATCTCCCCCGTGTTTTTCAAAGCGACAACATCATCTACATCAGAAGAGCCTCCATCAATCCTTTGTTTCCCAAACACCGTTTCTCAAGATCTTCAGTCAGATTTCGAGAGTTGGATGCATAATTCTTCTATTCATGTATAGAGTAATGCTTTGAGTGCAGGATGGAGTCGCGACCATACCACTACTCTTATCATTCGCTATTGTACATTGAATCGGTGGACCAATGCAATTCAACTCATTCTACGGAAGTTAGAGGTGGCCTTACCTTTTGATACCTTTATCTTCGTCTTTGTTTCTCCGGAGTGTTCTCTCGACGGACATGGGCAATGACCACTTGTTGGTGGTGTCGCTGATTCAAGATGGAGTAAGAATCCTTGTTAGTGGTGTCGCGAGGAACTACACGAAGCGAGAAGATCCAGATCATCAGCCTTCTTTCCTGTACCATGAGGCAGATGGCGAGGGCGAGATCCAATGTTAGTGGTGTCGAATTGTAGCACCCCGATAAAACCACTACTAGAAAATCGCTTGTTATTTCTGTTTTGTGCATCATCATGATCGCATGCTCATGTCATCATGCCACATTGCATTTGAGCATCATCAGGCCATCATGCATCTTGTTGCCAAAACCTATTTTCTAAAAGCTCCTCTTTATTTCAAATGATAAAACTCTCGTGTTTCTGGATATCTCTGTCTTCCTAAAACTGTTTCCCAAAAGCCTATCTTTGTTTTCTAAATATCCCCTCTCTATTTCAAATATAAAACCCTTGGTCCGCCTGGATCTTTTATTTGTCTAAAAAAACTAATTACAAAGCCTTGTAAATAATAAATTAAACTTATATTTTAGGGGGCAGCCAAACTAGGCCAGACCCGGCCCATTCGGCCACCCCCCATCAGCCAAACCCTAGTCACCACCATCCCACCCTATGCTGCCACCACCCTGGTGAAAGGACATTTACTGTCATAATCACTTTTGCTGTTCGTTAACAACTAGTAGACCTTTTTACAGTTTGCTATTGTCTGCAGGTTGATATTCTACAAAGTGAAAAGGACCATTGGCCTGCGGAACATTCCCTGCACTGTTACTTGTCTCCTGGAAATTCCAGACCGGAGTCTCCGGTCTACCAAGACCAGAGTCTCTGGTGTGGTCCGGAGTTTCCCCAGGAGTCTCTCGAGGGGCGTCTGTTTTCCTGCCTGGGTCAGCCAGAGAGATGGTCCGGAGGTAGGTCCGGAGTCTCCGGTCCGTACCTCAGACCGGAGTTTCCCCAGGAGTCTCCGGAGGGGCGTCTGTTTTCCTGCCTGGGTCAGCCAGAGAGATGGTCCGGAGGTAGGTCCGGAGTCTTCGGTCCGTACCTCAGACCGTAGTCTCCGGTGTTGAGGGACCGGAGTCTCCGGTCCTCTTGGCTCCCAAGTAGGCTGGGTCATTCTGTTTGGTGGTCCGGAGGCTGGTCCAGAGATTGACCGGAGTCGCCAGTGTGCAGACCGGAGTTTCCGGTCTGACTATTCTCCAACGGTCAGAAAAACGGTTCACGGGTGCGAAGGGCTATAAATAGAGGACCTTATCCCCTTCATCCAGTTGCTCGTGCACCTCAAGAACACCATGTCCATTTGAGCCACCAAATCAACAAGATCTCTTCATCCAACCATCCAAAGTCTTTGATCTTTGGATAATCAAAGGAGGAGGCCTTGATCTACAGCTTCACCAAGAGAGATCTTCATTTGCCCCTCATTCACTTGAAGCCCCCCATGCTCTAGTGTTTCGTTGGAAACCCTAGGTTTTGATTTGGTTCTTACAAGCTTGTCTTTGATTGTTTGACAGCTTGCTTGTATTTGGGAGCCTCCAATTAAGTTGTGGATGTGTGCCCCAAACTCGTTGTAAAGGTGCCGGCTTCCACCTCGAAGGTTGCCGTATAGTGGAAGAGGTGAATTGATCCCCTTGGGATGAGGTTCATCGGAGAACAAGGGAGGCCTCTCGTGGCGTTGGTGGTTTGATACCATCCCCTCTCCAAACGTAGACGTACTTCCCCTCAAAGGGAAGGAACTACGGGAAACAAATCCTTGTGTCTCCGAGCGCTCCACTTTGGTTACTTCTATCCTTTACCGCACTTTACTTATCTAGTTCTTGCTTTGTTCTTGTGCTAGGTTGACTTATAGGTAAATTTACCTTAGTTGCAT